>JANHMN010000013.1:15403080-15493248 GCA_030674055.1 Rhabdomys pumilio
ACCCTGTCAACACTTCAATTTTAAAACGATAGAAATGAAAGATAGTACATTTTGTTATTTTAAGTCACCAAGTATGTTTGTATGTTTATACGTGTGTGTGTGTGTGTGTGTGTGTGTGTGTGTGTGTGTGTGTGTGCGTATAGTGAAAACAGGAAACAGGTACAGGAAGCTGGACTTAGCCTTTCCAGATTTACTCGACACCATCTTTGTATGGCACTATGCTTCCAGGCTGGCTACATCATTGACTTCTTTTACTGCCTGGTCCTCATTGGGTTTGGCCAATGGGAGACACACAGGTTATGGAGGGTTGTGTCTATAGCAGTTTCTGTGGAGATTAAAGCCTTCCATCTTGGAGGGAAAACACATGTTTACAGAGAATTGAAACAATAGGGTGTTCTACTGGGGGATGAAACAAGTCCCTCCTTCTGGGAAGCTCATTAAGACCGGAAGCAAACAACTTAAAGTCACTTCAGGAAATCCCTGAAATTGACCAGGTTCACTAGCTCCTCCTTCCCTAAGAATATATATGCAGTAAAGGCTGAAAGACATTGTTAGACAAGCCTAGAAAAAGGGCTCGGACCAACTGAGATGCCTGGAAGAGATAGATCAGTGAAGTTGCCAGAAAGAATAAGCAGAGACTAGCTGAGCTGTCAGGAGAAGGTTCAGACCAACCGAGGCACCTACATAGGACTCTCTGTCCTGCTGAGCTGCCTGCAGGCTGTGCAGTGAGCAAGTTCCCAGCTTCTGTGAGCTGTCACTTGTGCTGGGGTGGGCTTTGGTGATGGAGCTGTCTTTGAGTCATATCCGTTCTTGTAAGTAACTTCTCACCCATATATTCCTATAAGTAACACCAATAAAACACATTAGTTCACCAAGTTGGACTTTGGAGGTAGCCGTACTTTGGTCCGTCATCTGTTCCCTATCAGTGGTGATTAGATATTTGTTCACGTCTCCACAGGATAGTGGCACTCAACAAGTGGAAGAAAAGTAAAGTCTAGTTATTTATTTCCCTGCCATCCATTATCTGACTGGAATCTATTGCTCTTTTCTACTGAAAACCACAGTTCCTGTCAGATGGTTCTTGCTGTACTTGGTCTAACTTCTAATACCTACTCAACCCCTTCTTTGCTTTAAACTGGGGTTAGGATGGCATCTGCTGCTGCTAACCAGAGGCATAGCCCTATACTCTGCTGTTTCCTGAATAGCCAGATCTCTTTTTGTTAGCGTCCTTTCACTGAACACTTCTAAAATTACCCAGTGAGAAAGGGCCATCTGCTTCCCCACAGAATGCTAACAATACAGACAGACTCCAAGGGTTCCTTCTTCCTCAGGACCTTTGTACATTCTGTTTCCTTAGCTCCTCTATGCATATTCAAAAGGCTTACAAAACACTTCCTCAAGAGACTCTGCCCTCCTCTCAGGCAAAGTTGGTCTTATACAGTATTATTTCTCATGTATCACAATAGAGATGTTCTTGTATTTAAACATTATTTATTTATTTTTTTTATTTTATGAGTGTTTTATTTGTGTGTGTAAGGGCACCACATGCATGAAGCCCACTTGGAGGCCAGCAGATAGGGTTGGATATCCTGGAAATGGAGTTACAGACTCTTGAGTGAAGCCACATGGGTGCTGGGAACCTCACCTAGGTCCTCTGTTAGAGCAGCAAGTGGTTTTAAGCCCTGAGCCATCTCTCTAGCCCCCAAACAGATATTTTTCTTTTAAATCCATTTGTTAATTGTTTAACTTTTCCTTTAAAGCTTTATCACTTACAGAGCAGCCACTGGCCACATGTGACACGGCGTGGCCACGGCGACTCAATCTAACCCAGTCAAGGAATTCAGTTGTACGCTTTTGTTATTTTTTTACTTAATTCTAATCTAAGAACTAAGGTCAACGTTACTGGTAAACTTGTAAGCATGCTTGAAATTACTTGGGCATGTGACCAATCTGCTCTGTCGCCTTTAAAAATGTATACATTCATATATAGATCAAATACTTCTACTGAAACGTATTTACTTTAAAAAATTACTTTCTCTCCTGACTTCCCCCTTTTACCACTTTCTGATAATATTTAGGGTCTGTGTTGGTCAGCTTTCGATTTCTGGGACAAAATACCCAAGATAATCAATGTAAAAGAAGGAGAAACTTGTGTGATTTAGTTTTGAGGTTGCAGTCCTCAGTTGCTCAGGTCTGTTGCTTTGGGGCCCTGGTAACACAGGGTACCACAACAGAGCATTTAACAGAAGGCTTTTCTCTCAAAGCCCAGGGGAAAATGGGGGCGGGGCAGGGATCAAAGATCCCAATACCAGGGAGGGCACTGGCATTTGGAAACATGTTCCAAAGCCCATGGTTCTCGAGAGAAACCCATGACATGTTGTCAAACTGTCTTCTAAACATTTATGCTTCTATCTCTGTGTTAGTTAGTGTTGCTCCCAACTGTGTCCCAACCTTGGTCAGAAAAGCTTTTCTTTTTGCAGTGAGCATCAGTCATCACAGAAATTCATACCTGGTCAGAGCACTGAGAACAGGAGATTTTGGAGTGCTGAGACATCTACATTACTCTTATAAGGCTCAGGCAACATCCAGAACAGGAGGCAGAGATCATGTTAGAGCCAGAAGGAGCGCTGTGAAATGCTGTTTTGATATGACAGGGCTGTGGCTCCGATGAACTGGTAGCAGCCATGCTTATCGACACCGGATCAAGCCAGTCAACATTCCAGCCTGGATGGAGAAGGGACTTATGAAGCCCCACCCCTCTCTAAGGACCTACTGGCAACAGATGGCTACTTGGGGTTGGGGAGGTGGGGTCAGTTTTCTTCAGGGGTGTGGGAGCTGGTAGGCTGCCCACACTCTCCTGCGTGTCTTCACATGATTGCCTATGAGAACATCATTAACTGAGCTCAGTGGGTGATAAAAAAATAAAAAGGAAGAGGCTTCAAAGACGCGAGGGGGACACGTTGGGATGGCCTAGGTGAGTGGGAGGGACGTTTGGAGAATGGATATGATCACAGTACACCATCTACATGAACTTGTCCAAGAATAAATAAAAACATTCCAAGAAAATTAACAAGTATTGATTGCATGTTGAGACAATAATCTTCCAGATCCACCTAACTAGATCAAATATGTTTCTAAAGTCAGTTTGCCTATTTTTTTACCTTTTAAAATACGATCACAAGAAAATCCAGAACACCATATGAGGCCACATGGTCACTCTCTGGATCTATGTGCCTCCAGGGTTGAGTATGAGTTGCAAGAGGGCGATTTTCTCACCCTGTGTCTTTCCTCATAGTACCTGCTACTTAGTAGGTGGCCACATGCTCGGCATATGCGTGATTCCGACAGAGCAGAGCAGTCTTAGGAACAGCTATGCCTAGAGAGCCATATTTCTTATTGGTGTATTTATATCCGTTTTCTTCAGTGGTGGAGATCAAACGGAGGGTCTTGTTCTTGCTAGTCATCAGTTCTCTCATTGAGCCATTGCCCCGGAACCAATCTGTCTTTAGGGTAAACATTTCAGGGGCAATAATGATAAAGTAGTGAGGTTAATGTGGTTCCAAAATGTTTTTATCTCCTGGAAGTGTAAACACTCACGGTTGGTAAATCTGGCCATCAGACCTAAACAGCGGCACAGACCATACCCTGGGCTGGGCTGGAAATATACTGGCCACAGAAGAGTAGATCTTTCCTTGGTGAGTATGAGTCAAAATTTTGGGTGTTTTTGAGAGATGAGGATCAATAACGTGATCATGTAAAACTATACTATGTTGCCAGTAGTGTTTATTCTTCATGATATCTTTCTTCCAGGTGACTTAGCTCTCCTTTGGTTGCAGTGTGAAATTGATTCTTTTTTTTTTTTTTTTTTTTTTTTTACACTGGACAGGCTGGCTAACTCGTGATTCCTCATGCATCAGTCTCCCTAGAGCTCATATTAACTGCTGTGCTACCACGCCTGATTTAGTTACTTTATTTTTGTTGAAAGTCCACCACGTTAATAGGAGAGCTGCATTTCAGTTCACCCCATCTCTGCCTCTTCGGCCTCAGGCCACCCTGAGTGTCCAAAGCCACTCTTCCCTGTACTTTGTGTCTTGTCTCCTGAGTTTCTTGCTCCACAGGAAGAACACACGCAGACATAAGCCAACAGCGACTTCACATTTTTAGAGCTAAAACCGTTCCAATGCTCACCCTGCCTGTCTGACTACTAACTCCCTGAGGTCTGAGTCATCGGAAGGATCATAGGGACTTCCCTGGCACTCCCAGGCTGGCCACTCTGCCCCTTCTGCATTTTTCACAGATGAAAACCAGCCAAATCCAGGGGCTTACTTACATTCATTCTGTCGTTATGCCTTCTTTAATGCAGTGACCTACTTAAGCTAAAGGGAAACAGAAACCCCCGAAGGAACCACTCCAGACTCTAGCAGCTAGTTCCTGGGAAGAAATAGGTTGGGTACGCATTAGAGAGAAGCCTGTGAGCAATAAGAATTGTTTTGGCTGGAGACAGAAGAGCAAAAGGGGTGTGTGTGTGTGTGTGTGTGTGTGTGTGTGTGTGTGTGTGTGTAAAATCATTAAGAAAAAAGTGTTAGACTGCAAAGTGTTCTTGGGGGGATGTGATAGTTTGCGGAGGGCGGCGTCAGAAGCGGCTTCTCAGGGGCAGGTCCAAGTGGAATTTCCATTTCCTGTTTAGTTCTGACTATCAGTTACCTACTCAGCAGCTCTGAGCCTAAAGTCTTAGATCTGGGAGTGTTAAGACCCAGACAGAGGATCTTAAGCCAACCCATTGCTGTCACTACCCATAGTAAATTAGCAGTATTCTGACACATAAATGACAACAGAGTTAGGAAAAATCATTTAATGGCAAAAGATGACACGAGGAAATAACTTTCAGTCAAGAGCGGAAACTCCTGCTTTTTTTATCTTGGATTTGTCAGGATTTGGCTGTCTCCCATAAGACTTCTCTAAGCCTCTAAGTTTTCTATTTGTTCAGTGACTGGCTTTACCTCACTAAGGATCTTAGCCATTTTTAAACATCTTAGCCATTTTTAAACTTTGGGTAAGTGACTGATATTACCTAGTTTGTTCATTAGCAAGAGCCCAGATAACTTGTATTTCTTTTTTTCCTCTTTTTGCTGAAGATATTTGTAGATGGGACATAGAATCACGCAAATATTTGAATGGATCCCTAAACAGAAATGTACCTTTGATTTATACTGTAGAGCCCCTGTGGCTAGCCCTAACATGAGTCACAGGCCTCTGCACCCTAGCCGTCCCACCCTGTGAGCCAGTCCCTGTAATGTGTAGAAGTTCACCTGTCTCTGTGGATAACAGAAACCCTTGGTTGAGCCCAGAAATGCATTCTGCTGTCTTAATCCCACTATAATAGTTTGAGGGAGTAGGCACGGAATGATGTTCTAGTTAAATTCCACAATATACCTTCATATGTTTCTTTTTCTTTTTCTTTCTTTCTTTTTGTTTGTTTGTTTGTTTGTTTGTTTTTTCGAGACAGGGTTTCTCTGTGTAGCCCTGGCTGTCCTGGAACTCACTCTGTAGACCAGGCTGGCCTCGAACTCAGAAATCTACCTGCTTCTTTCTCCCAAGTGCTGGGATTAGAGGCATGTGCCACCACTGCCCGGCTCAATATGTTTCTTAAAATAACCATCAAAATTAGCATCTATCATCACATTTTGTAGACCACTGTATAAGCTTAAGCATATATTGCTATTTTTTTTTTCCACTCGGAGATCCTAAAATCTGATATTTAGCTGATACTGGCACTCTGGAGATGAAGAAGAGGGCATGGGTCATCCCAGGTTACAGACTAATTACAGCGCTGAAAAGTTGGTAGTAGAAAATTAGATTCTCAGGTTGCTGGTCCTTCCCTTTACTCTCTGTTGCTTGTTTGAAGCAGCAACATTGAAACAGCAATATGTAAAGGCCACATAGGGTTCACATACAGTGAAGAATCAGTCTCCTATCCACAACTGTCTCCTACCACTTAAGTCGCTTCCCTTTTTGTTGACCTAGAATTAATTGTAGCTTGGTGTGTGAGGTAGGAATCCAACACGCAGAGCTTTTACAAGCCCATGAGGGGTCTTTGTTTCTGCTTCTCTCTTGGTATTTTTGTATTTATTTATTTATTTTTCTCCTTTGTGAAGCTGAGAGTCCAAAAACACATTAAAAGCAAATTTTGTTCTTTGTTAAAAATGGGATTGTGCCAAATGTTGAGTAATTTGAGCTTCAGGCATTCCTCTGCCTTGGAAGTTGCTAGAAGACCTTGTCAGTTTGGCTTTTAGACCTGCTTTCTTGAGGGTGTGGTTGTCAGAACCCAAAGCGCCATGCCTCGGACTAACATAAATCTCACTGTGCTGCTCTCATTGCTGCTTATTCACCTCAACTGGCATGGTCTTTCCGAACGCCCATTTCCCAGATATCCACACATCTCCTTCCCTTCTTTCCTCCCACTGCTGGCCCATCACCATCTTCCCTTCTCACTGGGCTTACCCTAACCTCTCAGTTTAGCATTATTCATGGAGGTGGGCAATGGAGGCATAAACCTATCATTCCAGCACATGGGAGGCTGAGGCTGGGGGATCACCATTAATTCAAGGCTGGCTTGGGCTACATAATTAATTCCAGGCTGACCTGGGTGGCATAGCAAGACTCTGCCTCAAATGAAACAACAATCAAATAAACACAAAACAAAACAAAACCAAACCAAACAAATCCCCAAATAAAAATTAGTAAACTCAATGCCTCTCACGTAGCCTTCCCGTTTCCTTGTCTTCTCCTTTGTCTTTCACAGTTTCCTACTTTCTCACACAATAAATAATTGACCTAATTATGATGCTCGTTCTTTATTGTTTGGCATCACTACTAAAAGGCACACAAGAGGACAGGGATTTCTGCTTTGTTTGCTGCCTTCTCCCAAGTGCCTAGAATTCTGTCTGGCAGACAATAAATGGCCAACAAACATTTACTTAATTTGAATAAAAACCATATATCTGAAAGATCCTACTAAGAGTAGACATTTCATCTCATCAAACCAAGCATCAACTGTCTCTCCAGCACCCATGTAAGTAATGCTATGTAAAAATCATTTTCTCTTTTTATTTCTAGTCATGGCGAGGTAATTGTTAAATTTCCTACTGTGGAAAAATGTAGCTCCGTCTGTGTTTTGTTTTTATGATTTTAAACACGAAATTTATTATTTTTTTCTTATTTTTTTTGACAATTTCATACAATGTATTTTGATCACATGCCTCCCTTTTTGCCTCCTTCCCTCAACTCAACTCCTTCAAGATCATCTCTCCTTCCTTGCATGCTCACCCCGCTTTATGCACACTTGCATTAAAAGAACTCCATCAGGTACAGTTTGTGCTGTCCATAGTGTTGGAAGGGTTGCCTTCCACTGGAGTGTGTCAGCCTACCAGGAGTCTTTGTTATCAGAGGTAACATTAACTTCAAAGAGTAATTGAGACCTCTTCCTACCACACACTTTAAAAAAATGCTCTGGAACTATAAGGCCCCCACGAAGGGAGGATCTCACCCAAGCCTCAGGAATTTGTGGCCACTCATTAACTCACAAGACACCAAACTTGATTTAATCAGTAAGAGGTATATTTCGATCAACTTGTTGAGGTCAAGACCCATGACCCACGCAGGGGCAGTGGGGTCTGACACAGGGGCTTTGGAGGCAGAGAAAAACCACAACCCAGGGGGTAAATCACAACCCAGGGGGGGAAACCACAACCCAGGGGGTGTGAAGGAGGGTTATTGGAGAGTACCTGTGGAAAGTTCCAGCTCATTATTCAGTTTGTGACAGGGTCCAAGGAACAGTCATGGGAAACATTTTGTATAGACTATTCTCAAAGAATCAACCATCTATCTTGTGGTCAGCCAAGTTCCTGAAACACAGAGCTCATGACCAAGTAGACCTGCACTCTTGGTTCTGCCCAGCCTGCTAGGAGATTTTGAAAATTTTTAACCCTTTCAGAACAGTTCAAATATCATTGGCTTTTTCTTGGAAGTACACTGGATTATGTGTTCTCATAATTATTATATTTGGGCCTTTGAATTTCACGTATTCATCTGATTGGTATTATGAATATTTTATATGTAAGGAAAAAAAAAAACCTTTCTACATCATGTGTTCTTCTAAACCAAATGTCAACTAATGAGGTTAACATTCATGCTAGCTTTCCATGATGTGACACAAAATTTGAAGAAATCAACCTCAAAGTGCAAACATTTATTTTGTCCCACGGCTTCAGGGGGTTCACTCATGGTTAGTTGGTTCTGTTGCTTTCAGGCTTGTGGTGAGTCAGAAACACCTTGGGAAAGGTTATAGAGGAAGAAGGTTACTCACTTCACGATGGCCAGGAAGGAGAGAGGGAAAGAGGAAAGGAAAGAGAGAGAGGGTGAGGGCAAGGCTGGAGACAAGATTCAGTGTCAAAGAGCGCACCCATACTGAACTATTCCTTCAGTAAGTCGTGTCTCCTAAGTCTCCTCTGTCTCTTAACAGTCCAGTACATTATAAACCCACAACAGATTAATGTACTGTTGAAATCAGAGTCCCCTGATCAAGTCACTTATCAACAGTCAGCGGGCAATCAAACTTTTAACGTGGTCTTTGGGGACATTTCAGGTCCAAACTGTAACAACAATCCTGTCTTCCTCCCTCTCCTCATTCTTCCCTTCTCATCACATCATCAAATCTTTGATTTAGGTTTATCTTTTTGCGTTAATAAATTTATTCGTACAGTTCTGGGAACTGATGCCAGGACCTTGTACACAGCAGGCATCTGTCACTCAACTGCATCCTTGGCACTTGATTTATTACACAAACATGCCCAAACAAACAAACAAACAAACAGCTTTAAGGCCTGAGCTAGGTAATGTCCTTGAAGCTTCATTATAATTATTCTAAAATGCACATTCCTTTTCTTCTGACACTGAAAAGGCAGTGCCCACTTCCTGTTTCCACTGTTCTCCCAGGAGTCTGCCCTGCAGCTTTTTGTCACTCAGCATGGTTTCCTTCACATGATCCTCAAGCCTCCTGTGTCTGATATCCTGTTTTTCCGCTTTCAAAAATTTTCTTCCATACAAGTTAAAGGTCAAGAATGTGGGCCAAGCAGTGGTGGTGCGCACCTTTAATCCCAGCACTTGGGAGGCAGAGGCAGGGGGATTTCTGAATTTGAGGCCAGCCTGGTCTACAGAGTGAGTTCCAGGAGAGCCAGGGCTACACAGAGAAACCCTGTCTCGAAAAACCAAAACCAAACCAAAACAAACCAAAACAAACAAAACCAATGTGTAAGATGTCAAGGATCACTGCCTGAGATGTTAGGACAGTAGTTTTCAATCTCTGAGTCGAGACCCTTTGGGGATTGAACTACCCTTTTACAGGGGTTGCATATCAGATATCCTGCATATCAGTTAAATTACAATTCATAATAATAGCAAAATTACAGTTGTGAAGTAGCAACAGAGATAATTTTAGGTTCGGTGTCACCACGAGGAACTGTATTAAAGGATCGCAGCATTAGGACGGTTGAGAATCATGGTGCTAGGAGAGTCAAAGATGAACAAGCTTCATCTAAGGTCTAATAAGAGACCCAAACAAGAAAGCACAACTGCCATGTGGTATGACAATGTAAAGGGACAGAAGCAAAGCAAGGAAGAAGGGCACTTGGTTTGACGACTGGGAGTTTTGGATATGGTGGCCAGGCAAGGAGGGTTCTGTTCAGGTTTGCCATTCCTTGAATTCAAAGGCTTTATGTTCATCATGGATGCTTTTTTTTTGTTAAAGTTTATTTATTTATTTTATGTATATGAGTACACTGTAACTGTCTTCAGACACACCAGAAAAGGGCATCAGATCCCATTACAGATGGTTATGAGCCACCATGTAGTTGCTGAGAATTGAACTCAGGACCTCTAGAAGAGGAGTCAGTGCTCTTAACTGCTGAACCATCTCTCCAGCCCCTCATCATGGATGCTTAAAACAATGTTCTCCTTCCCAGGGAGCCAGAGATGGACCGAGACCTCTGCAGTTACAGGTCTGTGTCTTTACTATCCTCCATGATGCTTCTTGTTTGCTATATTCTGGCCTCAAACTGCCCTGCAGGTCTCTGCTCCATTTTACATGGCCTTTCCCTCAGCCCCGCTAGAAGCAGATACCCTTTTGACAGTGTTCAAATCCTAAGCAGAAATGGAAGCTTATACCCGGAGTTGCGGGCAGGAGACGATTGTAATTTAGTTTTATGCTTAAGATACAGAACCTCTGCTAGCTGAACAAATCTTGTTCACTCACACTATCCTAAGTAATTTATCCCAAGACTTTCTCCACTTTATTTATTCCTCAGGCTTGTTCTTTAACCCCACACAGTGTCTGCTGAGAGCTTACTTCTGAGTGAGGCAGAAGGAAGAAAAGAGTTAGAAAAAGCATGCTCCTGTCCTGGTGGAGTTGTCGCCGTAGTGAGGGAGACAAGACACATAGAAATCAAAGGTAAACAAGAAAGCAGGTCACTTGTGTAACCTGTCTCAGATGGGTGGAGTAATTATTATTATGGGGTGTAGGGAGGAAATGATAGCAATAGATTGTGTCAGTTCTTAATTGGCCCGGATTTGCCATCTGTGCTGGTGGTTACTTTTATGTGTCAATGTGGGCAGGCAATTCATTTGTTCAAACAACAGTTTAGATATTACTATAAAGGTATTTTAAGATACAATTACCATTTCAACCAGTACCCTTGGATTAAAAAAGATCAACCTGTTGGATGTGGACAGGATTCTTTTAAGCCACTGAGAGCCTTAAAGGCTGAGATCTGGAAGGAGGGAAGTTGGCCTCCATTCTCAAGCCTCCTCCCTACGCATCCAGCGTATGGGCCTAACCTGAAGATTCTGGACTGCCCAGCTCTTACAAACACAAAAGTCAGTTCATTAAGATGAGTCTGCCTCTCTTCCCTCTCCCTTTCCTTCTCTCTCTCAGTAGCCTGTTGGGACTAGTCTTTGGAGAATTCTGACTAGCACGAAGGCAATTGATTCTCTCCTCCTGGCCTTTCTATTGGCCTCTAAGGGTACAAGCCGAGTTGGTATGTCTTGATATTCTCACTGAGTTGTCATCGCACTCATTATTTATTGAAGACGTTTTAGCTATTGTTTTAGGGTTTCTATTGCTATGGTGAAACACTATGACCAAAAAAAGCAAGCTGGGGAGGAAAGGGTTTAATTAGCTTACACTTCCACATCACTGAAGGAAGTCAGGACACGAACTCAAACAAGGCAGGAAGCTGGAAGAGAAGCTGATGATGCAGAGGCCATGGAGGGGTGCTGTTTACTGACTTGCTCCCCATGGCTTGCTCAGCCTGCTTATAGAACCCAGGACTACCAGCACCACCCACAATGGGCTGGGCCTTCTTCCATTAATCACTAATTAGGAAAGATTTCTTCCTCTCAGGAGACTTTAGCTCATGTCAGGTTGACATAAACTATCCAGCTCAGCTGTCTAATAATGTTGTGGGTTAAGAGAGTATAGACTTCATTTCTTTAATAAAAATAGTTTATTGAGTATGCTTCCAGAGGCTGGCCAGCAGTAACTGGGCAGTAACTAGAGTGCCACCAGCAGCAGAGTGGTGGCTTTGAAACCTTATTATAAGTACTTGGGTTAGTTGTGAGTTTCTGGATTAACCACCAGACACTGACAAAGAAACTTCTCTCATGTATGCAAGAATTTAGAGGGCAATTTGAAAGTATGTCTATTTAATAATAAAAAAACAGCAGTAGGTTCACGCTTGGGGCCTGTGAGCTCCGTAACCATAAGTTCTTGACTAGAATTTACAGTACTGGGCATACCTATTCTTTTGTAGAATGGGCCTTAAATCCAATTAGAAAGTAGTTCATTATTTCTATAACATTCATGCCTGTATTGTGCCTATATTACTAAGGGTTTTCTAGAGGAAGAAAATGGATATAATGAATGAATATCTGTTTATCTGTCTGTCTGTCCATCTACCTGCCCGCTCCTATCTATCTATCTATCTATCTATCTATCTATCTATCTATCTATCATCTATCTATTATCTGGCTGTCCATCTGTAGATGAATGGCATACAGGCTGTAGTCTAGCTAGTCTACCAATAGAAAATCCAAGAACCCAGTAATTGTTGTCTAGAGAAACAGAACATAAAGAATGAGTATATATTGTTAATCTCACCACTACCCTTGGAGGGAGACAGAGCCACCAGAGATGTAAGAACTTGGATAAGTGGCCTTTTGTCACTTCCCCGACTGGGCCTGGGGTAGCAGGGGAAGAATTAGGTATGCCCAGTTGTTGCTAGCTAAGGCATTTTGAGAATAATTGGCACACAAGTACATGCACACACACACACACACACACACACACACACACACACACACGTTTCTTCAATTTGGGGATCTGAGATAACTCCTGGGTAGGTGTGAGCATGTGACTCACCAGGAACACAAGGTCAGTAACAAAAGCTACAGGCAACAGCAGTTCATGACAGTGGGGAAGGCATAGCAGCAGCAGGGGCAGGTGGCAGCTGGTTACACTGCATCCACCTTCAGGAAGAAGAGACAGGTGAATGGTCATGCTCTGCTCACTTTCTCCTTTTTATTAGGTTTTTGATCATTGCCCTGATATGGCACTGCCCCCATGTGTCTTCTCACCTCAGGTAACCCAGCCTAGAAACTCCTTCACAGTCAAACTCAGAGATATGTCTCCTAGGAGATTCTATATCTTGTCAACAGTTATGTACCAGGAGTTAACAATGTACCAGGAGATGTGTTAGTCTGCTCAAGTGAGGACCCCACGTCTGGTCTAGTGGCTGCAATTGAAGTCACTACTTGATTGAATCTTTCAATAGTCAACCTTCATCCTCTTTAAACCATCCAACGTCTACAGTGGCCAGATAGGAGAATAAAAGGGAAATTCCATCTTCTTTCAAGTCCTTGATGGTGGACAATAAATTCTGCAATTCTTCCAGTGATAAGGTATTGGTTTTGGTTCATTATTTTTGCTGGTGGAGGCAACTCCAAAGACTTCCATTTAGCTTTTCCAATCAAAATAGCTCTCATTCCAGAGCTCAAGTAACCAATGTGAGAATTCTGGCAACTCCTATCCTGATTATGTATTCTGGGACTGGAGAAATAACCACAGGATGAGTTTGGAGAACTACTATACCCAGTGTGAGTGAAGTTTTCTCTAAAATTCCATTAATCACCTGACAAGCCCCTACTTTGATTGGAGGACCACTATGTTTCTTGGGGTCCTTGAGAATCAGTGTCAGTTCAGAACCAGTATCCAGTAGACCCTAGAAAGTCTGTTTCCCCCATTGTACAGTGATGCTTGCAGAAGGCCATGAGTTCCTCAGTGGAAGGGCTGAAGAAAGGTTAACAGTAAAAGTCTTAGATATTTTATCAAGGTCCTTCATCAGGGGAACCTGGCCACCCATCCCCTCATTTAAAGGTTTCTGGTCTGCAAAAACTCGAGTCTGGAAATTAATTTAGTGGTGGGCATTCCTTTTTGCTACGATACAATGTAACCCTTCTCTCATTTGTGTGGACATTCCTTTTTGCCATGATACAATGTAACCTTTCTCTCATTTGTTTGAGAATTTTTCTGCTTATACAGATTAAACAAAACTGCAGTAGGCTTCTTATGCTTTTCGTGCCTGAAAACACCATGATTGATTTGCTCTTAGAAAGACTCCATACGAGTCAAACCACTATAAAACTAACTTTCCCTGTGCTGCCTGTTATGGGCTAAGACATTATGGACATTGCTTTGTGTATTCTGCCCATCAGGATAACTACAATCACCTAGCCTTCAGTGATTCAATGCTGCCACCTGGCCATTGCTACTTTGTGGCCCAATTAAATGTATCCCATTTAATCCATTCATCTGAGCAGCACTGTCTCTGACCCTAAGGTCTGGCACATGGAAATGGCTGACAACAAAACTCTTCCAATGTGCTGGTGCCCCCTCACTAGTTTGCATCTTATAGAGTATGAAGGACATGTCTTCTGGGCCTCCTCATTGTGGAGGGTTAGGTTCTACAACTTTCCTGAGCCTTAAAAATCCCTTCATCAACATTAAGTCAGGGGATCAGGCATCTCCAACTCCTTTTCAGTAGGCTATCTTTTGATAGATGCTTTAGCTAATCATTCAAACAAATTTTTGACACCTTTAAAAAAAAAACAAACCATGTGAGCTTCCATCTTAAACCTACAGTCTCCACTCCATGGGTCCACATCAATAAACTCAGCCTGATTCAGTTTTATGTTACTTCCACCATTATCCCATTCCCTTAAAACCCATTTCCACACACCTCCCCCAGATTTCTGCTTGAGTGAGTTAGCAAACTCGTTACAGCACCTACTCATAGACTGCACTTTATATCTCCCCTCTAGGAGCCTGTTTAGCATTTAGTCTGGTTATATGTCTGAAAGCAACATTTAGTGAGCCCTGGGAGACATCAGTATTGTTTTGCCTGACATCTTTTTCAGGGAATGCCACTGCTGGTTTAGCAGACAATGAAGGATCAATATCTCCTTTTCAAGTCAGATAAGGCAGTATTTCAGGGGATGGGGATGGAAGTACTTTTTGGTGGAGAGACTACTTCCTCAGATGAGATAAACCCTTGAGAATCAGAGGGTTCACAGTTTATTTAAACTCTGTAGGGTCCTCTCATATGTCTCCATCTTGTTACAGGATCCCATTCTTTACCAATGAATACCCTTTATTTTTTTATTTTTTTGTGTTTTCCTTTGTTTATTGGATATTTTATTTATTTACATTTCAGACATGACCCCCTTTCCCCATTTCCTCTTCTTAGAACCCCCTATCCCATCCTCCCCTCCTCTTTGCTTTTATACCATTTTAATTACATGCAAGTATTAAGGTCAGTTCTAGGGTGAGGAACTAGCAATACAATAGATGCAAATAGTCAAGGAACAAGCAAGACAATAAACACAAATAGTCAAAGAACAAGCAAGGCAATAAACAAAATTCTGTGAACACTCCCATGATCACTATTTCTAAGGGTTTATCAGGATGACCAAAATATCTGAGCCATCTTCCCTGTCCTAGCCCAAAGTTATTTTCATGTCTGAAGCCTACTTCTTTGTTCTAGCCCAAGATTTAGATTCCTGCCTGAAATTACTTCTTTGTTCTAGCCTAAGATTTAAAGTTCTGGCTGAAATTAATGAATACCTTTAACTGCTCATACCTTCCAAGGCTTGAATTTTTTTGTAATTCAGTCAGTCTTGTAATGAGGGCTTCGGTTTGGTTCCCCACAACTTGAGTTCTGTGGCTGCTGGAGAGAAGATTCTCTTCCAGGGTACACTTAGAAGCCTTTAGAACATTTATGTTCAACATATATATGTTCTATTATATGTTCATCACTGGATTCATTGATGTCCTTTACCGTATTTGGAGATGCTAGATGTTGATTGATTTTTTATCACGGAGCTCATTCTTTTCCTTTGTCAGTTTATCCGGAGATGCTAGAAACAACCAACCGGCATCATCATTTCCTTATTTTTCCACGAATACTCAAAAGTTTTGTATAGCCGGGCGGTGGTGGCGCACGCCTTTAATCCCAGTACTTGGGAGGCAGAGGCAGGTGGATTTCTGAGTTCAAGGCCAGCCTGGTCTACAGAGTGAGTTCCAGGACAGCCAGGGCTACACAGAGAAACCCTGTCTCGAAAAACAAACAAACAAAAAAACCAAAACAACAACAACAACAAAAATGTTTCGTATGTAGAGTCACCAAATCTGTTACCTTCCACAATTGGTGAAGCAACATAATTAAATGCATTTGTTCTTTTACAATTGTAAAATAGTTCACAGCACGGGCTTTCAGCAGTCTCCAAGCTTTTTGAGTGGCTCCAGGAAGTGGAGAGGTTTTGGCAACTGTAGGTGTTGGCAAATTGGAAAGCCTATTCAGATACTTAAAAGTCCATCCTTATACTTCTGTTGTTCTAGAACCACTTTTTGTACCAAAATCTGTGGGTTCTCTAGAGAATAGAACTTACCAAATAAGTATATATACACATACATATATTGAATAAATATATATTCATTCACATACATGCATATGCATACACACACATACATATAAAACATATATGGGATTTATTAGAATGCCTTATAGGGTATGTTCCAGTCAGTCAAACAATGTCTGTCTACCAAAGGATATTCCAAGCATCTAGTAGTAGTTCAGTCCATGAAGCTGAATGTCTTGGCTAGTCTTTATTATACACCAGAATCCCCAAATCAAAAGCTCTAAGGACAGTAAAAGCATGGACTTGCAAGAACAAGCAGGCAAAGAGAGCAAGCTTCCTTCTTCCGTCTCCTTTCCGTAGGCCTCCAGAAGAAAGTATGGCCCAGATTAAAGGTGGGTCTTCTTATCTCAAAGATTCAGATTAAGCATGGGTCATTCCATGACATGTGTGCAAGAAAGCCACCTCTGAGGGCCTGAGAGTGGGAGAGATGGCACTGCAACTCACGGGGCAGTGCTGGAGAGCTGGCCTTGGTGACATGAGTGTGGACAGCTGGGGCTGACCAACTCAGTCACCACCCAAGCCCAGATCCAGGGCTTTTAGTTGGCCCATCCCAACATCTACCCCATCTCTAAACTGCTGGAGCTTGTGAAGGGGCCAGTCCTGGAGACCCGAAGCTGCAGCATCTCCTCCACACAGGAAAACAGGATATCCAAGAGGATTCCTGGCGACGATCCAGTGTTGATAGTGTAACAGAAGCCAGAGGCCTCGAACCAGACCAATGACTGGCTCACTGCAGTGAACATTTGCAAGTCTAGCTGTTTGGGCCAAAGGCTATGCTGTGTGACAGATATATCATGACACACTGCAGCTTTTGTGGTGAGATTTAAAAAAAATTAGTTTTTGTTTTCTTTTGGGGGGAGGTTGCAAGGACCGAGGACAGATATGGAGGGATGAGGAAATGAGTGAGATTGGGCTGCATGATGTGAAATTCACAAAGAATCAATAAAAAGTTTAGAAAGTGGGTATGCCTGATTTAAATGTTTTAATTAAGAAAAACAACAACAACAACAACAACAAAAAACCCCCAAATCCTTACAGGTGTACCCAGCTGCTTGAGTTTGAGTTAATTCAGATGTAGTCAAGTTGACAACCAAGAATAGTCATCAGTATACCTATGAGCATATTTTGCCATGTTGGTCATTATTGTAGGTCACAGGATTCACAGGTAGGTTAGACTGTCAGTGACTTTTTTCCTTCAATAGCTTATATATTACCTTCTGGTTACAGATGCTAGATAACAGGGGAGAAGCTTCATGGTACTCTAGTTTTTAAATGTCTATATGACTACTTTAAATTTTTTATTAGTTCTTTGTGAATTTTTTTTACAACAAGTTTTGATCCTCTTCATATACCCCCAACCTGTCCTAGATCCCTCCTCCCTCCTCACCTCCTCATCTCCTTTTGTCCTTTCTTCCTTATCAAGACCCATTTGTGCTGCCCAAACATTCTTGGATGTGGTTTTTTATCAGAGTGTGGTTGGCTTACTGGGGGCTAGAGAAAAATGATTCTCCCAGCATCTAATGTTTGTCAATGGCTTCATGACAGGGGTGAAATGTCACGCCCAACTCTCCTGTGCTGAGCAACAGCGGCAGGAATGTCACTGGTTTGGCTTGAGCTTGCACAGATCTTGTGCATGATGTCATCACTGTCATGAGTTCATATGTGTATCTGTCCTGATGCATCCAGGACACACTGTCTCCTTGTAGTCATCTGCTGCTTCTGCGAGCTCTCACAGTTTTTCTTCCCCAATCTTCCACAATGGCCCTTGAATGGTGGGAGCTGGGACATTTACATTCCCTTGAGGGCTTTAGGGAATATATAGGGTATATGTTCCATTTAGGGATGAGGATTCTGCAAATTTTCATCTTCTCCACCTTGGCTAGTATTAGGTCTTTGTGTTAACCACCATCTACTAAAAATATAAGCTGCTCTAATGAGCATTGAGAGATGCCTTAATCTAGGGTATAACATAAGTCACAGGAGCCAGTTTAATACTGTGTTTATTTTGCAAAGTAATAATAGTAGGTTTTCCCTTAGAGCCTTGAACTGGTCTAGGCATAGATTCTTGGACCGATAAAGGTGCAAGGTATGACTCTCATCTTGTGGAGCAGGAGTTAAATTCAATCATAAACTGGTTTGTTTCTACTGTACAAGTGGACATGTCTTGCCAGGCCCATTATTATTGTAGCTCACAGGGTGGACAGCTGGGTAAGACCGATGATCACTTTCCCATTTGGTAGAGTTCATTGGTAGGAGCTTTCAGCATTGTAGAGTCCAGCCAACAGGGAAGGAGCTTCTAGGTTAGTATCAGCTTGATTTCTCCATGTTCTATGACTCAACTGTGTGGTGTACTTGGCAGTGGGTCTTACCATCAAGTTCTGAAAGGTAACCAAGAGCATTGGCAATAGCCTGTCTTGTTTAGGGAACAATATCCTTGCACTACATATTTTGTTTGTGAGTTTCTGATTTCTAGTGGGGCATTGCTGCCCTGTCATAGGCTGACTTCAGTTTTACTCTATGTATGTATGTATGTATGTATGTATGTATGTATGTATACACATGCACACATACACACACATGTTCTTATGATAGGTTTTAACATGACTTTTTCTGGAAAGGTCTTTAGTATTATTTATACATTCATTCCCATGTTTCTTTTTCTGCTCTGATATTCCCTTCTCAATCTCCACTTAACTCAAAAGAAATGGAAGAAGAAATAAAAACATGGACATCAGTGCTTGAGTGAAGAGATGGAAAAAAGAATATTTTTCCTACACAATGGAAAAATATTCATCAGCTCTATTCTTGACAGAAAGGTAGTATCTAGAATATTCCAAGAACTAAAAAAGTGAAACACTTGTTCACTGCCTGTGGGAGTGCAAACTGTTACAGCCACTATGGAAATCAATGTGGGAGTTCCTCCCAAAACTGTGTGATATTTCGTCACATTCCCAAAGAACTTTTTATTCTATTTCAGAGATACCTCCCCTCCTCCTTCTCAATTTAACCAAAAGAAACTGAAGAAGATATAAAAATATGGAAAGACATCCTATGTTCATGGATCAGTAGGATCAAAACTATGAAAATGGCCATCTCACCAAAAGCAACGTACAGTCTCAGTGTCCTCATCAAAATTCCAATGCATGCCTTTGCAGAAATTAAAAAAAATTCTTAAGTTTCATATAGAAAGATAAAAGACCCAGGATAACCAAAAACAACCATGAACAACAATAAAAAAAAACCCATGGCAGATAGCATTATGCCAGTGTTTAAGTTGTACTGAAGAGGTATAGTAAGAAACACAGTATTGCACTGTCATGGACACAGTCATTGATCAATGGACCAGAAAAGAGGAGGCACATGTGAGGCCACACTCCCACTGAGACCTCACTTTTGGCAAAGAAGCCAACAAAACACAGTGGAGAACAGATAGCATCTTCAACAGCTAGTCCCAGTCAAACTGGATAGCTAGTGTGGATAGCTAGTATAGAAGAATGAAACTTGATCCTTAGCTCTTAGCTGGCATAGAACTCAATTCCAGATAAATCAAGGACCTCACCATTATTAGGCCAGGCACCTTGAATCTGATAGAAAGTAGTTTAGGGAATAAAGTTTGAACTCATTGGCACAGGAAAGGATTTTCTGAATAGGACTCCAACAGCACAGGCCAACATGTAGTAAATGGAACTTCATGAAGCAAAAATGCTTCTGTCCATCAAAGGACATCGGCACGTGAGTGAGCAGATAGCCTACACAATTGGGAAGACATTTACTAGCTATATATGTGACAGAAGTATATAGTATCTAGACTATTCAAAGGGATAAACAAAACCCAAACATCAAGAAAACAAACAACTCAATTAAAAATGGGCACGGAAGTAAACACCTCAAAAGATAAAGATAAGATGGTTGAGAAACATTAAAAAATATTCAGCATCCCTAGTGGTCAGGGAAATGAAGCTTTAAGCTTCTTTGCAATGTCATCTTAACCCGGTCAGAATGGATGAGATAAAACAAACAGCCAACAAGTAAAAGCGCTGGCGTGGATATGGTAACAGTGAATCCTTGGTTCACTGCCTATGGGAGTGCGAGCTGGGGCAGCCACTCTGAAATCAGTGTGGGAGTTCCTCAGAAACCCGAACATAGATCTACTCTATGCTCTGGCGACACCACACTTAGTCACACACACAGAGCTCTCTCTGTCCTATCACTGAGATGCCTGCTCATTCGTATTCTCTGCTGTTCGATTCACAATGGCCAGGAAGCAAACAGCTCAGATTTCCATCAGCTGATGAATGGACAATTAAAATGTATTGTATTTACATAATGTCGTATTATCCAGTTATTAGGAAAAATGAAATTTGCCAGTAAATGCATGGATCTGGAAGCAGTCACTCTGAGGAAGCTAATCCAGAACCAGAAAGACAAACATCACATGTGTCCTCTCGTTTGTAGATGTTAGCTTTGAGTCTTCAGACATGTGCTTCATCTGGGATGTTTGGAATAACTGTAGAGCACAGGAAATTATTTAGGAGCCTTGAGGAGGGGGCTTCAAAGGAGGAGAGAGAGATATTTTGGTAAAAAGGGTTAAAAGGAAATAATGGGCTGATGATGATGACGATGATGATGATAATTTCCTGATGTCTGTCTCTCTGTCTCTGATCTCTTAATAGCATTTTCTTTGCCACATACCATGTTAACCACATAATTTAAACTTTACCATTAGGGATGAATTATAATTCCTTTGTGGAACAAGGTAACCAACAAGTACAGGCCTGGATGGAGGAAGAGAAGCTAACTGTTACAAGTTCCCTTCTCAGAATACAGTATGAAACAGCTCAAGGGATCCGAATGTGTTGTGGGTCTGACTTCCACCCTCCCAATCCCCATATATATCTAAGAAACAGCCACCCAGCTGGGTATCTGGGGCCACCTCTGAGAGGATAAACGGATGAGATTACTGCGCAGGCTCAGAGCAGCCTTGAGAACTGTAGGTGAGATGGCACAAGGATGCTTGAGAACATCAGAAGACATGCTTTCTGCCCCTACAGTGTCTGGTTTCTGAGAAGGATCTCTGTTTCGGTTGGGGTATTATTGCTGTGACGAGACACCATGACCATGGAAACTCTTACAAAGGAAAAGATTTCATTGGGGATGGCTTATAGTTTCAGAGGTTCAATTCACTGTCTTCGTGGCGGGAAGCTTGGTGGTGTGCAGGCAGGTATGGTGCTGGTGACTAGCAGGCAGCAGCAGAAGACTGTCATTCTGGTCAGACTTGAGCTTCTTAGACCTCAAAGCCCACCCCCACAGTGACACATTTCCTCTAAGAAGGCCATGCTTACTCCAAAAGGCCACGCCTCTTAATAGTATCATTCCCTATGACCAAGCATTCAAACACATGAGTCTATGTGGGCCATTCTTATTCAAACCACCACAGTCTCATATGTTTTTTATATCAAAGCTCACATACCACCCTTCCTCACCCAACCAATATTTTTCTGGAGCACCCCTTTCCTCAGGTCTAACCCCTAATCCAACATTCAGTACAGTTTGTAGCTCCCTGAGCTGATATTATAGGTCAAGGGGAAATAAGACAGTCTGCAGGATATGCTATATGGTAACAGCATTGCTCTTGTGGCTTATATCCCTCCCCTTACTCTCCTCCTGGTCCCAGTCTAGGCTTTCTCTAATGGGCCTTCTCTCGCTGTACCTTATCTATTATATCTATGTTTCTTAACTGTAGGCATTTCCCTGTGCTCTTCATCTTCTGGTCATTCAACCCTCCTGATTGTTCTGATACTTGAGTTCCAGTGCTGCTCCCTCTGGGAAGACATCCCACCATCTTAGGTCGTGTGCTGGTTGGTTTTTTTTTGTCAACTTGACACAAGCTAGGTTCATCTGGACAGCAGGAGCCTCAATTGAGTAAATGCCTCCATCAGATAGGGCTATGGAGTATTTTCTTTATTAATGTTGATGTGTGAGAGCCCAGTCTTTTGTGGATGGTGCCACTCTGGAGAGGTGGTCCTGGGTGATATATCACCAGTGTAAGGTGAACAAGTTAGTAAGCAGCACTTCTCCATTGCCTCTTATAACGGGACTTTGTAGTCCTGCTAGTGGTTGGAAATGCCATAGAAACTTATTAATATGTAGAACAGCTTAGGCCTTTAGCTTGGATCCAGTTAGCTTGTCTAACTGCATCTTGTTATGCTAGTCCACCACTGGCCACGTGGCTAGTCCTTTACTTCTCTTTCACCGCATTATCTAAAGTGTCACGTGTCTTCATGTCTTTTCCCACCACCTCCTTCTGATTCTTCTCCCAGAGCCCCTTTCACAGTTCAGAAGTCTGGCCTTCCCTTTCCTGCCTAGCTATTGGTCATCAGCTCTTTATTATGCCAATCAACAGGTGAAGGAGGAAGAGTGTTTACAAAATACTGAGGCAGGTGATGAGCCATAAAGATAACAATACCAACATCCATCCAGGACTCAGCTCTCTGCTGGTACAGCAGTCAACAATTGGATATACAGAGGTGTTCATGCAGTGCACCCCCAGAGCCTCTGCTTCAGTTTCTACCTCTAGGTTCCTGCCTTGAGTTTCTGCCCTGAGTTGCCTTCATGATGGACTGTGATCTGCATGGGTAGGACAAATGGACCCTCATCTGGGCCCAAATGGTGTTTGGTCAGTGTGTTACCAAAACGAGCAGAGCAGGTAGTATTCTGTAATAGCCAGTTCTTCCGTATTTGGAAAGGCTTAGCCTCTGCAGTGAGGGTCAGTTTTCAGGTCTGTTTCTTTGCCATTGTTAGACACCATAAGGGTGGAAAGGAAAACATTAATTTCTATGTATTCCAATAGGTCTTGAATAGATACATAATGGACCAAAAATAAAGAGAATTTATTGGGCTCAAGAAAATCTAGGTATAGTTTTCAATGTATATATTATAGGCCCTATCCTAAGATATGCTGATTTTTTTTTTAGGTTCAGGTAAGAGTTCTTGGATCTACTTTTGAAAAGTCTCATAGGATCTTAAAGATTATTCATGGTTTAGAACTATAAACACAACTGAATCTATTCATTTGTCCACTCTGAAGTGCAGACATGGGATGTGATTTGCCCATTGTTTCGCACTAGTATTCTGAGAGCTTTACTCTCAGTGGGGTGCCCTTCTTTCTACATTTTAGAGATAAATAGATATTAGTTGGAGGGAAGAGATTTGATGAGACATTAAACAAATTTTCGGTAGGAGACAAGCATTGTCAGGTTCAATAACAATAATCATCATTAATGATAATAAAGCCCACTGTGTTTGGGAAGATAGACACTACTAATAATGGCGCAGATGTTTCAGGGGAAGCAGCCGCCCTCAGCTGGTAGCAAAGTGGAGATGACTCAGCTGGGCCTCCTCACTTAAAGGGTATGTCAACAGCGCCCGTTTGAGTAGACATTCTCGTTCATACTCTAGGATCCCCATTTTATATGTGAGGAAATGGAGCTTCTGGTAAGAGTGGTGAGTTTGTGTGCTGCAGCCAGTTAATAAAAAAAGATGGTCTAAAAATCTACTGTTTTCAGGGGCTCATTGTCAAGTAGTTGATAAACACTGGTTATTCTTGATGGTCTGATTAGGTCTTCCTGTGTTGTGGGTTAAGCTAAGGATGTCCTTAGAGACCCCAAACTATTCCCAACAGCACAGTCCATGTTCTAGCCCAGCCTACTTCACTGTTTCTAAGTCTTTTCCTACCTTTACTTCCAGAATTATTTTCCTAATGCATAGTCCACATCATTGCCTTGCTCAGCACAGGCGCCTGTACTGTCTCAGTGTTATTATACAGTGAGTACTCAACTCTCGGGAAAGCACTAAAGGTGCTCCATGATGCACCCTGGGCAGTCTGTAGACATTATCTCCCAGGCTGTCTTTTCAGTGGTTTTGGTAGGCACATCCACTGGGTTCCCAGCCCTCATCTTCAGTAGGTAGAGCCCACCGCCAATCAGAGAATTTGCAGGCAAGTACTCTCTCCTTCAGCTATGTTGCAGGTCTGTTGTCAGCTTGTAAACCAACTATGGCTGACAACAAGAAGGCTTGGGGGGTAAGGATAAAAGGCGGCTCTCAAAGAGTTTTCTTCTTCCAAGAGAGAGGGATAGATAGAGGGCCTTCCATGTTCTTTGTTTTTGATGATGTGTGACTAAACAGTATCTGAAGCGGTTGTAGTCATCTTTCTTATACCTCTAAAGGATAAGTCCAAAGAACCATAAAGAAACTGACCCACAGGCCAGACATCACTGCAAGCAGCCAGCCCTGGAGCTTTGCCTGTTTATCCTGTTCTTATATAGTACACATAGAGATATTATGAAAAATTTCATAACAAATAATCATAACATAAACTTACAAATTCCCACTTCTTCAGGTCTTGCATTCCATGTACTCTGACTGATACTGCAGCTCTTCTTTGATCAGTCCCAACCTCAGAGGAACCAAGAGCTCTCTCTCTCTCCGTGAGCCAGCCCCGGGAAGTGGGATTGGCCCTTAAGACTACTGAGAAGCACTAGCCTCCCTCCTGGTTCTTTGTTCCTCATTCCTGCTGTGGTGAGCACCCACTCTTCAGCATTCACCACTATTCTGTATCGATTCCAGACTCTTCTAGCCAATCACCTTCCTTCTTATACTCCATGTTTGTTTTCACCCAGTACAGGCGCCAGTGTTGAAGATTCAACACTCTGGGGTCTCTGCAGCAAGGATTTAGCTTCTTCTAAGACATATTCTGCTTATCCATGCAACACTCTGGACTGCTTGAGTTCCTTATCAGGGACTTCCCCGGTTTTCTCTAGCTTTTCCTGGTTGGAAATGGGCATTACCATCCTTATCACGTTCAATTCTTAGAGGGACAAATTATTTTCCAATTTTCTAACTTATGTGCATGTGACAGAAGAGACTTTTCTATTTCCACTTAGTAGAATCTTTCCCATCTTTTAGAAATTCTAATGGTTATTAATTAATGAATCCTCACCCATTCTTACCCTAGACTCTTATTTCTTATTATACATGTCTACAAGTATCCTGTATCACTTAGAAGCCACACTACCTTGTTTTGGGGTTGTGAACACATGTCTCCCTGATGCTTTATAAACTCCAGGGACTACAGTTTATGGATATTCTCATTCCTTTGGAAAGTACACACAGGATCCAGCAACATTTTCTTGTTCTTGGTGGTGGTTTGTCAGAGCTTGAAACAGGAAACAATAAATACAGCGATTGTTTAAAGCTGCTCGTCTTTGGGTTTGCACTTGCATGTAGCCAAAGCATTATAGATACATAAACCAAGGAAGGGAATAAGTGTGAGTCGGGGAGAGGGATTTCTAGTTTGTTTTTTTCTTGGGTGGAGAGTGAAGCAAAGTGACTAAAAAAGGGGGAGAACTAAGAATTGGGGTGTGTTTGTGAAAGCACAAGGCTAAAGGAACATTAGCATGGATGGGTCCACCATATGCATGAAGGAGGGTGACAGGAGTGTTATTAAGAAGTGAGGTTAAAACAATGAATGTCATGTACCCCCAATAACCAAATTAATTTATCAATAAATGCATCTAGTAAATTCTAGGTATTTTTAATCCCCACTTCCTGAGTGCCCCAGATAGGCTGGCCTTGACCAGTATTGCTGTTTCTTAATACTTTAACTGACATAATCAAAACCATTGCTTCCTAACATGAAACGAGATTTTTTTACTTTCAACAGATAAAGGAAATAACTTCTGTTCTCCATCCAGGCCAGAGGCAACTTTGAAAGCCATCCAAGCACTACTCTTGGCACTAAGAACAGCTCGAAGCTTTCCTCTGTAAGCACCTATTTTGAATGTTTTATTTCTCTATTTTTTTTCTCCTTTGACTTTCTTTTTCATTTTTCATCACATCTGTCTTCATTGACACTTGTCTTTCATCTCCTTATGTAGGTTCTGTTTGATCCTCTCTGGGCTGACAATGATGCTATAATAATTCACGTGAGTGGGTGGGAAGCTGAGGTCCTTGGGGTGAAGGAAGGAAGTGAGATAAAACAGAGGAACTCTTGGCCTTCAGTAGAAGAGGCCTGGGTTTTCATCTCTCACAGGCTGGGTGACCTTGGGCAAATCACAACTTCTTCGTCCTTATCTCTAAGAAGGACTAGGCCAGTTTGATTTCCAGGCATTGATGTTTCACAGTGTTTCTGCTATCTACGTTTTTTTTTTATAAGAAGTGTACTTTTATTTAAAAATATGGGTCTTTCATGATAATTAATACTGAATGTAAGAGTTATTTATGTACTCAGCAACTTTGTGGTTATCTGAGCTTTATAAATGAGGTCTGGGATTTGAGACCAGTATTTCCCAGGCTGTCATCAATCACACCCTGAAAATTTTTCCAGATAGACGCCAGTGAGAATCTCAGTCAAGTTGCATGGGCAGATTATATACAACTAGATTGAGTTATCTCTTTCCCAGGTCACCTGAAGGCTGGATGTGGTGGTTTGACTAAAAAAAGACCTTTCCAATTTGTATCCCTTTGACCTCCTTTTGTTGTCTAATTGCTCTGGCTAGGATTTTGAGTACTATATTGAATAGGTAGGGAGAGAGTAGACAGCAAATATCACTATTTGCAGATGGTATAATAGTATACTTAAGTGACCCCAAAAATTTCACCAGAGGATTCCTAAACCCGATAAACAACTTGAGCAAAGTGGCTGGATATAAAATTAACTCAAACAAATCAGTAACCTTCCTCTACTCAAAGGATAAACAGGCTGAGAAAGAAATTAGGGAAATGACACCCTTCAAAATGGTCACAAATAATATAAAATACCTTGGTGTGAATCTAATTAAGCAAGAAAAAGATCTGTATGACAAGAACTTCAAGTCTCTGAAGAAAGATATTGAAGATCTCAGAAGATTGAAAGATCTCCTACGCTCATGGCTTGACAGGATTAATATAGTAAAAATGGTCATCTTACCTAAAGCAATCTACAGATTCAGTGTAATCCCCATCAAAATTTCAACTCAATTCTTCATAGACTTTGAAAGAGCAATTTGCAAATTCATTTGGACAAAAAACCCCAAGATATCAAAAACTATTCTCAGTACTAAAAGAACTTCTGGGGGAATCACCATCCCTGACCTCAAGCTGTATTACAGAGCAATAGTTATAAAAAGTGTATGGTATTGGTACAGGGACAGGCAGGTAGATCAATGGAATAGAATTGAAGATGCGGCAATAAACCCACACACCCATGGTCATTTGATCTTTGACAAAGGAGCTAAAACCATCAGGTGGAAAAAAGCATTTTCAGCAAATGGTGCTGGTTCAACTGGAGGTCAGCATGTAGAAGGATGCAAATCAGTCCATTCTTATCTCCTTGTGCAAAGCTCAAGTCCAAGTGGATCTAGGACCTTCACATAAAACCAGATACACTGAAACTAACAGAAGAGAAAGTGGGGGAAGACCCTCGAATACCTAGGCACAGGGGAAAAGTTCCTGAACAGAACACCTATGGCTTATGCTCTAAGATCAAGAATTGAAAATGGGACCTCACAAGATTGCAAAGCTTCTGTAAGGCAAAGGACACTGTCAATAGAACAAATGGTAACCAACAGATTGGGAAAAGATCTTTACCAATCCTACATCTGATAGAGGGCTAATATCCAATATACACAAAGAACTCAAGAAGCTAGACTCCAGAGAATCAAATAACCCTATTAAAAATGGGGTACAGATCTAAACAAAGAATTCTCAACTGAGGAATATGTAATGGCTTAACCTCATTCTACTTCTGGTTTGTTCTTTCTGATTCCTTTGAAGGGTTGAGATGTGATCTCTCAGTTTCTTACTTTAGTCAACTACTGCCATGTTTACCCACCATTATAGACCTTCTGTATGGAACCAACAGTACAAATAAGCTCATTTTCTCCTTAAGTTACTTTTGGCTGTGATATTCTATTTTATTATTTTTCACCACCATAATTTGAAATTTATTTGAGATTACTACAGGGAGGACTAGGTTATAATACTACATCAGTTATAACTTCTACTTACCCCCTTTTGTTAAACAGATTCTTTTCTCATACTGTATCATCTGAATACAGTTTTCCCTTGACCATTCTTCCCAGTTCCTCTCTACCTCCCCTTCCTTCTGGATCCACTCCCTTTCTGTCTCTCATTAAAAGTGAACAGCCTTCTAAGAGATAACAATCCTTACAAATCATAACAAGAACAGACAGAAATCATCGTATTGAAGTTGGACAAGCCAAGCCAACAGAAAAATAGAAGAGCCCCAAGCTGAGGCACACAAATCAGAAACCAGCTCATCTACGCATTCAGGAGTCCCATAAAAGCACTAAACTGTATATATGTAGAAGACTTGGTGCAGACCCAGGTAGGCCCGGTGATTACTGCTTCAGTCTGTGAGTTCATATGAGCTTTTCTTGGTTGATTTATAGGGCCTTGTTCTCCTAGTATCTTCCACCTTCCCTGTCTCCATGACTCACTCCTTCTGCCTTTTCTGCAACGTTTCCTGAGCTCTGAGGTGGAGTAGAATGGAGACATTTCTCTCTTTCTCTGTCTCTCTGTGTCTCTGCCTGTCTCTGTTTCTCTGCCCTCACTTCCCCTTCCTCCCTCCCTCCCTTTCTCTGTCTCTCTCTCTGTCTCTCTCTGTCTCTCTCTGTGTGATGATGTCTGGCTGCAAGTTTCTGTATTTGTTCTTATGTGTTACTCTGACGATGGCTGAATAAAGGCACTGACCTATGAGAATAGCAGAATACCATTGAATTGTTTTATTGGTTTATTTATAATATGAGGCTTTACCCTAGGTCTCAAGGCTATTTGTCTCTTGTTCTTGTTTCTCCTTTTTTTTTTTTTTTTTTTTTTTTTTTGAATTTTCAAGACAGAGTTTCTCTGTGTAGCCCTGGCTGTCCTGGAACTCACTCTGTAGACTAGGCTGGCCTTGAACTCAGAAATCCGCCTGCCTCTGCCTCCCAAGTGCTGGGATTAAAGGCATGCACCACCACTGCCCGGTTTGTCTCTCATTCTTGGGCACCAGTTTCAGGTCTTGTGAATTGGCCTTAAGTCAGACTGGACATTGTTAGATTACTCTCAGAAACTTTTGTTTGGTTTCAGACGTCGGACAAGGGACTGAAGTGTATATTTCACAACCTCCAGGTTCTCCCAGAATCCCTCAGTCCCTACCTGGCATACCCTGCCCTCAACCCTGAACTTTCCATCCCAGGAACTAAGCTGCCCTTCCCCCAGAGGCTCTTTTCTATACAATCCAATAAGTCTGGTCTCTTCTCTTTCTCCTCTACTTCCTTTCTCTCTGCCCACACACCCTTTCTCTCTTTCTCTTCCTCCTCCCCTCACCTCTCTTTCCCCATGGTGACTTGCTGGCCTCAGTTCTTGGGCACAGTGAATTCACCCAAGAGAAGCTTTCCAAACCTGCCTATATATAATCTAATCTGGTTTGAACTGGCTCATTTCACTGGCAGAGAAATAAATCTCAGCTTTGTGCCATCATTGCCCTAGCGTATCATGCAGGCAGACAGATTGTAGCCGAAGGGTTTTGTGGTTTGGCTGGCATCGTTTAGGTTTCTCTTTTGGTAGCCTTCAGAGTACCTGTCCATGTCATAGACACTAGTACATGGGAGTGAAGGTTCTATGTAGGAACCAACACGACCTCTCCATGTTCAATGAGTTGTGTGGGTGTTGTCTTCAATAAGGGGTCTTGCCATCAGTTTGTTGAGACATTTCCTATTGTCTTGGCAACAGCCTGGGTTGTTAGGGATTTCTATGGGACCCCTTCAGCTAACAACTCAATTGTATGAAAACCCAGTTCTGGTAATGGAAGCTTCAATTAGATACAAGAGATGGTCTTGGTATCAGTTCTCTCTCCCTCAGTTATTTGTTAGAACTTCATTATAGTCTTCATTAAGATTGCCTTTATATGTTATAGTACCTTTCCATTGCAATAGATTTTTGTACTATCGCTCAGATGCCCTTCCTTTCTAGGTGTCTCTCTTCTCCTGCCCTCCCTCAATCTCCCCTCCCTTCCCCCTTCCCACCTGATATTCCCCATTCTCATTCCTCTCTCAGCCCATGATCAAGTTTGTGGACTGGAGTTTGGTTATCATTTAGTTAATGGCTAATATCCATATATAAGCAAATACATGCCCCTTATCTTTCTGGGTCTGGGTTACTATACTCAGGATAATTTTTCTAGTTCTATCCATTTGCCTGATTTTTTTTTGTTTTTCCCCCCTCCCTCTCTCCCTTCCTTTCTTCCTTCTTCCCTTCCCTTCTTCCCTTCCCTCCTTTCATTTTCCCTTCCTTCCTTCCTTCCTTCCTTCCTTCCTTTCTCCCTCCCCTTCTTCCTTCTTCCCTTCCCTCCTTTTATTTTCCTTCCTTCCTTCCTTCCTTCCTTCCTTCCTTCCTTCCTTCCTTTTCTTTTTCTACTAATATAGGGTTTCTCTGTGCAGGCTTCACTGTCCTGGAACTCTGTAGATCAGGCTAGCTTCAAACTCAGAGATCTATCTGTCTCTGCTTCCTGAGTGTTGGAACTAAAGGTGTGAGCCACCATGCCCAGCTGTCTTTTTTTTTTTTTTTTTTTTAAAGAGAAGAGTAATACTCCATTGTGTAAATATACCACATGTTTTTCGTCCATTTTTTGTTGAGGGACATCTTGGTTGTTTCCAATTTTGGCTGTTATGAATAGAACAGCAATGAACATGGTTGAATAAGTGTCCCTGTGGTAGGATAAAGTGCCCTTTAGATATATGCTGGATCTTGAGGAGATCATTTCTCATGATTTCCATGATGGTTGGATAAGTTTGCACTTTCACCAGCAACTGAGGAGGAGTTCTACCTTAGAGCTGGGGATGAGACTGGGGAGCTGGATCTGGGGGAACAGAGGGAGGAGAGAAGACCTGCAGGCACTTTATCTGGTTTTCTGGCAGGTGCAGTTTGTAGGTCAGCAGGAGGTGCCTGCTGGAGTTGGGGACTGGGAGAAAGCTACTGACTGGCAGGGGTGTGGAGGGAGGACAGGAGGGGATGTTCTGTGGAATCCACAGGAGATATGGGTAGGGAGTAAAGAGACTATAGCTGGACTCCCTCTGCAGAATTAGGGACTAGCCTTGGGGCTTGGATTAGGAGCAGAGGAGGGAGTCAGTGTATTTTATAATAGCCAAAAAAGTAACTAATACATTGGCTAATTTGAATCATTTGAGCTTGCATATAGTCACCCAGAGTGTAAGAACCCAATAAAGGAAACAGTCGGAGGCAGACCATAATCAGCTACTCCAAAAGAGGAACTGGCCTGATTCTAGTTGGGGTTTCAAGAGGACTGAAGATAGTTATCTGTCTAAAAATGTACACTTAATCCGAGCACTGTCATGAAGATAGACACTCAGAGCAATAGACTAGGGAGGCTGGAATGAAACCTGGCAAATATGTCTATATTCCTGTCTCGATTCTGCATGGCATTGGGAAATTCTTCCCTTTATAGATGTATATCCGTATCTGTAAAATCTGTTAACCATTTGAGTTCTTAGCTAGGCCAGTTTTGCCTGTTAGACCTTTGGAGATGTTTGAGAACATGGTTGGCTGTCCCAGCTGGGGAAGGTGCTACTGTCATTTAGCATTGCCATGCCACAAACAAACGGCAGTGATCAGTGGATCCTACAGTAATCAGCCTTGAATCACCCCTGGCCCCAAATTTCTCACCAAAATGTCAAGAATGCCTTTGGATAGATCCATTTCCAGCCTGATGGGTTCTTTCTACCCTTCATCCTACCTTGTCTTTGGTTGAATTTTGATAGCTTGGCATTGCACCTGAGAAGTGATCCAGGAAGTACCAGTGAATGGGTGGGAGAGGAGAATGAGCTGGGAAAGGAAACAACAAAGGGGCAGTAAGAAACAGCTTTGTGCTGAGTGTGGTCTGGGCGGCTTCTGCAAGACAGCACACAGTAGGTCTCATAGTCGTGCGACAGCATGGTGAAGAAGTGGATGAATCTGCTCCCTAGTTCCTCCTGATTATTGGCTGAGGGTTTCTTTTGGATTTTTACCTCCCTAGTACTCCCGTACTGTCCTGTACATGGACTGAGATGATTCACATGGCCGGATAGATGTGGGGAGAAAGTCACAAGTCTCTTTAGTAAGACACGATTGTATTGCCCAGGAGCACTGACTGTGGTGGGGGAATCTGGGCAGAATGCTGTCAGTATTCCCTGTATCATGAATCCCTTCTTCTCCAGTAAATTAGCTGGAGAATTATTATTACTCATTCATAGATTTTTTTTTCTTTTTTTCTTTTTCTTTTCTTTTCTTTCTTTTTTTTTTTTAGGTCATTGTTATTTCAGAAAGCTTCGGAAAACCTTGACGGAGATGGTCACGTGACCTTGCTGGACATGGTCACGTGCCTTTGGTATCAGGACTTGCGGCACTGTGGTTCTTTGTTTATAACATCTGCTATGGGTCAGTAACATGTATGTATTCATTTATTTGTTTAATGTGCTTGTGAATGTGTGTGTGTGTGCACGCGTGTGTGCGCTTGCACTTGCACTTGCATGTGCATCTGGACCTTTAAGCATCTCCATTGAGTGCAGGTGCCCTTAGAAGCCAGAAAAAGGCCTCAGATTTCCACGGAACTAGAGTTCCAGGTAATTGTGAGCCAACTGTTAGGTCTTCCGCAAGAGCAGTGAGCACTCTTTGTTACTGAGCCACCTCTTGAGCCCCTCTTTCAGCAATCTTCATCTCTACCACCAGACTATGGCATGAGCCAGGAACTACCTCAGTTTTCACTGTATTCTTTATCTTCATGACTACCACAATGACCACTCAAGACTGGTGCAATGTCGGGTAGATGCTTGTTAATTGTATTCTTTTTTTCTCATATCTGCACCATTCACAACACATTCATAAACCACCAGTGTTTTATTATATTCTCCGTAAAGTAGTTTCTATTTATCACGAGGAATAGGACATTGGTCTTAATCAAGTCATAAGAAAAATCTTAAAAGGACAAAAACTCAAACAGGTGCTGCAACATTGTTGCCTCAGCTCTGACTGAGGCATTAGATATATAACTGTTGACTGTTGACTGGCAGCATATGCATGTTAGTAAAGAAACACCTAAACTGTGTACTTGATCTTACTTTTTAAATGATGTTTTCAATTAAACATCCATTTATGGAATTTTGGTAGTGTTGGCTATTGTTCCATAGAGGTTTCTTTCTTTCTCCTTTTCTCTCTTTCTTTCTTTCATTTACTCAGTGGAATTTCCATGGCTCCTACCTATTTGGAAGATAAAAGTTAAAGGCTCATTACAACAATAACCAAAGGTACCCAGTGCTAAGCCACTTTATTTCTCACTGATAAACAATGGTGATTTCAGATGACATTAGCTAGGATAGCTTGTTACAGAAATAAAAAGTATATATATATATATATATATATTTTGTTGTTGTTGTTTGTTTGTTTGTTTGTTTGTTTTGTTTTTTTGAGACAAGGTTTCTTTGTGTGGCCCCGGGCTGTCCTGGAACTCACTCTGTAGATAGGCTGGCCTCGAACTCAAAAATCCACCTGCCTCTGCCTCCCAAGTGCTGGGATTAAAGGCGTGTGCCACTACCACCCGGCCAAAGAATATTTTTTAAAGTATGTTAAGCCTTTGGCCATTTTACTATTATCTAGACCTAACAGAGACCTCACTCCTCAAAGTCATTTTCAGTATCTTTTATGATATGTGATGTTCAACATTTTAGATTCAAGAACTTTCCCAGGAGAGAAAGGGCTGTAACACACGTTCTGAGAATTTTTGTGTATCGAAGGCCTGCATGGTGTCCCTCTTGTCGTTGATGTCACAATAATGTAAGTCACACTTTGGTATAAAGTGGTCACACCTGTCATCTCAAGATTTCCAAAACAGGTCAGTTTTTTAGAGGTGTTTCAAGGTAAGTTAAATCCAATATGCATAAATCTCATCATCACAGTACAACAGGCCAGCTTAGGTAAGCACACTGCATCATTACACCAAGCCATTGGCTTAAGTAACAGTAAATAATGTTAACGTCACAGGAGGGTTTTCAATAGCACCTGAATTTGGCTCTGTACCTTGAATATCAGGGGCAGTGAATTGGTTTTCTCAAAGCCTCTCATGAATGTGAGTTGGAGGAGTGACCCTTGTTGTTCACCCTTCTGGCAGCTTCTTCTTTGTATCAGTAATATGTAACACAGAAACTCATCGACTATTTCTTAAAAAGAAAACTAGTTACATTACTTAGCAGGCTTGTGGAGATATGAAGCTATAGGCTTAGCATAGGATCTCAACCAGAATCTCATCATACTCCTTCTGCTCTTCCATGCTCACAGTAATGGTGCTTGATCTTCCAGTGGGTCTTACGGATTCAACTCAGGTCATCAAGCTTGGTTGCAGGTGCCTTATTAGCTAAGAGGTCTTTCTGGCTGGAATGCCCATATTTAAAACATTCTACATAAAGGATTTCTGATGACTGAATCTAGGAAAATCATCTTTTGCAATTATTTCAGTTGAAAATTGAACTAGCCATTGTTTTTTTCCTCTCTTTAGTTAATTATTAATTCTACTTAAAGGAAAAACAGTTAGACACAGGCATTCATCAGATATTTTCTCTGAAATGAGAAAAGTAGGTTTGTTATGTCAAGGAAATCAATTAATCAATCAACAAAGTGAATAGCAACATACAAAGGGAGGAAAATTGAAAACACCATTGCAAAATAGATAACTAATACAATATAGGTATTTATAATTCATAAAGAACTTGAGCAATTCAATTGCAAGAAAATAGAATGGGGACCACATTATGAAAAGATGCTCAACACACTAATCATCAGTAAAATAAAATGCAAAACCATTGCAAGTGGCTGTCTCACTTAGGATAGTGTTGACAATGGCAGAGATGGAAAAAACATTTGTATACTCTTGGTGGGGATGCAGGTTGGTGTAGCCAAATGGAAAACACTATCGAGAGTCCAGAAAGGATAAGAATTGAGAATTACTACATAATTCACCAATTCCTTTTCTGGACATGCCAATATAACAAAGGAATAAAATCACTGCCTCATAAAGATATCTCAACTTTTCTCTTTATTTCAGCAACACTCCCAGAAGTGCGTGGAAATAAATGTAGTGCCCACGGATGGAGTGACTGAGTAAAGGAAGTGTTATACAGTTCAAAGTGGGAGGATATCCTGCCCTTTGCCACAAGTTGGATGAGCTCAGAGGAAGTTATGTTAAATGAAATGAACCAGACAAGAAGAAAAGGACTGCGTGACCTCACAGAATGTGAAACACAGTCAAGCATACAGAGACAGAACATAAAATGGGAGTGACTTGGATGGGAGTAGGGAACCTGGAATGACATGGACTGGAGAATACAAAGTAGCAATGTGTAGGATGAAGGAGCTCAAAGGATACAAATGAACAGATATGTAGGATGAAGGAGCTTAAAAGTATGATGTACAATGTAGGGTTTGTATTTAGACTTCTCCAAAATGATTACAGTTACTCTTGGCACAGGAAGGGTAAAAGGTAATATGTTACCCACATTTTCATCATTATAACAAATCTTGAGATAAGTTACTTATACAGAGAAAGGGTTTATTTTGGCTCAGGGTTTAAGAGATTCCAGTGTTTGACCAGGTGGATCCATTGTTTTAAGGGCCCTTTTTAGATTGCCTAATGACAGTGGTGGGGAGCACCTGGTAGAACAAACCTGTTCACCACATAGGTGGGAAGGGGAAAGAGAAAAGGAAGAAGAGGCCAGACCCCCATAGTCTCCTTCTGTAACACTCTTCCAATGAGCTAAAGAGCTTTCACTAGGCTCCACCTTTAAAGTTTCTACTATCTCCAATGACAAGCTGGGAAAAAAGTCTTTAACACGGACTTTTAGGTTCTACTGCGCATCCAAAATATATAGGAAACTATGTAAAATGATGCATATATTGATTTGTTTCACAGTAATATTGATTTTGGTATGAACTGTATAAAAAATGGGGGCTCGCAAATGGGTGCACATGTCATGATCCGTCAACCAGAAAGAGCCTTTACCAGAAACTAGCCATGCTGGTACCTTGACCTTGGGCCTTTAGCCTCTACTAGACCGAATGAACAAGTTGTAATGAGTTGGAAATGCAGCTCAGTTCCTGAGTACTTGCCTAGCATGGATGAAACTCTGGGTTTAATCCCCAGGATGACACAAAAACATACAAAAATTGTCCGTAATTTATGAGCCACATTTCCCTAAAAATATATCTCGTATGACATTTTAGTATATTATCAGAGAAAAATCTCTACAGTTATTGGAGGAAAAACCCTACTAAAATCCTCTGTGTGATAGTTAACGATGACTCTACGGGATCAGCTTTCTCTTTCCACCGTGTGGGTTCTGGGGATTGACTCAAGTCATCAGGTTTATAGACAGTTTTCTTTCCTCAGTTAGCTTCCCCTCTTGCCCATTTTACAGAAAATTTCAGAACACGCTTAATTATAATTGAAAAACTACAAACAAAAAATTAATAGAGATCTTTAAAAGAAATGAACCAGACTGAAAAAAAAATGTAACTTTTACAAACCCATTGTTGACGACAGACAAAATGCAGGAACAGAAGTTGATGCAACCTTTATTTGTGTTGGTGAGCCATATCTAATTCTGGGCTATCTTTCAAAATGGGAAGTTCTTGCTGCTTTTGACCCAGCATTTAACTGTTAGAAATGTATCCTATGGATATATCCCTAATGCATGCTAAACGGATTAACTGTTATTTGCAGTGGCAAAAAACCTGGAAACAACGTAAATGTCCATCAGAGAGGCTGTTGATTGATTTGATAGGATACATTAGTGAAATGGGGAACCAGGCTCTTCAAATTTAGGTTTGAATATGTTATAGATGACCTTAGAAATATTTCATAACTAGAAATATTTTGTAAAAATACAAAATACCTGCATTGGTGTAAAAACTATTGAGATTCAATGGCTTCAAACTATGACACTCATTATTTTTTCTCACACAGCTGTATGATGTAAGAGTTTGGCAGGGACAGCTTGTGTCTGCCATTCCCCAGTCACCTTGGATCACCTCCAGGCTGAAGGTGACCTGACGTCTGGGCTGAACACATCTGAAGGTTTTCCCACCACAACTCTGGCAGTTGATGTTGATTTTTGCATTGGATGCAGCCTCTGTTTTTATGGCTGTTTGGCTTCCTCCGAGTGGGGTGGCGTGGTTCCAAGGACACGTATCTCAGAAGCAAGAAGCAGAAGCTTCCAGTTTCTTAAGTCCTGGCCAAAGAGTTGGCATAGCACCATTTCTACCATATTCAATTTGGACTTCAACCAAATAGTCAAGGATCCCAGATCTAAGGAAAGGTTACCTTGACTTTACATTTACACTGGTAGGATGAATGTCCAAGAACTTAGGGTGTGTGTTTAAAAACCTTCATGATTTCATTCGTATAAAAAATGTAAAAGCACATATGCAATGTATAGGTAGGTGCGAGATTAGTTTTATCTTTATATTTTTAAAAGAAATAGTGTCTATCATTTGTTAACAAGAGCTACATTTGGAGAGAGGAGCTGTGGTAAAGTGAAGGAGAATGATTCTAACTTTTGGTTTTATGTTTTTCAGTTTTATGTATAAATGTAGCAGTTGTGCGTAGTCACCAGGAATGCATGACAAACTTTAGTTTTAGATTCTTTTCAACCCACGATATAATTAAAAAAGACTTGGGCCTGGGTTAGGTCAATCTTCTTGGAAAGGGAGATTTGAATGGGTGTCAAGACAAGGAACATAATGGGTGTCTGAAGTTAAATCCAAACGAATGTGGTAGCAGCCACCATCCCACTTTCTAGCACATTGTCGCTGTTACAGTTCACTGAATAAAGGATTATAAAAATCTCCTTGCTCCTCAGGTCTCCCCCGTGGCTCATTCATTTCTGATCACAGACGCGGTCAGAGGGAACCTTGTTTTCCTCACTCTCTTGCTCCCTCATAGCCTTTTTCCTTCTTAGAAAAAGAAGAGACTCTAATGTAGATGCCTTGTGCCAACATTATATATCTAAAGAAACACCATGATGCATAAAGGAACCCGTGTGATTCTTTCAATAATCCTGCAACACAAGCACTAATTTTTATTTAAAGTACCCATCTTACCAGAGGAAAACAAGGAATGAGGAAGCAAAGTGATTTATCTTGGGTAAGAGGAAGATAGATCTTAGACCAAAGCAGTCTGACACCAAAGTCAGCACCATCGGCCCCTTTATTACGCTGCCTCCAAACTTCCTTGCTCTGTCTGCAAGGACTTCTGTTGTTAACCATGGACATCCCAAGCAAGATTTAGAGATGGAGAAGACCATGGTGTACCCGAGGGAACACCATGAGGCCCTTATGTCTGAATGGAGCCATCAGAGTTGGGAAATGTTATTATAGGAGAGAGAAGTAGTCAGGGAAATTCATTAAGCAGAGCCTGTGAACCAACAGGAAAATTTGAAAATTAACTCATTTTGGGTGTTTGGGTGTCCTTAGAGGGTTGAAAGAGAAGGGTGGTTAGATTTGATGAATATGTTTAAAATTCTTGTAGCCTTTGAGTGAAGGATGGGGACACAGAAAACTCAGGGACTAATCAAGGGTCCCTGTAGAAGTCCCGTGAGCTCTGCCATCCCTCAGTGGAATGTGCCAGACTGTCTCTCTTGTCCTTGGTCCCTTTGACATTTCTTCTGCTATGTATCAATTTTTCTTACACATTACCTCTTTTGTCCCAACCTCAGTCTCATCTCAATTTTTTTCCTATTACTGTGGTATAATAATTTGAAATGTCTATGTCTCTGACACAAATCCCCTAAAACAATTGTAACTTCCTGAGTGATAAGTGTATTCTCTTTTAATTTCTTATCATGAGTAATTGTCCATCACTTCTTGGTTTATGCTAATGAAGTAACTTAGGGTAGAACCCCAGACAACCTTGGGATGGGGCTAGTCGCTAAGAAGACCAAGTGATTAGAAGGCTGGAATTTTAAGACACACACACACACACACACACACACACACACACACACACACACAAGATCACTTGGAATGGAAGAGGTGAGTGGCTGAGGATTAAGCTCCAGAAAACAATTGTACAGTGCAGACTGCTGCTAGGTGGTGAACATAAGAGGTACTGGGAGGGTGTGGCTCCTGGAGAGGGCAGGGAGGTTCAGATGCATCCTCATCCTCTCTGAGCTGTATCCTTTAAGACAAATTAGCTCAAGTGAATAAGGTGCTTTGCTGACTTCTTGGAGCCATTCTGGAAAATTATTGAACCCAATGAAGGAAGGTTCAGTATCTTCAACTTTGTAGCTAAATGTAGGTGACCTGGAAACCTGTTTGTATCTGACACCCAAGGTAGAGGCAGCCTGTGGGACTGAGCCCTTAAGTATGTGGTGTCTGACACTATCTCTAGAAATATTGGCACAGTTGAGTTGAACTATAGAGTACCTAGCTGTCATCAGAGAATTTGATACCAATGTGGGGATTTCTTCGAATTGCTGTCTGTTAAATGTGTTATTGGGTAAAAAAGCATTTCAACTATCACACTGTCTTTTGTTTCTGCTAAACTGAACTCCTACAGAGAAACAACAACAGCAGCAACAACAACAACAACAGACCATGGTATCTTTATCTTTGTATATCCCTGGAATTGTCTGGTATATTGAATATAGTAAACTTTTTTTTTTTTTTGGAAGCAGCAAGAGTTAAGTAGTATCTGAATGCATTTGAGCCATTGGGATTGTGTGGACAACTGTTGACAACTAGGTACCTTGCTCTTTTAGGAGATTATACTCTAGAAATGTGTGAATTAACAGATTTATGATTTTCCATGTCTCTAGGGAACATAGTGATTTATACTGTGGTGTACATTTGTCTTTCCTGTAGAGAAATTCTGTAGACATCTGTTACTTTTCCCTTTACCATATCCCCAGCAGCTGGTTTGATGTGAGTACAATTTCTTTCATTGGATCTGGGTGGAGACCAAGCAGGGACTCTGTTCATTCTGTGGCTTTTCTCAAAGTCAAAGCCATTCCATGTGTGGATGAGCCCTCAGGCAGCTGTCTGCTTTGCCTGGGCCAGAGCAGAGGCCTGAGCTACTGTCTGTCTGCTGTAATTCTGGGCTGGAGGCCAAGCCCTAGTTTTTTTTTCTCAACTTGATGAATGGCTTAGGCAAATTGGTCCTGTCCGGTAACTTTCAGGCTCTTTGAGTCAGAGACTTGTAGCCTGTGGTAACTAGGATGGGGAAGTCTTATGTAACATGGCTACTGGTGGGTGTTACAATAAAAACCAATGTTTGACCAGTTCTGCCAGATTCAGGAACACAAACAGTCCTATGATGTGTCCCATAAGCTAGAGGAGGTGTCTTTCTTGTGTCTCGTCAACGTGTTACTTAAAGGAAGGTCAAGATTTCTGATGACCTTTAAGCCCAACTCTAGAGCTCAGATTGGCTGCTGTTGCTCTCATGACCATTTTACTCACTTGGTATGGAAATGTCTGCACGAGGTGTACGTCTGCACAAGGGTGTGGATGGAAGTCCATAAGTGTGGGGGAGTTGGGGATTCTCATAAACATATTAGGCCATGGACTTACCTGATTTTCTTTCCCTGTTTCTCTTTTAAAATATCTATTACTGCATTGTGTGTCTTGCCTGCATGTCTGTGCTCTGGATTTATGCAGTGCTGGAGGCAGAGGCCAGAGAGTTACCTGATTCCTACACATCTCTGTGTAGGCAAGGACAGGTTTGCATATATATATTACATATAAATATATAAAAAATATATATTATATAAATATATATATATATATATATATATATATATATATTTTTTTTTTTGTAGGGGAGCCAAATATACCTAAAGAAAACATCATCTTCGCCATCTTGATGTCTCTGTGGTACCAAGCACATTTACATTGCTCCAAAACCATCCTCACAATTCACCTCCATAATTTTCACCTCTCCCAACTGAAACTCTAAACTCATTAAACACAAGCCCTCTATTTTCCTCAACTCCTGTCTGTCTTAGTCAGGGTTTCTATTCCTACACTTCCACACTGCTGTCCATCACCAATGGAAGTCAGGACTGGAACTGAAGCAGGTCAGGAAGCAGGAGCTGATGCAGAGGCCATGGAGGGATGTTACTTACTGGCTTGCTTCCCCTGGCTTGCTCAGCTTGCTTTCTTATAGAACCCAGGACTACCAGCCCAGGGATGGCCCCACCCACAATGGGCTCTCCCACCCTTGATCACTAATTGAGAAAATGCCTTACAACTGGATCTCATGAAGGCATTTTCTTTCTCTGTGAAAACTCCAGATTGTGTCAAGTTGACCCACAAAACCAGCCAGTGCGCTGTCCCAGGCAATTGCCATTGTATTAACACTTTCCTTTCCTAATGATTGGCTATTCTAGGTACCCCATAAAAGAAGAGTTCTACTACACTGTTCCTTTCGTGACTGCTTTATTTAAAATGAGTGTCATGAAAAGGCCTAGACAATTGTTTTAGTAATCATGTTAACATTTTTTTTTACCATTATTTTGCATTTTGAGACAGGGTCTCAAATGATGGCTTTGAACTGGAGAGCCTTCCATCTCAGTCTCAGTGCCACCATGTCCAGTTTTCTATAACTGCGTACAACTTTTGGTATTTTTGGTAAGGTGAATTATTTTTTTCCTGCTGTTTCACAACTCATGGAGTAGATTTGTGTGTGTTTCTTCGAGAGGTGAATATTAGGATATAGGTTATATGATCTCAGAAATGGAAACCTGGGAAAGGTGTTCCAGCTGGAGAGGAGGGAAGAGATCAATACAGAAGGAGGAGGATGGAATAAAGCCTCAGGGAAACATATAATTTTATATTTACCTAAAATTACACACAGTATATATAAGATATATAATTTAAAACCTCTGTGGACGTTACGGCACTTAGGGTGACAATGTTCCTCACAAGAACTGTAAGCTAAACTCTACTATCAGGCATGAAGGTTTAACAAAACGTGTGTGTGTGTGTGTGTGTGTGTGTGTGTGTGTGTGTGTGTAAGTAAATGCATACACAGTATGTGTATCTGTCATTATGTTGCATGACAGACAAATGAAAGTCAGCTTAGGGTGCCAATAGTCAGGTTCTTGTGGGAAGCTCTTTGTTTACAGAAAAGGAGTAAGTTGGGTCTTTCATTTCTTCTTACGATGACATTAGTTCATTCAAGAGTGCTCTACCTTCCTTAATTACCCCCTAACTAATTCAGGAAGCTCCATTTCTGAATACCACCACAAAGACTGGGGTTTCTGTATAGGAAAATTTAAGGGACAAAAGGGACTCAGCAGTTCCTGAATGTACTAGGTTCCATCTTTATACCTTTCCACAGGCTTCTTTCTGCTCCTTCCTGAATGGACGGCCGCTCCTTCATCTTCATTGGCTTTCATTGGCTTTCAAGTCAACCCCTCCATGAAGTACTCCGTGTTTCATCTTGTTCCTATGGCTTTAAGTCAGTTACAGGATTTACAGAATGCTGCAATGCCACATCTAGCATCTGAAAATGTGGTCTCCCATACCCACTTGTCATTTTCTTGAAGGTGAGAGCCATAGTTTTTCCTTTAAAATTGCTGTGTGTCTAATAGTACAAGTGTCAGGGCCTTGATTGGTCAAAGATTCACTTTGAACACTGGTCACTTTCACAGATACACCAGGGCATGAACCCACAGGTATTGCATTATTTATTTCCTTAAATTTAACTAATATTTATACTCATCAAGATATGGGAGTTATAAACAGAGGGAAAACCTGCTAGCTCAGCAATTACCTTTATTTTCTTTACGATATACAAAATATCTCCTTACAAGCCTGGTCCTACAACTAAACTAACTGCTAGCTCTTTAGAAATCTCTTCCTATCTGTGTCAGTCTACCCAGCTAATTTCCCTCTTTCTTGAGCTCCTCCAAACCCAAGAGGGCTCTTAGCTCCCTTTCCTAGGATCCTGGTTCACCTGGGTCCTGCTAGCTGCTTCTCTGTTGTTCCTGCAAGCCCAAAAAGAAAACCCCTGTCTCCTACCTGGTGCTTCTTCCACGAAGGCTCTTCCAAACCACAGGGAGAGAGTTCTATCAAAGATCTAATTGCTTATAGAAGAAGTCTCTAGCTCCTCCCTTACAGCCTTGACAGGCTGAAACATGTCACTGTCATGGTGGGTGGGGGTTTTCCAAGCCAAGTTAGTAGGGGCTGAACCATTTCACTTTTATGGTGGAACAGCACAACGCCATCCAGTTGACTTTGCCTCAGTCATAGAGCAAAGACCACAAGTCCTTTCCCAAGCAACTTGCCTTAAAACAGGCAGGAACTGTCCATTCTTTACCATTCATATCAAGGGAGGCTTTAAGAGGCACACCCAGACTGCATCTCTTCAGGGCACACCTAACTGCATCTGACGTCTATTTCAGCTTTTATATTTTGCTAACAATTAGGTTTTCTGTGTACTATAGTCAAATATTCTGTAACAATGTATTTTCTGACTTAGTTTTTAGTGTCTGGGACTACAGAATCTGGGCAGCAGGATTATGAGGCGAGGGGGCCACACTTCATTGACAACCATACCTATGCCTAAACTTTGGTCTTTTTATGTACGTGTAGAAAACATCTGACATGAAGCTTTAACAAAAGCATTGCCATCTCTTACCTCTAAGTGATAAGAATGCAGTAATTTTTATTTGTGCTTTGGATACTTAAACTTTTGCTTCTTTTAAACCATGAAATATATCTTTCTTACTTTTTTTGGTTGTTTGGTTTGGTTTCTTTGAGACAGAGTTTCTCTGTATGGCTCTGGCTGTCCTGGAACTTTCTCTGTAGATCAGGCTGGCCTTGAACTCAGAGATCTGCCTTTCTCTGCCTTCTGGGTGCTGGATTTAAAGGTGTGCCACCCAGCTTGTACCTTTCTTATGTAAGGAAAGTTGGCAAAGAATAATGAGATCTAGGGAACTGATTCTAGGCCTAAATGGCTCACAGCAAGTGGCTGGGGAAGGAATCTTTCATCTTGTCTGCACTTTCTAGGAATACCAAGGAGTAAGGCCCTTGGAGAAGAGGCTCATGGGTAAAGGACCATGGATAGGAGAGAATGGTGGATGCTCTATTGTAGGTGATATGTTAGTTACTTTTCTCCTTGTACTAACAAAGAAACACCTGATAAAGGAGCTTTAAAAAGAAACAGTTTGGGTTTGAGTGTTTGGACAGAAGATCACGGTATGGCAGGCACGATTTCTGTAAAAATACATTGCTACAGAATATTTGACTATAGTACACAGAAAACCTAATTGTTAGCAAAATATAAAAGCTGAAATAGACGTCAGATGCAGTTAGGTGTGCCCTGAAGAGATGCAGTCTGGGTGTGCCTCTTAAAGCCTCCCTTGATATGAATGGTGCCTGCCATATATACCAGGCAGGCTGTCACACTGCACTCATTGTTCGGAACAGAGAGAACTGAATGCTGCAGCTGAGTTCACTTTTCTTCGTTATTCTATCTGGAAACCCTGATCAGGGTAGCGGTGCCACCCACGTTCCTGATGAGTCCTCGTCCTGGGTTAAACCTTTCTGGAAATACCCTCAGAGACACACCCAGAGGTGTGTTCCCACGGTTACTCTAATTCCCATCAAGTTGATGATTAAGACCAACTTATCAAAGACTGTGAGTGACCTCGGGTATCCTCGTGTGCAGAGTGTCTACCAAACTCAGTGGGAAGAAGCTCCATGGACTCTCACTCCCAAGCTGTTCTCTGAATAGGATCCCCCCTCATCCCCCCATACACTTTCCCCTTTAACCTTCCAGGTATAAAGTCCTGTCTTCACAAAAGAGAGGTTTCTGCAGAGAAGGCACACACGTTAAAATATTCCTTCTGCAAATGTCCTGGCACAGAGCAGAGAAGCACTCAGTAGATGTCTGCTGGCAAGAATGGCAGGTATAGAGGGATTCTGGAGAGTAGCACCCAATACACCATTTTTTGACATTAGGGTTATCATTAGGGTTATCTCAAGGCAATTGAGAAAGAGCAGATACAAGAAAATCACATTGTCCCACATTCCCATTTGCCCAATAGAAGGACATAAAATTGCACAGGACTCTTGCTTTTCTTTCTTATTAGGTAGAATAGAAATTAATCCTGTGAGACAACACTCAACCCATGTTGGTTCATAGACAGTTCAGTCCAGAGGAGTCTACAAACACTTCTTATTAATTAGTCCTTATATTCCACAGGCTTCCCCATGATTTACGTTCTCCTAACTTGCAAAGAAATGTGCACATTTATAGCATTTGCTGTGATTTAGGTCTTAAATGTCCTTCAAAGCCCATGTATTTAAGGCTTGGTCACAGATCTTTAACAGCGTTGAGAGATGAACCATTTAGAAGTGGGACCAAGTTGGAGAAAATTAGGTGGTCACAGGGTCTGTTCTCTTGAAGTGGACATTACAACCTCCACCCCTCACTCTCTCTCCTTGTTTCCTGCTTACTGTGAAGTGGACATATTTCCTCTACCACATGTTCCCTCTAGTTGCTAATGTGCCGTACACAATCTCAAAGCAACACCGAGTGACCAGGCACGGAAACCTCGGAACCTGTGAACCAGAGCACACCTCTGACTTCTAAGTTGATTACCTCTATTATTTTGACACGGTAATGAAAAGCTCATCAATACAAGGCCTTTGGGAGGATCAAACGAGATGAGCAAACATATGCAATATGCCGCTAAATTGATACATTCTGAAAAAAGTATCCTTATTCCTTTCCACTTTGTCTTCCTTTGTCCAGTTAATCTACCTATACAATGTTACTTTTCAAATGCATGCTAATTTTCTTATTTAGATCTACCATGGACGTTTAATGCAGAGGCACCACTGTCATCCTCGATCCCTGTTGCCTACATGGGAACTGTCTCAGGATTCTCCCACTGCTGCAGCTGAGTGAACACTTACCGGTGACTATGCCTGGGGTGCTGTTTTCACTCTGGCCTCCCTTGTGGTTTTGACAGCTGCAGGGATGGGACCTGGAGGGTGATAGATCGCTCTATGATGGTGTATCATTAAAGAAGAAAAACTTCAATTTCTGAGCACGGACCGCTCTTTCTAGGCTTTTTAGTGTGTAAGCTGGAGAAGAAAAAGGTGAGGGTGAATCTCTGCTCCCCTCTTAAAGGGTTGGGGCAGACTGGGTTCCTTCCCATCTCACCTGTATCAGCAGAGATGCGTTCAGAAGTTGTGAGTAATAGAAAACACAACTAGAAGTGACAGGAGCCTAAGGACACTCATTATTTCATTTAGAGCTGTAGGAGGGATGCAGGGAGTTTCAGAGTTAGCGCAGCAGTTCCACCATCATTAAGACCCAAGGGCATCACATCTGTCCATTTTCTCCTCTTCTACACTGTGACAGTCTTCTTTTAAGATGAAGAGTGCGCACAGCATGCTCAGAGATACTATTCTGTCCCTCACAGGCTTATGTTATTTTGAGCGGTGGCAGACACCTCAGGTGAGGCCTCTTTGGGAGAAGCAGGTTATTAGAGACATGGCATACCCTGGAATGATGTCCTGGAAAGATGTACTTTCTCCCTCACAGCTTCCTGGTTCTCTCAGCGTCTTAGCCATTGTGAAGTGACATGACCTCAGTTACAGGCTCCAGTCCTGTGGGATTCTGCCTTGCTCCATGCCCAAAGTAATGGGCACAACTGACCAGGGGCTCTGAACTGAGCCAAAATAAATCTCATCTCCCCTTAAACTGTTTCCTTCAGGCATTTGGATCCTTCCACAATAACCACACTCTGACTAGTCCAGGTACCATCTGTTCACATTTGTCCAACGAGCAAACAAAGCCACGTTCAGACTGTGCCTTACTCTACATAGGCGGTGACTAGGTGACCTGTTCATTCCTAAGCTGCCAGAGGAGGCAGGACTAGAGATTGAGAGGCTGACACTTGATTTCTGTAGTGGGTGATGGGCTCTTCTGCAAGGCAGAAGGACCAAAGACGCATGGGGATATAAGTTTGATAGGCAACCGTGAGGACTTGCCATATTTCCCTGGTGTCTGGTTCTCCAAACATCAGGTCAATGCCCCCGAGAGCATCATCCTCTGGATCCAGTAGCTCCTGCTCATCTGACTTTTGTCTGTAGGTTGGAAATTGTTGCTGAAATGTGCAGGTTCCTGGTTGTAGCTCACGGCCTTTGTCTCCCACAATCATTCTCTCATTTTGCTGCACTGATTGAGTCTGAAGTGCAGAGGCCAGTGTGTTGGGTGTCTCTCTGGTGGCTCTGGTATGGATTTAGTTCTTCTTACTTCTTCTTTGAAAAATCTGTCTTTCTATTGTACTTACAGTCAAACATCTCCACTCGGCTGAGTGGGGATCGTGCTGTCAGGTAGATGCTCACTCGCCTGGCTCCATGACCATGTTTTTTAAGGCCATCTTAGCAATGTCTAACTGCCTTGTCTGACTTCACTTTCCACCCACTTCTCATGAGTATGGGAAATCATGATCCATAGAAACAGCTCTAACTTCAGTGAGCGTACCTTCATGAGTACATTGCTTTGTTTTTCTTAGTGGATGTGTTTCCAGGACAGCTTGTGTGTGCTGTTATAGGACATTTGATGATTGCACACAGAAAACCTAACTGGTAGCAAAATATAAGTGCTTCAATAGATATTTCATTTGTCAGATGCTGTTAGGTGTGTCCTGAAGAGATGTGTTTTGGGTGTGCCTCTTAAAGCCTCCACAGATATGAATGCTAAAGAATGGACAGTTCCTGCCTGTTTTAGGGCATGTTGCTTGGGAGAGGTCTTGCGGTCTTTGCTCTGTCATTCGAGGCAAAGTCAGTTGGGTGGCATTGAGCTACCCCACCATAATGGTAAAATGATTCATCTCCTACTGACTTGGCTTGGAGCCCAGCACCATGACAGTGGCATGTTTCAGCCTGGCAAAGGTGTGAGGGAGGAGCTAGAGGCTTCTACAAACAATTGGACCTTTCATAGAGCGCTCTCCTTTTGGTTTGGAAGAGTCTTCAGGGACAAAGCTCTGGGTTAGAGACAGGAATTTTCATTATGGGTTTGTAGGAACAATAAAGAAGCAGCTGGCAGGACCCAAGTGAAACAAGATGCTAGGAAAGAGAGCTAAGAGCCTTCCATTTATGCCTCTGGTGTGTTTATGGGTATAAATATTAGATAATTAAAAACGATTACAGTGGACTTATCCAGTTGTTGTGTTTTAGCCTCATCTGTTATAATTACATCTGGCAGATACCTTACTGTGATAGCCTAAGCAAAACTTTTTTTCTCATGCAAAAGGAAGTCTGGAGGGAGGCAGTTTACAAGCTATGCAACAGGGCTGGGGAGATGGCTCGGTGGTTAAGAGCACTGACTGCTCTTCCAGAGGTCCTAAGTTCAATTCCCAGCAACCACATGGTGGCTCACAACCATCTGTAATGGGGTCCAATACCCTCTTCTGGTGTGTCTGAAGACAGTTACAGTGTACTCATAAATAAAATAAGTAAATCTTAAAAAACAAAACAAAACAACAAGCTATGCAACTTATCCAGGGTAGTATCAGGGCTCAGGCTTCACCTTTTTCCTGCATGACAAAGAACTTTTGTCCTCTTGATTCCAAAATGACTTTGACTTTGTCCCCAGCAGGAAGAAGAGAAGAAAGTTCAGTAAGAATTATACAAACTTCTCTCCTCTCCTCCTTGCCCCTCCCTTCCCCTCTTCTCTCTTCTCTTCTCCTCTCTTCTCCCCTCTCTTTTCTCCTCCTTCCTCTCCTCCTCTCCACTCTGCTCTCTTCTCTTCTTTCCCTCCCTTCCCTTTCCTTTCTTGTGCTTTCTTTTCTTGTCCTGTTTATCCTTCATTCCCTCCCTCCCCCTTGCCTCCCCCTGCCTCCCTCCTTCCTCCATCCCTCCCTCCTTCCTCCATCCCTCCCTCCTTCCTCCATCCTTCCCTCCCTTCAATGCTTTCATTCTTTCCTTTCTTCCTCTACCCTCCCCCTTTCTTCCACAAGCCTATTCCTCTGGGGTGAATATAACCCCCACTGGCACAGAGCACAACAGCTATGGTGACCACACAAGACACGAATAGGTTGGTCCTTCAGATGATTGGCTTAGTTGGTAACTTGACACAACCTAGAATCACCCTTGGAAGAGATAGAGTCTCAGGAGGGATTGTGTGGATCCTATTGGCCTGTGGATATATGGAGGATTGCCTTGATTATGATACTTGATGGGAGAAGACCCAGTCTGGAAGTGGGTGGTATCATTCCCTGGTGTGGGTCTGGGCTGTGCAGGAGTAGAGGAAGGTGGCTGATCACCAGGCACTCGTGCATGCGTGCGTGCGTGCGTGCATTCTCCCTCTGCTCTTGCCCGGTCATGTGACCAGTTGTTCCCGACTCCTGCCTTGACTTCACAATTGTGGGCAATAACCTGAAATTGGTTGGGAGTTAAAACAAACGCTTTCCACCTAAGTTGGTTTGTGGTCAGGGCATTTTATTGCAGCAATAAAAATGAAAGGAAGATGGGTCCACAACATTCTCTCATAGAGAAAGATGGGCTACAATGTCTGGAGATCCTTGAGGCTCAAGAGAGGCCTTTCTTCTCTCAATGAGTTCAGGTTCCACGGTATAGGAGGTAAAGACTGACTAGGGCAGGGCTTCTCAGTGGTGTAGCTCCCCTCCAGTCCCACACAGAATTTCCCAGTGGTGTAGCCTGCTTTGAGAGCATGCTTCACAAGCTACACCAATTCCCCATAGTATTGATTCATATTTACACAGGGATCCTTCTGTAGTAATCCAACTTCCTGAAAGGCTTGGCAAACTCAGGAAGAGAACCCCCTTCCCCCTTTCATTTGTGCCACAAAACTTCTAAAGTCCTTAATGTGTGTCAGACAGTGTGCTAGGCATTTAGAGATACAGTCAGACATTGACTTCTTCTCTGCTGAGCCAATGCCAAGTTTGGCATCTGGATGCCAGAGGAGAGTTGTGACTCTGAGGAGCACTGCCTGTAAGGAAGAAGGCAGGCACGGGAGTCTATTTGTGGCCCAAGGCCTTAAGGGGAGACTTGGAACTGTGTTTGAACAGTTTCATCTTTTCATCCTTGTGTAAGTTTACTCTGAAAGGGAAAGGCATAGGCCTAGCATGCCCTGAAGGGCTAAAGTCATCTCCTCCAGGTGCTGTCTTTGCATATGTGTGTGGAAACCTGCCTTTTATGTTTCTGAAGACTAGACAAGTTCTACAGCCCTGAAACAGTGTGTTGCAAATTTTCTACCAGCTCCTGTTCTCTCAGGAAGGCATCTTGCTGCTGACAGATGTCAGGGGCACCTTAGCTTGAAGTCAAGACTAAGGACCCTGTGGGACGAGACTTATAGGTCAATGTCTGTATCTCAACTCTTTGAAAAGCTTTTAATCTATGGATAAGAAGGTAGTACATGATACCTGGTTATCCAAGAAAGGAAGAAAGTATCTGCTGGTGAACTCTGAATTAATAACATTTTATGTTATGTTATGTTATGTTAAACTCCAGAAATAACATTTTCCATTATTAATGGCCATGTACATTGGTCTGGCAAAGTATGCCTTTCCAATTGATAAAACATACATCATTTCATTTGATCTTTACAAGAATTTTACTGTGAAATCCATTTCATAGTCTATTTAAATATCCACGACTCTCTTATTGTCACCTAACAAAGACAATAAAATGTCTATAGACACTGAATGTTAATATCTCGGGGACACTGTCCCTCAAGTGTTCTTTCCTCTCTGTTTGCTTTGTGAATCCCTTGTTTTTCCCTTCTGGAGGCCAGTGCTTGGGATTAAACCCAACATCTTGTGCATTCCTGTACTTCCGTCTACTTCAACTCTGACCTTTACACAGTCTGTTATCTCAGAGCATTGCATTGCTACCTCCGATGAGGCTTCCTTCGAATTTCACAGTAACTTAGTGGTTCATTTTGGTTTTACCACTTGACATTTTTCCCTTTAACATCCTGTGATACTAGAGATTGAACTCAAGGCCTGGTATATAGTATGCTTCTTGGTTTCTTTTAGTCAATTTTATTAAGTGAAGGTACAACACAAAAACCACATTTCAAAGTGACAACTTGATCCATTTTGACATATGTTCAGACCCAGGAGACCATCATCGTACTCAAGAGAGTGAATGCATTTGCTTCCGGTGGTCTTAATTGTTTGTAAACAATGGAAACCTAAGGTGAGATTGTATTGGCATTTTCTGGTTTGGGGCTGTGCTCTTGGAGGTTCTCTTCTTGGTTCCTCTCCACCTTGAGGTGTGTGGTCAGTTCTGGCCACTGTGGTCCATGTCTCTCAGGTTCACACTGCTCCTTCAGTGAGTTTACACCACGTCATGGGGTTAGTTGCAAGAGCACAGGATGTACCTGGAAGACCCAAGTCTCTACCTTACTCTGTCCCACCATGCCTGGCTTTGGTCAACAGTGACAATCCCACCCCCAGATTGTTCAGGGCCACAGGAACTCTTCGTGTAACAGGATATAGAAACAGAACTTTTTATATAAGCACCATATCTCAATACACGAGCTTTCCCACTCCATGGCAACTTGAGAGTAAAACTTTCCATTCACCACTTCAAGGGCTTTGAACTTTTCTAGGTGAACATCATGAAAACGAGTTGAGAAAAGAGAGAAGGCCTAGGAGGTGTGTGAGGAAATTATTTTCTTTGGAGAGAATGATTGCCCTTGTGTATGTCCTCTCTGCAGGTCCAGTGGGGAACAAGATGCTTGACGGGTATATTCAGATAACTTGTCCCTGTGGCTGGGGACACAGACTTGAGGACACCCGAGGAAGACAAAGAGGTCTAGGGAGCAGACAGATTGCTTGAATATCCAGTATAGTTAGCCCTCAGTATCCATGAGTGTTTTGGGGAAAACTTGTATCCATACTGTTTTACGTGCAGCCTTTTAAAATTCTTGTTTATTAAAAGCAACTATTTACATATTAAGTGCTGGTAGGTATTATAAGTGATCTAGAGATGATCTGAAATACACAGAATGTGTTATGCTAACACTCAGATGCTTTGGTATATTTCAAAAGGGTCTGGAAGATCATTTAAGAATCTTGGTATGTTCAGGAACTTCTGAAACTCACCCACATTAATACTGAGGGATGAATATATGAAGGTTTCCTGGGGATTAGTGGTTGGCTTTAAAGCTATAGATAGCCGGAGACTTGTTGTGTCTTTCCTGGCCCTATAGAAAGCAAGGAACATGCCAAGGAGAAGGTCCTAACCATCTGTATGGAGTGACCTGCAAGGCTCAAGTGAGACCAAGATTAGTCTCATCTAAAATGTTAGTCAGGACCAGTATCTAGAGTGTGGCTGATCTGAGGTCCTGTACTATGGTTGCCAGTGAACTCAAGGCAGCACCCCAGGGGCATTTTACTCTAAGTATCTACTTGTCAGTCCAGAAGAAATGATGTCACCACTCATGGATAAGCTTTCCTGCCTCCTCTACTTCCTCCTTTCCTGCCCAATTGTCACCCTGCCAGAACAGCAGTCTTCATGTATCTGCTAAGGCTTTGGAAGTGTTGGTGAGGACTCTTGTCTTTGAAGGTGTCACGTAACTTCTGAATTGAGGGACGGTACCCAAGAGTGAATAGAGAAGTCCTCAGAACTACTATGTTTCCATCTACAAATGGGAAAAAAATGTATGCCTACATTTTAAGGAAAAAACAAAATAGAATTGTCTCTTAACTGTATGTTTATCCTAGAAGTAATATTTCTAAACTATAAAATGTTTTACTAATCTATTTGTGATCAATACATCTTTAACCACCTTTCCTGAACACAAGGGATGTGGTTTGGTACCAGAGTCACAGTGAATCGCTTGAGGGATTTGTAGAGCACAGATCACTGCTGTCGAAGTCTACAAATTTGGATTCAGTGTGTCTGGAACAGGAAGCCAAGAATTTGCATCCTGAGCACATTCCCAAATGGCGGTGGGGCTGCTGGTCGAGGACCCCAAAGAGGACCACTGTCAAAAGTTCTCCTTTTTAACTTTTCCCATCCTTGGGACGACCTTGGGAGATTTACCAACTCCTGATTTTTGGACTTCCCTCAGGCATCCAATTTAATTGATATGGCCATCACCATGAATTAAACACTCTCCAAAGGATGATGGGAAAGTCCTTTCTTCAAGGCTGACTTTTCCTAATTTAAGACTGGCACTTTGACCTTTCATGTCTTGCACATTTTCAGCTTTGAAAATTGTTTTATTTTTTTTTTTAAAAATTTTTTACTGATTCTTTGTATCAGTAAATTTCACATCATGAACCCTAATCCCACTCATCTTCCTGTCCCTTCCTATCTACCCTCTGCTTTTGCAACCTCTCCCACCAAAGAAAAGAAAAGAACAAAAACAAACAAACACACCCCAAATATCTCGCTGTGGAAGCTGTGGTGTGTCACGGTGTGTCACACAGCTCACCCTTTTGTCCACACATTTTTACTTGCAAATGTTCATTGCAATGACTCATTGGTCCTCTGGCTTCTGCTACAACATCAATACTGGATCTCCAAGGTGATTCCTCTAAGATATCTTGTTGTTGCCCTGTGTCATGGAGGTCCTAAGGCTTTGGATCTGCAGGATCAGCCCCTTCACGTGTTCTAACAGTTCATAGATGGGGTAGATTCTGGGGTGGGTCAGTTCAGAGCCCTGGATCTGGGTCTGGGTAGAAGTTGAGTTGAGAAGCCTGCCAATTGTTCTCCTATCCCAGAGCCAGTTCTCCTGCTTCACCCAGGTGAGCAGCGGGTCAGCTTTCGTCCTCTCATGCCCCAGGGCTGGCTCACCCATGCACCTCCGCCACCACCAGCTATACTGTGCTACCCAGGTGAGATTTGGTGACCCGCTCTCCCAAGTGTTGCTGCCAGTGAGGGTATGAGCCACCTCTGCCACTCTTACGACCTTGGGACCAGCTCTCCCACCTGTGGCAGGCAGGGAGTGGTGGAGACATTTTTCCTGCCCTATGACACTGCCCAGAAGCAGAGGAGCAGGACCAGCTTTCCAGGTGCTGCCCAGGTCGGGGGCAGGGCCAGCCCTCCCAAGTGTGATGGTAGAGAGGGAACTCTGTAGAGCCCAAGCCAGAGGGGGCAGGGCCAGTTCTCCCTCAGAAAGGGCAGGGCCAGCTTTCCAGGTGCTGTCCAGGTGGAAGACAGGGCCATCTCAGCACAGCTTGGACATCAACATGGCCTCAGGCAGCAGCCCAGACCAGGGACATCTGTATGGCCTTTGGTGGTAACACAGGTTTTGGGTTGGTCATGAACACAGACTCTGGCTGTGATAGGACCACAGTGGCATCCCAGGTCAGGATGTCACCATGGCCTCTGTTGGCAGCACAAGCCACTCTAATCAATTTGCTCCCCCAACCCCACTTCAGCAGGGCCCCTGGACATCAATATGGTTTCAAGCAGAAGGCCAGAAATGTCCCCTGGCAGCAGCATGGGCCTGGATGTCACAGTGGCCTCAAATGGCAGTTCAGGACACTGAGATCAACATGTCCCCTGGTGGCAGCACAGCCCTCATCCACATGGTCTCCTGTGGCAGACGAGATCACAGACATCTGCATGGCCTTCATGGCCTTTGGTAGTAACTGAGGTTATGATATCAACACAGATCCAAGCTGCAGCAGGCCCATGGACACAGCATGGCCCTCAGTGGCAGCCCAGATCAGGATGTCACCGTGGCCTCAGATGGCAGCACATGCCATTCAGAATAATTTACTTCCCCACCCCAACCTCAGCAGGGCCCCTGGACATCAATATGGTCTCAGGCAGCAGGCCAGACCACTGACATCTGGATAGCCTTTGGTGACAACATGGACCACAGACATGCGCACAGACCCCTGCTGAGGTCAGGCCATGGACCCAGACATGGCCCTTGGCAGCAGCCTGGGCCAGACCCTGACATCTCCATGGCCTCAGGAGGTTGTGCAGGCTCCTCATATCCTCCTCTTCCTCATCACCATAGCATCTCCAGTTTCACCTCTCCTCACAGTGCACTAACCACTCAGCTTTACATTCTCTCTCATCTCTCCATCATGCCCTCCACCCTTCCCATCTTTCTGTCACATATTTGGTCATGGTAGTGGCTTCTGCTGAGGGTCTGGGCCTGCACTTTGGTGTCTTTCTTCTGGTGAAAAATTTAAGAACAAATGCGTGTGAGAAGCAAACGTGGCTTCCTTCTCATTAATAAAGGCCGTCTTTTTATTTAATTAAATTTTTTATTGGATATTTTATTTCATTTCAGATGTTATCCCCTTTCCCCATTCCTCCCCACCCAGAAACCCCCTATCCCATCCTCCCTTCTCCTGCTTCTATGAGGGTGTGCCCCCACCCACCCACTCCCACCTCCCTGCCCTCAAATTCCCCCACATTGGGGCATCCAGCCTTCATGGGACCAAGGACCTCCTCTCCCACCTATGCCTGACAAGGCCATCCTCCCCTACATATACAGCTGGAGTCGTGGGCCTCTCCCTATGTACTCCCAGGCTGGTGGTTTAGAACCTGGGAGCTCTGGTTGGTTGGTATTGTTGCTCAATAGAGGCCGTCTTAACACGAGTCATTTCTGTGTAAATCCCAAAGGCTGGGCTCATCACTTTCTGTCATTTCTCTTATCATTTAAACACTTCCTCACCTGTCTAATAAAGCGCAGATCACTCCACATTTTACAGACTTTCTTGTACCACAGAGATTTCTTTCAGTTATCACTACAGGATGATTTTTAAAGGCCTCGTACTATGTCTTATGCTTCATAACCTCTAAGTTTTATCTTGCAAAAATACGGAAAACCTTACCAATTCACGCCCCTTTATGGCGTGTATATTCCAGAGATGTGTTTGTGGTTAAATGATACGTATTCACGTGTCCTCATAAATCCTACTAAGGGCTTGTAATGTCCCAGACACTGAGAAATACTTCCATTTCATATATCAGGGTGCCAAAGCTCCCAAGAAGTCCAGATTCATGAATAAGAAGTTGTATGAGACTTCCAGGTTTAGTTCTGTCCAAATACTCATTGACTAGATGCTGTTAGATAACCAAGAGAAGGAATACACTTAACGTTGACTAGACTAGCAGCTCACTTTCTATTTGTTTGGTCTTCCTAAAGTCAGCCCAGAGATTCTATTTAACTTTTGATGACTTTTTAAAATGTGTACACATTAAAAAAAAAAAGACACAACTGAGATATTCTTGCACAAAGTGAACGTGCTTTGGAATGCAGTTATACCGTTTGTCAGCCCCTGGATTCCGTTCCCAGCATCGTTATAAACATGGGGTGGCGGCTAGGATTTTCTTTCTTTCAAACCTGCTCATTTTGTACAGCCAACAAAGCTCCATTTCAGCTCGATTCCCTTCCTACAGTATTGACTTGAGGAGACCCTGCACCCCCTCCCCTGATAGACAGTAATAGACTCTCTGGGAGTTAAGCTTTATTTTGAGTAGAAAAACCACATTTAATTTCTCCTTTCTCGGGAACACACCAACTGTGACTGTAATGTTTCCACTTTGCTATCCGTATGTATCTCTAGGCTATGCCCTTCCTGTCTGGCTGGAATGTTGTTTGGAACTCCAGGGGCTTCCTATGGTTTCTCCCCCTTCACTGCTCCTGTCTCTGGTCTAGGAATCCGAGACCATCTTCTCTGACCAAGGATTCTAGTTTCCTTTAGGCTTTCTTCCTCTTATTTCCTTGTTGTTTTCTTCCCCTGTGGAGTCATTTAGACAAAGTTGAGTTTCCTGTGTTTTCCAGAACCTTCCCTAAAGCTTTGGGCCATAAGCTTTCATTACTTTAGTGTTTTGCTACTTTATTTGCTCATATGAGATTTACTAAACATTTTCCAATTACATAGAAGTTTAAAGGATTTTATGGTGAACATGCACATGCCCACAATCCAAATTCCAACACTAATATTTTAGTACTTAACTGATTGAAAATCTATATATCTGCTCTCATTTTTTACCTATTATCTCACCTTTCTTTTAAACAGTAGATTTCAGCTTAAATGTAGGCATTAAAATCAATCACCTTAAACAACTTTAGGGGAGTGTAATATTAGAGTTCAGTATTTGTTTATGGTTATTTTTCTTTTGATGTTAAAATTTATATATAACTAAAACATTGGGGTAATTCAGATAATCGTAAGGGTATACTTTAAAAACCTGTACTCCATCAAATTGGAAAATCTAAACGAAATGGATAATCTTCTCCATATATAACGATTACCAAAGTTAAAGAGACTTATACTCTTAGTGAAATAGAAGCAGTCGTTAAAAGTCTCCCAATAAAAAAAGGCTAAGGACCAGATGGAATTAGTACAGAATTCTACCAGACTTTCAAAGAAGAGCTAATGCCCAGTATCCTCAGATTATTTAGCAAAATAGAAACAGAAAGAACACTGCCCACTTCATTTTATGAGGCCACAGTTACCCTGAAATCCAAACTACATAAAGACCCAACAAAGAAACAGAATTATAGACCAATTTCCTTTATGAACATAGATGCAAAAATACTTAATAAAATACTTGCAAGCAGAATCCAAGAACACATCAAAAAGACCATCCACCATAATCAAGTAGGTTTCATCCCAGAGAAGCGGGGATGGTTCAACATATATCAATAGATTAATGTAATCAGTCTACCATATAGACAAACTGAAAGACAAAAACCACATGATCAGCTCATTAGATGCAGAAAAAGCCTCTGACAAAATCCAAAACCCGTACATGATAAAAAAAATTCTAGAGAGATTAGGGATAAAAGGGGCATACCTTGACATTATAAAGGAAATTTACAGCAAGCCTATAGCCTACATCCACATTAATTTAAATGGAAACTCAAGTCAGTTTCACTAAAATTAGGAACAAGGTAAGGTCTCTTCATATCTATTCAATACTGTACTTGAAGCCTGAGCTAGAGTAATAAGACAACTGAAGGAGATTAAGGGGATACAAATTGAAAAGGAAGAAATCAAATTATCGTCATTTGCAGGTCATGTGATTATATACATAAATAACACTACAACATTCCATTAGGAAACTCCCACAGCTGATAAACACTTTCAGCAAAGTACCTGGATTCAAAACTAACTCACAAAAATTAGTAGCCTCTGATATGCAAGTTACAAATGGACTGAAAAAAGAATCAGGGAGACAACACTTCACAACAGCCTCAAATAATATAAAATATCTTAGGTTAACACCAGCCAAACAAGTGAAAGTCTTGTATCATAAAAACTTCAAGTCACTGAAGAAAGAAATTGAAGAAGATATCAGGAGATGGAAAGATCTTCCATATTCATGGACCAGTATGATTTACGTAGTAAAAATGATCACCCTACCCTAAGATTCAATGCGATCCTCATCAAAATTACAACACAATTCTTAACAGATTTTTGAAAGGATAATGTTCAGCTTCACATTGAAAAGCAAAAATCCCAGGATAGCAAAAACAATACATAATAATAAAAGAACCACTGGAGATCTCACCATTCCCAACTTAAAACTGTACTACAGAGATATAGGAATAAAGTCAGCATGGCATTGGTAGAAAACCAGACATGTTGACCAGTGGAATCGAATGGAAGACCCAGACATAAATCCACACACTTATGGGCATCTGGTTTTTGACAAAGAGGCCGAGAATACAAGCTGGAAAAAAGACACCATCTTCAACAAATACTAGACTGCATGTAGAAGAATCTGAATAGATACATAGTTACACCTTGCGTTTAACTCAAGTCCAGATGGAGCAAAGACCTCAACATCAAACCAGATACACTGAATCTGACAGAAGAGAAAGTGGGAAATAACCTTGAACTCATTTGAACAGGAAAAGGGCTGCTGAGCAGAACACTGTTACTGAGATCAACAGGCAACTCAGGAAGGTGCCTGGCCTGAGGGATGATGGACGTCAGTGTGCCTGGATTATTGAGTTAATGCAGGGATACCTGCTGCCGCCTCCTCTGCTTTGTTTCTCTCCCTGTGCCCATCACCGTGCCTGCAGCTGCTGGCAGTACCGCCGTCTGCTGTTGCTCATTTATCTTTCCTTTGTTGTGAAAACATTAAAAATCTTTTTCTCTATTTTGAAATAACGTATGACCATGATTCTTTCTTACAGTTACCATACCATGTGACAAAACATCAGACTTTATTTTGCCCACGGAGTCTAATTCTTTATTTTTGTCTGTTTTTTTTTTTTTTTTTTTTTTTGATCACTGTAAATCACCAAAACCTGCTTGCTGTTTAAAAATTCACTGCACCAAATCTACCACCTAATATCAGATGTTGTGCCCTTAAGGAAGGAGAAAGGCTCAGAACATCACGATTGTGATAGAGAGCAATCACCAGAATGAATTAGAGACTTTTATACAGAACGCGGTGCTTATTCAAACTTTGCTGAAACCCTGTCTGCAGCATTCATGTTAAGGTTCTTATAGGAGCACAAAGCCTCACTTCTGTCTCCTGTCACCATTTATGTTACATTTCAGCCCTTGGCATCTTTTCTTTCCATTCTACTGCTCTGCCTAGAAAGTTCTTTCTTCTTCACCATTTTGATGCCTGTCATATCCCTGTATCCTTTTCTGCAGAGTTTTCAACCCTTGCTGTATATTAGAAACACTAAAGAAAGCTTTAAAAGATGCCAGTACCCAGATCCCGACATTGTGGCTCTTTCCTCTGAACTGAAACACTTCCTCCTGGAATGAGGAGGGAAGCTCATGAGACCCAGGAAGCTCCAGAAACTTACAGTTCCCAAGGCTATTCTTCCCAAGGTTATTCTAACAGTAACAGTTTCTGGGGAGAAGCAACTCTGTGGCCCACTGAAATGCCTGTAAGTTACACAAAGAACTCTAAGGAAGTAACAGAAGTAGTTGTCATTCAAGCCGACGTAGTAGCCTTTGTGGTGAGGCAGTCACCTGTGAATTACACAAAGAGATCCTCCAAGTAACCTCCCACTTGTGCTTCAATTGGGAAAATTGCCCCTGTAATCTCAGTGGCCACCAAGCTAGGTTTAGATGGAATTGTTTCTTTGGTCAGTCATTACTCTATCTGGTATGGATAAACATTTGTCCACATCTCCCCAGAGAATCAGAATCAGATTTTATTCATAAAGGTAATGATTTTTCTGGGCATTTTTGATCTTTTAAATTGTGTGTGTGTGTGTGTGTGTGTGTGTGTGTGTGTTAGAGAGAGACAGAGAGAGACAGAGACAGAGAGACAGACAGAGACAGAGAGACAGACAGAGACAGAGAGAGACAGATGGAGAGACAGAGAACACAAATTTGAATTTTGGACATTACTTTCTACCGTGTTTGAGAGGGTCTCTGCAGCTGTGTAGGCTACACTATCTGGCCATTGAGTTTCCAAGGAGCCTTCTGTCTTGATCTCTCATCTTGTTATAGGAACAAGGGTGTTACATATGTGCATTCCCATGTCTGGCTTTACATAGGCTCTTGGAATTTGACCTAAGGTTCTGAAGCTTATGTGACAAGTGCTTCACTCAGTGAGTCATCTCCCTAGTCCCTGGACAGCAGTTTTGTTTTTCAACACCAGATCTCACTATGTTTGGTTTAAATTCCTAAGCTAGGGTATTAGTGACTTTTTCATATGTATGTTTGTCTAAGTTTAAATTCTATGCCCCATGTTGAGTGCCAAATATTAATGTCATTTTTATATGTATGTTCTGTAGTTTCTCTCTTTTTCTGGCTGGGTTCCAAATTGAGACTGGACTATAATTTTTATTTAACAAGATTTAAGGGCACAAACATTGAACAGTATTACTCTTTTTTAATCCTCTCAATTACTCCCCAGATGGGAGGAAATCCAGACCTATTTTCTCATTGGCTGATCAGTTAGCTTTATTGCCCAATAAGGGAATAATTGGGGAGCAGTATCTATATAACACGGGGACAGGAGATTCTTAGAATAAGGATTACAACCAGATATAGAGGCACAGAAATTAGCATTTGAATATGTAATGTTTACACAGTGCACAATAACATTAGGGATACACTAAGAGGTCCTTCTTTAGTTTACTGAATACTGGGGACAATGAGTGAGCAAAGTGTGTCAGAATTGAAGTACTGATGCTTTTAAAGGGTTGTCTAAATTGGTGCTTTGAAAAGTTTGATATGCATTGGAACCGTAGAGTTATTCCAGGGGGTCTCAGGCCTCCAGATTTTGCATTTTAAAATGTATGTTGTGCATGTAGGGTAAGGGAATGTATGCACATGTACGCAGAAGTCCAACCAGAGGTCAAGGTTGAGCATCTTCTACACTTCTACCTTGTTCCTAGGTTATGCTAGCGCTCCTGATCCACAGACTGTCTGAAGCGGGAGGGATGTGGGATGGAAGATTCCGTATGATCCTTCTGGCCTGTCAATCATTGGCCTCCTATAGTTACTTTATCCTGGGTGTCCTGACTTCTTGATCTTTCTCATATCATTTTTCAGTCCCAATAAGACCTCTTTCTATTTTAGTGCAACCACTAGTAATGAAAACGTACTGAGCCAGTTCATGAGGAAGAGTATTTCACGTTCTTAGTTTTTTTTTTTTTTTTAAATCAAGCAGATGCTTTGGTAAAAATGATATAATTTCTTTAAAATGTTTATGAATGAATTGGTAAGAAATCAAAAACAGGCATTTTTTTTCATAGGTGTAAGAAAAGCATGGCTTATTTATATAAGAAACAAAGCTCGTGGACCTGTAAACCGTGTTTCAAGAGAGTGGCACGCTCAGATATGAGGCATCCAGAGTTTACAGCAGCAGCGGCAATGGTAGAATACCGATCACGAAGAGAAGGAAGACCCATTGAGCACTTGCTCTCGGGAAGAGAAGGAGACCCATTGAGCACTTGCTCTCAGGAAGCACTTCAAACACTGACTATCTTCTCTCCCTCAGCTCTAGGATTATCAGTTATCACTATTTGTCATTCCCATTTTATAGGAAAGAAACAAAAATCACCCAGAGGCTAGAGCTATCCATTGAGACTGATGAAAGGAGCTTTAGTTCACTGAAGACATCCTTCAAGGGCAGGGGCGTTTCCCCGGCTTGTACGGTCCACAGCCTTTCAGTGGTATTTGCAAACATCAAATTTTGAAAGAAACATTATTAAGTCATGTGACTCCCTCTTACCCCCATTTTCTTTTATAGTATAGTATAATATAATTTAATATAATAAATATAATAAATATAATAAATATAATAAATATAATAAATATAATAAATATAATAAATATAATAAATATATTATAATATAATATAATATAACTGCATCATTCTTCTCTCCCCCCCCTCCCTCCAAGCCCTCCCACACACCCGTCCTTGATCTCTTTCTAATTCATGGATCTCTTTAATTGCTGCTACATGCATATATGTATATGCTTATACGCATATATATGTATATGTTTATACGCATATATTCCCAAACAAGCTACTCAGTCTGAACCAGGCCATTTGCACCCATATTCTCAGGGATGATTACTGCTATTATACAACCAATCGGTGTGCTCTTCCTGGAGTAGACTATCTCTCTCTCACTCTGAACATTCCTTAGTTGCCCGTAGCTCCTTGTGTAGGGTTGAAGCCTTGTGAGTTTTCCCTGTCCACTTTGGCAGACACATGTATCTTTCAATTTTGAACAGTTTGAAAATCCCGAAAACAACGGGCAGTGGAAGCTTGCTGTTACTCCAGAAAGAGTTTTCAGAAAAACACACCATCTTCTGCTTGAATCTTGGCATCATGGCCAAACTATTTAGCTACTTGTTTCTATGATGCCGAAAGATTAAGCATGGGTTCACACATGCTAGGCAGGTGCTCTGCCACTGGACAGACCCTGCCCCCTTTGTCCTCTGTATTAGTCAGGGTTCTCTACAGAAATTAAAGAATTAATAAATGATACTCATTTTCTAAGGTTCTCTTAGAACTCAAGTTATTTTTTTCTCCCAACTTGAGCTTGGGAAGAGTTGATCCTGTCAATGTTCTACATTCAGTCTCCATGGTGGAGCCACCTTGAGCTCTTAAGAGTAACCTTGTAATGTAGGCAGCTTCTCCATTGTACGGTGAGGAGATTCGAGCATATGGGAGTCTGCCTGCTCACACACAGCTGTAGGTGATAGAGGAACAGATCCCGGGATTCCAACCTTCTTCCTGCACTCAGAACATGTACTCACACATATTCAGAAAGTGGGAGCTTTGTTTCTGGAGGCCCCTGATTTACCCATCCTCACCATCCTCACTCCTGCCATCCTTCTCTCCTGAGGAGCCTCCCTGGGAACATCATCTCATTGTCCACTTGGGACCAGGGAGGCCCTGAGAGGTGAGCACTGTCTCCCAGTACTGAGCTGCTTGGTGTAGATCACAACATCTTCCTCTGGAAAGTGGTTGGCGGATAACGTGCCAGTATCCCAGAGCTAGTGCCAAGGTACTTGGCAAGGAACAGATACTCAGATACTATAGGCTTCCTTTGCTGTAGACCTCATTTCTAGCTCTGTAGAAAAAACAGTACTGCTCTCCGACAGGAAAGCCAATTTGCAAATTAGGTGTCCTTTCCATTAATTAGCACAGAGAGTGTAAACATTTACTTCAAAGAAAAAAAATCTCTAAAGGTTAAAGCTACCTACTGCAATCAAGTCTTACAGTACAAATCAGCTGGGCTATATATATTAACTCTTTTAAAACATAGCTCATCTGCCCATTTGTTTTGGGATTTGTGTGAGAGTGAGAGAGCACGTGCTCGTTCATACTTGGTGTGGTAACTGATGTAAATGACATAGAACGTTTTTTTTTTTTTGAGCCTAGGAGTTTTTAATTGGCTTGACAGTGTCACACGAAGTCTTCAGAGTAGAACCAATTTTTGTTCAGACACATGACTGCTGTTCGACGGACTAACAAATCCACATCACTATAGACAGCTTTTTATGGGCTCACACACAGCCAAGTAGCTGACTAATAGCCACAATTATCCCTCTCTGGGTGACTTACATTGCTTACTTCTCTGGCTGAACTTTTAAAGAGTTTGCTTCTCCTAGGTGCTCCGCCACAGCATGAAGAAAGTGTATAGGAAAGTTAAAATCAGTCGGCCTTGCTGTCTTTTGAGTTCTAACTGTAAATCCAGTGGGAGAAATGGCTTGAAGGTTGATCAAGAGGTCTCACTATGATATAACCCTTGCTCCCTCATCCAGAGCCCAGAGTCCCTCCGTGCTCTTTCTTGCAGAGGCAACAGAAGGTGAGGAGATTTCTGGCAATTCCTTTCCAATCTGGATCTCACCAGCTATGGGTTTTCTGTCTCTTGCTGGTGTTTCTTCATCTAGAAAGAGAGTATTTGTAATGTCTGTCTGTCCTGGGTAATTTACACGATGGCTGTGGAATCCACTGGTAAAACAGGTGGAGGGCAACTATGAGCTAAAAAAGAATAAAGAATGTCAGCAGACCTGCCATCCTGAAGCACAAGGCTCAGTTTGCCTTGAGTTAGCACAACTCCAGGATTCCAGACCTGGGCCTCTCTTTTTTTCCACAGCTCTCTAAGAGAGGCAACATTCTTCTTCACTGGAATCCTTAGTAAGGTGTTTCACTGTATTAAGAACATTTATTTGATTTTTTTGAGATAAGATTTCATATAGCCTAGGTTGACCTAGATCTCTCCATCCTACTGCCTCCACACCCTGGGTACTGGGATATAGATTTAGAACACATTGTTCTGCAGGGACTATTGATTAATGGCAAATTTATTTATATTTTTGTCAACTTGAGCCAACAGGGAATCAGTCACTACCCACTATCTTATCCAAAGAGGAATTTGCCCTGGCGGAAGCCACCCAGTGTGCACACCAGCTCCAGAACCTCCCCGCAGGGAGCCCTCAGTCTTTGTCTAGGTGCTGTCTAACTGCTCCAACTGTGTTTTCAGTTGACAGTTTCCAGGGGAAACTCAGGGCCAGAACTTGCTAATATTGTAGAAACCCTCAATTTACAGATGAGGCTATGATTTGCCTCACCCTGATCCCACATTTAAATCCTTGCTAACATCCAACTGGGCCTTTGGTTACCACTTGTCCAGACATCCTCCCGAGTGTCAGATTACAGGTTGGGTACCACCATGCTGAGCTTTTAAAGGTTTCTTTTAAAGAATATTTTCTACTGTTTGCCTCTAGAAATTGTATAGCTCTGATTTTTATTTCAGATTTATTTGTACATTTTGCAGTACTAGGGATTGAACTTAGGACTCTGGACTTCTTAAACAAGCTCTCTCCAAATGAGTTAGACCTGAGAACCCTCCCCACTCTACCCTCCCAACACACACCTTTTCTTTCTGTTTTGAGACTGGCCCCAAACTTACAAAATGTCGACCTTGAACTGATTCTCATGCCTTTGCATTGAACTTTTTTTTTTTTTTTTTTTTTTTTTTTTATCATCACTCTCCTTGCTACCTTTCTGGTGATGTCAGGCATCTTTAATGTCTTCTTTAATCCCAAGTAGGCAATGTCTTTTGTTTATGCTTTATAAGCATGTTACGGTCTTGCTTCAGTTTTTTTTTTCTCCTTATAGTCACAATGCTAGTTCATGTGCTAGTCTTCAGACAGGTCTCCTGTTGTCTTCTTGGCCTTGTTTTGTTTTGCTTTGGTTTGTTTATTTGAGGCAGTGTCAAGCTAGCCTTAAATTCACAGTCCTCCTGCCTCAGCCTTCTGAAAGCTGGGATTAAAAGCACACTCCACCATGCCCTGATTTTTGTGTTCTTTTAAAAGTCTGAGGCCTGCTGGGAGAAGGGGGTCAGCTTCTCAACCTGACTGAGAGGGGCTTCCAAGCTTTGCTATTAGCCCATTAGATGGACCTGCACTTCTTGAAGGTGTTTTATATTACACTATCTTACTAGAGGCTTCCTGATGTGTTTATAAAAAGATAAAGAGATAAAGAATATGTTCTGTGGGTGTGTGGTGAGGTATGGGGGAAGGAGATGTCTCAACAGGTCCATGCCGAGGCATCTCTTTCCCTGAGGGACCAGCCACACACTGGTATAGCATAGAATAGAGTTTATTCAGGGCATGAGGAGGGGAGTTAAGAGGGTAGTAGAGGCATGGGGGCGGGGGAGGGGAGGGAAAGGGGCAAGGGGACAGAGGGATCAAGAGAGCAAGAGAGAGAGAGGAGGGGGCAAGCAGCTCCTTTTATAGTGGGCCAGGCTTACCTGGCTGTTGCCAGGTAACTGTAGGGGTGGAGTTTAGACACAATGCTAACACTTCACTTTGGTCTTCCATTCCTTTGTTGCTTGTACAATCCACGGATCCTTCAAAGATCAGCTCAGATGGCACTGCCTTCAATATGTCTTTGGGGAATATGCCTTCACCTAAGGAATTTCTCTTTGATTCATGCTGTGTTTCATCCTTGGGTACTTAGCAGACACTGAGCTTTGCAGACTTTGGTCTCCATGCAATCCTGTTTTATAAACGTGATATAAAACCTCCCCATGTGACAGCTTTCTAGCCTTCTGTGTTGTGCCAGATGTACAGCAGGCATGTATGGCATGAATGACAGCATGATTCAACTTCAGCTAAGTGACTTTCCCAAGATCACTCAGCCTGTAAGATGGACAATTGGAAGATGTAACAGCGTGTTTTTCCACCCATGCCCAAGTTCACAAAATAACCACCACGAGACTGAACCATTATAATTCCCTAGGCCAAAAGCTTAGGCTCAATCCTGCTAGCTCATAACTTAAGTATCCTGTGTATTTTATTCAAAACCCTGCCCTGTAGTTGGCTACCTTTCCTCAGTTTCATGAGACCGGCTTCTTCACAGTTCAGGAAAAGTCTATCCCAGAATTCTTTCTTTCTTCCTGATATCCCACTTTCTAATCCTTCCTCAGCTCACTGGCCATAGGCCTTTTTATTGACAGGTGATGCTTCCATACAGAACACAGGGGATTCTTTCTATAGGAAGAGAATCCATATCTTTGACCCTGGTACTCTACACCATTCCAAGATACTCATTTTGTTTAAAGGTCACTGAAAAATGTCAAACTTGAAAAAATTAGTTCTCCTATCAAGGGTTATCTGTGTGATAATTCAGGAAAAAAAAAAAGAGCAAAAAAAATGTGAAAAGATTTGAGAGAAGAAAAGATGGTCTGGAAAGTTGTTCCACCAAAGTAAAGCAACAAAAGAACAACCACTTATCCTCCTCATCAGAGAGAATTCCGGAACGCTCTGGGAAAGCTGCAGGCACATCAAGAAGAGAAAAGGGTGCAGTGGTTTTCTAAAAGTATTGCATCCTTTTACCACACAGCCTGGCTTAGCAAGGGTTAAGGCTGTTCGTTTTCTATTATCATCCTGTTAAACTTCTGAATGCTACAGCTTTACTAGCTGACTGTATTAGGTTTAATCTCCCCGGTTCCACTCGTCTCATTTAAGCTGCACAGTTAATTGACTAAGGGGTAATTGAAAATGAAGTGTGAAATGTGTGCTGGGTGAAAGCTGTAACACAGACCTTAAGTTCTAAATTTCTGATTAACTGTGTGGGCTCACATTCATTAAAGGCTTTTCCATTCATTACCAGCATTTGGTTCAGGCCAGTGAGTTAGCACCCATATCTCTCTCTCTCTCTCTCTCTCTCTCTCTCTCTCTCTCTGCCTCTCTCTCCCTCTCTCTCCCTCTCTCTCTCTGTCTGTCTTCCTCCGTCTCTCCCCCAACCCCCTTTCCCTGTTTTATTCTCAGAAGACTAGCTTTCTCTAACTGTTCATTATCTTAAGAAATCAACTCTTTAAAAATGAACCCCAGAAAAGCAATTACTTGTCCTGTCTGCTTCTGGGTGAATGAGAGGTAAGCTGCAGACTCATAGCAACAGTGAGCTCATCTGATGACTCCACTTACTTCCCACCAGGTACCTGTTCTCCTCTGGACGGCGAAGCTTCCTGGTTATGGGCTAAGCACATGGCTCTGCTATTTCCCCATCTCTATAGAGGGGAAACAGAAATATTCAGCACAGAGGGTGTTGTATTCATTCTCATGATCAAACTGGGAAAACAAATCATTGTTGACTCTACAGTCTTGGATCTATGAGCTCTGGTTGTCAGGTGTCTTTAGAACTCAAGAGTTATGCTTGAGGTGGGACTTGTTTGTGAGTCCAGCAAGACTTAGAAACAAGCAGCCAGGCCAAAGGATGAGAAGAAAGTCGTGAAGACAATAGTGACTATACCAGTGTTTTGGACTGGTTCACGTGGGACAGTATGTTACTGGATTCTTTTGGAAGTACACAGAGAAGGTGTGATGTGTGGCCAGAGAAGTAGACTGTGGAGTAAGACAAGATGTAGAATATTGACCAGTCTGTGTATCTTGGCCCCAGTCCTGTGACAAGTGTGTCTGGCTATTTGGAAAGGGTCTGGCTGCTTCTGGGCTTCAGAGTCACCAGTGCAAAGAGTATCTGCGAGGAATCTTCTGATTGTGGGAGATGACAGTATTTAAAGAGGGGATCCAACTTGTGTCAGTGTCCAGGAATATAACACCATGGTGCAGACAGCCTAGTTAAGAAAGGAGAGTGCCTTGGAGATTGGAGAAAATAATCACAAAGCCTGTTGCTTCTCAGCATATCCTGGTAGCAGCAGCTCAGCTGACTTTCAGAATCGGCTGCTCTGTTCTGTTCTCTTTGCTGATTGAAATGAAGAGTGGCTATTTATAGCTTACAGGTTATATTTCTCCTTTTCTGTGGATTTACATGTCCAAACCATTTGGTTGTGATTGTGAAATGTGATTAGGTTAACAGCTCTTCCCCAGCAGGGTAAACTCACTGAAGGCAATAGATAACACGTCTAATTAAACAGGCGTGTTGCCGTCTACCTGGAGCTTAAGTAAATTTACCTCCTAACTTGGGTGGGCTAAGAGGTTAATGAGAAAGCAGAAGGTAGGACTGCATATGAGTGTGCTCATGGGTAAATGCGAAGGTGATGGTGTCCTTCAGTGTCATGACTTATCTTCCACTGGGTGACAGATGCTTCTGAAGGTCACGCACCCAGCATGTGCTCCCCAGGCCTACACAACGGGAGGTTGCAGTGAGGACCACTCGTTCCTGTAGGTGACAGTAGCTCACAACTCAAGCTGAAAGAAGAGAGTGACAAGCACAGAAGGACATTTGTCACTGACTTTGGGTGACGATAGTGACAGGAGCACAGGCTGTACATAACTTGAGCTCTGCTGCACGTTATTTTGAATGATTAGTCAACCAACAATTTTTCCTGTGTCTGTATCTCAAAATGTGTGTGAGCATATATGCACACTCTTGTTGTGGTGCACATGTGGAGATGGAAAGAAACTTGGGGTGTTGGGGTGTGCCTTTCATCTTGTTTAAGACAGTCTCTTGGTTTCTGTGTATGCCAGGCTAGCTGAGAACTTCTAGTTCTCATGCCTTTGCTTCCTATTTCCTGTAGGTACAGAGATTATAGCTGCTTGAGCTCCATGAGGATCTTATATGCAGGGTCCGGGCATAGACACAGGGTTAATAGTTCACTGGGGTTTTGATTTGAATACCCCCAATGATTTTAATGAACGTGTGTGTGTGTGTGTGTGTGTGTGTGTGTGTGCGCGCGCGCGTGCGCGCGTGCGTGAGCATTGTGCATGTTGTGTGGTCTACATTGTACTAGATTTGGAAATATAGATCGCACCCTGACCGAGAAGAGGCTACTCAAAGAAGCATTAAACTTTGTACTGGACTGATGTTTTGTCTGCAGTTCTAGCCTTCAGGAGTCTGGGGCAGGAAGACCTGGAGTTGGAGGTCTACCTGGTGTATAGAGGGAGTCTTTGTCTCAAAACAAACAAGTCAAAACAAATCCTCCCCAACAGAAAGAAAAAAAAGCAAAGAGACCGGAGGTCAGCGTGGATTAGCTTGTTTGAACTGTGAGGAGGTTGACAGAGCTCAGCAAGGGCAGTGGCTCACACAGCTGCCATAGCTGGTTAGAGGCAGGTCTCCTGTCCTCCAGGTACTCACTAGCAGCCTATGTTTCCTATCTCCCATAAGACTCATGAGGGCCAACTGCAGGTACCATTTTCTAGATACTCTGATAAAATGAATTCAAAGGGCCCCCACATGAGGCCTAAGAGTTGGCGACATCAGGTGCAGATGGGCAGGTGGCCCTCTGGTTAGAGCCACAGTCTGTATTGTATAGTTTCCTTCTTGAGTTCAGAGGTGGCCATCGTGAATTTGGTGGTTTGCTGCTGTTACAGATTATGGTGGGCTTGGCATTTGAAACAATACAGATTCATCTAACAGGTCAGGGTATAGAAGTCTCCTATGTAAATCACTGGGCTAAAATTCTGGAGTAGGTAGGGCTGGTTCTTTCTAGAAGCTCTTTCTGGTTTCTCGAGGCTGCGTGAATTCTGTGGCTTGTGGCCCCTTCCTCCAAATTCAGTATCACCTCATAGCATCTTCACAGTCCTTCCTCATGTGCCTCCTCTCTCTCTCTCTCTCTCTCTCTCTCTCTCTCTCTCTCTCGATCTATTGAGAGTATACCAGGCTTATCTGGGTAGGCCAGGAGAATAGCCTTACTTTGTATTATTATTGTTACCATTTTCTTAGTGCTGGAGATTGAACCAGGCCTTCACACATACAGGACGAGCCAAGCTCGTCTACCACCATGCTACGTCCCAGCCATACTCAATCTAAGTCATCTGAAAACCAAACTCTATTTAAACCTGTAATCCCAATTCATCTTTACATGCACTATAACCTGTTTCTAGGTTCTGGGCTCAGGGATATTGATGTGCATTATTTTTATTATTCTGTCCATAATTACAAAGAAAACGATCATCAGGTTGGAGCTTATGAAAGACAGGAAGAAAGAGGTGACACTTGCATGAATGTTCTCTGTCCACATTTTGTCTCTATCTGCTCCTCTTTAACTCACAAAACAATTGTTTTCATCTCCTTGACGAAGAGGGGATTCCATGGTGGAAATTATTTATACAATACTGTGATAGCTTCTGGGATTATGAAGGGAACTGGCTGAGAGCTAATGGCATCCAAAGGTGTCTATGTCTCCACACATTCATGTCTACACGTGTCAATCTAAGTGCCTAGCGAGGAGCGAATCTAGATCATGGGAATTCTGCATGGTTAACTTCATCCAATTTATTCAATATGTTTAAAGAGTTTTAGGTAGCACCAAACTCCAAGGGGAAAAAAAAACCCCAAAACTTAAGAAGACCCAGAGAGATGTGAGAAGTCAAATCTACTAATAAGAGAGAATCAGAGGACAATACTAGTCATTATATGCTAACTGCTAAGTCGAATGTAATGAAATTACAGTATAATCTGTTAGTTTAACCTGGATGTTAGAAAGATACAGTGCTTGTTGGTCTTGGCTGAAGTAGTAATAGTTACAGAAGCTTCATGGAAGGGGAAAGCCAGGAGGGAGAGATCAGAGGGGGATAGCAGGCAGGAGATCTGGGGACATCAGAAAGATCTAAGAATATTCTTGAGTCAGTAGAGAGAAACACAAGTCTCATGATAGTGTGTGGTCCTGAGTCTGCTCTAATCTTCTTCTAGAAGGAGAAACCTACTGATTTATTTGCTTGATCTGATGGCAGTCTTTTCTTTTCCTGTTTGAGAATTTCATACATGCATATAATGTACTTTGATCAAATCTCCATTCCTATTGGCTGGTCCTTTCCTACCCCACACCTTATCTCTCCCAATCTCAATTTCGTGTGTTCTTTTAAAAATACTCACTGAGCCCCCTTTGTGTTCCCAGTATGTGCGTGAGTGTATGGCCATCTCTTGGAGCTGAGTAGCCTCTCAAGCATCAGACCCCTGAAGGAAACCGAGTTCCTCTTTTCCAGTATCCTTGATAGCAATCTTGATGAAACCCAATAAACACTCTAGGGTCACGGAGACATCAGAGGGGGACAGCAGACAGGAGATCTGGGGACATCAGACAGACCTAAGGTAGATAGCTAGAGAGAAACATTTTCCACCTAAGACTTGGCTTTAGCTCTGCTCAGTCTCTTACTCTGGCCATCTCTACTTTTCTCATTCGTGAGTAGAATTCTTAGTTCCTCTTTCGGTATCCAACCTCTGCCCTGGGCATGCTCTCTGGAATTCTGTTCTGGTCCATAAGAGTCACAGTTGACTTGGCTTTTCTCCAGGGATTCTTTCTCAGCACCCTGCTCTAGAAATGCTAAGGGAGACATATGGAGAGCGACAATGTGTGTCACGGAACCTAAAGGTTCCTGACATGAAGGTGAGCCTGCAGCTTGTCCTTAAAACGCAGATTTTGTGAATGTTTCTACCCTAGTGGAAAATTACTTAATCAGAATTCATAGGCACAAGCCCTGTGGGCAGGTTTTTGTTGTGGTCTACAAGAGAAGGTAGGGGGCAAGAGATGAAAAACTTCTCTTTGGATTATGAAGCTTTTCATTTTTACAATCTAAACCTTTCTTTTTCTATGTGGCTACATAATGCCGTCTACCCTTGAGCTAGCAATATCTGATCTCATAGGACTTCATGTATGTGCCACGCCACCTGGCTTCTTCTGTTTTGGCTTATAAAGGTATGTTGTTAAGATTTGTTTCGTAAGACTTTGTTTGTAAGACTTATTTCTTGATACAGAAAGAGTTCTCTTTATAAAAATAATGGAGCCATTGAATTTAAACCCCTACCTACACATAATTTAAATGTGACGGATGGCAGACCTACTGTGCACTATAGCCCAGTAGTTTACATACAACGTGTCAAATAGGACACACTCATATGCTGACCCTGCAAGCGAATGCAGAATTTTCCAGGATTCTGTCGGTTTTTTGTCTCTGCTTTTCTTTTCAGATGTTTTCTTTTGAAGGGAGCCCAAGGTTAAGAGTGGATAATTTGTTGCGTTTTCCCAGAGCCGCTTCTTGTGAAGGCTGTTTTCCTGGGCTGTGCAGGAAGGCTTGATAAGGATAGAGCTTTATCTTTGAAAAGTGTTTGCCCTTTTCTATCTCTGGTGCCTGAAATCTTCCCAGGGTTAATTAACGCTGCTACAAAGTGGAAATAAGAAATTGGCAGCTGAAGGGAAAAGAACAGCTCAGAGCCAGAAGCAAAGGAGAGAAGACATCCCTTCTAGTTCCAAAAGCACTTGAGCCATTCAACTGCAGGACAAACTGAGTTGACCCTTCTTACATACTTATTAAAAAGGCAAAAGAAGATCCAGCTAGAGGCCAGTGTAGTCAGGTCTCTCCCGGTGTTACATTGTGACCTTAATGATGACAGTAACATTGTAGTTAACCTCCCAGTACTGTGTGAGCACTTCCAGGCATTATATTAAAGGTTTTATGTTAGGGCTTCTCATCCTCAGAGTGATGACTAACAGGATAATTCTGTCTTACAGGGGCTGTACATCTTCAGCACTATCCCTGGTTTCTGCTTACTAGATGCCACCAACACCCCTGTTCTTCAAAGTATGGTGACCCCAGATAGCTCCAGATGTTTCCAGATCGCACCAGGAGGGCATATTGTTAGTCTACATGGATCTCCTTGTATGAACTCCACTGTATGAGAGACACTATGATCAGCCCCACTTGGGCCCACTATGAATGCCCAAAGGTAAAGAGGCTTGCTGTCCTGGACAACATAATAGAAGTTAAGCAGTGAGAGGCCTAAGCACACAGCTAAGCAGTCTCTGATGGCAAACTGCATGCTCTTCTTGCCAGTATGTGACCACTACAGTAGTGTTACGCCATCTTGGCTAAACAAATCCCAGTCATGTATGTTATTTTGACCACAGAACTAAGAGTATTAGCAGGCCTTATGCTCCAGACATTGTTCCTTGAGGTACAAACATCTTCGGATGCTGCCTGATCCATAGTGTCTTATATAAAAGGTTTTAAACATACCAAGACATACAACATCAGTAGTAAGCGCCTGTACTACGTATCACTAGTTTAGTTCATCTTAACATTTTGTTGTATTTGTCCGAGAAACTAATTCAAAAGGGTTGTATCACAATGATTTCCAGTTGGCTTTCCATTGTCCTCCTTCCTAGAGATCATCTTGAACTTGGTTTATCACGCTTATGAATATTTCCATACCCCACTGCTTGCTGGTGTCACCAATAACGCATTGTGGGTTTTGTGTGTGTGTGTGTGTGTGTGTGTTTATAAGCATCACTTGAGTGTTATTATGGTGGAATTATCACGATGCTCCTTTTAAACTTAGCATTAAAATGTTTATTTTGAAATGATTTAAAAATTACCAGATTTCCTTTAATGGTTACCAACTTTACAGAATTGTGCATATTTGCCAAAACCAAGAAACCAACTATTACTACACTACTACTAACTTACTAACTAATCTTCAGCTTTTGTTTAGGTTTTGCTAGTTTCCCCAGTATTCATTCTCTGTCTGTCTGTCTGTCTGTCTGTCTGTCTGTCTGTCTGTCTTCCTCTCTGAGATGTATTACACATTTCTCATTGGGCTCAATGGTTCTTATTCTTATGTATTTAGGATCAACCTTAGAACAGACAATTACTCCCTGAAGACATTCTGTTCTGATTGCCACTCCCAGCTCATTTCCTGCCTGCCATATGCAAACCACTGTGTCTGCACAAGTTTGCCTATTTAGAGCTTTTCACATGGAGAGAATCACACATGGCATGGTCCTTTGTGATTGTCCTCACTTGTCCCAGTGTTCTCAGGACTCACCCATGTTGTTTCATAGAGCGACAGTTCATTCCTTTTCACGTGTGGATGGTACATTACTGAGCTTGTCACTCTGTCAGTTGACAGACGGTGGTGTCTATTTTGCTATGGTGATTGATGTTCCTAGGGGCCACACAGTACAGGTTTTTGGACAAGTGTGATTTGACTACTCTTTAGTACATACATAGCAGTGAGATTACTGGATCTCTTGGATTCTTTGTTTATCAGAAGGAATTGCCACTTGATATTCTTACTAACAGTGTACAAGGGGTTGACTTTTTCAACATCCATTTCAGGGTTTGCTATCTGGCTTTTTATTAGAGCCATTATAATGCAAAGTAATAAAATTATTTCTATCCCTGTTAGCTTCCAAATGAATGAGACTCAGATTATGGTTTATTTATTTAGTTAGTGTTGGCGTGATTACTGGGAGATTACCCCTAAGTTTGTTTTTCTGTATGCTAGATTGCCTACTTTCTAGGTGCTTTCCCCAAGCACTCACTGTTTGAGTCTCTTCTGGGTTACTTCTGCTCCAGCAGTCTGTCCTGTGGAGATGGGAGATGTTATACTGGGCACCTGCTCCTGGTCTATCACATCTAATAGAGACCTTTTGTCCTCTGTCTTCCTTCTTCTAGCCTTCTTTCTCCCTCTTTTTCCTCTCTCCTTCTTCCTTATGGTCCCTACCTGAGACCCCCAGCCTGGTAACTAAAATTCTGCCTTGTTCTATTTCTCCCAGTAATTGGCCATAGCCATTTTTATTTAACCAATAGCTTTAAATTGTGGAGCAAGGTCTACATAGATAGCACCACTTGGTGTTTGTGAGGCAACCAGATCTTGGGGGCCAGCATTTAGCAACTGAATACGTAGCAGCACCAGACCAACCCCCAGCATTATAGTGCATGTGAAATGGTATGCCACAATAATCTTGATTTTAATATTCCTGAAAATGCCCTTCAGACTTGCTAGCAGCCCAATCTTACAGAAGCATTTTCTTAATTGAGGTTCCCTCCTCAGATGACATTCTAGCTTGTGTTAGTTTGACATAAAATTCACTAGCACTGTTCATATCTGCCTATCATCTATCTATCCATCCATTGATACACACACACACACACACACACACACACATATATATATATATTCCTTTGTAACCGTCTTTACTTGTTCCAATGTTTTTAGAAGTCATCTATGATGTATCATAGATTAACAATTCATTTTTAATGTTTGTATTATATAGGTATCACATATATATATATATACATACATACATATATATTTATGATACATACATATCTCCATTCATCAATTTACTGGTGAACATTTTATTTAAAATTTTGGATATTGTAAATTGTGTTGCTCTAAATACTGAACTGCAGGTATCTGAAGAACAGATCTCATTTCTTTTGGATATATACATATTAGTGGGATTGCCGATGCCAAAGCTTTGAACTGAGATGAAATCTCATTCATTCACTCTTCCTTATTTTCTCCCAGTATTGTTTCTGAGATCTACTTAGCCCAATTTAATGTTTTGCAAGTTAACACTGTATATCACTGTTGGACCTAAAGATCCAAAACCAGAGGACACGCTACCCCAGAAACACTCACGGATGGGATTTGCTGCAATAACATGAGGTTTATTGATGATAAGATGATGACAACCAGTGCACTGGGGTTCTCCTGCATGCAGGCAAGAAGAACCCTGAATTAAAGTTAAGAGCAGCTTATATACCATTTTTACAGAATTTACGAGGGCAGTTATACAATTACCTCTTAAACAATAACCACAAAGGCTAAATTTCAAACATCCGTTCCCAGGCCAGGTTGCTAAGTAACTCAAATTTGCACCTTATCTTTTACAACAAAGAGGGTCTAATTAAGTGGCTTCTGTTTACCTAGGTTTACTGTGTTAAGGGCCCGTCTCTCTAATTAACTCCTATCTTGGGTCTTTCTTCCTGGAATGTTTGTTTGAGTCTTTGGAATGTGCTTCCCCCGGGATGTGTCCCTGGGGGAAGTTAATGTTTGAGTTTAAAACCGAAATTGAAGCTTTTTTTTAATCTTAAGTTTCTACATCATCTCACTGTAAACATTTAAAATTATTTTCAAATAATATGATTTTATTAAACTATAAAGAAAAATGAAATCATAAAATTTGCCAGAAAATGGATAGAGCTGGGAAATAGATGAAATGAGAAAACCTAGGATGAGAGAGAGAGAGAGAGAGCGAGAGAGAGAGAGCATGTGCTGTCTCTCACACGAGGTCCTACTTTCTAATTCTGAATATGTTATGTGATATGATAATTGCCCTAGCCCCCAAGTATTATCCATTTGTTCTGCCAAGTACTTTGTTTTCCTTGGCCAGAATTGAGTTCAGGATAGATGTTTCTTTAGCATCTTTCCTTGTCTTCAGGGTAATGAATGCTAAACAAGTCACATTTTCCGGTTTTCTATTTGTTTGTTTATTTTGCATTGTTTTGTTTGTTTTGCGTTCTTTTTGCCCCCACATAGACAGGGTTTCTTTGTATAATAACCCTGGCTGTCCTGGAACTTGCTTTGTAGACCAAGCTATTCTCAAACTCACAGAGATTCCCCCTGCCTCAGCCTTTCAAGTGCTGGGATTAAAGGTGTGCACCTCCATGCCTGGCACATACTGTTTATTTTAGTAAGGCTCCCACTTTCCAAATAGCTGAGGTCTCCTGTGACTACTGTCCTTTTTCTTTATGATCTACCTCCAAAGCAAATCCCACATAATCAAAGAGGAATGTTGAAAAAGGTGTGGGAGGCAGGTGATTGGCAACCTCGTGAGAAAGACACCATCACCTCCTCTAGCAGGATGCTGGACAAATAAGTCACACAGGAAGAAATCAGAGTCTCACACGTGCCCTCAAGCACCCACCTCCATATCAGCTCTCCCCATTGTGTAAGCCAGAGGCCTTGTCTGACAGCAGGGCTTTGGCAAAGGCTTAGCTTGTCTCACATTGGCACCCTCCCACCCCTCCACCCCCGTCTCCCCTGCTCCCAGGACTCAATTTTCACATCAGCCATCAGCAGTGACACACACATGAGAGCCCTGACTGTTATCAGAAATGCCACATGGAAGTGGAGAGGAAGTTATTCTCTACGTGAAGCCAACAAACTTTGTTCTTTTTTGAGGTGCTGCTGAAAGGTGGGAGGAAGAGAAGTATTATCTTAGAGACTTTCTGGTTATAGGGTCCTTTCATCCAGGAACTTACTAATTATAGGGTCTTTTCATCCAGGGACTTGCTGGTTACAAAGTTCTTTCATCTAGGAACTTACTGGTTATAGGGTCTTTTCATCCAGGATCTTACTGGCTATAGGGTCCTTCCATCCAGGGACTTGCTGGCTATAGGGTCCTTCCATCCAGGGACTTGCTGGCTATAGGGTCCTTCCGTCCAGGGACTTGCTGGTTATAGGGTCTTTTCATCCAGGGACTTGCTGTCTGCATATGTCTTTTCTTTTCAATCATTATTTTCTAGTTGATAAATGGACATTTTGCTCTGGTTAGGATTCTTCTCAGTGTGAACTGAGGTGGTAATTCACTTTTCCTTGCCTTGCTCATACACTAGGAAATACCTGGAAACAAAGAGACCCATAGCTCTGGAGGAAGAACTTTTCTCTTTGGATTAGGGTTTCTTGATATTGCCTCTGTTGGCCTGTGGTTTGAATATGCCTGGCCCAGGGAGTGGTACTACTAGGAGGTGTGGCCTCGTTGGAGGAAGTGTGTCACTGGGGGTGGTCTTTGAGACCCTCCTTCTAGCTGCCTGAGGACAATCTTCTGTTTGCATTTGGAACAAGATGTAGAACTCTCAGCTCCTCCTGCACCATGCCTTCCTGGATGCTGCCATGCTTCCTGCCTTGATGATAATGGACTGAACCTCTGAACCTGTAAGCCAGCCACAATTAAATATTGTCCTTTATAAGAGTTGCCTTGGTCATGGTGTCTCTTCACAGCAATGGAAATCCTAACTAAGACATGGCCTTTTGTACCATACAATTTTTCACAGAGAGTGCTACCCCGGTCACTGGAGCAGATTCACCAGCAACCCTGGACTATACCCAGAAGAGGTCAGTATAACTGTCCTCTTTTCTAGTTATGTCAACCAAGACTATCTCTAGATGAAATGTCCCCAGACAAAGCTGGACACTTCCTGTTAAAAGGCACTGTTTCCCATTCTTTGAATCTTTAAGGAAATGACTGTGCATGACCAATTCTCTAGGATTTGTACTGTAGTGTATCAGTTACTTTCCTTATGTCTATGATAAAATATTCCACCAAAGGCAACTTAAGGGAGAAAGGGATGGCTTCAGGGTCATGAGAGCAGAAGCTTGAGGTAGCATCTGCAGTCAGGAGTGGGAGAAAGGTCAATGCTGGTACTCAAGTAGCCGAATTTTATGCTGCCTATGCTCTCAGCCCATTGAACTTGGTTGTCTATGATTCCTGAACACATTTAGGACAGGTCTTCCCAGCTCAGTTAACCTAGTTAATACTCTCCCATAGATACACCCAGAGGCTCATTTCTCCAATTTTAGAACTTATCAAGTTGACACTCAAAATTAGCCACCACGTACAGTTTCTCGCAGTGTGTTAAAAAGAATCACATATGAGTATTAAGCTAATCAACTTGTGTTTGCAGAGGGCTGTGAGATCTCAAACTGAAAACAGTTATAAGGCACCAACTGTTGTGACCAAGATTTGTGTCTTGTTATTTAGTGTTATGATGTGGCTAAGGTTATAAAATTTACTATCAGAAGGTGTAGGGGAGCTCGTTGCATGCCGAAATGGAAATATATGGTAGATATAGTAATATGTCTATTGCACATATTTTAACTGGGAGCCATCTGCTCTCATTTATTGCCTGTGTTATATGAGGGTGAATTATGAGATCTCACAGAAAAGGCGTATCTTTTTTATGAACTCATATTTCAGAAATAGTGGATGAATTGATAGGGAGAATCTTCTCTCTTTAAAAAATAGGCAGCACAGGACTCAGGGCAGCTTGGGAATTTGGATGCTCAGAACCATTTCTCTGCCAAGGGGAGTACTGACATCAAGAATAAGATAGAAGATGAAAGAAGAGAAGGCTAATTGTCTGTACTAGAAGCCAACAAAATTCCAAAGTGACATGACCATGCCAAGGGATCAGCAACTTGATCAGGAAGGTTGTTTTTATTCTTAGTGGGAGATTCATTCATTTCCTCATTTTATAATTTGAAAAACTGACCTAGAAGGATATTATTTACCTGACAGAAACTGCCTCAGCACTGATCGTTAAAAGCACATGCTGCAATTTACTGGGTATTTGTCACGTAAGCCACCTGATACACAGCTTGGCACCTGGTGATTATGCTGCCAAAGTGTCAGACACTCGGCCTGGAAAGTGTCATTGAGCCTTTGTATTAGCCTTGAGAGGCCATAGAGTTGTCACCATTTGAGAGATGCAGAAGGGAAACATTGAGTTTAAACAAGGCATTGATGGATCAAGACACAAAACCATGTCCTTCCAATTTCCAAGTCACTAACCACTGCACTGGTGACGCGTCACTAGTGAACAAGTAAGCTGTGGCCCATCAGAACGCTATCATGTACATTTGATTTCAAAGACAGTGCTAAACTGTAAAATTTTAAATATGCTGAAACAAGAAAATAAATTACATCATTGAAATTAATTCCATCTGTTTCTTAAGTTGTTCTACCGTGGCCTCCAGGCATGTTAAGTTGTGCTATGTTTCTGTAGAACACTGATGCCAGACCTACACTGTGGCTGACTCTTTGTACTTTCTACCACAGTTCTCCGAGCAAGCCTTTCAGCATGCTCTGCTCACCTTATTGAAAGCACCACTAGAAGCTAACAAAGAAAAAAGATAATAGAAATTCCCAAGAGATCCCTTCTAGTCAGAGTTGAATGTACTTTTACAAACTAGGAACATAGATGAATGGGGCGGTTCTGATGCTAAGGTCCTGTTCCCTAATTGGTTCTCAATCTGTCAGTAAAGAAAGGGGAGGGCAATTGCTGGGCTGAAAGTACAAGTGGGACTTCCAGGTCCTAGGAGGAAAAGGGAGATGCAAGGAAGGAGAAAGAAGCTTTTTTTCTACCATTCTTTGGAGAGAGAAGAGCATAGCAACCATGTGAGGTCTCTTTAGGGGAACTGGGACTTATGGCTACTACTACAGGTGGGTGGCCAAGGATGTTTGACAGGGGCTAGGTGGGACTAGCCACTGAAGTTTAGGGTAGGTGGAGAGATGGAGATAATAAATTGATAAGGGCACGCTTTTCCAGGCAGGAGATATCAGCACACAACAATTGTGTCAAGAAGGCAAGTTGTAAAGAAACAAACTGTGTGTGTGTCTTTTGTTCGAAGATTCAAGGGAAGCTGGGAGGAGTTGGTAGTGCGGTTGGTCCCAGAGCAAAGCATACAACTACGTGTAACACACAGACGTGAAAGTGATGAGTTCCAGGGACAAAGAGAGACCACATCATTTCTCCTTCCCTTTGTCCATTCCTTGCTTTGTTCCCTGCTTCATCAACAGATGCTGGGACGTTTAGAATAGTCTGAGAGTAAGCCTATCACCAAGTGATACCCATTATTACGGAATCCACTCCCTAATGGAATTGATCTGCCCCGCTAAGGCTGCATTAATTAAGGACGCAACAGTTTAAATGACTTAAGCAGTACAACTTTTCCTCCTCACATTGGTAGCATGAAATTTGACATCAAAGTATTGTCAGGGTTGGTGTCTTCCCCTTTTTTGCTTATGGATGACTATCTCTTAGTGCTGCCATCTTGTTCCCCCACCCTCGAGTCTGCCACTAAGCATCTGTGTCTAAGGTATTTCCTTCTCTGGAGATACTAGTCATATTGGGTTAAGACCCACTCATTTGACTTTGCTTAACTTGATCACCATCACGAAGGCCTCATTTCTAAAACCATTTACACGTTGCTGTCCTTGGGTCAAGACTTGACCACGTGAACAGCAGAGCCCACACCATCAAGTGAGTGCTATGGGCATATGGAAAACAGCAGCTAATTCCTCATGGGTTGTATGGAAAGGGTGCCCGGGAGAGTTTACACAGTTACGGTGGGTCTGCTGACCTCTGCAAGATTAATTCCTCTTTCGTCTGGTGAGCTGCATCTGCTCTCAGTATAAGCAGAATTTGATGAAGCTACTGATGACTGCTAGGATTGAATTGTCTCCCTTCATATGCTGAAATCTTAATCCTCAGAATGAGCATATGTAGAACCTTTAGGAAAGTAGTTAAGAGTATAATGACATCAATGGGCAGAACCCTAATCTGACAAGGCTGCTGATCTGAGAAGAGATGCCTGAGATGGTTCTCTATATACACAGAGTCCGTGCTTACACACAGAAAGGAGGCAATTGTCCACAGACAGGGAGAGAGACATCTAGAAAATTAATCTATCAACACCACCATCTTGAATTCCCAGTCTCCAGAACTTTGAGGCAATACATTCCTGGTGATAGGTGGGTCACACTGTGTTTTGTTTTGGAAGCCCTAGCTGATGAAATCAGCAGGCTTCATCAGTCGTAAGATGCTCAGTGCTCTTTGGTGGCTCAGCAGAGTCGAACAAGGTGAGTTGCTAAAGAAGCCATGGTGGTCAGGAAATGGTGGTGATGCTGGCAGTAGCTAATTACCCCCTAAAATGGAACCACTGTCCTTTTGACTGGGTTTCACAGGAAGCAACAACTATTTTTCCTACGGTTATCTGGTTTGAGCTAGGATGTGATTAAACTTGGAAGTATCTTAGGCCCCACCAGCCTTTGAGGAGTTAAGCTGTATGTGAACACAAGGAAGGGGACTGGGAGTCTAAGTGTGACACTCATGCAGCCACTTGGACGGATCCGAGCAACGCAGCAGTGTAGATATTTCCACGGAGCTGTGAAATATGTATTCAGGGGTGTTCAAGGTTTCAGACACCATAACGAGGCCAGGACACGTAACAACAGGAGGGAAAATCTGACTATTTCTCTGTGCTTGATTAGGGAGTGGGTTGAGTTAAACTCATTTGGTTTACTGGAAAATATTTCCAGGCTGTGGTGAAGTTCCCCAGACAGAGGTGAGTGTTGAAAATAATTAACTGGAGAGAGAGGGCATGACTGCCATTTTATCTTGAGTTGGTGGAGGTGATTCCTTGGGCTAAAGGGTATGTGCGTGGAGGGTGTTGATGGTTAGAAAGCAGACTTTTAGATTTCCAGGAAGACAATGTGAAACTAAGATGGTTGGGGCAGAGAAGAGAGGAACTTCAGATCCCTGAAAGACTCTAGTCTGATGGAGCAGTCCTTGCATGTTGAGCAGGAGGTGGGGACGGAAGAGGCTTTTGCTAGAGAAAGAAGAAAAAATAAAGCTGGAAGACACAAGAGAGCGGTGCGAAGGTCTCACACCATGCTAAGCAGCCTGGACTCTGTCTCACAGGCAGTGGAAGGACTGAGGACTGGGGCTCTACTTCTCTAGTTGTGAGGAGGTGGGAGGGGAGACAGGCTAGGAGAACCATTTCCTGCCAGAGCACAGGGCAGTGGTATCGCTTGTAGGGTCTCTAAAATGGGTAGAGTTCTGCCACGTGAGCTATCAGATGGTAGAACATTGTAAAAATTTTCTTTTATTTATTTATAACCAAAAAGCAAAACAAAGAATTTTTACCGGGTGTTTATCTGGAAGCACACTACAATTATGACTCCCACAATCCATAGCGCGCTCCATTTGTCACTCAGGACTTAAAGTATTCTGAGGCGTGAACAGAGGCTTCCTAGTGGCTAACAGCAGGGGCTCTGCTCTGCTGGATTCTAGTGTATTGCTGTTTTCTGTACTTTTGCCTGATTAAGTGGATTCGCAGAGTATATTAATATGGTTCCATCTCACTCAACAATGCATGAAACGAGGAAATGGCTTAAGAGTTCCGAGATGCAGCTTGGGATTGAAGACGACACTTAGCATAGACAGGAAACAGCACAGACAAGTGGGGACCACATTTCTGCTCCTGTGCAAGTTCTCTGTCAAGGGTCTCTTGAGGCAAACACAGTATGAGATAATCATCCAGCAAGAAGCTGGCCTCAATGTTGAAATCAAGATATTTATTTTTAGATATCTCTTGTTACTAATGCTAAATCGTACCCTGAATGTATAAATAGGATAATACATGGTGATTTGCAGATATATTATTTACTTCTTTATTACATCTTTTTAAAATATGTTTTTGGGGCCAAGGAAATGGCTCAGCAGTTAAGTGCTCACTGGCTGTTCTTCCAGAGGGCCTGAGTTCAATTCCTAGCAAGCATATGGTGGCTCATAACCATCTCTAATGGGATCTGGTGCCCTCTTCTGGCAAGCAGATAGAGCATTCATACATAAAAATAAATAAGCACATAAAATCTTTAAAACAAACAGAATACTGTTTTCTTTTAAAAATATGTTTTTGAAGAGTATTAAGACTTGAAGACAGGGCTTTATACATGCTAGGCAAACATCCTTCCACCAATCTATACCTCCGACAGTTGTAATATCTGTTTTTATGTATAACATACATAATATAGTCAGAACAATGACTCAGGGACATAATTCATGACTAGGTAAATACATATCATTAGGGGCTGATTACTTTAATTTTTTGTTGAGTGGATTTTCAGTTATAGAAGTTGGGAGCTTTGGGTAACAAACTACTCAGACAAAGAGAGTATCAGGGCTGTGGATGGCTGATTTCCTCCTGGGTGTCCTTGGAGTGTATTTTGCTTAGCAGTAATCATCTGATGATTATCTGCCTGCTCTAATGTACCTGTTCTGCACAGCTGGAGGTCCCCAGCACTGATATGGGGACTCTTTTCTAAAGCATCTTTTGTCTTTCCTGAAAGGTATAGAAATTGTGTCCTTGGGCTAAGTTTGTGGGAAAGGTTATCACTGTCACTGTTTTACAAGGCCTCTGAAGACTCAAGGCAAGGGCCTGCAGGGCTCAGCTGCATCTCATAGTGGATAGAAATGGCTGGTAAGTTCCTGGAGGCTGGCTAAGTGATGCTTCACTTTTCCAAGGACCATAGACCATAGACACCCCTTTGGTCACTGGCCAGCACCAGGACTTTATGACTTTCAGGTAGTGTCTTGCCTAGAAGTTTCCCTTGCTATCTGTTACCCTGACTTCCCAGGGAATATATCTATTATCAGACAAGGGCGAAGACTCTAGATTTTGAAATAGGACCTCTTTGGTTTGGCGACTTCCTACTCTGGTTGATTCTATCCCAAATCCTCTATTCTTCCAATCAGGATATTCTTCTATCCTTTGTTCTGTTACACAGGTGTAGAGAGGACTGTAGTATCACTAAGCCTGTTGCTTCTCTTCTAAGGCACGAAAAACCCAGGGTTTGGTGCCTTCCAGCCTTTCCATGGGCTTGGAGATGTCGGGAGGAAAGATGCTTTCATTCTCTTTAGTTAACACCAAATCCGGGACCAAGGTCAGATCAAATTACTTCTTCTAATACAGAGAAACTTATGAATGGGTAAAGTTAGGTAGCTACATTTTAGAGGAGAAACATAATTGAAGACCCAATATACTTTAAATTCTGTCCTTTCAAACAACAGAAGGATTTTCTATTTCTCCTTCAGCTCCAGTTTGCTGTGTTGTAGATTCTGCCAGAACGGGGCTGGAATGCAGCATCTTCCTTAACCTTCCAGTGACTCGGTTTCAGACAGAGTGGGTCTACCCTGGTGCTCAGGCTGCTGGGTCAGTTCCAACTCAGCCAATATAGCACTGCATGAGAGTGGACCACTGGGGGTAAAAGATGGGAGTCAGCATCAGCTGCTTATGTCACAACAGGGAGCTTATTGGCTCAGTCCTCGGGAAGCGCCTATCCTGGAGTCAAGCTGGGCCATGGGTCTCCTTGGCTTCAGTGCTTCTGCCCCCTATTTGTGAAACCTTGATGTTGGAGTAGCTACAAGATCACATTGTAATTTCAGTTTCAAGTCCGGAGAAAGAACAACATTGTCCCTTCTAGAACCCCTAAGTCAACTCGAACAAAGTATTTGGGTGGCATTTTCTGGAGACTCATCCCTATAACCAAGGAATGAGAAACTGATTGGCCACACCTGGTTACCTGCCTCTGGATGGGATTGATCAGGTCCTGTCTAGCCATGCAGAATGGGTTTCCCACTGGAAAGAATGTTTCACTAGTGAGAAAGACTGGTTAGGCCAGAATCTGAGCTCCTTGGTGGTGACTTCTAAGAAGTTCTTTAATACCACATTTTGTCACTAGGTTACTAAAACAGAGAAACCATATTAATAACCCATATCATAGGATGTAAGAATTTATAAGATGTATTACCACAAGCTAGGCATTTGTCCACAGCTTTCTGCATTCCTCTATTTAATCCATATAAGCAATGACAAGGTATGCAGAACTGCCACTGAAAATAGCGTCTCGTGGTTAGTGGCTTGCCCAAAGTAGCACACAGACACTCACTGTCTTCTCAGACTTGACCAAGTCAGCCCTTTCATCTCTTCCACTGTCCTCATGGATAAAATTGTTGTTGTGATTTACCATGACTTTGGAGCTTAGATATGAGATGGGGGATGTTCTGAGGTAGAGACCTAAATATGAAACCAGAACTCTCTTGCAATACCCAGGCTTCCTTAGCTTCTAAATTGTCCTTTATAAAAAACCATATAATAATTGTACACATGTATGAGCTATAGTGTGGTATCTCAATGCATATATACAAAGGATGCTGAACAAACCAGGGTATGGCATTTCTACCTGACAGTTTCTTTAAGTTTAGAGCCCTTGAGCAGCTCTCTTCTGTCTCTCATAAAATACCTGATATGTCTTTGTGGACTGTGTAGATTCTCATTAGGATAGTTATTTACCATAGGGACTCCTGGCATTTGGGGCCTGCTACTGCCGTGGTTTTGAGGCATATTCAACATTACTTTCCCTTGGGTTCTCTATTAATGGTAGGCAGAGACATACCTCATTTTCAGTTCTGTTATCTGTGGCTTCAGTACACTAGCTTTGCTCTCTTCTCTTCCATTGGCCAGGCAGGATAATTTCCTTACCCTCACTCACCCAGCTGGCTGAGCAGAGCTGCCCTGCTTCTCTGATCTTTGTAGACTGCTAGAGTGTGCACTGGGCCTGAAGCAAGCACAGGCAGCAATTCCTAGTTGCTGTCCCCAGTCTTTCTATCCCACTGGCACATCATGAATGGGGTTCTAGACAGTGAGATCCTAAGCCTGGGTCCACACTGTACATGGAGAGACTGGATGAATCTATCTACTTTCCAGTCTCAATCTAAGGCTAGAAGCTGAGGGGACACAACAGCTTTGCTTATCAAGTGTATTAATGAAATACTCAAATCAAGGTTACTGAGTAGATTACACTGGAAGCTGTACTGTCTTTTGCAAATATTTTTGTCAAAGCTTAATGTAACTCACTGAAAATCTCTAACAAATACTTTCCTTAAAATCTTTTTTATATTGTAATCACATTTCTCCCTTCCCCTTTCTCCCACCAAACTCTTTCATGTAGCCCTCACTGTAAATTCATGGCCTCTTTCTCATTAACGATTATTGCATGCACAAGTATGTTATATGTATATACATATGCTTATACATATATTCTTAAATATAAGACACTCAGTCTGTATCACTTGTATGTATGTTTTCAGGGATGACCATTTGATATTGGATATCAAATCAGAAGATTACTTCTCCCATTCTCAATATCCCTTATTTGCCCATAGGTCTTTGTGTAAGGTTGGAGCCTCTCGGTCTTTCCCCTGCCCATTTTGGCATGTCTACTGCTGTGCTTCTTTTTCTCATGTTTAGGCAAGCATGTTGGTGAGACTATGGGTGTGACTTTGGATGATACTAGGAGACACGGTCTTACAGCAGACTTCCTGATCTGATTTTTACAGTCTCTCTACTCCTTTCTAATGTCCCCTGAGCTATAGGTACAGAAATTTGTAGATATATTCATTGGGTCCACTCTGCATTTTGATTGGTTGTGGCTTTGTAGGGGTTACCATCTATTGCAATGGAAAGTTTCCTTGATGAAGGGTGAAGACCATACTTATCAGACTTTGGCCTTGGAGGGAATGTGGACAATATTTACTTACTTAAATGGCTGGATACAGAAACACTTACCTCTTAATCAGTTCTTGGGCCCAACAATGGTCTCCACATGCATTTCCTTGGGATTTTTGCTGATAGTGCTTTACCCACTTGGATCTCAGAAGGTAATTCTAAATGGTGCTTCTTTTAAGCATGCATTACCAGGAAAGGCTTCTGGGTATTTCATCAGGAAAGGTCCATGCAGTGGGGTGACAAGGTATTGTATGGACTGTGTCTAATTCAGAACATTCTTTCATTTGTGAGTCTCGGTGTTGATGGGGGTATGCTGCTGGTGAAGTAGCAGCTGGAGCATCCAAATAAACAGTTTCCTTTGTTTCCAGGCTCAAGAATCCATAATGATTCTTCCCACCCTGTGGGTTTTGTGTGGTCTTGATTCTTAGCAATGTTAGAGACATCAGGAAAACCAACTGCCCTGCTTTCACTGTTTCTTCTGTGCTTGGTCCCACTAGTTCAGATCTTAATGACTGGAGCAAAAGGCTGCAGAGGTAGCTCCTAGGACTGGGCTCTCTTCTTCCTCTAACCCTGCACTCATCCCAACCCTGTTTAAGAAGCTTCAGTGACTTGAAGCTGTTCAAATGTTTGCATTCAGTATTTTAAAAAATCTAAGGCTTGGCTCAGATTTCTCTTCCAGGGTTTTCTATTTGCCTCAGTGCTAATCCTTGATCACAGAGAAAGTCTATTCTTCAGTTTGCAAATGTTGTGGTCTTTTCATGGATCTTTATTTTGTTTTTCCAGTGTTATAGATTCAAATCAGGACATCACACATGATAGGTAGTGTTTTACCACTAAACTGGGATAGTTGATCACACCTATCTCCTTGCATGTTAAAAGAATCTCTCTTCTTAGGCTCTTCAAATCTACTACTAATATAAAACTATCCCTCACATTATAGCTTATAGAAAGATTTTTCTTTTCTCTTAAGTCTCTGTAATATATTGTCTAATACTCTATCTATCTATCTATCTATCTATCTATCTATCTATCTATCTATCTATCTTCTATTTACCTATCCATCGCCTTTCTTTCTTTTCTTTATAGTTTGTAATATAAAGGCTGTGTCTTTATATCAATGTTTCTGTCAAAGCAGCTTATGAATTTAACAGATACCAGTGTGTCTAGTAGAATTCTTTAAGTTAAAGAGGGAAAATCTATGTCAAGACAGGCTTATGAGAAGGGAGGGAGAGAGAAAGAGAAACAGAGACAAAGAGACAGAGAGGAGAGAAAGAGGAAGGGAGAAGAATGTCTTGGTAGAGACTTGGACATCTGGGAACTGAAGATATCTTTCTGATTATGGAAAGGTTTCCTAACTGTCTAGGTTTATATCTCCTGCTCAGCAAACCTTAGGGAAGTGGAACATGTGTGCACATGTGCTTGAGTCTCTCTATAAACACAGCCAAGCCTGGCTTCATTCTTCTCTGCTGCTTATTCCTTATGGCCAGCAGTGTAAAGAACTCTTGATTTTTCTCTGTCTGGGTCCCATGCCCATCTCTATGGTTGCCCTTAGCTTGAGTCAGGACTCTGATACCCAACAGACTCACCACAAACCTTGGTGATTTCAGCCTCCTCAGATATCCTTCACTAAACCTGCTGCGGGTCAGCTTCTACTCTGACAGCATTTCCTCATCCTTTACTGTCTAGTTTATGAGCTCAACTCAGAAGTCAGTCTTGATCACAGCTCTCAGATTGCTGAGCCTCTTGTTAACTCCACCAGCATCCAGATAGGTTCACCACACAGAGAAGCCACTGTAATCCTGATTCTTGGATAATAGCAAAATGTTATTCTGTCCCTTTGGGGCCATTTGATTTGGCCAACTTGTTTTTCAGAGGCAGAAACCAGGAGTGACTTTTGGGATGAGGTATATTCCAGAGAAGGCAAACTCATCAAGGCACATTGAGGGACAAACCAATTGAGTCTACTCTGGCAACCTTTACCAAGTGCACAGACTAGGCTTAAGCAAAAGTAACTTCTTCCTATTTACCTATCAATCATCTTTCTTTCTTTCTTTCTTTCTTTCTTTCTTTCTTTCTTTCTTCCTTTCTTTCCTTCTTTCCTCTTTAGTTTGTAATATAAAGGCTGTGTCTTTATATCATTGTTTCTGTCAAAGCAGCTTATTAATTTAATGGACACCAGTGTTAAATTCTTCTTCCTCTTCCTCTTCTCCTTCCTCTTCTCCTTCTCCTTCTCCTTCTCCTTCTCCTTCTCCTTCTCCTTCT
>JANHMN010000013.1:15493258-15505787 GCA_030674055.1 Rhabdomys pumilio
CTTCTCCTTCTCCTTCTCCTTCTCCTTCTCCTTCTCCTTCTCCTTCTTCTCCTCCTCCTCCTCCTCCTCCTCCTCTTCCTCTTCCTCCTCCTCCTCTTCCTCCTCCTCCCCCTCCTCTTTTTCCTTCTTCTTCTCCTACCTCCTCCACCCTCTCTCCCTCCCTCCCTCCTCTTCCTCTTCCTCCTCCTCCTCTTCTTCCTCCTCTTCCTCCTCCTCCTTCCCCTCCTCCTCCTTCAGTTCTGGAAACTGGAGATCAAAGATTAAGATGTGACAGGTCAGTTTCTTGTGATTTCTTCCTCCTTGATTGGCAGATAGCCTTCTTCTCTAATGTCATCCCACAAGTGTCTATATCTAATCTCTCCTTATAAACACAACAGGCATATTTAATTGGGTCCCACCCCAATAGTTTCATTTTGCCTCTATACAGATTCTTTCTAAAAATATAGCTGCAGTACATTATGAGGTGCTGGGGATTAGAACCTAGGCATATAAACTGGGGTGACTCAAGTAACCCCAGCTTACCAATATGAGGGGTGTGTGTGTGTGTGTGTGTGTGTGTGTGTGTCATATCAATGTCTGCCTGTGGGTAGTAATGACAGGCTACAATCACAGCGTGGAAAGGCTGAATTGGAAGACTTACGTGCCTCGAGTCAGCTAACCTGGGACCCCGTAGGCAAATGCCTATCACGAGAATGCTGGTGGCTAGATTCTCTGCTGCATTCTGTCTCCAAACCATCAGGTCTCAGAGCACTATAAGATAGGCCAGAGAACTAATGCCAACATTTCCATGTAAAAATAAATTTTCTAAGACTCTAGGTCAGTGGTTCTCCACATGTGGGTCGGTTCCCATTTGGGGTGAGGTGGAGCAACCCTTTCACAGGGGTGGCATATCAGATATCCTGCATATCAGACCTTGACATTCGGGTTCATAACTGTAACAGAATTACACTTGTGAAATAGCAACAAAAATAATTTTATGGTTGGGGGTCATTACAACACAAGGAACTTGTACTATAGGATCACAGTATTAGGAAGGTTGAGAGCCACTGCTTTAGGCCAAAGGATGTATTAAGTGGAAACTCTGATTTAAGATTTTATTAGTGATCAGGATGATGGGCTAGTTAGTGGTCCTGTTGGGTTCGCTGCTGACACTGTGGTCATCACTAAATAATCTGCAAATCATTAACTAGAACCGTAGATGGAAGACTCAGGTTTAATCATTTTTATTGCCAGCCCTGGGAAAACCTGGCAGCGTAAATGCCCTCATCCTTGGAATGCAGAACTGTTCTGAAATGCAAAGTTTGACTCAGACAGTAAAGTAACAGAAACCATAATTGTCTCGTTTCTATCTTTTTGAGTAATGGTATGCCAGATTCCCAATAAATTGCACGAAGGTGAACAAGAAAAATAAGTCTTTGACCTTTCTCGTCTATATCCACACTTAGTATTTCCTCTCATATCCTATGCAGCTCACAGAGCCTTGACTAAAAGATTTAATTTCCTGCAGCTTCAGGCATTGGAACAGATTAGACCTCCTTTCTTCCTCCCCTTTCCCTGAAACCTGAAGCTTCCTCTGTGGCCTGTTACTCAAGGTATAAAAAGGTAGAACTAAGTGAGGGCCGATCTCTAAGCAAACTGTTACCCCACACAGAGCAAATGGGAACTGATGAGAAAACCTGCAGGTGCTGGGCATGTGGGGTGTGGCAGTCACACACCTGGTGACAAATAGCTTTTATGGAGATAGATGTACTTTGGTTAGTTTAATTACTGAAGCCTTGCAAAGTCTTGAGACAGTATTCCTTTTTCAACAAATTAGAGGGCTTAAATAATTCTGTTACAAGAATAATTCCTCACGGCAGTTTTTGGTCCTTTCTTTAAAACAGAATTCCAGAACTCACCTGGGTGCCATTAATAATTTCATGTGGGTTGTATTGTGGTCTCTTTCCTTCTTTTTGGAGTGACTTCTGTATTTCTAACACTAAAACATAAAACATTTTTCAGTAATTACCATTCTTAGATCCCTTTTAAGATATGAGAAAGATTTGATGTTTTGACGTTCAAATAAATCAATGTTTATTCCAAGAAGCTAAGTGTCCTCCTGTGTCATGGCCCGAGCTGCCCCATGTTGGGGGACCAAAATGTTGAGAGCAGCTCTGTCAAAGTTGGAACCCGCACTGCCAAAAGCCTTGGGGGCTAAGTTATTAAAGCCCGCACTGCCCCAATCTGCAGGTTGGGGTTCAGCAAGAGAGAGAGAGTGAGGATGGGCGTGAGGAATGGAGACCAGACAATGTGATTCAATCCCATTTATTCTTCAGTCACTCTTCTCTCCAAGTTCCTAGTTCCTAGTCCCTAGTTCCTAGTCCCTAGTGCCTCCAAGTTCCAAGTTTCCAGTTCCAAGTTCTAGTCTTATCTGCCTACTACCTAATGTTTAATCTCAAGTGTCTGATTCTCTGTTCTTCCTCCAAGTGCCAAGTGCCTAATATCTAATGCCTAATGATCTGTTGCCTTCTTCTGTCTGCCTCTCTGCCTTTTATATGTCTCACTTCTAGGTCACACCTTTAAGTCACACCTTTAAGTCATGCCCTTAGGTCTTGTCTCTAGATCTGATCTCTAAGTCACGCCCTTAAGTCACACACTTTTAAGTCTCACACACTCAAGGGAAAACCCTGGGTATCTAAAACAAGATGTTATTAGAGTATGCTCAGCTGTTGTAGGCTATTATAATCAAGTCTCTTGTCAGGGTATATGGCTCAAGATGGCTGCAAGGATGATAGCCGCCTTCTGTTGGCTCCCCACACTCCTGAGGCCCCTTCCCACTTTTGAGGCTCCAGCAAAGACTCACCATGTCCCAGGAATAGTTAGTACTCCATCACAGCTTTGCTCCAGGGCTGGTGGAAGAGTCAGACAGATCAAAGCTTGCATTTATTAAAAATAAATGCAATTTATTCTGCTATTTTCTGATTTCTGCCCATTTCTCTGTTTTGCAATTACTTTTTCCCTTGCCTTCTAATGGGAATAGGCTTAAGCTAGCTTTCTATTCACCAAAACATCTCTTCTAATTGGTATATTTTGACTCTGTAAAAAGAATAACTGATATTTAAAATGATATTCTAGAGGCTCTGTGAGATTCTGAAGGGCCTCATGAATTCTCAGAAAGTGATCAACTTTTGTACAGTTTAATTTTGGTATCAGGTATATTTTTATGATTTTCTGATTCACTGCAAGTTGGATACCATGTATAAGGTGTAAGTTTCTAGATACCAGACAGAGGATTTATAAAGTGGATCCCAGTCCTTTTAAGAGAAAAAAACAGAATTCTTTCTGTTTGGAAGACCTTGATGGTGGGTTTACATTTAAAGCTTCCTTTTAGCTTGGTTGAACTCAGAGAATATTTATATAAGTTGGCTTTAACAGGGACTCAGAAGCTGTAGGGTTAGAAGTAGAGCCTGGAACATCCTTGCTCAACTTTAAAGATCAGATAGATGGAACTGAACAGGTCACACAAACGTGCAAGTCAGAGAAACTCATTTACAAAGTGCAGGTAAGAGCAGATCTGTACCTGGAGGTGCCAGGTATTGACAGGGTTAGAAGATGGACCTAGCAAAGCAAACCCTGGGCATGCAGTTTTCCATTGCACACAGGTGAATGAGATTTCTGTCTGTCAGCTACAGTCCTGTGGTATGAAGGATGCCAAGCTACTAATGGAATAGAAGGTGATGACTGGTGTTGAGATTATAGCTAGGGCAGGCAACTATTCCACATATATGGTGGATTCCTACTGCAGAATTTGAGTGACCATGTGTCATTGTGTTTGGATGGTGGAGACAGCTAAGTGCAGCCACACAGTTTTGCTGATGTCTGTCTAATTCACATGCAGAGATAAGACCAAATAGTAGTGCTGTTTGACTCCAGGCTAAACTCCCTTGTTTCTGGTAGAACTGCAGCCTTCCTATTTTACCTACTTGTTTTTGCCTAGATCAGCATCTCCTAGAGATAATTAACTCATACCAAGTAGCTCACAGTGTTTGTTTGTTTGTTTGTTTGTTTCTACTGGGAAGGCAAATAAAGAGGTGGGGAAAAGCTCATTCCTCTGACTTCATGTGTAATTCTGTAAAAATATACTTTTACAGAATATACAATTATGTAAAATTGAGTGTCGTAAGACAATGAGGATTTGTTAATTTTCATGAGTTTGAAAAGGTCGACTAGTTTCCTGGTTACTTTGGGATCTCTCAGATAGTTATACATAATTTGCTGACAAACTGGTTGGAAGCTAGATATCAAGGGACTAGATGTAGTTTATTGGCAGGCATTGCCTACATGACTCATTTGTTTTCTCTGCTCCTTCCTTCTTCCTCCTGCCTCTGCCCCTCCCTTCTTCTTTAGCTCATCCTCCATTTAGCCCTGAAGTGCTTTTCCATGTGATCCTTCTCAATAGCATAGCAGATTATGCTTCCTTACAGCATAGTAGCTGAATTGACTGAATATAATAAGTATGATATTATTATTATTATTATTATTATTATTATTATTATTATTATTGTTATTATTATCATTACATAAGGGTTCCTAAGAACACAAAAACTACTTATATAAGCCATCTTCCTGGTTATGAACAATTTTCCCCTTGTTATATTTTCCATGTGTTCACCAAAATCTTGGCTGTGTTGAATTTTTAGAAGTCATTTAGACCAATTTCTTCATTTATCAGAAGCACATTTAAAGCTGAGTATTGGTTAAAGCCTTGTCTATTTCTCTCAGCCAACTGGAGAATTAGCAGCAGATTTCAGAGCTGTAAATATCTAACCAACAAGAAGACTCTTCCCTCTACCCCATTAGTGTAGAATATTCTAACTCAACCTATTTTAAATTAAGAGTTAGGAATACCAAGGGTTATTTAACAGATATAGTACTCTTAAATAAGTAATTTAATGTCAGAAAAATAGCAAGGATAAAAGAGAAAAGTGGCTTAATTTAAATACAGAACGTAAGCATCAAAGATGCATACACATGAAAAGAAAGACAGATAGATGATTTGAGATGTTTCAAGTGACAGCTTTTATTCATAGTGTATATTAGGATGTCATTGGGCAGAGGCTGGTTTGACCTTGTCTACTCTGCATTCTTTTTGTCTGGCAGTGGCTTGTCCATTCCATTTTTATTTATTTCTGTGGGCAGCCCTCTTTACTCTAGCCCACTAATGATGGAGGTTCCGACAATGACATCATCTTATTTTTATAGTCATAGGTATTAGTGTGTGAGCCGGACACCGGAACCAACTTGACCAGTTGAGACTTATTCCACGGTTGAGCAGAACAAGGAAGGCTTCCTGGACAAAGCCAGCTTAGTTTCTATTATTTTCTAGTGAACTCTGACACAGGCAGGATATCTATGTACACCTTTTACAGAAGACATCTTTGGTCATGCCTCTGAATTTATAGATTTTCTGTTATCCCACTTGCTAAATGTCTAATGACCACTGTGACTAGATTATAGTCCTTTTGCTTATGGAATTTAGTCTGGTCCATAATATAGAGAATAGAAATGTAAAGTAACACACGATAGTAAGTTGTGGCAAGAGCCTGAAGTAGGCTGAAGAATGACCCAAAGATGACCACATTCTTGTCCTAGAACTTGTGACTATGTTGGCTTACACAATAGCAGAGACTTTGTAGGTGTGATTTACTGTTGGTATTTCTATACAGGAAGATTATCTTAAAGCGGTGGTTCTCAACCTTCCTAACACTGTGACCCTTGAGTACAGCTCCTCATGTTGTAGTGACCCCCAACCATAAAATTATTTCATTGCTACTTCATAACCATAATTTTGCTACTATTATAAGTCATAATGTAAATATCTGACATGTGACCCCCAAAGTTATGGCCCACGTGATGGGAACCATTGCCTTAGAAGATGTGAGCCGGTCCTTGTAATGAACAGGTGAGAGGGTGGATTAGAAGCTTCATGTTGACCCCAGGAAGGAGAAATATAAAAATATAGAAATAACAGGATATTTCTATGAGAGAAAGAGCTGTAGAAGCAGGAAGCCAAAGTGAAATCTACAAAGTCCCTTTGAGAGGTAGCTAGAAAATCCTTCTAACTGGTGCCTTGCTACACCCATGCTGCTTGAGATAGGCTGGGGTCATTGGTAGCGGCCAGGGAACTGCTGTCCCTCCCTGGACTCTGGTGCTGTAAGAACAGTGAGCTGGAGGAAGATGGCAGGGCAGAGGGGAAGCAACCATGGCTGGAAAAACTATGGCTGAAGAGGGAAGAGAACTGGCTTTGGAGATGTGGAAGAAATCTGATGCAGAGCCTGAAATACTTTCCACAAGAGTGTCCCACGGTGAAGACCCTGAGGAGAAAAAGGTCATTGCCACCATTGCCTGGGAGACAAGGAAACCAGGAACACAGGCATGTGACTGATATTGTAAACTTGCTGTGGAACATGGGGAAAGAGGTTGGTTACACAGGAGACAATTTACAGTTTTTATTCTAAAAGCCTGCAGTCTCCTTTGGATCACACTGACATGTTTTTACCCTCCCGGATTTCCAGATCCTCTTAGATTTAGCAGAGAAGGGTTCACAAGCATATTCTCAGAATGAAGAGCCTCTTGAATCAAAGTCCTTTTTCTCCATAAGTGATATTATCTAGGAAGCTCCGACTTGTTGTCCTCAAGACTTCCCACAAGGCTTTCAGCTTAGTGTCTCAGCAGCACATCCCAAATTCGCTAGGCTATTCTTCCCTCATGCCTTCTACATCCATTTGTGGTTAAAGACCCCAAAGAATTCTGACCATGCCAAGTAGAAGATTCCTTATCAAGAGCAGGCAGCCTACAGTCTGACACTGGCTGCTATTGATCGAGTTTCAGTGGCTGCCACAATCATGCTCTTTGTCTACACTGTAGTCACAAAGGTGGATCATGGAACAGGCTGATCTGTCACTCTGCCAAAGTCTCTAGCTTTGAATCATATGAGTCAGTTTGGATTTCTTTATTTTTTTTTTAAAAGATTAAAGCCTTTATTTTGATGAAATTATACATGTAAAGAGAGTACTAAGAAATAATATAGCCCAGAGCGCAGGTATTGTAGTGCTTTCTAAAACCTGCTCTGGTCCTCCATAACTATTATTGCAAAATTGGAGTAGAATCTTGTAAACTGGATATTTATTACTGTTTAGAGTCGAGCGAGGGAGTGGGCGGAGCCTGGGAGGGAGTGTCCATGAGGCGGGGGTATTACCAATGGATGGGCATGGTATTACGACTTTCCACATGGGCTCCTAGTTCCCTGCTGGTCTCTCTGGCTCTATTTGGTGTGGGGCTTCCAACACTTTGCTGTAGTCTGGTTGGTGTGGGATTCAGAATTCTTCACTGGCTTTTACAGGTAGCTCTGTGTGTGCGTGTGTGTGTGTGTGTGTGTGTGTGTGTGTGTGTGTGTGTGTGTGTGTTGAGGCCAAATGTTACCTGTAGTGTTTGGGTAGAACAGTTAAATTCTTGAGGATTTCCAGCTGGTCCCTCTCCTGAACTTTTGGCTATAGCTGAGTTTTCTGAGCTCTTGTGAAACTGTCATTGGCATTTCTAGATTGCCAGGTACATCAGCTACAATTCAGAGACACAAAGCCACAGGAAAATCCAAAGACTCATTGCCATGGCCCTTCTTGGGTCTTTTTTTTTTTTTTGCTTTTTCCTCTGACCACTTTCAAGTCTTCTCACAAAAATCATGAAACTTAGGTGGCTCAGCTTGAGAAGTTTCCAGGTGGTGTCCTTTTATTCCTTTTTTTTTTTCTTTTATAAATATGAGCAACCACAATCTGTGCCTTGCTTGCCCTTTTCATACTTCTCTCACTGTGCTTTGTGCCTGATTAGCACAGTATACGAACTGACAGAGATCGGCCTATATATAAAAATAGAACTTTGGCCTGCAGCAACCTGTCCAGAAAGCACTTACTTCCAATAAGCAACCCAGGATACGCATCTGCTGCAAGTTAGACTTGCAGGAAGCCAGATTGCAGATCCCCAGTGACAATTCAGAAAGCTGCATGATAACGCCCGTTTGTCTGTCCCAGATAGCACAGGTCCTCAGTAATAACTTCTTTCTTAATGTTGGCCCTTTGTGCCAATGGTATCATCCGGAAAAAGCTATTTGTGAACCTCTTAGGGAGAAAACACTCTGCTCACTGCTAGCTGACCCAGCTTCTGCTGTATTGTGTTAGCAGCCCCTGGTCAGGGTATCATGAAGTCACCACAGCTGAGGCCCTTGCTATAGTAAGCCCCGAATCAATAACTTTGCTTTTTGAATTAGATTGACCTTGGTTTATTTTTTCACCATCTTTCTAGGCTGCTTGTTTCCTGGTCATACTGCTAAACAAAGACGGCTTTTGCAGGGACTTTTTTTGTATTTTGTTTCGAGCATAAATGTATTCATTTGTGTCTAAATTTTCTACCCTATTTCATTAGCCAAGGTATGTGTTTTTATGTCAGCGATTGCTGCTCGGACTACTCTCATTTTTATATTTAAAAATAATTTGTTTTTTCTTTTTAATTAAAAAATTTTTCTTTTGAATAAAATATATTTTGATTTTTACCTTTACCAGTTTCTCTAAATCTTCCCACATCCACCCTCAACTGCACCCAACTTTCTGTTCTCTCTCTTTTAAAACAAAAGAGACCCCCCCTTCCTTAATAAAACCAGAGAGTTTGTTCTGTGTTGGCCAACTCTCCCGGGCATGGGGCTTGCCCTGAAGTACAGTGGATAAATCCAGTGATACAGTGACTATCGTTTGCAGATAGCTTCTTGGTTAGCTCATGCCTGTTTCCTTGTCTCAGTGCTGAAACCTGTCTGGCTTGAACCTGTGTGGGTCTTGATCATGCTGCCACAGCCTCTCTGAGTTTGTGTGATTCAGCCCTGCTGTGTGTGGAAGACGTGGTTTCTTTGGAATCACCCATCACGAATCTTTCCAGCTCCTTGTCCACATAGATTCCTGAGCCTTGAGGGGAAGGGTTTGATGAAGACATCCCATGTGGGACTGAGTGCTCCAGGGTCTCTCTCTCTCTCTCTCTCTCTCTCTCTCTCTCTCCACATTGCCCAGCTGTGGGTCTCTGTTAATTCCCATCTACTGCAAGAAGACGCTTCTCTAACAAGTGCTGAGTTCGACATGGGTCGATAGGTATGGCAATATGTCATCAGTGGTCATTTGATTGGGATGTTTCTTTAGCAGAATAATAGTAGGTTTTCCTTTAGGCCCATAACCTATCTGGTCTCAGATTCTTGGCCACTTGAGCAGTATTAAGTATGGGTTCTGTTTCATGGAATGGACCTTAAACCCAATCAAAAAGTGGTTGGTTAGTCTCAAAATATTATTTTGGTCCCTCCCCTCTTTAATGCTCCCTGGGCCTTAGGATGAGTACCATTAAGTGTGATGTTTGGGTCTGAGCACTAACCACTTATTCTTAGCATCTAGGGTAGCTAAGAGGCTCTGCAGTTACTGCTGTTTATTGCAGAGAGAAGCCCCTCTGATTAAGGATAGGAGCAGCATTTGGCTGTCTGGGTGTACATGAGGTGGTGGCAGTTGGCTGCTTTTGTTTTCACACTTGTGGGTATTTCGATCTTGTTGGTTGCATGGCTCTGTCTGCCACGTATGAAGAGAAACTATCCTGTTATCAGTCTGTCATTTGTCAGGCCCTTGTTGACTTGCCTTCTCTCGACTTCTTTTGTAAAATGTCTAAGGGATGTTACTCACGCTTGGCAGGGAGAATCAGTAAAACCAAACGTTTTTTTTGGAAGTGAAAATTTCAGGGTACAAAGTATCACAATCTTCCCTGTGCGTCTGTCTATCCAGCACACTTGCCACATCCTGCGCCTCTTGTACCTGATGCTCACACGACAGAGCTGCCAGTGAACTGTCTCCATCATTCTCAGGCCTAATACAAGCACACACTTACACAGCACCCACAATGAGTGGTCCTAAGTAAGCACTTCATGTACAGTAACGTTAAGTGCAATTATCCTAGAAATGAAGGCACTCAGGCCCCACAGGATAAAGCAGTACAGTTATGACTGCCCACCTCTAGGGTTGTGGAGTCTGGAGCGGGGAGTCTCTAATAGCTCTGCTCTGCTGCCTCCTGCTCCAACTTGAGCGCTTGCAAGGTCCTCTGAGTGCTTGAAATCACAGATTGCTAGGTGTAGCAGTCAGAAATTCTGATTCAGAAGGGTTGGAGAAAGCCTTGAGAATTTTCACATTTAACAGGCTTCCAGGGGATGCCAAAATTGACTTCTGGGGTTCCACTTGGTGAAGCAATCATATTTCCAGCCGCTCCTTTACCCCTCTTTTCTAAGCTAACGGTGGTAGGCTTTAGACCCGGCTCATCCGATGTTGACCTATGCCTTATCTTGCCACTTATTTCTGCCAGCCTTCCAAAGCAGACTCCACACGTCTTGGTCAGTCAGCACAGACGACAGCGTGAGTAGAAATTGCGGGTTCCCGTGTCGCACTTCTGTCTCTCAACTCTCATGAGGGCAAAGAGGTCAGTAGAGGGCTAGGTATAAAGTCTGGTGGCGTTTGCAGAATCACCTGGAGCTGGAGTAAACTTTCACTGTGAACAAATGACTTACATCACGCTGACACAGTTGACTCACTTTTGAATATCACTCGGAAACTTTACATTGTATCTGGTGCTGAATAATTATTTTCAAATTGGATTTATTCAGTTGAACTTTGAAACGAAATGACAATCTCTCATCTTTTCTATCCCCTAAATCCCATGATGACAATTTGTTTTTAATTTGTTTCTCTAAAACCATATGCTTTCTTCCTTGGCCTGGATATCTTTTTTCTTTTCCTTTTGAATAAGAACTTTCATTTACATGTGCTATAAGGAGAAGGATGTATTTTGGTTTTTATCCCTGGTTTCTGACATAACACTTGTAAAATCTTTGTAATTTCTCAAGTAAAAGCAGTTGATATGACTGTCCCTACTCAGAATTCCTAAACCTGGTGCCAACAACATTATTTCTCTAAAGTGACTCTTGCGGGGGTCCTGGAAGTTCTCAGGATGGAGCCTGCTCTTCAAGAAGACCAAACCAGTACTAGAAACTTGAACCTTTGGAGCAAAGATGGGTAGAGAGTCATTTACTAATCTATGGTGTTTACAGGGTGTCTTAGTTAGGGTTTTACTGCTGTGAACCGTGACCAAGGCAGCTCTTATAAGGACAACATTTAATTGGGGCTGGCTTATAGATTCAGAGTTTCAGTCCATTATTATCAAGGCAGGAACATGACAGCATCCAGACAGGCACGGTGCAGGAGGAGCTGAGAGTTCTACATCTTCATCTGAAGGCTGCTTGGAGAAGACTAGCTTCCAGGCAGCTAGGATGAGGGTCTTTAAGGCCACACCCACAGTGATACACCTACTCCAACAAGGCCACACCTACTCCAACAAGGCCACACTTACTCCAACAAGGCCACACCTACTCCAACAAGGCCACACCTTCTAATAGTGTCAGTCCCTGGGCTGAGCATATACAAACCGTCACATAGGGTGAATTTTTCATCAAAATCCCTGAACTACAGCGTTCAGGGGGTGGTGAAGGCAACCATGTGGTGCAAGATCTTCTAGTCCAGCTCTGTGGGGACAGAAGCTCCTGTGTTTGTGGCCCTCCAGAGTTCACCCTGCATGCTCCTTCATCTGGCCGCTCATTTGGCACCTCTTGTTATGTCTCTTGTTAAGGACTGGCAGAAGTCAGTGCATGCTCCCTAGACTTCTAGGAGTCATTCTGCCAAATCGTGGAACATGAGGAAAGAACCGTCCCGTCTTTACCTGGCTGGTCATGAGAGTGAACGGCTTACATCAGCAAGTGGATTCTGATGTTTCCCTTATGGTACTAAATTCTTAATCCTGGGGACTTGGTGCTAACTATGAGCAGTTATTGCCAACGTTAAATTAAGTTACTGGAGACTCAGTTATGTCTGGACAATTGAATCGGTTTGGTTCTGGGGACACCTTCCTGCCACTTCAATTTGATGTCAGTGTGGTGAGTCAGGATGAGTTTTGTTTAACTTGCTCAGCTGATTTTAGCTGAAAGTGGATGAACGAGAACACACTGAGATGGTACAGAAAGTTGCTGAGGGCACAGAAGCCTCCATTAACCGAAGTCTCACTTCCCATAGTTACCTGTGGCTCACTGCAGTGAAAAAACATTAACATTTATTTTTACTTTAAAAAGAGATATTCACCTAATTTTATTAGTTTATTGTTAGGATTGTTCTACTTCATTAGTTATCATTTTCAGTTTTTTTTAGAGCACTTAAGTTATAAGTTTAATTTTATTACAAGTGTGTTCATGTAGAAAAAAAAAGCACCAACTTTCTCTTGATCTCCAGGGTCATATTTGTACCGTTTACTGGTTGTGTCATGGTATGCTTACAGTTACTTAGAATTCAACTTGCTTTACAATTGCTGTCTTCTCAGTCTTAAATTTTTCATTACGTGTGTGTGTGTGTGTGTGTGTGTGTGTGTGTGTGTGTGTGTGTGT
>JANHMN010000013.1:15510655-15532956 GCA_030674055.1 Rhabdomys pumilio
ACACACACACACACACACACACACACACACACACACACACACACACAAATGAATAGCCAAACAGCTTGCCTCTAACAAACCCACGAGTCCTATACAAGTGTTCTTCAACGAGAACTACCTAGATGAGTGTTAAAAAACAGAACTCGAAAGGACAACCAGTAACAAAGAATTTGAAGAAGATGCGGACAAATACGTCATTGAACTTTAACAGGGTGACAATAAATGCTTGACTGATGTCCAAGAAAACACAAATACATAGTGGATAAAATAATGAAGTTCTTCAGAATTTTACCACTGAATTCAATGGAACGAAATACTAGAGAGAAGACACGCTACAACGAAGATGAAGGTGAGAAGGCCAATATCTCAGTCAGAAAACTCGGAAGTAAACCTCACAAGTGAAGTGAATCGAGCAGAAGTATTATACCAGTGTTACAAAAGAGCCTAGTGTAATATAATATCAGAATTAAAAAGTACAAGAAAGAGACATACAGAAAATGTAGGACACTATCAAAAGACCAAATCTTCAAATTATAGCCATTGAAGAAGGAGAAGAATCTTAATTCAATGGCACAGACCAGATCTTCAACAAGATCATAGAAGAAGACTTTCTCCAGCTAAGGAAAGACATACCCATATAGAGTCAAGAAGTATACAGAACCTTATGGCAAGACAGATGGCATATCATAGGTGCACCACTAAATATTCAGAACCAAAGAAAAAATATTGAAGGGTTCAGGAGGAAAAAAAATTATAAGCCACATATAAAGGAAAAATCCATCAGAATACCATTCAATTTCCTGATGGAAGTGCTGAAAGGCAAAAGAGCCTAGTGTAATCCAGCCCAAGCTCTAAGAGACCACAAGAGCCACCCTACACAACTGTACCCAGTAAAATTATTAGTTATAGTTGAAGGAAAAAGAAAAACTTTCCATGATCCAAGCAACCAAAAGAAAAAAACATCATGTCCTCCTCCTCCTTCAACAACAACAAAACACCAAGCAGAGTACTGAAAGCAAAACTTTGATCTGAAGAGAGGAATAAGGTCAGCCATAAGACGCCCCAAAACAAAACAAAGCCATAATTTAATGAAAAATAAACCACGACTGAAAACACAAACCAGCAACAATCGTCAATGTGATTCCAATCTACACTAACTTTTTCAATGATAACTCTTAACTATCGTTATGATCTCAACTCTTCAGTCAAAACACACAGGCTAGCGGAATGTACAACATTTGTCTATCTGTTGTCTAAAGAAATGTCTCTTAGCTTTAAGCATAGGCACCACTGTAAAATGAAGGGATTGGAAAAAAAGCATTTCAAGCAAATCTCCCCTCTGCCTCACCCCTTGCCACCAAGGGTCATGTGAGTGGGTGAGTAGGCCTTGCCCCTTACGGGCTGCAATAATGGGGAGAGCAGGCCTTGCACCTCACCCGGTCGGCACAGTATAGTTGGCCCTAGTGGAGGGGGCAGAGGTGAGCTGGCCCATGGGTATAGGTGGGGGAATACTGATCTGCTGTGAGATGGAGTAGGCTCAGGCCACTTGTGCTGACAAAACTCACCACTAAAACCATAGACTAACAAGACCCCCCCAGAGCCAAGTATGAGAAGCATCCCTTTGAAGTGGTTGGCCCAGGTATACCCAGTGACTTTTAAAACAAAAGGGATTATTGATGTAGTCCTTGGTTGCATCTCAGGGGTTGTGGGTGGACCTCTGTTACTGAAGACAACTAGGATACAAGACTTGATGATTCAGTCTGGATCTGAGCTGAAAGCCGTGTCCCAATGGTCTAGCTTCCATCGTACAGAAAATACTATGCAAAGTGCTAAGGGACAGAAGCAATTTGTAGTCCTATTCAGTCATGACACTGTGAAACACAACATTGACCAACACGGCAAGATATCCACAAAGGTGTTACAAATGGTACTCAAATATCAGTGGCAAACAACAGCTGTCTAGTTAGACTTGAGGTCCACTCAACAGGTGAGAGGCCAGACCTGGTACTGGAAATGTAACCAGGGAGGTCATGGATCTCGAAAAAAGAATCTGCTACCATCACTTTGATAGACCAGCATACAAGTATTTGTCTTATACCTATAGCTACATGTGGTCATCACCCCTCATCAAAGAAGCCTCTCTTTACAGCCAATGGAGACCATCATAGAAAACCACAAGTGGACACAATGCAGAAATCAACAAACCATGGTCAGTCCATCCTGAATAGATTCATTTCCATCACAGCTCCTGCATCTATGGCTCGGAGCACTGGGAAAGAATGGGTGGAAATAGCATAGGAGCCAGACTACCAGGAGATCTGCCGTGAGCAGTGTCTCATGGAAATGGCTGTGTAAACAAGACAAGAGCAATGACAATATCAATGGGACATGTTACGGTGGAAGGGTGATAATTTCATGGCATCTCACCCCTATCCAGAGAACTACAGGGAACTAGTGACAGCTGGGAAGAGGAGAATTAGCCTCTCCAGGGATGGGTCCCCTTACTGGTTTTCCAATGCAGAATTGTTAGCCTTGAAACAGCAAAACAGATGCTACAAATTGTGTGTGTGTGTGTGTGTGTGTGTGTGTGTGTGTGTGTGTGTGTGTATGTATGTATGATATATGTGTATTTATGTGCACATACATGAATATATATGTATCTATGTATACAAGAATAATAAAGAAAATATGTCTATCAGCTTAGAATTGGGGGGACAGGGCAGGGAGAGGGAAAAAAGAGAAGGAGAATGAGGGGGAAAGTGATATAATTCCATTACAATTAAAATCTATTTACAGTTCTCTGCTCATTTTTAAATTTTTATTCTTAATTAGGGGTAATAATTTTACGTTGCCCACTCTCAGTTGGTAGCGTGAGGCCTACCCAAGCTGTTCTGAAACAGATTCCCAGGGGATTTTCATCTTTCAGAACTGAAGCTCTGTACCCATGATGCAGCTTTCTCCTCCTGCCTGCTTTCTGGTACTTCCCACTCTGCTCTCCGTCTCTGTGTGGACTAGGTACCTTTTAGAAGTGGAGTCATGTAAGATTTGTCCTTGTGGACTGGCTTGTTTCACTTAGTGTTATATTTCCAACGTCTCCGTGTCGTTGGATGTGCCAGTGTCTCCTTGGTAAGGCTGAAGAACTTGCATATGTGCCCATTATTGGTTTATTTACTCACAAGCACACACAGGGTTTTTTGTCCACGTCTTAGCTGCTATGGTCATGGTTACACAAATGTCTCTTAAAGACTCTGATGTCAGTTTTCTTGGATATATACCCAGAGCTAGAATTGCTGGATCATATGGTAATTCTATTTTCTAATTTTTGAGCAATTTTGTACTTGCTTCCTGTTCTGACTTCATCCACTCCATCTCTGACCAGTGGCTAATGCTAGGCTTCTCAAGCCTATATGTGTTTTTTATTTTTCTTTCTCTCTTAGGCAGTTTATTTCAGACCCGTGATGCACTTTGGTTTGGACTGACCTATTCCGAACATTAGCTTAGTCCCTCAAGGCACATGTACACTATCTTTTTCTGGTTCTCAGTCCATTGAATCATACGTTATGGTAGATAAATGCATGCAAGATTGCCAGAAATAGCTTGACATCGAGTGAAATATAAACTGTTTGTCTAAAACTGAGAGATTGAGTGATGAGAATGAACTCAAAGCCTTGACTGCAGAAGTACCCAGAATGCCATATGATTGCTCGGTGCCCAGAGGCATCTATTGCAGAAGTACCCAGAGGCATCTACTGCAGAAGTTCCCAGAATACCATGCTATTGTTCAGTTCCCAGAAGCCCATTTCTAACTTACTTAATTAGTTCTTTTCCTCAAATGCCAGCATTCAAGATAATGACAAAATAAATAAGGTATTTCTTATTCAAGTCTTGTCTTCCTGTGCCATTTCATTACCAATCTTGAAACACACTCCTTTCATGGCAAGTATGTCAAATTTCAGTTACATTGTAATTTTTCCAACTGTGGAATTCAATAATTTTATACTTCGGAACAAACAGGCCTTTTGAGACCCGACTCAAGAACTTAATCACAGTGATAAGTTTTGTTTTCCTCTATGGGGAAATCTTCCTCAAGGCTTGAAATGTAAGCAACAGACACATGAGTGTTTAGTACAATTACTTTATAAATTAGTTCATCCAGATTATTATTTATTTTTGATACTGGATTGTTTTACATATGCTTGTCTTTGCCACAGGGTCCATTACAATGCCTTCTACATGGAGAGGTCCCCTGGATACTAGCTGCAAGACAGAAAGAGGAAGGTTCTGCATCCTCTCTCAGTGACTCAGCTTGGTATTCCTAGTTCATCTTCCATACGGCAGCTGAGATTTCTTCCTGCTTGCTTTGTTATTTTTCAAGCTAGAAGCAGGTTATACACACCCTCGTTTTAAATGCAATAACTTTAAAAAGGAAAATATAACAATGCCAACCATATGGAAAGGTACAGAGAGTGATGTGCCATAGATCTATCATGGAGACTTGACAGGTAATATTTTATAACACCTGCTTCAGGCATCTTTCCCACAAGTTGAAGTGAAAGGTCCAGCGGAAACTTCTCAACATCCCAATCCTTCTCCCTCTCTTTGAGAGAGAACCATCACCCCAAAGTTCCTTTGCTCTATTCCTATCAATAACTTTACTCCTTACTACATATATGTATCCATAAATGAAAAAGGGTTTTTGTGTACTATAAACAAATATTAAGAGAGGCTGGGGAGAAGGCTCAGAGGATAAAACGCTTGGCTCACAAGTATGTGAAATGTTAGGGGATGCAGCAAACTCTTGTAATCCCAACACGAAGGAAATGGAGACAGAATCTCCTAACCAAATTGGCAAGCTCTGGCTTTAGCTAGGGGCCACCTTCACATGTAAGGTGGAGTGTGATGGAGAAATACAGTCAATATCACTCAGCCATGGGTTTCCACATGCGTATGCTCACGTGTTCATGAGCAGCCTCCTGGCATGGGTACCTATACATACACACACCCAGGGACAGTACACATATTTAACATACAAAATATATTAAGGATAAAGTGCCACATGTGTTTTTTATGGTCCTACTTGTATCTTCCTGTATTCATATGTTGATACCATATCCCCCAATGTAATTATAAATAGAAATGTGTCCATGAAAGAGGCGAAAGAGATCATATGAGGTTGTAGTGGCTGGGCCCTGGTCTAATATTACTAGTGTTCTTATACAGAAAGAAAATTAGAAAGCACAGAAACTGAAGGCATGTGTGTGTGTGTGTGTGTGTGTGTGTGTGTGTGTGTGTGTGTGTGTACAGAGCAAAGGTCACTGAGCACACAGGAAGGTGTCCATCTCCAAGACAAAAAGGAGCCTTTGGCAGAACCTCAGCCTGCCAAAGGAATCAACCTTGATTCCTTGTTGTTGGACTTTTAGGACTTTCAGCCTCCCTGATGGTGAGAAGACAATGTTCGCTGTTGACGCCACCTCATCCATAACAGTTTTAACAGAAGTCCTGGTAGACTACTACACTAAACTGGGGCTTCAGATAAACAACAATCAATTTTCCTGGGTTACACTTTAACTGGTGTCTTGCATTTCGTTTGGCAACTGCAGCCCTACTGTGTGTTGATCCCCTACAGTTCCAGATGGTGCTAATTCTAGTTTAATATTCATCATGGAAGAGAATCACAGGTTTGAGGGTCATGGGCTAGCTTAGAGGCCACCCGTAGGAGCAGCTCTCGGTATGTTTTCTGCTTTCAAGTGTTTGAGGCTTATGCCTTGCTGCCATTTATTATAATGGCCAATAACAATAATTAGAGTGTCTCAAGTGGAGCGTGTGTATCACATGAGAGTCTGAAGGATGTGGATGGAGGGGGATGGATGTGAAGGAAAGGAGGGGAGTTTAAGACAGAGTTTCAGGGGACACATATGTATTGAAAAGTTCAGATGACACTGATTAATCCTCCAATGACTGTGTACCCCAAACCTGATCATCTAGGGGATCAAGGGTAACTTCTTCAAGGTAGGAATTAATTACATGAGGAGACATAAGATCAAAGATAACATTTCTACCTATGAGGACAGCTTTGCCAAAGGCTTGTAAGTGGGAGGGAGCCGGCTCTGTGTAAGCTCAAAGACCTGCAGCTGAGTAAGAAGACAGAGTGATAGGACTTGCAGCTGCAGAGTTCCCATCCCCAGGGACTTATTACTCCAACAAGAATCTGGACCTAATCACCAAGATGCAAAGCCATTGGAATAATATGTATCAGAATAGGGTAGTGAATGGACTTTTCTTCTCACAAGTTTGGCTGCCACAGAGAAAGCAGATTTGAAGGCCTGTCATTTAGGTAGCATTTGCCTAGCCAGAGTATGATGCTGGGCCATGTTAAGAAGTGGCCGTGGAGATTCAGAAAGAATGGAGAAGAACCTCACTGAATAAAATCGAAAGGACTTAATGCTTTGGAAGTGAAGGAGTGGTATCCACACAGATGTACACCATGTCTCTGGTGTACATGGTTTGGTAGTTGGTTAGTCATTGAGACAGGAAACTTCAGAGTGGGATGTATGTGGAGTTAGTCTGGGAATGATTATTGCTAGGTGCTTTTAAGAGACCTGAATAAAAGGTATTATAGCCAGTGACGGTCTGGGTGTGATGTTGATGTTGCAGCAGATTTGAATAGCATCACAGGTTTATGATCCAATCTATGATGATCTAAGCACTGACCACAGGGTGAAGAGAAACCACACACGGGGAGTTCCGACTAGTAAGTCTGAGGAGAGACTATTCTGTCTTTCAGGCAAAGTTTGGAGCATTCTAGAAAAATACTTTAATTTAAAGTGGTGAGTTTGCTAGAAAATATTTAAGTCATGACCAGTTTTGGAGAGAGCATCTTTACTTAGCAGGGCTTGTAGCACCTCATAAGCCACTGTAAGATGGAGGTTCTTTTGTGCTCTGCACCTCTAAAAGTGGTTGAATTCTTTCACAAGATATTGAAGTTAATGATTCTGCGAGACTAGCATACTATAGTTTTCTCTGCAGGTTTTTTTTTTTTTTGCTATTGAGGAATTTGTTTTTATACAGAAATTCCTAGAAGTTTCTTCTGGCATCAGCTCTGATTTATCACCGCCTGACAGTGAGTCAGAGGATGATCACGATGGGGCCACTTATTGAAGGTCTAACCTTTAACAAACACACGTTGCCTTTAATGAAATATCTATGGTGTGTTATTCAGCTTTGCATTGCAGCCACCAATACCTGAGATAATGGTCCCATCCACTCCCAAAAGCTGTGTTGGAGATCAAGCCCTTAACACATGTGCCTTGGGGAGACACTAATTCAAACCAGAGCATACTGAAGAAACGAATGGGAGGTTTGAACAAGATAAGTAATTTAGGTAATGCCAATTAGGAAGCAAGTAATGGGCTGATTGTGTGACTCACAAACACTTCCCATTTGTTACCACATCACTTCTCTTTGGCATTGAAAACAGAGTCCCCTGAAATGTAGGAGAGCCTGCATGCTAGAACAAAGGTCCCAGGCCACCTTCTAGAATCCACTTTGGGATGCAGAGAAGTTGGCTTAGATATTTGGAAACTCCATAGAACATAAAAGGTAGTTAGAAACTGGCCTTCTTTATCTGGAAAATTAAGTTAATTGGAACATTCCATTCCTGGATGCTCGTGGAAAGCACTATACTGCTCTATGGGGTGACAGATGGGGATGGGAGATGGGGTGAAGGTAGGAGGGTGGGGTGAGAGGGTTTCTCTGGGAAAGAAGGGGGAACAATGCCGAGTCTGAAGGTCTTGCAGGTTTTACCAATAAAGCATCTGACAGAGATTATGACTCTTGTTGTATTTAAGTTGCTATCGACTTTGAATTCAAGCGAAACTCTTCGAGGGAGTTCTCTTCAGCAGTGGTGTTAGCAGCGATCATGATGCTGCCTGTGGTTTGGAAGATTGCCTCGGCCATCTTGGGCTGAGCAGATCCCTCGGTTCCCCGAAGTGCGTCCACTGTGCAAGTCAATGGTTATTTGTTTTACTTTATATTTAGACCGAAGAAATTTTAGGGTGTTTATGATCTCATTGACTAATTAGCCATCTTGATAGAAGTAAACGAGCCTGTAGCAAAAGCTGGACCACAAAACCTTCATTTGAAAAGCAATGGCAAAGGACAGGCACGAGTGGCAAGGGCTGATACAGGGAAAGAATACAGGGATACAGGGAAGGATGCTGCTAGGTTGTCTTATTACAGGTGGTGGGTGGAATATAGCTCAGAAACATCCACTAGAAAACTCCAAACATTCCTGAGCCAATCCTTCGTCTACACATGTTTTAGAGTACTTTGGTTATTTTTAAACAGGGCCCTGCATGGGGAAAACCAGTGTGAATAAAGACCCAGGGACACAAACAGTAGAGAGTCACAGACCTTGTATGTCATCAGATCTGAAGATGCTCCAAGACACAAGCTGTCTGGCAGAGGGGGAGGGTACCTGGTGTTCTGCCAGATCATACATGCAGCCTTGGGGAGGAGAGAGCCTCCTTATTACAACCACCCTTGGCAGTGATAGCCAATGTTATCTGATAGATTGGATTGTGCCAGGCTACAAACTACATGCATCTAAGTCTTATTTTTTCCTTTTTGCCCTGGATGGGGGTCTCTGATGGGCTCTGGAAATATTCTGGGTCCCCATTCGGCTTTAGCTTATGTTGCAGCAACTGGCTCTGCTACACCAGCTGTGTAGATGTAACCTGAGTATCCTTTCCTTGACTCAAGCTGCCCATTATACTTAAATACTCAGAAGCATGAGGCTCACAGGGCTACTTCTGGCCACCGGAAAGAGAGTCAGTGAATACACTCTTTCTTTCTTCTAGTGGATGCTTCAGAGCTGTATTCACCAGCTACCTGTAATAAGGCAACTTAATAGCATCCTTTCTTGTATCCCTGTATCCCTTCCCTGGATCAGTCCTTGCCATTGCTTTTCCAATGAACGTTTCATGGTCCAGCTTTTGCTATAGGCTCATTTCTGGGCTGTGGGACAGTGGTAGGGAATGAAGACCAGGCAAGTGTTACAGAGGTGGGGGGGGGGCACAGGAACCTCAACCCACACACCTTCATTTGTTGCTGCTACTGCAGCTCTCACTGGAGACTTCTCACTGCTGGCTTCCCAACAAGGAGACTCACAGTGGGTTTTGTGCAGAAGAGAGTAGGCAGCATTGGCTATGTGGTAGGGGACGAGAAGGCAGGGGAGGGTATGAATCTGTATCTTCAAGGAAATGATAGCCTGTGGTATAGCTGTGTGGCTAAACAAGAGTCCAGGCCAACACAGGGATTCCTCCATACGACCAGCTTCATGGATAGTGACGGTAGCTCAAGGTCCTATGCTGAGTTTGAAGTATTTATGTCCTAATATTAAAGTTCTTAATGATGATTGATGAAAGTAGAATTTATTAACAGCCTACGTTTTTTCTCCAGTGGATTCTATAGGTGGGATCTCAGAAGTGTAGAAAGCCACGCTGCTTCTTAGGGGTGAGAGGCCAAAGAGGTTCAAGAAGATAATGCCAATTCCTCATGGCAGGAGTATGGCAGGGGAAGTATCACATTAATTCTTGCCAATGTCTGCCAAGCTCTTAAGAGCCAAATGTAGCTGTCTTTTGTGGGAGTAGTGATGGGGCAAAGAAAGATTGCTAAGCCAGAGCTGAAATTCAAGGTAGAAATCATAGGTCTGGTGGGATAGGAGAGAGTGTCATGGTCTTAGATAGGGTTTCCATTGCTGGGAAGAGACACCTGACCAAGGCAGTTCTTATAAAGGACAACGTTTAATTGGGGCTGGCTTTTTGTTTCAGAGGTTCAGTCTATTGTCATCATGGCAGGAAGCATGGCAGCCTGCAGGTAGACAAGGTGTTGGTGGAGCCAAGAGTTCTAAATCTTGATCCAAAGGAAGCCAGGAGCAGACTGTCTCACGAACAGCTTGGAGAAGAGTCTCAAAGCCCATCCTGACAGTGACACATTTCCCCCAACAAGGCCCACCCACTCCAACAAAGCCACACCTACTCCAACAAGGCCACACCCACTCCAACAAGGCCACACCTCCACGTAGTGCCACTCCCTAGGCTGAGCATACTCAAACCACCACAGTTACCAACTCAACACAACCAGAAGGGTGTAAGGAATGAGTGCAATTCTGCATGTTTTAAAGACTTGCATGAGTTTTGTTGCTTTTAAATGTTCCTTTTACAACCAGATCATTTAAATTCAGTTCTCCAAACTTCTTTCAATGTGGGCTTTGTTCATCTCTTGCATAATTGGGATACCAGAAAGTCACAGTTGAATTGAGGATGGAATGATTCTACTTGTTCATTCTTTTTCTTTTTTTTCACCCTGGCAGCCAAGACATGGTAGGGCAACATTGCTCCACAGAGCCATCTCCTCAGTCCTAAACAGTGTGACTCACTGGAAGCACCAATCAGTGGTGTGCTGAACAGGATCCAGATCCTAAGTCGGGGTTGAGTTTTCTTTCTCTTTTACGATAGCAAATGAGCTATGAGCTCTAAAGTGTTAGAAAGCTTCATGTATTTTCTGGGTAATTTGGGGGCAACACCTACTATTTAGAGGCAAGGGTGTTTGAGTGTGAATTGCCAGGTATGTTATTTTACATGTCAATAGCAGCTTGTCTAACAACTCTTTTGTGACCTTTCTAAGCATACCTTGCAATTACAGATTTATTCCAGCAGAGCAAGAGATTTTTCTAAGCTGTAAGAGTTCCTGTAGAGCCTCTGAGGAATTCCTGTAAAAGCTCCAGTGTGATTCTCAACAGATGAATTTGCTTTCATTTAGCCTATATGAGTATCATCCTGGCGCATCCCACCCTGGGACTCATTCTGCATTACATGGGGGATGAGATTTCAGATGTGTACATGTGTGCTCGTAGATGTGTGCACACCTGGGAATACTTTCTTTGTATTGTTTAGACTGACAATCTGTTTGGATACATTCAAAGAAAAATAAATGCAACAGACTTCATGTTCTTTTTAAAAAGCTTATGTCCTTATGTGTGTACTTTGTGTTTATTCACTACAACTATCTCTGGCTGTCATAATTTAATGCAATGCATGTGGATTAACAGGGCTTAACTTAGAACAAGGATGGAGAGGAAACTTTTGATTAAGGCTTCTTCCAATTTAAATGTGAAAATTTATAGACTTCCTTATCCAACATCGAACTAAGATTTATAGGTTATGTGGGTTTCAAATAAAAGCTAAACGAAAATAGCAAATTGGAAATTGTTCCAAATTTTCAAGTTCTTATCTTCAAGTTTAAAATTATGCAAGTAGTCCACTTTTCTCGTTAGATTAGTCGAGGCCTAAATTAATACAGGAAGAGATCTTTTGATTTCTTCTTGATTTAATTCTATTTCCATCATCAATGTTTTCTTAAGTTTATTTTAATTTTATGTATCTGAGTGCTTCGCCCACATGTGTGTCTGTGAGCCACTCACATGGCTGGAATCCCTGGAGGCTAGAAAAGGACACGAGATCTCTTGAAACTGACCTTACCTACAACTGTGAGCCACCATGTGGGTTCTGAGGCTCAAACTCAGGTTCTCTGACAGAGCAACAAATGCTCTTAGCCTCTGAGCCATCTCTGAAGCCTTTGGAGTCATGTTTTTGATATACAGCTATGTTTCCCTCAGATGTGATGATAGCTCAGATTCTGTTTTAATATCTTATTTTCAACACCTGCCAAAATACTGTTAATACATTTTCTTATTGATCAGTGTAAGGCTTATAACAGAATCAATATGGTCACCTTAGTCTCAAATCCACATGGTAATTTGTGCTTAATCACAGCGTGCACATGGGCCCCAGCTTACTCTGGTCTGCCTTAGAATTTTCCTTTACAATGACATCAAGGCAACATTCATTCTCTAGAAACTAGACTTAAACTTTGGATTTTTGATCTCTTCCTGGGCTTGTGATAAACAGTAAGAGCCTCTCCTGCCAATGCCAGGAGAGGCAATGAACTGCAGATCCCATGTGGAGTAAGGGGCTGCCACTCTGTAGGGAACAGTGTTGTTGAGGCATGCTATCTATAGGTGAGGTCCAAATGCATTTTTGATGTAACATGTTGTGTTATACAGGAACATCTGCAGTTTAACCTGTTGAGAAGAAAACTCAGTGGCTCAGTAGATAATTGTCACTTTCCTTTCTTTCTCTGGAAGGCTTTGTCCTGGTCCCCTGTAATCTATGGTGTGGTGATGTTCTCTGAGCCTAACAGCTATTACCACCTTCCCTATGGCAGCTGTGACTTCACCAAGATATTGAAGGTCAGGGCCTGTTGACCTTCCCTTGTAAAAGAGCAGGCCATTAGACTCTCAGCTGAGGTTTTAGCCAGTTTCTCCTGTGCCTCCCTCCCAACTGTGCGTACTTACACTCCTGGTGAATATCGTCTCAGAGAGATTAACTACGGTGTTGAAGGTTAACTGCAGAGGGCATTCCATCTATGCTTTGCTATGCATTCCATCTATACTGCTATGGCAAAGCCAGCAGTTATATGGCTGCTCCTGCAGGCCACTCCTCACCCACGCTCTGTAAGTGAGTCTCATTGGTTCACCAAGATGGACTTTGATGGAACTGCTACTTTGGTCTGTCACTGGTGCCCTATTTATGGTGAGTGTGTGTTCACGTCTCCTCAGGAGAAGCTAAAGTAACATGAAGAGGCTACCCTTAGGTCCTTGCTGGGTCACAGTAGGCTGAAGAAGAGGATGGGCAGGAAAACCCTTGAAGCTTGAAAGAAGGACTTTTGAGAAGAGGGCAGAGGAACCCTGAACTAGATCTTGCATGGGATTGTTAACATTTGTCAGACACATACAGGAAATATTTTCCCTCTTTGTCCTTACCTGTTTGGTTTTTGCTACATATCTTAGGCAAGCCCGGGACTTGTAATCCTCTTGCTGAGGGTCTCATGTACCAGGATCAGAGAGAGACATCATCATGCCCAGCCTGTCTAAGTCTCTAATGGTACCACCCCTACTTTCTCCCCCCTTCTCTTTACTTCTGAGACTTGATGGGCATCCATTGTGGATCTCTGGCTAAAGTACAAATAGGTCCTTGTCAATTATTGTCTCTCTGTTATTCAAATTGAGAAATTTCCATTATTTCTATTTCCAAGTTCATCAGGTTTTTCTTTATCACCTCTTCTTTCCACTGATGAGTTAATCCACCAACATTACTGTAAGGCCTCCAGTTATTATATACTTTTGATCTAACTTTACTATTTGGTTCTTTATTTCTATTATTTAATTTCTGGAGTGTGCTGGGATTTCTGTTATCTATTTATTTTCAGTTTGTTTCAAGAATATCCTAAAATTTCCTGGAAGCATCTTTAACTGCGTGAACAGCCCCATTATATTAGTTCCTTCATCTAGTCTGAGTCTTTATCAGCTTCATATAATGGTTTCCCATGGCTACAGATTTTGAGAGATTTACATGCTAATACAGCATCATGTGTTTTTTCGCTGTTCTGGTGACTGAAGTCTGATATGAAGTTGTCAGCAAGGTCATGTTTCCTCGTGCAGCTCCACGAGAGAATCTTCTGCTGTCCGCTCAGTTCTCATGACACGGCTCATATTAGTCACATGTTCATCACTGTGACCAAGTACCTGAAGAAGCAACTACAGGAAGGAAAAAAGTGTGCTGGAATGCAGAGTAACTCCATGGTAGCAGGACAGAGGTAGAGAGCCAGGGCTGGGGCCAGAAGTAGATATTACCTGTTTGCCTGGGCCCACTTCTGTTAGAAGACTATATCTCAAAGGTTCTACCACCTTCCACAATTGTACCACCAGCTGGGGACCAAACACATGAGCCTTTGAGAAACATTTTATGCTAGCCATGAGACCAGCCATCTTTTGGATGCATGCATCCAATCTCTCTGGCTCTGTCTTCAGATGACCTTCCCTCTGTGGGTATGCTCTCTCCTGTCTCACAGAATTGATGGCTACTGGCTTTGGAGTTTACTCGAGTGATAAACGGTCTTGTCTCAAGACCTTAATTCTACAAAGGTCTATTTCCTAAATAAGCTGACCTAGACATTAAGATGTGGATAATTCGCTTTTGGAATTACTTGCTCACCCTACAATAGTGTATGGTAATTCTCTTTCTCTACTCAAGTGGGTATCATCTTAGCTCTTGGTTTGATGAGTTATTTAAACAAAAACTTACATATTTTAGATACGGTGTGGCTGTGTTCTTTTATGAGGGTTCCTGTGTTTGGGGGTTTGTTTCTTACTGTGGTGACATGTAAGGTGTTAAACTAGTATTGTAAGATATAGGAAGCCTGTATCTTCCTCCTGCCTTGACTTCAGTTCCACCATGTGATCTTTCTGTCTCATACAGACTCTGTCGTGATGTTCTTTGCTAAAACTAGAGATATCTGTAAAGGCCCTCACAGGAGCTGAAACCTCACAGGAGCTATTTATACTTTCAGTTCAAAGCTATGAGTTAAATACATGGCTTTTCTACCTATCCTTTTGCATTCTTTTCTAGTAACAGGAAATGCACTAATACATATGTTAATAGGATTTGAGTATTATCCAAATATTCGAGTCTAATGGTTTTCTATAGGGGAAGAAGGAACAGTGCTTTATTATTGCCCCATTTTAAGAAATGTATTCAGAAGATGAAACTCATTATCCTGGCACTGATGATCCTCCAGCTACGATCTGGAGTCTATGTTTACAAAAGGTCCTGGTTACTGCCAAGTGAGCGAGGAGGTATTCGGGATCCTCACTAGGCCTATGCTGTTCTGCTCCAATTAGGACTCCGTGTCTTCCAATGACACTAAGGTACAACTCGTATCCACTGGGCTCATTCTTCTCTGATGTGGCCACACAGGGAGAGCCTGGATTTCATTGGGCTGGGATGGAAGGCCAGGACCTCTGCTGTGTCAGTACTGCCCTTCCTGCAGCAACCCAAGTGGTCATTACCCAGAGAGACTGCCATTCCCGGAGCCCGTGGTGGGAGAACACTGTTTTGGCAATGCTTTCTGTCTGTGCCTGATGGAGATTTGGGGTCCTAGCTTCTCCATCAACCACTCCAGGATTTATGAGACAAACAGAAAATCCAAGGTCCTTAGCTAGCTACTTTCTCTCCTTCTTTCAATGCTTGCTTGCTGTTGTTCTGTTTAAAACATGACATCCAGTGTTCCTAGATGTACTCAATGGGAAGAAGAAGGAAATTGGGGTCTTTACACAAAATATTTACTGCTTCGTAGTCCAATATTATTACTATCTAAGATTTTGTATCATGCTTTGTCTCATAAAATTATATAAGTATTCACGTACTGTAAAATGTGTGTGCCCTTTTAAAATTTATTTTTATTCATTGTGTGTGAGGATTTGTGGGTGTGTTTATGTGCGTGTCTGTTCAAGCTTGCAGTTCTGTGTGTGCCACTGTGTGAGTGTGGAGGTCAGAGGATTTTTGAGAGTTGGTTCTTTTTTACTCTTTGTCTCTGTGGATTAAGCTCAGGTGACCAGGCTTGTGTAGCAAGAGCCTTTACCATCTGTGCTGTCTCACAAGCACTAAATGTCCATGTGCTTTTTTTTGTGGTTTCATCTTACACTAAGACTTCAATATGCATTTGTCACAGCATGGCCTCTAGACTTTAGTGTCTGGGCTCATCTGCCTGCTATGGAACTGGAATTTCTGCAAGTATCTCACTTTATAAATTCTATTTATATATAAAATTCTATTTATAATTTATAAATTAAATAAATGCCAACATTTTAGATCTGTTGTTTATCCATTCTATTTTTTTTAACATAAATTACCAGGAAGGCATTTCACATTTTTTTTCTTACATAGTTACATGGTTGTATTATAGGCATTTATAAAACATTCCTTTTTCTTCACTAATTTAAAAATGCCACCACGATCAAATATTAAATTTATATATAAATATAAATATTTGGGTCTCTTTCCAGATGTTCCATTCTGCTTCATTGATCTGTCTGACCATCCTGGCGCCAGTAACTTACTCTTTTTAATTGCTGTAACTCTAGTCTGTGTAGGCTGCTGGATGCTGCCCTGCACAAGTCTCTAAAAGCCTCATAAGAAGCCATTTTACAGGAGTTAGATGACTCATGCATGAAGATGCTTTGGAAATTGCAGAGCTCTTTGGCCTTCCAACCCACCCCTGACACCAGCACTTCCTAGAGCGCTGATCTCATCCTGCCCCTCCTGACTCTAGAGCCTTTCTCAGAGGACTTGTGTTATTCTGGGCTGCATGGCATGGCTGCCACATTCTTCTTTCTACCTTCCTTTTCAAAATGACATCCCTGGTCTTCAATACACTCTATAAAATTAAAACAGTATATTTTTCTCATTTTTATCAGTTCTTGGGGGATTATCTACAATACATTTTTGACCATATTTACCTCCTCTTTCCACTCCCCACTTCTTCCAGATGTATCTGTCCTTTTTTTTTTAACCTCGCACCCCCATGCTCCCCACCCAGTACAGTTTGTGCTGTCTGTATGCTCTTGGATATATAGCCTTTCCTGAAGGATGGATAACCCAGGAGGGTCTACATTCTTAAAGAAAAATGACTCTTCTGCCACCATCAGCTGCCAACAGCTTCTTAGGTAGGATGGGACTTTGTGGCCACCTCTCCTTCCATGCAGGAATTTTTGTCTGGCCGGAGTCTGTGCAGGTCCTGTGCATACTGTCTCAATTGCTATGAATTCATATGCGTGACTACTCAACTGTGTTCAGGAAACACTGCCTCAATGTAACCATCCATAATCTGCCATCTCTTATAATCTGTCTCCTTTTCTGTAATGATCCCTGAACCTTGAGAGAAGATTTCTTATTTGGAGTGAGCACTCCACAGTGTTTTTATTTTATTCTCAGTTATGGTTTTCTGTGCTAACCACCAGCTCTTACAAACAGATGCTTGGCCCGGCTGATGTGCTAATCATGGTATGAGGATAAGTCATTATGATTTGGTTCAATGCTATATACATTTAGGAGAATAACAGTAGTCGGTTCTCTCCTGGGGCCTGTGACCTGTATAGTAACAGGTTCCTTGTCCTGGTAACAGTGACAGGGAACAAACCTTAAATCTAACCAGAAGGTGCTTGTTTAGTCCCATGACATCTGTGCCCCTATCATACCAGTTGGCATGTCTTGCCAGTCAGGTCATTGATACAGTTTACCAATAAAATCTTTTAATCAGATTTGCCTACTGCCTGTTTCATAAACTTACCTTTTGACTTTTTTGTTTGTTTTTTGAAGTTCATTCCATAAATTTTGTCCTTTCATTAAAGATTAAACAAAAATCTTTTATCAAAATTTTCCAGCTTGAGGATACCTACTGTACTTTTTCAAGAAAAAGTATGAAGCACACAGAAGACATGCATTTAATGCCCATGTAGCAGCCATATAAAGAAAGAGTGTGCTAGTTAGTTCTTATTGTCAACTTGGCATAACTGAGAATCACTTGGAAAGAGTGTCTTAATGAGTAATTATCTAGATCAGGTTAGTCCATGGGCATGCCTTTATGGTATTACCTCGATTATTGATTGATGTAGGAAGATACAGCACAAGGAACACAGCACCATTCCATAAGCAGAGGAGAGCCTTACACTATGTAAGATAACAGAAAGCTAGCTGAAAGCAAGCAAGCAAGCAGCAAGCCATCCATCCAGGCAGCAAGCAAGCAGCAAGCATTTATTTTCTTTGTGCTTGATTGTGGATGTGATATGACTAATTTCTTGAGTTCCTTGTTTGACTTCACCCCAAACAATAGATGGTAACTTGGATTTGTATGCCATATAAATCACTTACTCCTTGTGTGCTCTGAATAGGTATGCATTTGACTCCTGTGTTTGAATGCTTGGCCCATAGAGAGTGACACTATTGGAAATGTGGCCTTGTTGGAGGAAGTGCATAACTATGTAGGGAGGCTTTGATGTCTTAAATATGTTCAAGCTACACCCACTGTGGACACAATCTTCTTCTGCCACCTGTGGATCAAGATGTAGAACTGTAGGATTCTTCTCCAGCACCATGTCTGCCTGGATGCTGCCCTTCTTCCCACCATGATGGTAATGGACTGAACCTCTGAAATTGTAAGCCAGCCCCAATTAAATGTTTGCCTTCATAAAAGTTGCCTTGGTCATGGTGTGTCTTCACAGAACAAAACCCTAAGACACTCTGTATGCTGCCTTTTGTTAGAGTATCGGTCACACCAACAGACATGAAACTAGAAGCAAAGGGTAATGTTTCTTGTTGACCAGACCCAAGCAGAGGATGGTTACTTTATTCCTTCTAGTTTCTAGGTTTAATTCATGGAAGTTACAGGCAAGTCCTGTGTTCTGAGTAAATTATTTTATTTTAATTAGCTATAGGTGTTAATCTCATGGGTTATGATGACAGTGTGCAGAGATGCAGAGGCCTAGAAACTTCTGTAGAAATATCTTGCAGTGGCACAGGATAATTTCTATCAGATAGAACCAGGGGTGCTTTAGAGAGGCGGGGCTTGTCTGCTCTGCTCATATTTTCCTCTGAGGAGTTTACCCACTGACAGCCCTTGTGGCCTCAACAGTCAATTTTTTTTGTTTTGTTTGTTTTTGTTTTGTTTCTTTCTTTGAGCCAGTTCCTTGTCACGCCTACCCGACCAGCAAGCAGACGCAACATGGTTGTATTCTTCTCAACAGCCTTTATTGTAGGAACTCTTAGTGTCTTAGTGCATTCTATGGGGACCCCGAGCAGCCGAAGAATGCTGCTTATATAGAGGAGCAGGGGCTGCCATGCAAGGATTGGCTAAGGCCTCAATACCTCATTAGCATATACCCACTTGGGAGGGGTACACGCCAGAATTGTGCTGACGCATGTGCAGAATACTTGTTTACCAGAAAAGTCTGATGAGGCAGGTAGAAAGTCGGCGCCATGTTTGAATGTCGGCTACTGACAGTTCCTCATGGCATACCTGGTTGGATACTGAAGGGTGTCCAAGGATGAGGCAGGCCAACCAGATTCTTCTTCTCTTGTGTTAGAATTAAGAACCTCAGAAGATCATTGCCAATGGACGTAGAACATGGATCCCTGGGATCGAATGGCAGAGGTTCTAAGGATTGTGGAAATGTTCAAACCTGGAAGAAAGGAGCAGGAGGAACCTGAGAGAAAGCAAGAATGATGCAGAGGGTCGAGAGTATCCACCCCAGGGTCTCCAGTGATTCTGCAAATACTCTGTTCAAACTTTGAAGCTAATCTCTCCCCTCCAATATGGCTCTCTCTTATTCCTATCCTTGATTCTTCATGAGATCATTTGAGCTTAAGCATAAATGTGGCATCTCTTGGCCAAGCTTGAGGAAACGGGGCGTCTCTTCTTTCAACCAAATTAGTCTGGATAAAATAGGTAGTAGCGCAGGAATGCCCATCAGCTGTTTTCTGTCTGGAGAATGTATATTTAATTAGAGCATGACTCACAAAAGTTAGAATAGCTGACTAACTTTAAAAAGACACCAACTCTCAGTGTGATTTAAAGCTTAAATTTCTTTCTCCTGAAGGGTTGCAGAAGAAAATAGAGATCACTAGAATGAACATCTCCCAATTTGTTCTCTGGATATAACGATTATTATCACTTTTTATTTGCTTTACTATTCCTAACCACATAATTTAAAAATTGTTCTACTTTCTCTTATTAGTACATCACCTTACATCTCCAGAAGATGTATAACAATGTATTATCATATGCTATGTGTGCTGACATTATTCTCTATGCCAGCAATAACCTGTCCTTACTGAAGTTTCTATTTTCCTAGAAACATTTTGTGTGTGTGTGTGTGTGTGTGTGTGTGTGTGTGTAGGGGGGCATGTTTCCCCCTTTTTTTTTTAAAAGCTAGGATACAAATAAAGATTATGGTTTATTGAATTGTTAATGCTACGTTCTTTAGACCTCTGTTAAATTAAGACAATTTCTTCTTTGAATACATAGAATCAGGTATCTTATAGAATACTTCACAAATTTCAGGTTTGTCTGGTAGTTCTTTGTCTTTCCCAGTAAGGTGCTTTACATTTAGAGAGTTGTTGGATTAATGTCGGACATTTTTGATGCAGTACCTTGTAGGCTGTAGGTGGTGATGCTAAATGCAACATAGTGTCTATAGCAACAGGCACACACCATCTCATCAGTGTGATGCTGCATTGATCACTTTGTTCATGATGGCAATGACCAGTCTGTTGGAAAGGAAGACAGTCTGCTGTGTGAGAAGCAAATAACTGACACAATCCAGTTTCCACAAACCTTTCACTTAATGCTTTAAATGTCTGTTATTGAACATTTTGAGGATGTGTGAATGTTTCCACCAGCTGACATTTTTCTGACAACAAAACAGGATATAGAGGATATGCAAAGTTTCTTTTATTGGGTATTCGCTTGTTACTGTTAAGAATATACTGATTTTGAACAGTTGTTTTGTTTCTTTGTGGGCCAAGGATTTGGGATGGGCTTCCTGCTTCTAACCGGAGATCAACCACACGAAAAACTGAAAAAGAAGGGCAGTAAAATAGCAGGAGGTTGGCAAGCCTTTTTTCTATCTCTGTAGCCTCTTTACATGGGCATGTTTGACAACCAAAGGGTGGCAGGACTTCTTATGTGAAAGCTACCAGGGTCTGAAAGTTTGAATCCCACTTCAATTTATAATCTGAAGTCCTAAACCGCCAAAGTGAGGAATGAGAAGGTGGGGTGTTTGAGTAATTACATCATTAAAGTGGGGTCCTTATGAATGGCATTAGTGCCCCTATAATAAGAGATCCCAGAGAGGTGGTTCCAGAGACACTTCATTGTGTGGGACACAATTAAAATGATAAGATATATCAACCAGAGTCTTCACTGGACACTGGGTATACCGATTCCTTAATCTTCACATTCTCAGTCTTTGGAATAGTAAATAAATATCTGTTGTTCATAAACCATCTTTTTGCAATGTAGCTATTTTTTCCTTAAGTGAAATATTCCTTCCTTGAGGGAGGAGAGTTATAAGATTCAGGAAGCTAATGAAATACACAAGACTCTAGAAGCACAGAAAATGAAAATGTTTTCAAAGTCCTTCCCAAGGTAATATAAACACCAAACAAACACTTGCTCAGAGGAAACAAGACCCTTTAGTGGAGTTGTCTGCAGATTGGGCAGCGAATTCCATGGATGCATCATTAATTGTGAGAGTTTTAGTGGTAAGAGTTACCTCTGAGAAGTACATGTTTCTACAACAGCTTCTCATCCATGTTCTGGTAAGTAATCCCAGTAAACTCACTCTGTTCACTTGGCTGGAACTGTTCATTTGATCTGTCTCTGGTGTCTTATTTGTTTGTTTCCCAAAGAAGAAGCCAAAGGCACCTATTCATAATACTTTATTACAGTGGCTTCCACAGACTACACGTTGGCTCAGGATTCTGGCAAGTTTCTAGTGAGCCAGCTGGAGAGAGCATTGTCCTTTAAAACTTACCCCTGGAGGTCATGGAGTGTCATTAACATGGTACTGTTTTACTGGAGCAGTCATTAGGAAATGTCCCAGATTCAAAGGTATAGAAGACAGACATCTTACTTCTTGGTAATGGAAATGTCAAACATTTTAGACATGGTTTAAAACCACCATATTATTATTATTTTTTAACAGAAGCCTACATACAGTTCCAGTTAATAATATTTGCCCTTTAAGAAAAGGAATTTCTGAGAGGCTCTGCTAGAGCCTGACAAATACAGAGGTGAATGCTTGCAGCCAACCATTGGACTGAGCACAGGGTCCCCAAAGGAAGAGTTAGATAAAGGGCTAAAGGAGCTGAAGGGGTTTGCAACCCCATAGGAAGAACAACAGTATCAACCAACTAGACTCCCACAAAGCTCCCAGGGACTAAACCACCAACCAAAGTGTACATGTGGAGGGACCCATGGCTCCAGCTGCATATGTAGCACAGGATGGCCGTGTCAGGCATTAATGGGAGGTGAGGCCCATTGTCCTGTGAAGGCTTGATGCCCAAGTGTAGGGGAATGACAGGGCAGGGAGGCTGGAGTGGGTGGGTGGGTGGGGGAGCACCCTCATAGAAACAGGGGAGTGGGGAGGGGATAGGCGGCTTCTAGGGGGAAACTAAGAAAGGGGACAACATTTGAAATGTAAATAAAATATCTAATAAAAAAAAGAAAGAAGAAATGAATGAACTAAATATGAGAATAGAATGCAGGGCACATTCCTCTGATCTCAAAACTTGGGAAGCAGAGGCAGGAGGATCTCTGTGAACTCAAGGCCATCCTGGTCTACA
>JANHMN010000013.1:15532966-15577203 GCA_030674055.1 Rhabdomys pumilio
TGTGTGTATTACAGGGCTGAACTTGATCTGACAGCTTCCATCTTTCTTTCCCATGTGAACAATAATGTTGATGGAAGTTCAGAAGCAGTACCAACAATGAAATTAAGTAATTTCAAGGTTTCTTGCTTAAGGAATCTTGGCAGCCCTGGAAGAGCAGAGCACACACAAATGCCCCCTATAAGTCTCGCCTGTTCAACAGTGCCTAGAAGCCAGCCAGCTCATTTGTTTCTCTTCCAATTTCACAAGTGGAATGCAAAGACTTTGCAAACAACTCTTCACACTTTTCTCAAATGTTAAGTGTGGGGCTAAACCAGTTCCTTTGCTTGCATTTCCAACCTAGTACAAATACCTACCATGCCCCGATGTGCCCTTCTTGCTTATTTTGAAAAGACATCTGATTATTTTCCCTCTGGCTCTTTAACTAATTTCTAGCTGAAGATGCCACGTAACTTTCATGCCTGTGCAAGTTAATATTTCCTTCACTTCCTAATAAAATAGGCCTGAAATATCGAGTATGATGTTACCTGTCATCTGACATATGCTTGACTGTGATAATGAAATGTTTCTTGTTTTATTCTTAAAATTTGGAGGCCTACGTTGAATAAATTTGGCAGTCTGATTTCCCTTAGCCTTTTCATTATGTATTTTAAGTATTTTATCCAACAGTGTGACATATAGACTTGACATGGCTGGGCTGAATTTGGTGATATAATTATACTTAATTATTTATCATACTGATAATGTCCCTTTCTTTCCTTTCCCACTGTGAGATTTGATGCCGAGCACCTGTCCCATCTTCCTAGCTCTGTTTTATATCTGGATTTGAACTTCTTTTAATCATAGCCTTAATATATCCTCCAAGGAGCCAACTTTCTCTGTAGAGGTGTCTTTCAGAATTCTCCGGTTCCATTAGGATCAGGCCCATTAATTTTTCCATGGATTTTCAGAAAAAGTGTATGGTTTCACTGACAGGCTAAGAAAGATGTAAAAACAAATATTCTATATCAGAAATAATTAACGTCAATAGAAAAATCATTATAAGCTTTTGGTCCCACAAGACAGAATATTATTAGTCCAGTTATACATTAGAAAACACTACTACTCAGGTTCCAGACAAATTAATAACACCAACTGGAACTTTCGATTGATTTCTTTAAGATTTTCCTGGGAAGAATATAAGTTTGGTGAAGGGACTCACTGCCTTTGGGTGAAGGTCGTGTTCGATCAGGGCTGCAAAATGAGAAATTAACAAAGTCAGTTTTCTGATGCTGTGACAGAATTATTGGTTAAGCAACTTAAAAGAGGAAAGGTTTGTTTTGCCCCAAGGTCTCAGACGTCTCAGTCATGGTCACTTGGTGCCACTGCTTCTCGGCCCATGATGAGGCAGAATGTTGTGGTACAGGGGATGTGGGGCAAGTCCGCCCATTTCACGGCAGCTTGGCAGCAGTGGGGCAAGAGAGGCAAGATACAACATAGACATTTACACTTCTTCCAATCCCTAGTTTTACCCATCCCCAGGAGTCAGCTATAAGTTTATAAGTTTATAAGTAATATGACATAGCTTAATCTGACTGATAGAGTATATCAGTTCCCAAACCAGTTTGTTGCAGGAAGACTAATTGTAAGTAGCCATCAAGAAAATTTAGTGTCATAAGTACATTTCCAATGTCTAGTTGAAGATGGGCCTTATCAGTAAGCAACTTGTTACCACCATAACATGCATGGTACTGTGGTACCCAGGGGTATATCTTGCCATGCCAGTTATTATTGTAGTTCAAAGCATTCACTATGGGGTAAGACTGTAGGCGACATTTTTGTACCCTGGTAGCCTTTGTAGTACTTACTATGACTGTGAAATCTTTGATAAGGGAAGAAACTTCCTGGTTAGCACTAGCTTGATTTTTTTCACGTCCTGTGACAAGTACAGAAAGATGGAAACTCCTATGTTGCACTCACAGCAGCAATAGAACTGAAAATAAATGAAAGACAATGCAGACAATCTGTAGTGAAGAGTAGAAAGGATGACCTGAAGAAATGGAGAAAAACATAAGTTCCCGCTTGTGCATATTTAATAATTCAAATTATTAAAATGCTCATATTATTAAGAAATCTTTCTTTCATTCAACAGTTAACCAATACAATTCTAGTTAAAGTCCTTAGAAAAAACTTAATTAACCATGAAAGTAAATGTCATCTAAAGGTGAAATTATGTAGAAAAGGTAATAACACTTTTTAAAAGGAACAGTATAGACTCCTGCATAGCTATGAACATTAGCTCAATGAAAAGAGTCTGATCTAGTTCCAGGTCTAGTTTCAGAGCAGTCGGGGAGGAAGGCATTGCAAAATAAATGCAATGTGTACAATAGTATATCCATTCACATAAAAATGGAGTTATCTCTGCCTCTACCCCACATCCAGCAAACTATATATGCATTATAGAGCCTCCCTTTTTATAAAAACAGTAGAAGAAAATTTAGGTATATGTCTAAGTTGGGGTTACTATTTGTATTAGCTGGTTTTGTGTGTCAACTAGACTCAAGCTGGAGTTATCACAGAGAAAGGAGTCTCCCTTGAGGAAATGCCTCCATGAGATCCAGCTGTAAGGCATTTTCTCAATTAGTGATCAAGGATGGGAGGGACCATTGTGCGTGGTACCATCCCTGGGCTTGGTAGTCCTGGGTTCTATAAGAAAGCAAGCTGAGCAAGCCAGTACGCAGCACCCCTCCATGGCCTCTGCATCAGCTCCTGCCCCCAAGTTCCTGCCCTGTGTGAGTTTCTGTCCTAATTTCCTTTGGTGATGTATAGCAATGTAGAAGTGTTGTAAGGCCCCCACGAAGGGAGGACCTCACTCAAGCCTCAGGAATTTGTGGCCATCCAATAACTCACAAGACACTGAACTTGATGCAATCAGCAAGAGGTAAATTTCGATCAACATGTTGAGGTCAAGACCCATGACCCACGCAGGGGCAGTGGGGTCTGACCCCGGGGCTTTGGAGGCAGAGAAAATTTAAAGGCCAAAACCACAACCCGGGGGGAAACCACAACCCAGGGGGAGTGAAGGGGGGTTATTGGAGAGCACCTGTGGAAAGTCTCAGCCCATTACTCAGTTTGTGATAGGGTCCAAGGAACAATCATGGGGAACATTTTGTGTAGACTATTCTCAAAGAGCCTATTCGTAACCAACCATCTATCTTGTGGTCAGCCAAGTTCCTGAAACACAGAACTCATGACCAAGCAGACCTGCACTCTTGGTTCTGCCCAGCCTGCTAGGAGATTTTGAAAACTTTTAACCCTTTCATTTCCCTATTTCTTCTGATGTAAGTGTTCTAATCATAGAACTCCTTTTAGTATCTTTATAATCTGGATTTTTCTGACCCTGTAAAGCATGATATTGTTGGCATAACATCAAAATCTGAACAGCACTTTTTTTTTTAAAGAAAGGTAACTAATTTATTTAGAGATGTCTTTTACTTTTACCACTGTGGGGGTGGTCAGGAGCACCAGGTACGGTCCTTTCTAGTGAGGCTCAAGGCTCTTGACCCGATGGCGACAGATGAGAACAGCATCTTTAATCTGGAACTGATGAGGCACATTCAGGTCTCCAGTCTCATAAGCTTTTTTTTAACTGCTCCCAGACCTCACGTTGGACCATCTCAAGTGTTTTCATGTGGACGAACAGGGATTTAGAAAGAACAACATCAGGATCATATACTTTAAGTGATGGAGACCCCCCCACATATAAAATCTTATAAGGTGTTAGCTTAAATCATAATCCAGAGCAAGGTAAAAGGAAGGAGGGCTGTCCAGTCATCCCCGACAATCTCTAAGGCTAATTTAAGTTCTCTAAGTTCAGGTCTCTTTAATAGTTCTATTTATCTCTTCTACCTGTCCTGAGCTCTGGGGTCTGTAAGCACAATATAATTTCTAATTAATCTCCAGCTAGGTGGCCAGTCCCTGACTTACCTGGGCAACAAAGGCAGGTCTATTGTCAGACCCAAGTATCTTGGGTATTCTAAACCTGGGGAAGTTCTCTTCTAAGATCTTCTTAGCCACCACATTGGCAGTCTCAGTTTTTGTAGGAAAGGCTTTTACCCAGCCTGAAAAAGTATCTATAAAAACTAACAGATATTTGTTACATATTTAGCAGGTTTGACTTCCGTGAAGTCCACTTCTCAGTAGGCACCAGGTCTGTCTCTTTGAAGTCTTCTTCCTGGGGGACATCTTGAATACCCAGCGTTAGTCAGGGCACAGGCCTCACAGTTTTTTTACTACTGCTTCAGCTACATCAGATAAGTTCACCACATAAAATTGAGAGGACTTGACCAAGTTCTTCAGGTGTTTAGCTCTTAGGTGAGCTAAACGATGTAAATTTGTCACATATCTTTGTCCTTCTCTCTGTGGAAGTACTATTTTTAACATGGACATCAAGATATTTTTTCGGACTTTTAACAGTCAGGATCATAGTAGCTCTTTGAGCAGCTTTTTTAGCAGTCAAATCTGTCATCTGATTTTTTTCATCAACGGTATTTCTGATGTCCAGGACAATGACTTTTTAGCAGTCCCCTCTGTCTGTAAATTGTCCCATGAATATTGGCAGTGCCAAAGTCATACCTGTGACCCGCGCAATCGTCTCGCAGGCAAGAACTCACGTGGGCACCAGGATCCTTCTGCAGCAACTGTTTATTACCATGTGCGGAGGAAGAGAGAGAGACCTAAGATGGTGCTGCTTTATATACACCCTAGGGTGGGGTGGACATATCTGATTGGCTGCTTGCTCAAAACCCCCATATGATACCCCGGGTTGGGCGGTGATTTGGCGGGCCTTCACCACTGCACATGCGCAATTTTACTTGTTTACCCACGAGTGTCAGGTGCGAGCGCCATGTTCCAATGGCGGATGTTGTCACCAGTCATCGCGGCTCTCCACACATACCTGTTGTCAGTGTCTTTCTGGCAGGCTGCTCACCCAAATCCCTTGTTTTTTTATCTATCATTGTTGCTTCCGCCATCTGCTTACCTTTAATTACAAAGCTGCTCCTGTCCGTATACCAGTTCGGACTTCCTGACCAAGGTTGGTCTTCTGCCAGAATGTCAATACAGTAGTGGATGGGGGAGGAATCATTAGTCTCAGGCAGCAAGGTGGCAGGATTCAGGATGGCCGGGGAGGCAAAGATCACCCTTTCATATGGGCATTAGTCATCTATCGGTCAGGGGGCTGCTGGATAATGTTCTCAAGGGAGTGGGGTCTCACAACAGTTGTCTGTTGTCTCAGAGTCAATTTATCAACATCTTTGTAAAAGCCAGCAGTGTCTAGAAACTCTCTCATTTGTTTTAGTTCTTTGTAGGCCTTTAAGTGTAATCAAATGTAGTGTCTGGCTTCTTTATCAGTAGCAGGGGGTGTTCCACGGTGACTGGCAAGGAACCAGAATGTCCTGTTGTAACAGTCTGTGAATGTGAGGTCTAATTTTTAAAAATTTTTAATCCTTTCAGTGTAAGCTAATAAACCCCTTTCTCCACAACTTGCTTCTTGGTCATGATGTTTTGTGTAGGAGTAGAAACTTTGACTAAGACACTATGTCTGTAATGAAACACCATGACCAAAGTAACTTGGGGGAAGAAAGACTTTATTTCATCTTATATTTCCAGGTCATTATCCTTGAGGGAAGTTAGGCAGACACTAAGAGATTCACAAGTCAAGAACCTGAAGGCAGGAACTGATGGAGAGATCATGGAGGAATACTGCTTCTTGTTTTTCCTGCTTCCACTCAGCCAGCTTTCTTATACAATCCAGGCACCACTCATAGTGGGTTACACCTCCCTCATCAGTCAGGAATCAAGAAAATGCCCCTTAGACTTGCACAGAGGCCAATCTGATCAAGGCAGTTTGTCAGCTGAGAAACTCTGGGCTGTGTCGGTTGGCAGCTGAAGCTAACTAGGAGACCATATGTTGTGTAAATTCTATTCTTAGGTGTGTGCTTTAAGAAAAAGAAAACAGAGACTCTAATGGATCCCTGTATACCAGCATTCTCAGTAGCACAACTCACAGTGGCCCAAGGGTTGAAGCAGTCTTTGTGTCCATCAGCAGGTAAATGGGAATTTGATTCATAGTATAACATTTGATACATTGTATAACATTTGATATATAGTATATTTGATACATTGTATAACATGGATGCACCATGAAGACACCTTGCTACATGAAATAAGCCAGTCACAAAATGACAACTGTTGTAAGACTCCACTTAACCTAACAGACCTAAAACTCATAGATGCAGAAAAAGGATACAAAGGCGAGATGGAGGGAAGAATGAGAATTTTATAATGAGCGTAGAGTTCCTGTGTGGGGTTATGAATCTGCTCTGGACATGGATGGTCACCTGAGCTGGGGTGTTCTGATGTCATCAAATAGCAGTTAAAATGGTAAATGTTACATTACATACATTATACAACAGTGGCACTAATACAGATGGCAAAGTGCCACAACAAGCATGTGGAGGTCAATACCCAGGATTCAGATAACATCTGGGTGTGGTATCCTGATCTTGTCATCCCAGTGTTGGGGAGACAAAGGCAAACTCAAGAGTTCCAGAGCTTTCTGGCTAGCCAATCTAGACTAATTAGGTGAGCCTCAGGTCAATGAGAGAAGCTGTCTCAAACAAAAAACAAAAACAACAATCAAAATCCAAACAAAAAAATCAGGTGAATTGGTACCTGAGGAAGGCAAAGCCTTCTTCTGCCCTCCATATGTATGTTCATGCATGTTCATACATACCCCAGCATGCACCTGTGCTCAGATGAATACATATGCACACAAATACACACACACACACACACACACACACACACACACACACTACATAGGGGAAGAAAAATAATCGAGACCTTTTGAGGGCTGTGAGACAGGGTGGAGCACCGTCACAGTAAAGGGAGCAACGAGAGGCCAAGTTCTTGGTTTATTGAAACTGAATAAAGATACAGAGTAGGTGGAATTTAAAATAGGTAATATAAAAATATGTCTCAGAAAAATAAAAGGACAGAGAGACAGAGAGAGACAGAGATTTCTGAGAAGCAGCTTGTTTAAATTAAAAAAAAAAAGAAAGCAATAGAAGGAACAGCTTTTCACTGAACACAACATCAGAGCTGCAAACAGGGCAGTAACATTTCATTTTAAATGAGGATTTAACTATTGGTTGAAACAAAAAGGAAGAAAATTGTTTTAAGCAAATTTACAATAGATCAGAAGAAATTTTTGCAATCTTGCAACATTGTACTGTTCTCTGAATGAAGATTCAATTACAATCATGAAATGTCAGTGGCTCACAAAAACCTCACATGCAATTACTGGAATCGAACAAAAGGCTGAAGAAATAGCACACCACACCACCACATACATGTTGACAGAAAGCTTTGGTGTGATGTTTTAAAGGGAAAAGCATAATAAAGATTCCGCGGTACAATTTTTATGGAGGAAAAAGAAAAATTTCTAAGTCCCCTAGAAATAAGTTTCTACTGGCCACACATATAAGGTGGATAAATTAAACAACAAATTATCACTATCTAGGATGGAGACTTCAAAGTATAATTATTAATTTAACAGGTAATTAGGTGGGGAAGAATGCCATGCATGAAAATTTAAACAGTCTGTATTACTCAGTTCAATTAGATCGTGGCAGGGACAAAATGCTAAACACTTAACATTTACTGTGTGCATCACAGAGGCAGAAGACAAGATCAGAGGTGGAGGTGAGTATTTCATTGACTTTATAACTGTTTCAGAGATGTTCACAAACACATTGGCAAATCTCTTCTATTGCTGTGAGAGTCTGAGGGGCTTCCTGGGGCAAAGAACTTGTAAATACACTTTCTGTCATGGGGTTTGCATTTGATAACCTGTGGCTTCTGGTTATCTACCCCCAGCAATGTCTGTTCAAAGTCTTTTTTTGAAAACTGTTTTTGATTAACTTACTAAGTACATTTTCTTATGACTTTTTCATATATTAGTTTTGACCCTCCCTTGATGTGGACTTCCTCAGCTCCCCAGAACGCTTCCACATTGCTGTTCATCACCAAAGGAAGTCAGGACAAGAACTCACACAGGGCAGGAACTTGGAGGCAGGAGCTGATGCAGAGGCCATGGAGGACTGCTGCTTACTGGCTTGCTTCCCTGGCGTGTTCAGCTTACTTTCTTATAGAACCCAGGACTACCAGTGCACCACCCACATTGGTCCCTCCCACCCTTGATCACTAATTGAGAAAATGGCTTATAGCTAGCTGGATCTCATGGAGGCATTTCCTCAAGGGAGGCTCCTTTCTCTGTGATAACTCCAGCTTGTGTCAAGTTGAAACACAAAACCAGTCAGTACACTCAAATTTTTATTTGTGACTGAATAAAATTTTATTGTTTATATGTACTATTTTTTTCATTATGGTGTTTATACCTAGAAAATAGTGTTACTGCCAGCTTTGGTCAGAGAAGCTTTTTAATGAAATGTTGAGAAGTGACTACAGAGACTTAATCAAAGTACGGAGACTAAAGGAGTGTTGAATGCCCAGACACAAATGGGACATCTATAACATTCTCTGCAAGGCTCAGGGGACATTACAGAAGAAGGGATAGAAAGAATGTCAGAGACAGAGGAGAAGGTGTGGGATTGGTATGGGATGTTGACTTCTGGACATGACGTGACTTGTCACACTCCCTAACTCAAGAAGCTGCGATGACCTGCACAAAAGCTTTACAAGATGGGGTGTGTCTGCACTATGTTATGAAAATAGGACATGAGGCTCTACCCCTTCTTACACAGTGATTTATACAGAGATACTGGGTGATGGGGAGGAGATATTTTTTTTCTTGGCTTGGTATAATCAGGGTAATACGCCTAAACTTCTTAAATGTGAACTCACACTCATGCCTATAACCAATCCCAATGAAATTCAGACACAAACACACACACACACACACACACACACACACCCCAGAAGTGAAAAACAATTTTCTCTAGACTTTAAGTATTAATTAAAATAACAGAAGAGGGCCGATCAGAGCAGTCAGTCAATCACACTGATACCATTGGCAAATATAAAGCAGGGCAGGCTAGACTTAGAGCTTAAATATCACAAAGGATTCTTTATGCCAGGTACTATGCATAGAGATATAAGCTTGTTACTAGGAGAGATGACCTCAACTATGTCAATTGTAATCAGATTTGTGGAGAGTAATTCAGTGATTATGTCTGACATGGAACAGTGTATATTGGCGCATTTTGAGGAAATTCATATTAAATTTAAGTTTACAACTGCTCTCAGATAACATGGTTGGGAAATGTTGCAACTGCAACTAGATTTAATTTAGATGGGGTACAAGGTCCATCAGAAGACTCAGTGTTCTAGCAGATCCTCAAATCTAGTAAATACGGACTTTGGCATAAAAAGAAATGAATGTCAAACCTATAGTTTGAATATTACTACTAATATTAGAATAATGTTTGAAAAGGTTATAAAAAAAACCACCAAGGATTCTAGTCACTCTAAAAGTGTTAAAACATTTTCAAGTCTCAATATAGTTTTCTGAATCTAATTAGCCTGAGAAATGGTTGACATACCAGTTATTGCAAGGACTAAGTGAGATCTGTGTTGACTTGGAATTAACTCTCATAGAGATCATTTCTTGGGCATCTAGGATAAGATATTCAGAGATGAAGACAGAGGTGAAAGACTAAGGAACATGTTTCTAAGATATAATAGTATTTTAATTTTCTTTAAAGTATAACGTAGGATGATATAAATATATCTACTGCTTTAAGGGAAAATAATTTCCCAGAGCATGTGGTGCCCCCTTTTTGTTATTGGAGGGGATCATAATAGAATATTCCACCCCAGTTGTATCACTTTGGCCTAAGAATTATTTTGAGCTGAATAAAATAAGAAGAAACAAATTCTTAAAGAGCTTTTGGCCTTTTACTGTCAAAGCAGTGTATAGGTTTCCGGTGGTGAAGGTAAGGTCACCAGTGTTAGGTACAGTCACACTAGTATGCAGCTATGGGTGGGGCTCAGGAACTCTATACTCATTGAATAACATCTCCCTCTTTGTTCTTTCTTTACCAAAACTTCCAGGAAACACAACTTTGAGGTCTGGATGAATCTGAGTAGTCTAGGGTCATAGCACAAGAGGGATGGTATGATATCTGCCCTTTGGTGACTGGCTTATTTCACCTAGCATGTCTCCAGTGGGTGCCTGGCCATTTGCTGTTGCTATAACAGAATGACAGAGACTGAGTGTTTTATAAGAATAAATATTTATATGGTTTATGGTTGTGAATGCTCGAGAGTTCAAAATTGGCTGTCATGTCTGCTGAAGCCCTCTTGCTGGTGGAGACTTTTAAGAGTCCAAAGTTATATCAGACACCACAGGTAAGAATCATGTCTCAGCATGAGTTCTGTTGGAGATGCTCAAACCACAGCATTCCTCCATGCTGTAACATGAACTAGCACGTCGTCTTTCTTAAGACCAAGTGAAATTTGTCTTATGTACATATTACCTTTTGTTATCCATCATTTATTAATGGATCAGATTCCCTTTGGACCCTTTTGGTTACCCATGGCATCTTTTCCTGTCTAGTTAGCAATTCTTCATATTAAAATTTCAGTTCAAATAAGCAGTATGTCTTTTGTCTCCTGACTGCATTGTGGCTCATATGGTGGTTGGTAATTTGCAAAGGATGGCTTTCCTATTGGACTGTGTGAGCCGTGTCTTCTGGAGTGTCTTCTGAGCAAAGGAAGACACTGCTTCACTAGCTGTAAGATGCCACCATGAGCTTCAGGGCCAAAGATCCAGTTTACACAGGTACTTTGATGGGGATAGTCAGAGGAGTGAGTCTGGATGTGGTAACTAACTCATTCGTATAATCTCAGCATTTAGGAGGCTGAGGAGGGAGGGTAGTCCTGAGTCTCATGCTAACCTGGCTACAGAGTGAGTTCTAAGCAAGACTAGATTATATAGTGAGACATTAGTTTTGAACCAGAACTGGAAGGCTATGGTTTCTTGCAAACCATCTGGCCACCCAGGGTTACTGATGAGTGTTGTCCCTCTATCCTCCACTCTGGCATCAGGATGTCACATACAGGACAGCCATTGCTCAGCCCCATTGTCCTAAAAAATCTTATAATCAACTGCTCCCGTGGGGAGTCTTGTTCTAGGATGGTGTGGGACATGCTCTGATTTCCACAATGGCTTAAAACAAACAAACAAACAAACAAACAAACAAACAAACCTGTGTTTTCATATTTTCAGATGCACCCATCTCTGCTAATCTCCCCATACCTCCTACTTCTCTGAGTTTCCCACTCCCTCTGTGCAGTTTCACCAGCTGTAAGATGAACAGTTAAGTCAGTTAACTAGCTGTAAGTTAAACAGTTTCTATAGTGTTAAGGGATTCCTGCACTATAGGAGTGATTTCTTAGTTTCTATTTTAAGTCAATCTTCTATATACTTCTTTATAATAATTTTTCTCCCTAAGGTCTCTACCAATGTGTTTTATTTACTTAAATTGGAAAAGGGGAAAAAGCCAAATCCATCCAAAGAGTGTGTTATTTTCAAGCTACGTGACTGTTTCCTCAGGGACATAAACTTCCGATACTTCCGCAGGGCACTTATGAAATCTCCGAGGGTGACACATTGCAGCTCAATTTCATACACCATGTTTCATTTATTTCATAATTACATGGTTAAATAATGTATAAAAGAGAAGTGGCCATTATGATCATGAGATCAGTGGAAATTGTACCAAAGTTATTTGAATGGATTTAAAGCGGACAAGAACTTACCCTACTTACCGAGGCCATCTTTAAATTGTGCTTAGTATCTTAGAGGAGTTTCAAGAAAACTAAAGTGATAAATCCCCCTGAAATGGAGGATGATTGGCCCACTTGCAAGTGTACCTATCTACTGTGTGTGTTCAAAACCCTCCAAGTACATATATCTATTGTGTGTGTTCACGGTTCCCCAAGCACAAGGGCCTCTAAGCAAACTGAAGCACTTGACTTGTACGGTACTCACTGGGTGTCTGCTGCGCTTCAGCCTTTGTGGCAGAGCTAGGGGTATGATAAAATAGACATATCCTCAGTTTCACACGAGATTTATTCTCTATATTCAGCTGTATAGGCAGACCGTTTCTTTTTAGTATGTTAAATAACAGGATGAGGGGCCTCCAGTGGCTGAGAAAGGCAGACAAGAGATTTCACTCAGTCTAATGTCTCAGGGAATGTCAGACTGTACTAGAGGATGGCTGGTAGAGAGACACATGGAAGAACAGTATGAAGCACAAACAGGCATGCTCTCTTTGCTCCTGGCTCTTGCACACACTTGCATACACGGCCTTTGCATGGATCTCTGCAACAGGCATGCTCGGTGATGCCTGAGTAGACATGTTTTGAGATACCTGCTCATCTTTGCTCTGAGACCTGCCTGTTGTCAGTCCTGTTATAATCACTTCCATCTTTCCTTCCTTTCTCCACTCTTCTTTCTCATTTTCACTCCTTTATACTTAATAGAAAGCAATGTGGACACTTGTTACATACACTGTTGATTGGCTCTCCATTAACCAAACATAATGTATCTCTCTCTTCATCTCTCTAGAGTAGTGGTTCTCAATGTGTGGATCGTGACTTCCATAGGGGTCCCACATCAGATATCCTACACATCAGATACACATTACATAACAGTAGCAACATTACAGTTATGAAATAGCAACGAAATAATTTTATGGTTGAGAGTCACCACAGCATGAAGAACCGTATTAAAGGGTCATAGCATTAGGAAGAATCACTGCTTTAGCAAATTTGAAGTACTGTCTGTTGAACAAATTAAAGATCTGTAAGCTAGCAAACTAAAATGCATCTTTGGGATAGTCAGGGCAAACAATGCTGCCATCTCTATTACATCGTTCCAAAATTTATCTCTATCTAATGTCCTCAGATAACGTCTTAACATGACGCTTAACACGAGCAGTCATATTCTTCAGCATCACAGACAACAATGGTTCATTAATTCATTACGTCAAGTCATACACCATCAATGTAGGCACTGGTGAATTCAAATATACACATATTTGGTATTCTGTGATGGTTTTGTGTGTAATCTAAAATGAAAATAACCTTAGTTTAATTTGGGGCCATAACATATACTACTAAATTTGGGAGTATAATATATAATACATATAATAAATACATAAATAAATATATTTAAAAATAGAGATAATATATACTTGATAAACTTGAAGAGAGGGAGACATGACTCTCTTAATTATCTTTCCTACACATACATTGAAATTGTCTTACAGATTAGTTTTATCACTTTGAAAATATGTGTGTTATGCAGTGACAAAGCAGAAAGTATTAGTTATCAAAAAACAAAATCTGCTGCCTAATCTATCTTTCCAAAATTCAGTAACTTAAGACAATCATAATTCTCATGGATTTGAGGTTGTCAACCAGTGGTTTGATATGGGTGAGCTGAACTAAGTGGTCCTCCTCTGGCGCCTCCCTGGGGACCAGCATGCTTGCCCAGGCACTTTTCACTCACCCTAATGACAGATGCAGGGAGGACTGCTGAAAACGTAGCATTGCTTGAAGCCTGGGTTTAGATGTGACAAGCTGTTGGATCAGCCTCATTCTTTTTGGTCCTTGCAAATGTTAAGGGCATTTTCTAAATCAAGGCATGTATGTAGTGCAGAGTAAGGGGCTTGCAAGGCTTTAGAGAAAAGCCTACGTGTACAAGGCAAGACGAACAAGGAAGGACTGTGTGTAATCCATACGCAGACTGGTTAGTCGTCTGCCAAGTCCTTTCTTCTCCCCCTCCTCCTGGCAGCCCGTAGCTACACCAGACTTTCTAGCCTCTGGGAGTGTTGTAATGTCTGGCTTTCTGACAAAGTTCTTCCAAGGTAATGTGAGCAGAAATGACTTAGCCCATAAACATTTCTGATGGGAACACGCTGTCATTTCCTCTTTCTTTGGCTTTAAGCAGTGCACTTAAAAAACACTCTGTTAAAATGTCTTCACTGTACAAAGTGATGGGTGAGCTCCATAACGACATTTTCAGTCGAATATACTTTGAATATTGACCATACTCACCCCCTGTACCTCTTCCACTCCTGCTGGTTCCCTTGCTCTCCCCAAAGAGTTCTTCCCCTTCCATGTTATGTGTATCTGTGTTTGTTTGTATGTATGCATATGTATATGTGCATATGTGTATGTATGCATGTGTATATGTCTGTGTATATTTGTGTGTCTGTAGGTATATGTATGTATGTGTTTGTGCATGTTTGTGTATATACTAGCTGATTTTCTGTCAACTTGACACAGGCTAGAGTTATCAGAGAGAAAGGAGCCTCAGTTGAGGAAGTGCCTCAGTGAAATCCAGCTGCAGGGCATTTTCTCAATTAGTGATCAATTGTGAGTGGTGCCATCCCTAGGCTGGTGGTCCTCTTTTCTATAAGAAAGCAGACTGAGCAAGCCAAGGGAAGCAAGCCAGTAAGCTGGTACTTCTCCATGGCCTCTGCATCAGCTCCTGCCTCCAGGTTCCTATCCTGTTTGAATTCCTGTCCTGACTTCTTCCAACGATGAATAGCAATATGGAATAGAAGTTAAGCCAAACAAACTCTTTCCTCCTCAACTTGCTTTTGGTCATGGTATTTTATCACAGCAATAGAAACTCTTATTAAGACAATGTGTATGTGTGTGTGTATATGTGTTTGTGTATGTGTGTATATGTATTTGTGTATATTTGTATATGTGCATGATGTGTCTGTGTGTGAGTTTATGTGTGTATGTGTGTATGTTCGCGCATGTGCGCACGCGCGCGTGCGTGCGTGTGTGTGTGTGTGTGTGTGTGTGTGTGTGTGTGTGTGTATGTGTTTCATGTATCAGCTGCTTAGTTATTTCCTCTTCTTCTGGCAGCCACAGCTAGACCAGATCTCCTTACCTCTCATGTTGGAATATCTTACTGTGTAAGTTATACACAAAACTCACCCTACTTGGTATGATGGTCTCCACGTCTTCAATTTTCCTGCAAATGACCTAATCTTGCTTCTTTTTGTTTATGGATGAACAAAACTCCATTGTGTATGTATGGCACATTTTAAAAAACCCATTTTCTTTTAGAGAATGAGCGGATCCTGGAATCTAGCTGTTGTGAGTACAGTGCTTCATTAAACAGAGATCCTCTGGGTGTGCGTGTAAGCTTGTTAAACTTAAAAGACACATATAGACGAAACTCATTGCTTCACCAAATTTTATAGTCTGGCTTCTGAACCCTCTTCTAGATTCATCTACATTCTTCCTTGTACAATTTATAGCAAAGAACTCTACTAAGGCCTATTTCACAAAATTAAACAAAAGAACCAACCAACCAACCAACCAACCAACCAACCAACCAACCAACCAACCAGCCAAGGAAACATAAACCTTGTCCTGTATATCTGGTGATTTTTCCATCACTCAGGTGATGCATTACAACATGGCCTGCTTTGGGTAGATAGGTTAGGTTGCTTTGGCTGGAATCTACCCAAGACCGCAAATATCTCTTCTTAGTAAAGTTCCATCCACTGCGTCAACCCCACTCTCATGGCTGACACTCAGGGATTTCCACTTGTCTGTGATGAGTTTGGTGAGGAGGAGGTGGCTTCTTTCCCACACTGAAAGACTATGCTGCAGTGGCTCCTGTACCTAGCGCAGTGACTCCAACTAAAGTCCTTATTAATATACTTCACGAGGCTCATTCAAGCTTTTGTTCATTTAACAGCATTAAACATCGTCAGAATCAAGAAACAAAAGAAGCCTCAAATAATCACCTACTTGACTGAGAGAAATAATTTATTGTGTTGGTCCATTACTACTTTTGGAATTTGTTACAACAGTTCAACTTGGCTTCAGTAATCCTAGATCCATGGGTAGTGCAGAGGGGAGGCCCCAATAAACCTCCAGGATGTCATCCTGAGTTTGCTGGTCACATAAAGAACACTGGACGCAGAGTCTGAAGTACTGGCTTCTAGAATCTGTTTGATTCAGTACCAGTGCTGTCTCTGCCTTTCCCACTGGGCTGGGGACAGATCGGGGAAAGGACCTGCTTTATGCGCCTGGAAATGTGAACTCCAGGGACCATGAGCTTGCTCTGCACCTGCCTGCTCACTTTCACAGGGCAAAGAATAAATGCCCTCCAAGTCCTGCTAGCATTCAGCAAGGAACAGTGAGGGTGGGAGTCACAACTTCCTTCACATGTAGAATTGACTTTTAGGTGTTTTGGTAAAGTTACTAATAAGTTGTATTTTAAATTACTATAATTATGTGAAAAAATTATGCGATTGTCCTCTTTCGCCATGATACAGCATCATGCTGGTGTCCAGAAGGTTCAGATGTCATGTTTTTGGATTAAGAAGACTTACCCTGCACATTAAGGGTAGCAGTGTTTTTCTGTGATTTTATTTTAGAAAAAACTTTAGAGTCAGAATTATTCAACGCACCCTCTTAAAGTACACAATTCAGCGACTCTAGCATATCTGTAATGTTTACAGCACCACCAGATCTAATTTTATAAAGCTTTTATTTATTTATTTATTTATTTTTTGGTTTTTCAAGACAGGGTTTCTCTGCCTCCCAAGTGCTGGGATTAAAGGCGTGCGCCACCACTGCCCAGCTTTATAAAGCTTTTATGATCCCAAACAAAACTCTCTAGCAATGACTTCAGTGCTGTCATTTCTGACCAACCTTGTCTCCCTGCCCTGCACAATCCCAGACAATCATTGTCTCTGTCTATGCTTATTACGGATATCGTAATATTGCTGGTTTAAAATGAAGGTTTGTTGACCAGAATAGGAGAGGCAATCAAACCCCATGAGCTAGCAGAAGAACTTGGATCTGATTCTGTGATAGAACTTAGAAGTTACCGATCTTGGAACCCTACAAAGTCTACTATGATCACACAGGAATAGGGACAGCTCTTCTTTTACAAAAGAACTGAGATCTAAGCATATGGAGCAATGATTCGAACCTCCTTTCAGTCTCTGCATTAAACTTTTGAAGACTTAATCTAGAAAACCGGGCCGAATAAACTTACAGCTATTCCTGGACATTGCTTTGTCAGATGCTCTGGTGATCACAGATGCTCTGAGACACACCCCATCCCAATGTTGATTTCCTACAGAATGTCATGCAGGTAACAAGCCCTTTCCTCTAATGTTGAGATAAGGAGGGGCGAATTGGCTTGTGAGGATTCTATCGAGAACCTGGGTGGGCGAATATGGAAGGATCTGAGAACTGAAAGAAACAAACAATAGTCTGCCATTGGGTAAGAAGAATTGATGTAGACACAAATGCTACATCTCCTTGGGTCAAGACTTTCTAGCACAGACTTACCCCGTTATATGAAATACAAAGGAGTCTTGTTCTAACCAGATTTGTCAGCAACCTCCCAGAATTGAAAGCAGACTTGCAGGATGGAGATGTGAGGACAGTGAAGACCCTTTGGAAGAGGTTTCAGAAATTGAAATTCCCTTCTCTTTACCCCCTTCGGTTTATTGAAGATAGATTTTCCTTACATAATATATCATGGTTATGGCTCTCTCTTTCTACTTTTTCCAAATCCTCTCTGTCCCCCTCTCCCACCTGGATGTACCCACTTCCTGTCTCTCATCAGTGAACAAACAGGCTTGTAAAGAGTAATAATAAAATCACATATAATGAGATGTAATGATACAGCAGTAATGACTAACGCATTGGAATTTGACAAAACAAACAGAAGGAAACGAGACCAAGAGAAGGCACAGGAAACATAGACCCACTTCTTCACATGCTCAGGAAACCCATAAAAACTAAATCAGATAAAACTAATTCTTTTTTATACATAAAGAACCCATAGGGCAAAAAGAGGACAGATATTTATTAATAAAATAAAAATTAAAAAACAAGTAGCTGTGGTCTGCCTGTACTGAAGTCACTCTCTCTCCCTGGCAGGCCACTGTCCCTCCAACATTAAGTATGCTCCCAAATGACCTGAAGCCTGTGATTTGAAAGCATCCTTTGCCTGGACCATCAAAGTCCAGAGCAGGTCCCCATTGCTTCCAGTGACAGAGGAAAAAGCCTCAGGATGTGGTTCTGTGTAAAGATCAGAAGACACCAAGAGTCTGAAGACACAGCCCAAGGTCTGTGGTTCACAAAGACTGCATGAAAACCCAGTTAAGTAGCAAATGGGAGGAGATTTTGCTGAAAGGAGAGAGCTGGGCATTAGTTGGCACATAGACTGTGAATGTCACAGTCTGTTTCTTGCAGTGTAAGCACAGGGAGAATTATGGGGTTACTGGATACCAGGCTTAGCATTTTCTGTGGGTTTTGTTGTTGTTTCTGAGGCAACTAAATGTATATAGACTACACTAAATCAGTGGTTTTTATTTAAAGGTTTGTTGGTTCAATATTTTTAACTTATGAAATCAATTTTTTTCCTAACTCTGGATTCATTGTGCCTTTATAATAATTACTTGTGATATTTACAATATTATCAAAACTTAGGATTTTAAAAATATAAATGCTTATTTTCTATAATAAATCTAGGGTACAAAATTGAACTCTTAACATCATCATCTAAATTCAACAAGTACGGTTGTATTTTCAACATGTTTGTAGAATTTAAAAATTCATAACTTTTTTGACCACATTACTTAGGTTGCCCAGGTCACCAGGAATGCTCTATCTATATTGGGTACATTTCTCAATTTTCATTTTTCTGACTTTCCAGTTATTGTTTTTATTGCAAAGTTTATTTGGAAGGTGCTTCTGTCTTAGTTTTACTTGGCTGCACTCTGAAACTGACCTGACTCTACATGTTTTATCCTTGATTAAAAATGTGTATACTATGATTATGTCGGCGTTGCGGAGTGAATCTAAGCCATAGTGCTTAGGGGCCAGTCATGAAAATTGCAGGGCTGAGGTTGCACCATAAAGCTTAGTGGTAAAGTAGAAAGCACAAGGCTTAGGTTTGTTCTCCAGTACCACTAAAAGGAAAAAAATAATGCACTTCTTAAAATATACAGTCTTGAGGTGACTAAGATGTATAAACTGACTAACTGGATTCTAGTTTTAGACCATTGAAAGACACTGCCAGAGGAATTCACAGGACATTTTAGATTTACCTGAAAAGGTTGACAGATGGAGGAAGAAAGACAGAGTTGGATTCTCTTAGGAAATGTCTGGTTGCAGTTGAGTGCGTAAAGGGGAAAGGTTATAATGGGGTAACATGCTAAGTTGTAGGAGGCTTAAAGGCAAACAGAATTGTTTTCCTGTGAACAAGGCTGAAAATAAACAGCGACGTGTATGGAAATTTTGATGGCATTTGATTGAGTCTGACGGATTTATTCAGAAGTTGGCAACGGGGGCTGGTGACAGTCGCAAAATATCACACGGGAAATGCAGAAAGGGTGGAATTGCCGGGTTTGATTTGTGCTGTAATAACAGTGAAACCACAGTTTCCAGAAACACAAGTGGGTGAAGGAGAAACCTGGTGCTCTGGCATCTGTTTAACAGTAAGAAACCCAAGGACTTGCACAGTATGATGTTTAAAATGTTTGCGGATAAAAATTAGAATCAGAAAGGATTGTTTAAGTAAGTTTACTCTGCACAGGGGCAAATGCTCCTCCCAGAGGACACAGGTTACCAATTAAAAAAAAATCCAGTGCTATGGGTGGCTACCTCCCCCAGAGGTCTCCGTCAGTACAAGTTATTGCTTTTGCGCTTGGTTGCCCAGAAGAACTTAACAGGAAGACCCTATTGCTGAAGGCGCCACACATTTTGATCACAGGACTTTGAGAAATCAAGCTTACCTGAAGGTTTTCTTCAGCTGCCCAGCTTTCATAGTACCAGCAGGTGCTATGCAGGATGCTGGGGGAAGAAAAGTGTCCCACAGTCTTACCCAGCTGTGAACCCTAAGAGCTACAGGAATGAGTGGCCTGGAAAGACACACTCACATGTACAACAGTGGCCGAAATATTGTGAAGGCAACCAATCACTTTCTGATTGGATTTAAGCACCTCTCTAAAGGATAGAACTCATGCCTGATACTATGAATTTGGCCAACAACCGATGGTTAGGGAGGTCATGGGCCCTAATCTAATACAATTAGTTTGCTTAATGGATATAGTATCATAATGCCTTCTAAATACTGATTTTTTTTTATTGTTTTTTTGAGACAGGGTTTCTCTGTGTAGCCCTGGCTGTCCTGGAACTCACTCTGTAGACCAGGCTGGCCTCAAACTCAGAAATCCGCCTGCCTCTGCCTCCCAAGTACTGGGATTAAAGGCATGCGCCACCACCGCCCGGCCAATACTGATCTTTATACTCATAGATTAGTGTCGCTCCCAGTCAGTGTTAGATGACAGTTAATACAGACTCATTACTGGTCAAGTGACTACACAGTGCGTGGCTATAAATGGAACATCTATATTACTCTCATTACCCCCAAGGCGCAGAAAATATTGTTGAAGAAAGGAAAGAAAAATTGTAGGAGCTGGAAGCTGGAGATTCTTGGGGCAAAACAGTGCCTTTTGGGCATGTCAGGGCCATTACACCCATGACCAGCTATGGTTGCCTGTGGAAAACTTGCACACGATCAAGCCAGTAAAGATCCCAGCATGCATAGTGAGAACACAAGGCCTCTTCCACCTTTAGGTAAGGAGCTTTGGACACCTGCTGACTGGAGAGTGGAAGTTCATTTTCATTAGGTGTGTGGCCCCTGAAGGTTGACTGTATTCTAACGGATGGTCCTACACCTATGTAGGGTAGCACTAAGTGAACATATTGGGTACTGGGACAGATCCCCAGGCCGTATCCCGTGTCTCATTTTCCTCTTCACTGAAGAGAGGCTTTGGATTCCCTACTATAACTTTACCTCAATCAATGTGATAATGATTTTATTTTTGGCTCTTGGTTTGATGTAAGACAATTAGCAGTGATTTATGAGCATGCAAACATAGCTATAAGTGATTCACATATAAACAAGAAGTTCTAGGACAAGGTGACACACACATACACCATAATAAAACATACTGTGTTGTAGGACCGTGAAAGGACAGCATGGATTCTGGTCGAGCACTGAATAGAAATCGATGGAGACTCCAGGCGATCCTAAGGGATGGCATGTGTTTTGCCCCTAAGGGATGGCATGCGTTTTGCCACGCTCCCAGACTCCAGGCTCCTGACATAGGCTTCTGACAGGAGGCTGCAGACTTCCACAGAGTGAGGTCCTCTAGTCACATAGGACAATGCCCCCTAGCCCCTCCACAGGTAGAAGGCCTGACTACAGGCCACAGAACCTCAAGACAGATCTCCATATTAATGAGATACCTAAGGGCCAGAAGAGTGTAGCCAATTAAACATTCCTTCTGAGACCCTCCTCCTTGCAAAAGGTATTTAACCCTCAGGCCCACCCTGAAAATACTGGGGCATAATTTCATCCATTTTCCGCTATGACAATAAATATCTTAAGACCATTGACTACTCTTCTTGAAATCTGACGTGGGGAACAGTGGAACAGGCCTTCGTCTGTTGAGCCACTGTCTAACCTCTCACAGAAGAATTCTCTGAGTTCCCAGACACAGAGACGTCCAGCCACCCAAGCTGAGCCAGCCATGACCCAGCCAAATGAGTTGCCTCTCATCTCCACAGGACACAACCAGAGCTCATCCCTCCCCCCAAGAGATCTGGCTCCCCTCAGGACCTCAGACTGTGCTCCCCCCCCCACAGTAGAATCCTGCAGCTTTACATAGCCCGATGTCTGCTCTGCACCAACATAGAGTGAACACAAATTCCTGCTCCTCTGTCCCCACGAGAGGTCCTAGCCATGTGGTGAGACAGAGGCAGGACTCACACATCAATCCACGCATTCTACAACTCAACACTGTATATTGCTGCCTGTGCTCTGGACTACTTGAAGCCTGACCGTACCTGCCCTTGGAGGTTGGAGGTGAGGCATTTATCCTGTAAGTAAAAAAAAAAAAAAACCAAAAAAAAAAAAAAAAACCAAACAAACCTAAAACTAATCATCTGTATTAAGGACACCATCCAGTCTTCCAGAATATACTTTTCCCAAAGGTTGCGGTGGTGGGGGGATGGAGGGGTGGGGGTTGGGGGGGTTGGTGAGTTGGACAGGGGGAAACATCAGCCATAATAGGTGTAAAAGATCCCTGATTGCCACCCAAGTTCTGCCAGTGGACAGGGACAGGTCCGGTAGTCATTTTGGTGGCTGATTGTCCTCCAACTCCCATAATGGAGAGACCAGACCGGAATCTCCAATGGGGGAACCAGACTGCACCTCGTGCTTGCAGGCAAGGAAGAGACCACACATCTAGAGGAGGTCAGGGTCCCACATGTTCTCTGGCAATATCAAGGGGGCCAAAATAGGAGCCTCCTCCCAAAATTGATTCAGGTCTTGAGACCACGAGTAACCAGAAGGGTTTTCAGAGCCCTAATCTGGGGTTCCTTGATGGTGGAGGGGAGGGAACCCATGATGATGGGCACAAAGGAAATAAATGAATATATATGACAAATATGGCAGAGGCAGTGACAAAAGTCATGTGCTGAGCAGGGAACTCCCTCAGGTGTAGTTCAAAGGTCTTATACCTGTAAGGTGTACCCAGGATGGAAAAAGTGTTCTAGAGCCGATCCCTGGTACCACCACCTGGGAAACAGCCCCTATGTCAAGTACCAGGATGAATCCAGACCAAAAGTAAAAATGAGCGGACAAAGACAAAGAAGGCAGAAAAGATGGCCGCTGCACACTCACCGCAGCAAGCTCACCCAAACAGAAAGAAAAACAAAAAGATGGCCGCGCATGCTCACCACACACTCGCATCACACCCACTGCACACTCACCTCCCCCCCTCCCCCGCCCCGAACTCACCGAGACCAAAAGTGAGGTCACTGGGATAAGCAGACAGAAAGGACAAAGAAGACAGAAATAAGGTCCACGCAGAGCCCACAACATAAAACACTAAGTGGCCAACTCACCGAAGAAGCAACTGAAGGAGGCACAACAGCAGCAACGCGAGGAGAAGAGCAGATCAGGTTGAACCGTGGGTACAGTCCTTGCAGCAACAGGTGAAAAAATGAGACCCCAGAAAAGGAGGTTCACAAGTAGCCACAAAATGAGGACAATGAAGTAGTCTGTCACGACCGCTCAATCAGGAAGACGCGCAACGGACGACCAGGAAGAAAGACGCCTGCGTCTGCTCGACCAGGAAGAAAGACTCGACCAGGAAGAAAGACGCAAGGATGCGACGACCGGGATCTTCTCAACATGCTTTATTGCAGGAGCACCCCATAGTGAAGCCGGGACCCAGAGCAGCCAGAGAGTGCTGCTTATATAGAGGGGAGAGGGGGCATGGCTTTCTCTGATTGGTCACCCTGTCGGACCTAATTTGCATGTCCTCTCTGATTGGCCGTCCCGCCTGGGCCTAATTTGCATAAACCTATTTGCATAGGACCCACCTACGGAGGGGTTTCTGTGCAGGGATTGGCTAAGGCACCAATACCTCATTTGCATATACCCACTCGGGAGGGGTTCGCACCAGAATCTGCTGACGCATGCGCAGTAAGTAGACTTGTTTGCAAGTGGTGCAACAGGAAACCAGTGCCATCTTGTAATGCCGGATCGGGATCGGCGGACTACAGTAGTCCATTCGCCATGCTGGGCAGAAGATGCTGCCTGTGCCCTAAACTACTCGCTGCCAGACTCTACCTGCCCTTGGGGGTTGGAGGTGAGGTAATGCAGAGTCAATGACACAGACCCCCAGAGCAGATGAGAAACACCACAGCAAGCTCATCTGAACAATGCTGCAAGCCTGGGCCCCATTGGTCCCAAGAAAGCGTATCTTCTAAACAGCAGTTCCCAATTGGCTGGCATTGTCTGCAACAGCAGCCCTTGGTCTCTCAGACAGTCGTCAATTAGGTTCTCCTGCAGGAGATGCTTTTGCGGCTGCACAGCCCCTGGCGTTAACACAGAGGTGGCTCTGCCTTTTCTGCTATATACTATATATGTATGAAATTCTCAATGAATAAATAAAATATAGTTAAATGTACAAAACTGGAAACTACCATGAATAAATTAATTTAAATAAAAATTTGTATACTATATAACAGAAGTTAATAGTCAAAGGAGCACATTGGGAAAAAATGGATCTTATTTTGGATGTTAAGAAGAACCAAGAAAGTGGGGGAGAAGATAACACGCGGAAGGAGCCAGTGTGTACCCCAAGTTTCTTCCTCAGAAAGTGGGGAGATGTAAGTGGCGGAGATTTGTTCAGCATTCTGGAGGGGCAAGAACTGTGGAAGTTTTGTTGAACGATCCTGACCTTGGGCGTGTGAAAGGAGGCAAGCAGAAGGGAGAGGTTAGCCTGACGCTCGAGCAGTGAAGTTTACGTGGGTGCGACGGCTGTGTGGCCAGAACCAACGCGAACAAGGTGGATTCAACTTCAACTTCAGCAGGATGAGAAAGGCTCAGGTGTTTCTCAGAACCTGACAGAGAATGGATAACACGAGGGCATCCGGTTCTTTCTGGCCTTTAAAAAGTGCAAGACTCACCCAGGTGACAGCCCACACTCAGCTCATCCACACACCTCCCAGGTCATACAAACTTGTAAGGATCTTAGCGTCACAAGGAGCAAACCTGGCCGCTGCTGTGTATTTTTCCTTGATCCATTTCCTCCTATTAAAAAGCAATTTATTGAGACACGGTTGACATTATTTTGGTTTAAATACCCACTCCCTCTCAATGTACTTGCTAATTTGGAAATAAAATATAGAAGGGGAAATAGGAAAGAGAGAGAGAGAGAGAGAGAGAGAGAGAGAGAGAGAGAGAGAGAGAGAGAGAAGAAATCTCCATCTCTATAGGCCCCTTATCAGAAACTTCCAGTTATTTCTGCACTTGCTTGCAGCAATACTGTGTTATCTGTCTCAGGATGAAGAGCTGGTTACCAAGGAGAGCTAAGGGGTAAAGCTGTTTGGCTTCCAATTTTCTCATCCCGTTGAAGTTGAAACTTCCCAGTAGTTCTTCCCCCCGCCCCCCCAAAGCCACATTTATAGCCCTGGGCCTGTGTCTCTTCTTCTTCATTGAAAAAGGCTTTGAGCTCTGTAACTGTAACTGGTACTTCAATTAATATGATTAATTAATTCTCCCTCAATTAGTATGTTTTGTTGGGCTCTTGGTTTAAGACAATAAGCAGTGACTTATTGGGGCATAGCTACGAGCAGGGACAGGTCTGTGGCTATGAGCAATGCACAGGCTTGGGGTGGTGAAGCAGCCTGGAATTTATCTGTCTATGCACAGATTCACTGTGTCCCCCAGTTTCATCTGCTAAGGAGGAAAACCCAGTTCCTTTGGCCATGATGACGTCATTTTTTTTAATCTTGTCCTTTCCACTAACCCCTTTTTTATCTGGGTCGTCTATTTTGCTTGGCTTTTTGGATTGCCTTCTGCTATCTACAGAAAACAGTTTCATTTGCTTTGACATGTTTGAGAGTTCAGGATCACAATTTTGCCAATTTTAAGTTTATGGAGTTTCTCATGTTTTCATGGCTGGATTTAAAATGAAAAAAAAAATAAAGCTCACATTTGTATGCAACGAGCAGTAGATGGTATCCTGCATTTGTTTGTTGTGTTGTGATCAAGACGTTAAGAAATACTGAAGCGTCTCGTGCCTTGAACACAAAATCACTTTAAACAAAAGTGGAGAGAAGAGAAAATGAAGAGCAGGTGTCTTAGTGACTCTTATTGCTGTGACAAGGCACCAGGACCAAGATGACTTATAGAAGAAAACACTTAATGGGCAGTTTCAGAGGTTGAGTTCTGTCAGCAGGCAAGCAGGCCTGGCACTGGATCAGTAGCTAGCTTACAACTCTGCCCACAAGCACAAGGCAGATAAAGTTAACGGGGAATGATATTGGTGTTTGAAACCTCAAAGCCCATTCTCAGTGACACATTCTCCTCCAACAAAGCCACACCTCCTAATCCTTCCCAAACAGCTCTATCAACTAGGAGTCAGTATTGAAACATATGAGCCTGTGGAGGCCATTCTCATTCAAACAAAGAGTTGGTTGAATGGATCTTGGTTTGCATTAGTTTTGCTTAGTAAGCTCAGCAGAGAAGCTTTCTGTGATGCTTTAGGTATTAAATTAAACACTTATTGATTCTGTTTCCAGAAAGTTCATGGAAGTGGGACATGCCAAGGAACTTTTCTCTCTACTAAAGGTACTTCTTGTCAGTTTGGTACTAAAATTCTAGTCCTACATATTATTTTCAATAAAAACTAAACACAGCAGGAAGCCAGGTGTGGTGGCATGCGCCTATAATATCATCACATAGGAAGCAGAGATAGGAAGATACTGAGTTTACAGCCAGTCTGGGCTATACAGCAAAGTCATTACCAACCTAGATTTATATAGTGCGATCCTGCTGGAGCAAACCAAGATCTGGGACTGTAGCTCAGTGGCAGACTGATTGCCTAACATGTACAAGCCTTGGGTTCTGACTCCAGTACAGAAGGGAGGGTGGAGAGGAAGCATTTAAATGCTTAATGAAAGGAAGCAATCTGATAAATATGGCATTCCCACTAAAACACGTATACCATTATTTAAAATGATGATTTCCTTAACTAATATGGGAAAGCATGTTGATGCCATGTTAAATGGGGGAAGCAAAGTATGAAATTATACATCACCTGAGATTTTAAACTCTTCAAGAATTACTTGTGCTTGTTAAGTGCATATAGCCAAGACTTCACATTGTCTAGTCGGGACTGTCTGAGTGCAAGAACGCCAGTCCCCATAAACTGCCCATAAAGTTAACTTACAAGACATAGTCTTGTATGAACAAATATACTCTCAAGAGGAAAGAGCGCTGCGTCAGGTGAGTAGCGCTGTGCAGTGGCCACGCTGGTGTGGAACACAGACAGCTTGCTTCACTGCCATTTTCCCTTCTCCATCATCTCTCCTTGGGCAGATTTTCACAATGCTCACAATTTCTCCAAGAAAATCTGGTCAGGGACACTGCTGCCTAATGGCATCTGTCAGGGACTGGTGTTCATAACAACTCAACAGAGCCACATGAAGGCTTGTCGCTCCTTCTTTCCCATGCTTTCTGAATGTAACCAACATTAATGACTGCTGCACACTCACCAATTCAGAGTCTGGCGAGGGGTTGTGGTAGTCGGGATCCCTGAGAGGTTCTCGTGGAGTTGCTTGCACATCATATGGAGATCCAGAAAAATTTCTTAACTGCTACAAAACAAAGGAAGGAAAAACAAAAAGAGAGAAAAACACTAAATAAAGAACAGGGCAGTTCCTGCCTTTTGAGAACCCATTCATAAAGGGTACAGTGGCCTCATCAGAGCTGTCCTGAGAGGGACCTGCTCTCAGTTCTTCCTCTTTAGTGAGTCATTATCTCTCCTCATAATCCTTCTGTCCCTTCCCACTATGCCATCCAGGAGCTGTAATTGTTATTTCTCAGGGATAATTGTTATGTCTTCTGGTCCCTGCCTTCTTCCTATACTATAAAAGTTCCATGAGTTTAGAGAAAGCAAGGAAAAGCAAACACTTGTGCCTACATGTTTATTGACGAATGACTCACAGGAGGAGAACATGATTCACAAGATGGAATCAGCCTAGCTATCCATCCGTAAGTGAACAGATAAAGGAAATGCCTATATATACATATATACAGTGGATTTTTATCCAGCTATGAAGGAAGTTGAAATCATGACAGACACAGCAAAATGGATGGAATGGGAGATTATTATGTTAAGGTGAAATAATCCAGACTTGGGAAGATAAATATTACAAGACTTTCTTTTATATGCAGGATATTGATGTAAGTTTATATACCTATATATCTACATGTGGGACATGATGGTGGAAAGGGACTAGAGAGATAGAAGATGGGGTCTAAGTGGGTAGCGGAGGGAAGCAATGGAGAGTAATGAGATAGAGATGTCATGAAAGCAGCAGGAAGCAGCTGGGTGGGAGAAGGCGATGAGCAAAGCAGAAAGAAGTGTGAACAAAGCGAAGAAGTGATGCCCATGTGTGAAATATTCGACTGACATTCATCTTTGCATATGTTAGCCCCAAGTAAGAACAATAATAAAATAAGAGAAAACCAAAAGCTGTCTCAAATCTTTCTGTGCTTCTGTGTTACTGGACACTTCACCTTTCCAGAGAATGACCAGCCTGAAGCAGTTATTGGCAGTTTGCTGGAATGAGCTGATTTACTTCCTTTCTGTGCTATCCTCCTGCCCAACTGTGAGCCAGTATCACGTTGGCAAGCCTCTGTGTATGTACCTATGAGCTTCACTGACAGAGTGACTGCCTCCATGTGTAAGCCCTGGGTGTCATCTCCAACACTGGAGCGGGGAGGGAGCATCTAAATGCTCAATGAAAGGTACCTGTTAAATAAATATGGCATACACATAGCATGAATGTGCCATTATTAAAAAGATGATTTCCAAGACTGTCATGAAAAAAATGTGTTAATGTAGTGTTAAAGCAAGACAAGTAGAGCATGAAAGTACATATCTCCTGAGATCTCAGACTCCGAGAGTTACCTGTGCTTCTTACATGCACAAAGTCTGAACAAGAACAATCCAGCAAGGTTGACCAAATCTTAGGCTGCCTTTTAGCTTCATAATGCACACCCAGTCTGGTAGTTTGGAATCACAGAGATTACCATCTCTGGAGGGTCTGGTAATGATCAGCTCCATCCCCACTTTCGTGACGATAGCCTTGATACTGGAGAAGGGTGTTCTGGGTCACAGAACTATGTCTACCAGCATGCAGTGAGAGTCTAGAGCATTCCCGTCCAAATCTAGTGCCCTTTTTTAATAAAAGAAAACCAATATTATAAATCTATTCTTATTTGACTTGTGCCTTTACTCTAGAAACTTCATAATTTTGCTCAAATGCCATCCTTGTTAAACCAAAACCTTTATGGATAAACTTAGATGCAAGAGAACTCAAAACCCACTTTGAAATCTTCAAAACTCCTCCAAAGCTTTTGTGGTTCACAGGACTGCTATTAATTAGGGCTAATCTGACTATGTTGTACCTTCCCAGGTAGACTTTTAAAAATCCCTTGAAAGCAGCAGTTTTTAAATTCTTGTCTCACAATGCCTGACACAGTTGGCTTTCGAGGATACTCAATAAGGTATAGTGAAAGAGTGAATGAACTAATAAGTTCATTCATAAGTGAATAACTAATAAGTGAAAGAACTAATAACTAATAACACTCATGAGTGTTTGGAATGGAGCCTTTATTCTCTTCCAAAGACGAGTCATTAAGAATGAGAGCCAGATGCATCTCTGGGGACTGGGAACATGGTGAGTTATGGGAAAGTCTTTCCGACTCTCTGGCTGAATGAGCAGTGGTAACATTAAACGGCAACCTTGAAGTAGCTAGCTATGATTTAGAGAGTCTATTCAGATGACTTTTTGTAAATAAATCAACTAAATAGCTGCCTATAGCCATGCAGGAGAACTGCCCCTCCCAGGGAAGGTTCAGGTGTTTACCTGGCTAAGAGGGTATGGCCACCAAAGTCACTCCAGTAGCACTTATGTCTGCAGCACTGTGTGGCTTCTGCCACTTGTCCCTTAGAAGACTTACCCCACCCAGCTCGTTGATCCCTCGTTGAGGTTGTGGCGATGTAGCATGGCTTACCCCAATTTCAGATGTTCCCTGAAGTGTGGCTCACCTTCCCCTAGGATTCTTTTGTTTTCTCATGGGACATTCAGAGCCCTTGAAACTGAAAAAGAAAAAACACATTTTCTGATACAGAATTGTGAAAAGTTCTGCTTATGAACATGTCTCTTTGAATTACGGTCCATCTCAAAGGATAAATGGGCCTAGGAGATGGTAAAGTCACTTAGGCACCCCTTCTCCATTGGAATGCTTTTGCTTCATTTCCCTAATCTCATAGGCTGGGATTTTTGGATTTATAGATAGCCATTCATTGTGTTGAAATTCTGATTTATATTACTAAGCCAATGGTAGTTGAGTTGGAAAGAGTTTAACTCATGTTTGTGAACTTGATGGCAAAGGCCCCATTACTGAGTCATCTTGTCAGCCAAAGGAGATGCCCAGTGTTGTGTGTGTGTCTGTGTGCATCTGTAGGTGTTTGTGTGTGCATGTATGTACGTGTATGCATGGGTGTCTATATGTGCATGTGTGCGTGTGTGTGCGTGTGTGTGTGTGTGTGCCTGTGTGTGTCTTTTCCCTTTATCACTCTTCACCTTACCTTTTTTTTTTTTTTGATAGAGGGAATCTCTGAGCTTAGATCTCAGTGTTTTGACTACATTGGCTGGAAGTCACTGGATCAAAGAATGTGTATTTGTAATCTTCCTTACAGGTTATATCAAAGTTTGTATCCAACAGCATACTTGGGGTGATATTTTCTGACTTCTGACTCTGATGAATGTAAATATATCCCACCCTACATAGTGCAATAATCTTTGATTCTATTCCCTAGGAAGTGTCATTCTTAGACAGGTAGGGATGGTCAATCTTTAGCTCTCTCTCAATTAAAGGGCACAGGTTCAAGAAGGACCACATTGCATCTAAACAGATGAAAGGATGTCCCTATGTTCTACTTTTGCTCAGAGTTGTGTTTAGTAGGAAGACCACAAAAAGCATTATGAGAAGTGTTCAGGCCCTAGGCTGTTAGTTCCCAAGATTAAGGCTATCTCCATACAACTGATGGCTTGGGATTCCTAATTGCTCTCAGTGGACATCTCATTGATGAATGCTTGTTAACATTCCTGATTTTCTTTTCTCCATATTTTTGAGTGCTGTTATTTTCTGAGGAAATGATTGATCCAAGTCTCATTTGTCCTAAGCCTTTAATCTTGGCATCCATGGGCCGCTTTAATCAGTCTGCCTCATCAATGGTTTTTCTTTAATATATAAATATGTGTTCCTTTCATGAGATAATAAAGAGCTAATGACATCTGATAATTTGGATGTATTATAAAACTTTGGATGTGTTAAATCTAGGTTTCTGCCCGCCCCTGCCCCCACACACTATTTAGTGGAAGATGAAGGCAAAAAGCTGTGGATTTTAGGTACAAATCCCACACACACAAAATAAAAGACAGAGGATGTTCAGCCTAAGCAGGCTTTCAGCATCTCTGGTCCCTTGTGAGCCCATCATGTCCACTCTCATATAATGAGAAAGTAATTGAGAAAAACTCACACAGAACCCACAGACATTGAGAAACAATGTCTGGGGCAAGATGCACAGTTACATGGAGGCAAACTGAATTTGGCTTTTGTTGCAGAATTGTCCTCTCTGTGAGGCAGATACTCATTGTTTGTATAACCAAAAAGAAAAGCAAGCAAGCAAGTAGCTTGCCTTTGGCCAAGGCCTGCCTGCTCTTCAAGACAGCCTATCATACAGCAGATAGCAAAGGAAAAGACACTGTCAGGGTTCCCTTTCTTTAAGAAAAGGGGAGGGGAATTGTAAAGATGAGGTAAAAATAATGGCCGGTTTAATGAGCATGTGGGTGCTAGCTGCGGGAGGTGATGTATACGCGACTCTGGTCGATGAAAAGCCGTTGGGCCTAGGCAACTCCAACAGCCGTGAACAAATAGGATTAGCTTCTCCAACTGGAAAGAAGTTCCCACAGTTCAGGGGCAGCTTGTTAGGGAGCTGGGCCAATCTCCCTCCCGCCAGCTTATCCAGGAACCGCTCATGTCCATTCACTCCTGCTCCGGGTAAGCATCTTCTAAGTGCTCTTCCTGCAGTCTTTGCTCTGGTTCAGCCTCAGAGCCTTCCGGATTCCTTTCTCTTTTTCCGTGTCCTGGAAATCCTCTCAGGGCTGTCTGCTATTATTCACTCTGTTTCCTGACTTGCTGCTTTACCTCCCATCACAACAATCCTCTGTTAACCTCCATATCTATCCTCTTTTATCCCCCACTGCTAGAGGGTCAGTGGGCTCTTTAAGGTCCTTTCATACAGTGGCTCTCAACCTGTGAGTTGAATGACCCTTTTATAGAGGTCACCTAAGACGTCAGAAAACACAGATATTTTCATGACTATTCACAACAATGACAAGTTACAGTTACGAAGTAGCAGTGAAAATCGTTGGAGATTACCACAATATGAGGAACTATATATTAAAGGGTTGCAGCAATAAAAAGGTCTAATAGTTAAATACAGAATTATCCATAAGACCCAACAATCCAGCTACTAGACATTTGCCTTAAAGAGCTAAAGACAGGTGCTCAAAAAAAATCTTTGTAATATTTATTGTAATGTTTTCTTTTAAAAGGTATACCCAAAACCAATATCCATCAGCAGATGAAGGACTAACCAAACTGCACTTTGTCAACCTAACTGTAGAAATTTATCTTTGAAAAGGAAGTAATGATACTATGTCAAGTAGCCATGCTATAATATGGGGGAGGGGTGACCCCAAAAGCATTGCATAGTGGGTCAAAGAGGAGAAACTAGTCACAAAGGTTACACATTGAATTACTTGAATTAGCCAGGACAGATGAGTCTATACGGCTAGAAAACCACGAGTTGTCAAAGGCTAGAGATAGTAAGTGGAGAAATATTGCTTGTTGGGTGTGAGCTGTTGATCTGAAGTAAGAAGATACCTTGGAACACTGTGAACATGCCAATGTCATTGAATTGTCTAGTTTAAACTACTCAATTTTATGTTATGGATTTTTTGTTAACCTCAATTAAACAACAGGAAAATAACAATTTCCTCAAAAGCATACCTGAGAGCAATTTAAGTGCAGTTTCTCCTGGTGTAATTGCATTTCAGTAAAGTGACTGAAGAAATAACTTAATTCAGGGCAGGGATAGTGTAAGAAAATGATGATAGTCTTTCAGACTGGTACAGGGCTTTATAGTTTACAGAGCGTCATATGTAAACATCCATCCATCCATCCATCCATCCATCCATCCATCCATCCATCACCTTATATATCCTTGTAACCCCTTTCTCTTTCTGCCTCCTTACTGTATCAGATCACACTCTGACATCTGGAATAATGCCTGGTCCACTCAGCTTCAGATGCCATGCTTGAAACTTCATCTGGAAGCACAAATGTGTTATGGGGCTCGGAACACCTGAGATGCCCCTTAGATGGTTCTGAGCAGTCCTCAGGGAGAGCAGGTGGATAACGATGAGAAAGCCAAGCTTTAGTCAGACAGCCTCGGAATGTGGGTCTGCTTCTTCTCCTCAGTGATGAAGCAGCCCCTGATTATGAATGAAGGCAGCTGTTGTCAGTTAGGGCAGAGACAGCACATATTTTCAGTTGGAATTTCTGGGTACGTAACATTGACTGAATTATATTGGCATCATTTATGAGTTGAAGATATGAAGGATGGAGAGGGAGGAATAGAAATTACACAGCTAATAAAAATAAGTAGGTCAAAGGAACATTGATAAGTGGTTGTTTCCGGAATTTCTGGAGGACAGCGATTCTATTGAATCATTTTGTCCAGAGGTTTGCATGGCACTGGGAGTGTAATACACAAATTTATATTTGTTGACTTGGTTCTATTATTTATCCATTTGTTTTGGGGAGAGGATGATGTTCATAATGCAAGGCCTTTGGAACAAAGGACCATATCTCTTTTATCTGCCAGCCTTATGGAATTGAATAACTGGCTGCTGAGAAACCATAGATAAATGAATGATGGAATTGAGCAGAGAGAATGGAGCGACTCTGGAGCATGGCAGTCCTAGGTTTATACCCTATTTTTGGCACAAAGCAATAGCATCATACTATAAATAAGGATGCTAGATCAAATTTACAGTTCAGGAATGGACATGCTTAGTGAGTGGTAGGTTCTATTTATACATCAAATAATGGCCATCAAATGATGACCAGTGTGCAAAGACCAACCAAAGGAATCTCTTTGAGCAACTGAATGCCACCCATTCTTGTGCTCCCTCATGTGGCCCAGTATTCATCTATGCCTTTAGCCAATGGCTACTTATTGAGCTGATGCTGTGTGCCATGGGCTGTTCTGGGAGCATCAGGAGTTTGCTGAAGGGTTATGAAGAAGGGAGTGGTGCACTCAGATATTGAATTACCATGTGCACGTGACTTACAAAGTCTCCTCCGATTTGCTGCGTGAAGTGTGACTTTAAGCCTGTGGAGATATAGGGAAGAGATGCAGCATGTGTTATAGCTGCATCATGGAAGAGGCTGAGACTCCTGTCATGTGAGACTGAGACAGGAGAGCTGTGAGAGGATTTGGTGGATAATTAGGGCTGCTGAGCAAAAGGGACCTGGTGATGGGTTGGGGATGTGGAAGAGAAAGAAAGAATGAAACTGGTTTCTATGACAAATAATGATGTGAGTGAAGCTGCTGTTTCCTAATGGGACCACTGGGGAAACAAGAGGTCAAGACAAGAGACTGGACAACTGTGGTTCAGATGCGAGCCATTCAAAGTATCTATTGGCTATTGACCTGGGGCTCAGTGCAGGGACTGGAGCCATGGATGTACAATAATTGATATGGGACATCTTTAAAACTATGAACATAGATGAATTCCCTCACAGGGTAAAGAGAAATCCTGGGCCTGAGATGCAAAAGGCTACTACATTTGGACGACAAGTAGAGGGGGACCCAGCAAAGGGCATAGAGAAGGAACAGCCTGTTAGAAAAATTGGATTCACGGAGTTCAGAGAAGAGCGTCTAGCAATGGCTGTCACCCACTGTCACTGAGAGGGTTGATAGGAGATGGACAGGAAAGACAGAGTGGAGCCTGGTAAGACTTGGTGTGTTAGTTTGGTTTCTTTGTTGCTGAGATAAAACATCAACCAATTTGTAGAAGAAAGGGATTAGTTGAATTTACGATACAGACCATCATCAAGGGAAGGCAGGGCAGAGACCTGGAGGCAGGAACTGAAGCAGAGACCATGGTGGAGTGCTGGTGTGCTCTCTTGGCTTGCTCAGCTGCCTTATTTATACATCCCAGATCCTCCCATGTCACCACCCGTTTAGAACATTCCCACAAACATGCTTACAGGTCACACTGATGGGGGCAATTCTTCAGCTGAGCCTCCCTCTTTGCAGGTGACTCTAATATCTGTTAGGCTGAGAGAAACTAACTAGCACAATGGGCAAAGGCAGTTTCAGCCACAGGGAGAGAGGTGGTGGGAATCTAAAATGGGTGTGTGCCTGGAAGGCAGAGTGAGGCATGGGCTGTGCCATTGAGATCATTTTTTTTTTTCCAAACAGGGACTGGGACAGATAGATAGAGCCAGGGGATGTTGTCCCAGGGTGCACTGCTTCCACAATGAGAACAAACATCTGTAAAGCATGTATATAGGTGGATAAGAAGAATCCTGGGGACAAGATGGGTGATTCAGGAGACAGGGTAACTGCAGGTGGGAATTCTCTGTCTCATGGTGCAGCTGTCTGAGGAAATTCTGGGGAGACAACTTCTAGAGATTTTGGATGCTAGTGTAGAAATTACTCAAGGAAAATGGGAGGTAACACCCATGTCTTTTGGGCAGAATTTTGCCAAACACATATGTGTACAGTCAAGTGCATACATGTATGTACTTACATGCAGACATGTATGCAGACATGCATACACAGTGTGGCAGGGCATGGTGTCAACTTGACACACACACACACACACACACACACACACACACACACACACACACGGTGGAGGGGAGAGGAAGAGGTCCTGGGTTGCTTTGTTAACTAAACAGCAGAGAAAACCTTAAGTTACTGCAATCAGCACAGGTGTGACAGGATCCCCGAGTTCCCTGCCTGGAAGGATGGAACTGCCAGCAGCAGGGACCTAGCTATAATTAGCCGCTATTCTAACCTCGAAAGCTGCCTGTCCTTGAGGTGACTCCAGGCTTTATCACAGGGCTTGGTAAGGAGCCAGGGAAAGTCCATTTGGGGGCTGGCTGGGCAGCGGCATTTTGCTTGGCTCCAGGAGTGCAGCTCGGCCCTCAGGCTGGTCACCATGATCACAGCTCTGGAGCCAGTCAGGCACATCTGAGAAGCAATGTCCAGAATTCCCTGATAATCACTTATGTGTCTGGGAAAATGTCTTTAATCCTGGCTCTCTCCAGCTCCTTGGCAGCACCAGCAAGAGAGTGGCACTGCCCCCTTGGCAGGCAAGGGAAGCTGGCTTTAGCGGCACACTCAGGGCAGGGCTTTCCCAAGGACTTGTCTCCTTGGAGAGTCTGTGTAACGCTGAGCACCATCATGCCATCTCTCCATGAAGGCCGGTGTTGGGTTTACTGCTATTCTCCCACACAACATTTTATCTTTACAATGATGCAAGAGAATACTCTCAGAGCTGCTTATCCGGAGTGTGTGTGTGTGTGTGTGTGTGTGTGTGTGTGTGTGTGTGTGTGTGTGAGAGAGAGAGAGAGAGAGAGAGAGAGAGAGAGAGAGAGAGAGAGAGAGAGAGAGTCTGAAAGAAAAAAGCTAGAGTTCAAAAAATTTTAATTGGACAATAAAGCACTATATTATAGCAGGAATGGTAAAAGCTGACTCCTGAAGCTCCACCCACTTCCAAAATTTTTATATCAGTGTCAGGAGGTCCCTGCTTCTCCCCTGAATCCTTAGGAAGCAGAAGTAACCCCATTGATGGGTGGTCATAGCCAATTCCCATTCTCTCCACTGAGACTGGGCTTGAAAGTAATCACTTCTCTCCAGTCCCTAGAAAGTTCTTTCTCACTTGTATTCCAGATCAAAATTCTAATTGCAGTTAAACAAAGCCCATGACTCTCCATGTCTGTCATCACCTTCTCTCTGGACATCCCAGGGTCAGTTAACTCCCACTCTCAACAAGAGCCTTTCCTTTGCACATGTGAAATGGGTGTTACTTCCTGCCTGATTTCTTTCTGCAGGCTGCTCAGTGCTGTTGACCATTCAGTAATTTACCACAAATGTGGCCCTTGCTGACTGAGAGTTGTCTGTTGTATGTGGTGCTGGGACGATAGTTAATAAAATGTAGCAGAAACTGGAGGAGCACAAGGGTTTGTTTAAGGGGATACCAATGGAAAGACAGAACCATGCCATACAATTAGATTAGGACATTGTGAGAGGCACAGTAGGAGTAAATGTCTATCGTCCATTGAAGGCTATCTTGTTGTAAGTTATCTTACTTAGAACTCACAACAGCCCTGTGATGGGGGCAGTAACCCAGCTTTACAGGGTGGTTCAAGGTGGCTTCCAACCTTACACTGAAGGGTATATTCGATGTCAAATGGAGAAGACAAATGCAAAATTTTAGGTTCATGTTCAAAGACCAGGATCAAAGATTCAAACTCAGATCATCTGGCTGAAGACCACCTGCATGGCTGCTCTGCCCTCTTGCTTCCTGGACAGTATAAGCCCGCTGAGGAGCCAAGAACAGGAATATCTTTAGGAGGGCTACAGACTGGAACCTGCCTGGAAGGGATGCTCTGAGATTCTCCTTGCTGGAAGCCCAATGCCTTGGGATGATTTAACTGTACGTTTGCTGTGATCTTTCCCAGAGCAATACAGTTTCACATCCCTGATTCCATGCCTCTCTGAACACAGCTTTCCCCTCATACTGTGATAGGTGACAGGAAAGTCATTGCGAAGGAAACAATGGTCCATTCATCAAGAAATCACCATTCTGAATCATCCTGGGAGCTACTGAGTTAAAGTCTGTCACTTGGAAAGTCCTCATGGAGAAGATGGACAGAGCTTTTCTCTGCCAGGTGGGGGCCTCCTTCTCCACTCCTTGGGAAATGGCATAACACAGGTGTGACCATGATGTAATCTCTTCATACTCACTCACAGGTGTGACCATGATGTAATCTCTTCATACCCACTCACAGGTGTGACCATGATGTAATTTCTTCATACTCACTCACAGGTGTGACCATGATGTAATTTCTTCATACTCACTCGCAGAGCTGACTTTGAGGAGCGCAGGAGGTCCTGACGGTTCTCCTCCAAACATACTTACAGAACACAGATCAACAGACCCATGCCTAGGACTCACAAAGAGTCCACAAGTATTCACTGACAGTGGGTTTGGGATTGCGAATTTCAGTGGCGTATGCCTCTGTGCAAGTGCACTTCTGTTTGCTTATTATTTGGTTCTCAGTGATAGCGTGACCTGTACTGAGTTTGCTATGCAGGCATAATTGATGTTATTCCCATTATTATTTTTAACATCAAGTGACTCCCATCATGAGCATTGAGAACAGAATTGGAATTAGGCTTTTTGCCTAATGCTTTAAATGTAAATTAAAAAGAGATTGCTCATCAACAGGAGGCCGCCAGGAGGGGGCTATTGGTGGGGGTTGTTGGTATAAGAAAACGTAATTAGTTTCTTTCTCTTGGGGGAAGGCAATAGACATTAACCGTTTAATCTCTCTACTTCAAATATCATTTTAATGAAAGTCTACAACAATAATAATGATCTTATGCAGAATTTGGAATTTGAGCTGTTCAGGTAGGTTTTTGTTTTTTGGTTTTTGTTTTGTTTTGTTTTTGCCATAATCTCCAAACTCTGATGGAGACAAAACTCCAGTCCATTTAATTCCACATCAGTATAAGATGCAGGTGTCTGGGACACTGTAATGCTCTTACATGGGGTCACCTATGATGAGGCAATATGTGACTATCTATTGATTCTTACTCCCTGTTTTCTGCTAGCTAGGTATCGACTTCCCAGAGTTCTGATTTCTCTGTCATTACATTGTTTCTGTAATGCCATGTGCTGTGTCTCCTCTGTATCAACTGTTTCCCTTGGCTCAGCAACAACGCCAGGGAAAACTTCCCACATCGGCACTTTGATCTGTATACCCCTGTCTGGAATTCATTACACTCCCTTCCTTACTGGGATGCACCTCAGGGCTGAGTCCTCCTGCCAGCATCTCAGGCTCTTGGGGACTTGCTTCCCGTTGTCCCTTCCTTCAAGGTTACATCCCATTCTATTTTCTCACCAGCTCACTAGCTGCTCAGGAGCTCCTGTTCTTTTCCTCCCTGCTGTGAAGTGAATCTCCTTCTTATTCTTTGCCCTGGGCAGCAATTTTTCTCCCACCTGAGGCCTTTCTTCTGTCCTTGCTTTCTGAGAGTACCTCTGCAGTCATGGCTGTCATGGTGGCCATGCCCTTGAAAAATATGTGTGTGGAGCTCTTGGTAGTCAGGTTTCTCTAGAAAAACAGAACTAACAGGGAGTGTATATGAATGCATATAAGAGGCGGATTATTATGGGAATTGGCTCACATGCTTAAGGAGGCTGAGAAGTCCCATTGCCTTCCATCTGCAGGCCAGAGAACTCCCTTCCTTACTGGGTAATTTCTCTCATTCTGAAGGCTGAGAACCAGAGCACCCACTGACTGAGGGGAGACAATGGGAGAAGGCCCAGTTCAATAAGAGGTAGTGAACTTGCCCTTCCTCTGCTTCTTTGTTCTACGTAGGCCTTTACTCACACTCAGTTAACCCTCTGTCCAACCACTAATCCCTTGGAAACATCCACAAACACACTCAGAGACATTTTATCAGTCACCTGGGTACCCCTTAACCTCATCAAGTGGCTACACGTGTTTAAGTACCACAAGTCTTCAGAATGGGCCTGCGGTTGGAGATGGAACATTTAACACGGTGAATTCAAAATAAAGACTCTTAGGAAGTTCCTGAAACCAGCTTGACCAGCCTCCTTGTTGGAAGAGAAATTTGAACACAATAAGAGATACAAGAAACACAAGGCATGTGTAGACAGAGATGGGAAGACCACACGAGGACTCGGTGAGAGCCATCTACAACATAAGAATACAGGCTTTAACAAAACCGCTTCCACTGTGCATGATCTTAGACTCCAGAGTTATGGAAATAAAGCTTACTGGTCAAGGATTTCAGCATGTGGTACTTGCTGTGACAGCCCGAGTGTAGCAACTGATTTCATGGTGGTATAATGGTTCCCTTTCTTTCCTAACCCCTTTCTTATATGGGGACATATGTCTTTGCTATCGTCTCCTGACATGTGCTCTGGAGGTACCTGGATGTCCCTAACATCTGGAGTGACAATGGTTCCATATCACAACATTTTCTCTTTAAAAGGAGCCTTAGATCTGTCGTATCTCTTCTGGAAAACCACGTTGAGTGCCCAGGGCCCGCGATCCTTACCCCGCCCTCATCTTCATTGTGTCCACAAAACACAGTAAGTGTTTATTGAGTTCTGCTTGGTGCAGGGACTGACCTAGCCATAGTGAATTGCTCTCAAAACTTTATTGTCTAGCAGGGAGTGCTTGAATCTTTCCCAAGCAACTACATTTTCACTTTAGGGTCCTTTGATCAACCATATAATGCCTCTCCATTCTCAAGATGTTTGTAATATGTGAATATGTTTTTACCCTGTAAATATGTTAATTTATATGTCAAAAGTAGGTTGTAAATATGATTAAATCTGGGTATGCAAGAGGGGGCTGCTAGTTTGAGTTATCAAGGTGCGAGAAGGGGTTGCGTTATTGAGGTGGATTATCAAGGACAGACCTGAGTCACCATAAAGGTTCCTACAGGAGGTGGAGAAAGGGAGGAAGGAATGGAATGTGGATGCAAGCAGTGGTCCAACAGAGATGATGATGGGGCTGGGCATCAAGGGATGTGCAGACTTCTGGAAGCTGGAAAGACAAAGGATCCATTCTCTCCAAAGGACCTAATGGGAACACAGTCTGCTGACTCCGAGACTGGAGATATCAGTTGTAGGACTAGGTTTTTGTGATTGCTGTTGCAGCAACAGGAGAGGAACACAGGCCCAGATGAAGAAGGAACTTGTGAACACATATTGTCATCCTAATCAGCCTCCCAGGCTTTGACACAGCTCTGCTGATGTGTAAGTACCTGGCTATACGGCCCTTCCCAGTCCTTTTGGTATCCAGATTTCTGAAAAGTGGAAGGGTCTCTGGCTTTATTAAGAAACAGCCTTTGGTGCTTGTTATAGGCTGCTGTCTCCTGTGGACATCACAGGAGGCAGTGATCTGTTCTAAAGCAAGCTGTAAAACCATCCCAAAGATACACAGTCAGGGGACCCATGTTAGTCAGAAATCTGTCCCCAGTTCTCCACCACTCTTCTTTGAGGACACCGTTGTTGGCTTTCCTGCTTGGATAGAAAGGCATCCTGGGACTCAGAAGTTCAGGAACCACACAGCTCTGTGGTGGGACAGCGTCCCAGTATAAGGGCATCCCTTCCAGCTGCCATGGCCTTCTTTAAGGTTTCCTATATCTTCCTAGTGATAAAATTTATGATTAACAGGACTATTCTCCCCCCATGCAAGAATGATCACCCACATCTTGCTCTTTAAAAGAAATTTAATCATATATCTTAGAGATCTTTCTATGTTAGTATCCCCAGAGCTGCCTCATTATTTTTAATGACTATCTAAACTTCTTTTATACCCTTCACTAATCCGTGGACATCTTAAGACAATGATATTATTTATGTCCACTGGACTGTTACAAGGAATGATATGGTAAACACTGAAGCAAATGTTATTTATATCTTCTACATATCTTAAGATAAATTTTAATAAATAGAATTAATCAAGACATATATACAGTTTGATGCTGCCAAAGCATCTTCCAGTGTTGTCCTCTATGATCTACTGACTGTGGGACCCAAGACACCCTTTTTTTCTACACCATTGCAATCACTGAGATTTCAATTTCTAAAAATAATTCTTGTCTGATCAAATGAGAAAGAAGTCATACTTGCATTTTTGATTTGTACTCATTCATTACAGGGAAAAGAGCTGTCTCAAAAGTTTTTTTGTTTGTATTTTTCTTTTTAAAAATTCATATCCTTTGGTTGTTTTACATTGCTTAATTTTTTTATTGATGATTTGAAAGATGTCTACTAATTAAATTGTTCTTTGCTCAGCATCTGTTGCAAATGTTTTTCCAGTTCGTGATTTGTCCTCTTCATATTGCCTCTAATATTTTGCTTTGTTATGTTGGCTTTAAAAGTATTTAGTCAAATTTATTGTTCTTTCCTTTTGTGGTTTCTGAGTTAAGTGTGTTTTCTACATAGCGGAGCTATGGGATTGTACAAAGTTTTCTGAAGACCTTATCCATGTGTTTTGAAAACTCCCTTGTGGACAGAATACAGAAATAAGTAGGATGCTGATACACACCAAAGTCCTTTGGCCATTTACTCAGTGAGCACGTGGATAGAGTTCTGATGGATGAGTCCTTGGGAACCAGCATTCCTTGGGCCTTGAAGAGAAGATGTCTAACTCTCTGGATGATAAAATCAAGAGTCAAAGTTACAACTAGTCAGATATTGAAGTTAAAACTAACCAGTGAAACTTAAAAGTGTGTGCACATGTTTGTGGGTGTTGTGTATTTTTAAATTTTGTGTATATATATATATATACACATACACACACATATATATACATATATATGTATATATATATTTATAAGTTCATATATACAAGGACAAATTAAAAAACAGGAATGCAGATATTGATGTAACTAATAATTACAACAAACTTTGTTACTAGTGTTCAGCTTTATTGCATACAGACTTGTATTAGGGTATACCTATAAAGCCAGCATACCATTTGCTAGGGTGCTTTTGGGGCTATGCAAGTAAACATTTTATTTTGAAACAATCACAGCCTTGTAGAAATTAGCTGGAATAGTGCAGAGAAGGTCTGTGTGTCTCCTTAGCATGATATTGCCCAGTGATAACATTTACATAACTACAATCCAATGCTGAGCCAGAAAATGGCCATCTGTATGCAGTACAGACTTTTCATAAATGCACCTTGTTATGGTTTGTATACAACCATAAATGCTTGGCCCAGGGAGTGGCATTATTAGAATGTGTAGCCTTGTTGGAGTAGGTGTGTCACTGTGGGTGTGGGCTATAAGACCCTCATCCTAACTGTCTGGAAGTCAGTGTTCTGCTAGCAGCCTTCATATGAAGAGGCAGAAAGCTTCTCCTACATCAGGCCTACCTGGATGTTGCTATGCTCCCACCTTGATGATAATGGGCTGAACCTCTGAACCTGTAAGGCAGCCCCAATTTATTGTTGTCCTTATAAGAGTTGCCTTGGTCATGGCGTCTGTTCACAGCAGTAAAACCCTAACTAAGACACATCTAAAGTATCTTTGACCAACCCCATCCCCATTCTTCTCCTCCAACTCCTTTCAGACCCCGTAGCCTCACTTCCCCTCCCAACTTTATGTGGTCTTTGTTTTTTTTTTTTTTCTTTTTTTTAAGAAAAACACTTATTGATTTTGCCTCAGAATTTGCACATTCACTCATTGATGGGTGGGTATATTGTTTCATGTACTCTATCACACTGATATATTAATACACTGTTAAAAATTTTAAATTAATAAGTAAATTAAGATCAGACACATAGAGAATATTCATCAGTGAATTCTGAGTCAGAAAAACTGCCCAAGTTTGGATAAAGTTGTGGTAGTCGACTCATCCAGAGTGCTCTTGTCCTGCTTTGAGTATCATGGGGCAGCTAGAGCTGAGCGTCTCCTATATGCTTATAAGTTGTGAATCTGGAAGGGCCTGGATGTTGAACATTAACTTTCAAGGGTCTTTGAAGGTTCTCCTATACAATAGAGGGGTTATATTTACACTGTGTCATGCTAGTGGCTACTAAGAGAGACACGAGGTAGACACAAGAAAGTCAATGACTCAAGGAAGTGTCCCCTCCAGGAGCTCTATAAACAGCGAGAGAGAAGAGGTGAAGGAGGATGTGGACATAGCTCCACATTAGAATATCTTCCATTAACTTTATAGCAAACAATGGCTGTACTCAGGCGTGGTGCCTACTGATTATGGAAACACTTGAGTTTGGATAGTATTTTTACTACACAGTCATTTCTATTCTTTGCCCATTTCTCTCTGTTTCCTAAATAGGAGGTACTTGCTTCACCACAGAAGTATCATGGCTACTCTGTTTTGATACTGTTTGGTTTTTCTACTTTCTCTTGAATAGACGTAGGCCATCTTCTGGTAAGTGTGCACGTGTATTTATGTAGTGTGTATTTCTCATGGTCAGCATCTATAGAAACAAGTTAATGAGAGATGACTGGCTGCTATCATTCTCCAAAAACTGGTGTACCAAAGCATGTGCAATAGAGAACACTTCTCCCACAGAGCTCTAAGTTAACATCTGAGCCAAAGTCATCTCAAGGGAAAGAAATGCAGGC
>JANHMN010000013.1:15579934-15607321 GCA_030674055.1 Rhabdomys pumilio
TCTCTTCTCTTCTCTTCTCTTCTCTTCTCTTCTCTTCTCTTCTCTTCTCTTCTCTTCTCTTCTCTTTTCTCTCTTTCTTGCTTTTTCTCTTCCTGTCTCCCTCTTCCTCTCTTTCTCATGTGTGTGTGTGTATGTGTGTGTGCGTGTGTGCGTGTGTGCGTGCGTGCATGTGTGTGTGTGCGTGCGTGCGTGTGTGCGTGTGTATGTGTGTGCGTGTGCATGTGTGTGTGTATGTATGTGTGCATGTGTGTGCGTGTGCATGTGCGTGTGCGTGTGTGTGTGTGTGTGTGTGTGTGTGTGTGTGTGTTGGAGGAGACTGATTAGACCCTGTAGAGTTGGGTCTTCAGGCAAATGTGAGCCACCATACATGACTTCTGGGAACCGAACCCATGTCCTTTGGAAGAGGAACACAAAAGCTTACCAACCATTGTCCCTCCAGCCCCAAGTGCCTCACTGACAATCTTTCCTATTTTAATCTTTCAAAGTCTGTGCACTTTCAAGCACTTTGTTGTGGGTCTTTTGATTGACAAACGCCGTCTGCCTTGCTTGGGTTTTCTTGCTTTCCACCTGAACCACCCCACCCGTCCTTCTCTGCTCACTCTGCCAGTGTCTACTGTTCCCCATCGGTTTAAATTTGAAATGTGTTTTTATCCTGGGGCTTTATTATCTGGAATGAAAACTGGTCTAGCACTAATCCTCCTAAGTACCATATAATGCATTTGTTCTGCTTAAAACTCTTCACAAAGACTAATTAATGACCCTTCATGCATTCTTTGGAGACAGTTCATGTGGGCTCACAATACTGTGGAGAACAAAAATGATTGCTGGACTTTTCATAAGTGTCTTCAAACGCCACAGCACCTTGGCCACCAACACCAGAACTGCAGAAAGAGGGAGACAGGAGGTTTTTGAGAGGAAATCCTTCTGACTAACTTTTGATGGTCTCCATCAGGACCTATGATGCAGTACTATCCATAATAGCCAATGCATTCAACCAGTCCAGACACCTCTCAACATATAGATGGACTAAATAAAAAAAAAAGTGCCATCTTCAGCCACAAAGATTGGACTATGCCATGGTCAGTGAGATAGGTGGAAGATAAAATTGTCATGTTAAGTGAAATAAACTAGAACCCAAATGTAGGATCGTTACATTCTTTCCCCGAGTGTAGAATGTTTATTTAAATAAGTAGTATAATTTGGGAGAAGAAATATGATCGTTGGAGAGGAAAAAAGAACAAAGATAATGTGATGGGGCAGTTACGAACAAAGTTCTACGGCATGTATCTGACACATAGCAAAGCCTCTATGTTAACTAAAAATGAAATCAGTTTCTAAAAAGCAGAAAAGGACTTTGGTATAGGTTCGCTGGGGGATTGTGGTGACTCAAATGGGAGTGTCCCCACAGCCTCAGATGTGTGGATACTTGGTCTCCGGTTGGTGACCTTGTTTGGCTGGGTTCAGAAGATGTGACTAGAGTAAGTACATCACTGGGGGCAGGGTGTGAGGTTTAAAAGCCATGCATCATTTTCAGCTCACCCTCTTTGTCCTGTTTGCAGTTTAGGATATGAACTCTCAGCTTGCTGCTCCAGTCGCCATGACTGCCCGCTGCCACACTTCTCCAAAGTGATGGTCATGGACTCTTTAAATGTTTTAATTTAGTTTTTGAAATTATAATATAATTATATCATTTGCCCCTTTTTCCTTTTTCTCTTCTCCAATCCCTTCTATCTACCTCTTATTTCTGTCTCAGATTATTCAGGCATTATTTTTTTAATTGCTCCAATTATATATATATGTATATAATATACATGTATATAATATATGTTATATATATTATATATTATATAAGTTCAGGTATATGCATATGTATCTAAATATATAAATGCCACTTGCTCAGTCTGTGCAATGTTTCTTGCATGTGTACCTTGCCAGGGCTGAGCATTTAGTATTGGATAATCGATTGCTGTTCTCTTCTAGGGGAATACTATTCTCACACACTCTTAGCATTTTCTAGTTGCTTGCAGTTCTTGGTCTAGACCTGATGTCCCATGAACTCTCCCCTTTTCCTGTTAGCATATCCATGGTAATTGGACTTCAGGGATGTATCCTCTCTGACATGGGGCTGTATCTCTCTTGAGATGGTGATGGAATATTATCCATATGCAACTCCAAGACCAAACAAAACCTTCCTCCACATGCTGCCTTGGTCACACTGTTTTACCACAGCAATAGAAAAGGGATCGATACAGGGATAACATTCCTTAAAGGCTTAAGTATGAGGCTAAGTGTAGTGTTTTATAAAAAAGAAAAAAAAATGAGAAGGAGCCAGGATATGTTTGGTAGAGGCATGGTATGGTGAGGTGGAAGGGGTGCCTCTGTGGGCCCATGCTGAGGAATCCCTTTCCCCTGAGGGATCAGCCACATGACAAATATAGTATGGAATAGAGTTTATTTAGAACATGGGGAGGGGAGTTGAGGGAGTAGAGACAGAAAAAGGCAGGGAGAGAGAGAGACAGACAGAGAGAGAGAGAGAGGGAGAGAGAGAGAGAGAGAGAAAGAGAGAAAGAAAGAGAGAGAGAGAAGCCCTGAACATAAGAAGAGAGAGAGGAGAAGGGGAATGGGGAGAGAAGGGAGAAAGAGAGTAAGAGGGTAAGAGAGTAAGAGAGGGAGGAGGGGCAAACAGCCCCTTTTATGATGAGTCAGGTGTGTCTGGCTGTTGTCAGGTAACTGTGGGGCAGAGCCTAGAAGAAATGCTAACAATAAGTTTGTCCACTCTTTCTTCCTGCTTGCTATTGAAGAACCTTAGAGTCAGAATGAGTGAACTTGACTTTACAGATGTGAAAACTAAGGCAGATAAAAGATGGAAATGGTTCAAGGTCACCCAGGACCAGATCAGCTTGCTATTTGGTCTGCCCTTGGAGTCTCTGCTAGACAAAATGTTTACTCCTCTCAAAGGCCATGTGAGGGTGGATTAGCTATGTAAGTTTTTGGTTTAACTAGAAGTGATATATGATCAGTCTCTGCTTGTGGGTCCTAAGTGAGGTGGAAGCTACTTGTGGCAGCTAACACAGCTGCTGAGCCAAATAAAGACAGACGAACTACCGTTGTCCAAAGACTCTTAGTGCATTTGAGGAAATTAGGATGTTGAATACAGTATCTGTCTTCAGAGAGTCAATGGATATTTGCTTTAAACAAACACTCCATTATGATGCTCACCGTAACAAATTCTGTAATTACAAGTTTTATGGCAACTCCCATTACTAAGCTATTTCAGCCTTCTCCTAGCTGTTTGAAAAGCTGTAAACTGATGGAAATTTTCATGGCTGGCCCCTGCCTGGTGGAGAATAGATGGCTTATGGGAGCTTAGGGGAGGAAAGAAAATGTCATTAGCTGCCTCTGAGTTATTGTTAAATGGGAAGAAATGTAAGCATATTCCTTTTCCCAGTTTGTAAAAGAGTTGAGTGTTCCCCCCCGAATCATTAAACTGTGAAAACAGAAACAAAAACAGACCTCATTTTCAAAGCTGTTTAGAGTCACCAAGAAGAGATGAGTGGGGACTGGTGCACAAAGAGGAGCTGCTTCTGAGCACACTGTGAAGAAGTCTGCTCACGATTACAGCACTGAGCCTTCCTGGGGTCCAGTTTGATGTTTGCCTCTGCTCTGTTTTGATTACTGTGACTCTGGAGTCTTAGATTCCTGGATTTAGAGAAAGGTTTTGAAAATCTAGCTGGGGTAAGAGAGTGTTGGTATACATCTGAGTTTAGTTTATGCCTGAGATGTTAGGATCTAGCCTCAGGGGCTCAGGGGTAAGTTGGTTTGATGTGTGTCTATGTATGAGACATGCCTGACTAACAATCTTGAGGACACATGGTTCTGGACCAGGGTTCGAGACCCTCATTCCTGCCTTGAAATGTAATGTTATTGACTCAGTCATGAGCAGTCTTGTTTGTCTTTAAGTCAGTCATGAGATTGTCCCTCTACCAGTTGTCCTTTCTTTTAGTGGCGCTCTCACACATATTTTTATGGATAATGATCCTCTTTATATAGAATTAATCCAATTGCTTTGCTTCTTTTACCCCTCCCTGTCCCAATTGCCTCAGGCCACAAGGAAGTTTCCATTCTCAAAATTAAGGCAGCTTTTGTTATACCACTGGTTTGAGATTCTTGTTTAAAACTGTTTTACTGTGGATTGTAAATGGTTTCATTTATACTGAATTTTTTCTTACCCAAAGCACAAAGACTGCCTTTTTAAAAATGTGTCTAATTTTAGTGTCTAAGAGAGTCTACGTGTCTAAGATTCTAGGTCTAAGACATAGTATGTGATTGGTCAGTGATCAATGGCTTGCAGCACAGCCTTCTTTGAGGGTACAGTTAGTAATTTACCTTTTGGTGTCTTACACTCATTTCCTGATTAATTGATACTGAGAGGTGAATGGCTTATGGTCAGCTGAGTTATTTGTCCTTAGCTTCACCAGCACACCTAGATGGTCATCACCCTTACAGATACCAGCGATTCCTCTTCTCGTGGGATATTTTTGCAGTTACCTCTCATTTGCAGTTATTGCAGTTGTGCAAATTATATTTGAATATGGCTGCTTTTTCTTTAATACCCATGTCATTGTAAAAATCATTCCTGTGTTAAGCGCTTCTTTTCTTCACCCTTCAGATAGGAAGACATGAATTTTAAAAACAGTATTTTTGCCTTCATCTTCAGTCTACTTTCTTGTGATATCCCAGCATTTTTCTGACTTGATTAGAAATAAGTGGTAATAAAATGCTCAAAAGGAAAGCATTTTAAAGCACTGCCTGATGTAATGTGAAACAAGAATCTCCCGAATTGTCACCTGCTTCTACTCTTCCCAAAGGATGTGGCTACACAGGGCACACAAGTCCTGGTGCTGTCTGATGGTCTTGTAGCTTCCTTCTCTTTCATCGTTTGAAATGACAAAGAATGCCATGAATCACAGCCTTCAATCCCGACTGCTCTGTAGGAGTTCATTTTCTTTCTTTGTGAAGTATATCCCTATTTTGTAAAAGATTGTTACATTCACAAGCATTATTCCTCAGACTTATTTTGGGGTAGAATTTTGTTTTTAGCCTTTACTGATGACATTGCTAGTATACCGTATTTGACTTGGTTCTTTGTATGATAAATATGTGGAAAGATAGGAAAGGGTGTGCTATTTGAGAAATAACAACTCTACAGTGTCTGTAGAGCCTGCTCTTTTGGAAGTCTGTCATCTAGAAGATGAATGTATTAGTATTTGAGTTTAAGTCTGAAATAGAAACAGAGGATATACTTTAGGAGTATGTGGAGTTGAAAAAATTGTTATGATTTGTGGCATTGTGAAAATATTTTCATTTGGCTGAGTATGAGAAGGTAAAATGAGAGCTAGGAAAGGACCACTGCAGGCCAAGGAAGGGGCTAACACGAAGATTTAAGGGTGAGAGAGATGAGTAATTCGTGGACAAACAGGCTGGGACCAGAGGACAGAGACCTGCTTTTTTTGTGTACACAAAACATAATTAAGCAAACATAACATACTGTCCAGACATTTTTCTGATGTAAGAATAGTAATTATTTATTTGCTCTATTTTCTATGACTGAAAATGTTAGTATCACAATAGAAATCCCACTGTGTGTAAAGCTTGATTGAAGATGAAGCTGCTTCCACTAAGCTGGAGAGAGTGGATACACTGTCATCAAATCCCGGGCAGGGGCTCTTCCCAGCAGTGCAGAGAAATGGGTTGCAGGTATGCAGTTAATAGCTGGAGCTTTCCTGAGCAGAAAGCCGTCTCCATTGGATAGCTGGAACAGCAAAAACTCCAAGTCAGAGTTCCTCAGGTTGAAATGTACACTGTGTGACTGTGGAAAACAATTTAATCCTTGTAGGTCCTAATATCTCCTATTGGAAGATGGAGCGTTGGCATCAGAAAGTCGTCTTTCAGTGTGTTTGATGCATTTTGTGGTGGATTAGGATGAAGTGTTCCAAGCTTGCCTCACACTCGTAGTCCCTGCTAGTTAATATGAGGAGGTAGCGGCGCCCAGCGAGGTGTCTTTCCACACAACTCATCCTGAGGAGACATGCAGTCATTCTGGATTGGTGCCGTCTGTATTTGTCTTACCCTTTCCAACTCTGGTGTATTGATTCCTGGTGGATGGAAATCTATTTTTAAACCTCTCTTCTTCTTCTATACGGAGTGTCATGCTATTGCAGACTTACTTCAAGAAATCTTTGAAGAAATGTTATGTGTGTCAGGTATTGAGAGCACAGAGTCAAAATTTTCTCTTCAGGAACCAAGCCCAACTCAAAGGACTTACACGCAAATGCCTGGCAGTATGTATGTTGATTGATCAGAGGGGCATTTAATATTTCTTCAAACCCAGAAACACAAACAATTACTAGCTTTTTAAAAATTCAAGTCAATCTTATTTTCTGAGATCTCTGAGGGAATATAAGCTGAGGGAAAGGTAAAGAATGTATCAGTTTCTTTAAACTCATTTAGTGTCCACCAAGATTAAGATAATTGTCCTACAGTCCTGGAAACTGTCTTCTGATGTGGTCCTGGAGAAGGTGCACTGTTAGGGTGCTCTGTGGGTTTCTGGCAACCCTTCTGTCCCCATATTGATTCCCTGTCTCACAGTCTTTGGAAGCCTTCCCTAGTTTCTCTGATGTTTATTGTCTCTCTCCTTCCCCATCTTCTTTCTCCCCATTTTCAAATCTTTAATCCCTACATTTCTCTAGTCATCTTTATAAAAATTATTTTGAGGAAGAGTCTCACATAGCCCAGTCTGGACTGCGGCTTGTTGTGTAAATATTTTCTGATAATCCCAGTGCCAGACACCTTGGTATTAGCACTTATTTGATTCTTGAATCAGTGTTTTATAAATGAATTTTTAAGATATATTTGTGAATGTGTCTTTTTTTCCTGAACCTTGATACTTCTAAGGCTAAGAGCAGCAATTGTGATAAACAAGACGAGAAATAAAAGAATAAGCAGGTAGCAGCCACTCTGGAAAGGACACAGCCCATCTTCTATTACATTTCCATAACAGCCTCTAATCTTTCACGGGGATTTGAAGCATGCACACTATCTTGGATTTGAAGTGTGGTTATTATCTTAAAATACTCTTGGAACTTTAGAATTTTCATTGCTTTTGTCATACAACTGTGACTGGGGAGCACTTGTTATAACTGCAGAGCACTCATTATAACCGGGGAGCACTCACTATAACTGGGGAGTACTCATTATAACTGAGGAATACTCACTATAACTGAGGAACACTCACTATAACTGGGGAGCACTTGTTATAACTGAGAAGCACTCACTATAACTGGGGAGCACTCATCATTATAACTGGGGAGCACTCATTATAACTGGGAAGCACTCATTAGCTGCAGTGAGGCAAACAATTAAATGGGTTTACCTGGTGGCATTCCAAACTCTTTCTTTTTTCTTACATTCCTATACCATTTTATATCAGAAGTCACCTTGGCATATAGTATTTCATGTGCTTGACATCCACAAATACTTTTTTTGTTATTATTGCCTATTTATTTTAAAAAATTATTTTTATTGTCTTCCTGCACATTCTTCCTACTGCTTTTCTTTTTATAACCTGTGTGTTCACATCACATACATCTCCATTACTCTGTTTCTCCCTCTCCCTCCTCCTGGGACCTCTTCCCCCTCATAGTCTTCCTCACACTTTTGTGATAGAAGTGAAATTTAACTTTATGTGTGAATTTAAATCTAAATCCGGCCTCTGAGAGAAAGCATGCTGTTTGCCTTTTTTAGTTTTGCTTATTTCCCTTCACACAATGATCCCCTGCTCCATCTATTTTCATGAAAATATCACCATTTCATTTTTTAAACAGCCAAATAAAGTTCCATTTTCTTTATCCATCCCTCAGTTGATGGTCATGGAACACAGGCAGACTGGCGACTGTGAAGAGTAAAGCAATGAGAATGGTTGTACAAGAATCTCTGAGGTGCGTTAGCTTAGAAGTCCTAAGAGTAGGAAGGATGGATCACGTGGTAATTCTATTGTTTAAGGAAGCTCCATATATATCTTTACTATGGAGACACCTATTTATGTTCCCACAGGAGTGTATAGGGCTCTTCCTTCTCGACATCATCACTAAAATCTGCTGTGATTTTATTGGTTAAGAGAAAATAATACTGATGTCCACATGGACGCACAAAAGTCTCCGAGCGGCTGGTCATTCTAAGAGGAATGAAGACTACTGGAAACATTGTTATATGTGATCTTAAGTTATAGTGCAGAGCTATAGGAACAAAAACACTAGAGGAAAACATGTATAACCTCAAGGCAGCTGTGTCCACTTAGGAGGGGATAAGAAACCAAAGCTTTCTTACACCATCTCTGATCAAACAACAAAGGAAAACATTATTTTTTTTTACCTGTTGCTTTTGGGAGTCCCTTGTGTATGCTTGCCTGACCAGCTTCTGTAGGCTTGCCTGACCAGTTTCTGTACCCTATTTCCATTTTCATCATTCTCTTCCCATTGAAAGAGATAACCAAAGTTCCACTGAAGGATCTGGAATATTGATCTATCTGATTTCTTTGAGACAAACAGGGTCATTGGGTTTGGCAGTCATAGTACCCTTTTAGTGGCACTATCTAAGGGAACTCCGAGATACAACAGTGATTTCACTAATATGACAGCAAGATATAGTGGGGAAAGAAAGCCCTTGACTAATGCCTAGATAGAGATGTGAGGGAGATATAAAGACAAGAGTTATTAGTATTACAAGCCCCAGACAGGCAACTAGAAAAAGCTAGAAGAGAACGTTTGAAAAAAAATGCTCAAATTAAAACTCTTTCAAATCTTTTGATGGGCTCATAAAGCATCCATCTATTGGACTTATTTTCATATTTTTTCTTTTGGCCTCTAAGCTCAAAAGATAAATGTTGGTTCTACTTTCAGATACTCTGATAGTTGTTGAATGGCTAAAATCACAGCGTGAGGTCCTTTTTAGATGGGGCTAGGGGGAAAGAAAGAAAGAAAGAAAGAAAGAAAGAAAGAGAGAGAGAAAATTTAATCTACATTTGATTTTCAGGTTAAAATAGTAGTGGTTTTGTCTCTGTTGGATGCAGGTAGGTGTTATAGTGTTGAATTTAGCTAATGGCCCAGTATCCTATATCCAGACAGCATTTTCTAAGTAAGAATATTCATTAATGAGAAATTATTGCCTAAATAATATCTTAAATAGATTTAAATATATACTATCGGAAGAGTATGGTCTCTTAAATTAAAGAAACATACTAATAATTTTAGTCTTTAGTTTCCTATAGGGCATTTAAGACCTTGCGGGTGGCCAAAATTACTAGTTTATTTATTTTTTTAATGTCAAGGTCAGTAAAGATCAGGTTCTAAGGTGTCACTAGTGCTTAGGGGAGCCCCTATCTCTCTTTTCTTTTGCTAGTTGTTTTATCTGTAGAGAGTGAGCAAAAGGCCTTGCTAGATCACAGCTTCATTTGGAAACACAGAGGATATTTACGTCTGTGAATATGCACACTGGCCAGTGTTCACCTGGTGAAGTCTCTATGGCCTTCCTGAACAAGACAAGTGACAAGTGTCACTGTGTAGGTGGTCTTCCTCATAGTCTCCTGGGACTGAGTTGAGCTTGTAGGGTAAAGGCCAAAGTATTATCGTCTTTAGTCCCTCTGATCACATTAGAATGGCACCAAGTATGTTGACTGAACACCCAGAAAGGTAAGCTGTATAATATTTAGATAAAGCATGGGCAAAACCAAAACAATATTAAATCAACCCTGGTTAGACAGATATTTTATTCTTTTAAGGTAGTAAATGTCACAAAAGCACAACAATCAATCAATCAATCAATCATATCAACTGATCAGCCAATCAATATATCAATATATTATGTTTGATAACTTTTTCCAGAGGCCACTTTATTTTTTTTAATCCCTATTCTAACTTTAGACCACGTTTGAGTGCAGAAAAAGATCAGGCAGGCATTTCATTCTTCAAGGTCTGGGTCAAACTGGTATGTTTAGGAATGCCTTGTTACCTGTGGTGGTTTGAATATGCTTGGCCCAGGGAGTGGCACTGTTAGGAAGTGCAGCCTTATTAGAGTAGGTGTGGTCTTGTTGAAGGAAGCATGTCACTGTGGGTGTGGACTTGAGACCCTCCTCCTAGCTGCCTGGAGACAGTCTGCTTCTGGTTTCCTTTGGATGAAGATTGCTTCAAGTTTCTCTCCATTTATTTTGAATTTGGCTACTGGTTTGCTGTATATTGCTTTTACTATGTTTAGTTATGGGTCTTGAATTCCTGGTCTTTCCAAGATGTGGTACATTTACACAATGGAATACTACTCAGTTATTAAAAACATGACTTCATGAAATTCACAGGCAAATGGATGAAACTTGAAAATATCATCTTGAGTGAGATAACTCAGTCACAAAAGAACACACATGGTATGCATCACTGATGAGTGGATCTTAGCCCAAAAAACTCACAATACCCAAGATACAATTCATAAACCATATGGAGCTCAAGAAGAAGGAAGACCAAGGTGTGAATGCTTCAGTACTTCTTAGAAGGGGGAACAAAATACGCATAGGAGGAAATACAGGGACAAAATATGGAGCAGAGACTGAAGGAAAGACAATCTAGAGACTGCCCCACCTGGGGATCCATCCCATATATAGTTGCCAAACCAGGACGCTATTGTGGATGCCAGGAAGTGCTTGCTGCCAAGAGCCTGATATGGTTATCTCCTGAGAGGCTCTTCCAGAACCTGACAAATACAGAGGTGGATGCTCACAGCCAACCATTGGACTGAGCACAGGGTCCCCAATGGAGGAGTTAGAGAAAGGACTGAAGGAGCTGAGGGGGTTTTCAGCTCTGTGGGGGTAGCAACAGTGTCAACCGGCCAAAACCCTCAGAGTTCCCAGGGACTGGACCACCAACCAAAGAGTACACATGGAGGGACCCATGGCTCCAGTCACATATGTGGTAGAGGATGGCCTTGTTGGGCATCAAGGGGAGGAGAGGCTCTTGGTTTTGTGGAGGTTTGATGCTTCAGTGTAGGGGAATGCCAGGGAGACAAGGTAGGAGTGGATGGGTGAGTGGGTGGGTGGAGGAGCACTGTCATAGAGGCAGAGAAGTAGGGGGATGGGATAGGGGTTTTCGGAGGGGAGACCTGGAAAGGGATAACAATTGAAATGTAAATAAAGAAAATATCCAATAAAAGAAAAAAAGAAGAAGATGTAGAACTCTCAGCTCCTCCAGTGTTGTGTTTGCCTGGATGCCAGCATGCTTCCCACCATGATTATAAAGGAATGAACCTGTAAGCAGGCCTCAATTAAATGTTGTTCTTTATAAGAGTTGTCTTGGTCACACTGTCTCCTTACAGCAATGGAAACCCTAACTAAGACCTTACCTTTCTGTTATGCAAAAGCAATATATATTGAAAGATCTTACACATTCTTTTGTACCTCCAACTGGCCACTCTAGAGATTCCCAGTAAGATTCTTAAAGGAAGAAGCACTAACGGCTAACACATATTTTAAAAAGCACTCAACCTTCTCAGATATCAGGGAAATTATTATTAGAAAATTTCATACCTGTATATAATAAATTTAGGTCACGTTTGTCCCTCCATCTCTTATCTCCCTCCGACTCTTGTCAAACCGTTCTTCATTTCAATAAGTCCCCCTCCTATTTATGTCCTTTGCTCAGAACCACGTTTGACAGGACACAAAAAGGCAGGCCAGAGTGATAGCACTCTAAAGGAGAAAATGTTTTCAGTCTCTTATCGGACTCCGTTCCCAATGCTCAGCCCAACAGATGATAAAGCATAGCTAGACAAATCTGCACAGGTTATAAGGAAGATAGTTATATTGCGTCCAGCCTGTCAGCACAGGACTTACAGCAAGCTGTCTGTCCAGTGTGTACCACATCAATCCTCTCTCTCGTTTCCTCCTTTAGAAAATGTAAGCACCACCATTTGCTATCCTCTTCCATTTTACAGAGGAACAAATGCGTTATATTGGTAAACTGCTACATGTGATTTAAAGTTCAATAAAGAGGTTTAAAAAATGCTATGTTTGGATGATAACTAGACTGTTATATTTCTAGTTTCTCTTCAGTTTAGTTTCCTTTCAATTTAGAAACGTATTTGAGAATAATAGTAATAACGTGCATTTAAACTGAGATATTCTTATTCTATTTTCAGTTTGTACTATTTAGCTATCCTAGTGAAGAGCAAGGAGAGGGAAGACGCTCTTCTCTCCCTGTGCCTCTTTGACAGTCACTAACTGTGGTCAGTTTCAACTGCAGAGGGGTATGAGGCTGCTGAGAACTTCCTCTAGTGGCTCTGCAAAAGACAATGTAACAATTGTCTGTTACAAGTTATAGTATTACCCAGTCCCAAAGTAATATATAGCCTTTGTCATGTATAAAATTGTGTTAAATTATATCATGACCAACAAAAACTCATTCAGCATTTTCTGTATGAATGGAATTAAATATTAAGGCTATAAAAGTAAACAAAGCATTGGTCTTGTCTTCAAAGCTTTTTTTATTCAGGCAATTGGAGATGGTTGAGTTTTTTTTTTTTCTAGTAAATTGGAATTGTAAGGGAAATGTATTAGTACTTTCCTATTTATAGAAAATAATGAATTGAGATTTAAGATGTCAATGATCTACTATCAATAATTTTGGCAATTATGAATAAAGTCACTATGAACACATTTGGAAAATCTTTGTATGAATGTATAATTTATCTAGAAATATAAATACTAGGTCACATAATTAAATTTATGAGAAAATACTAAACTATTACAAAGCAATTGTCCTGTTTTACACTTGCCTCTGCAATGGGAGGACATGAATGTATAAGCATAAATATTCATATCATGAAATGTGCTATCTATCTGCCTATATGTATGTGTACATACATACATAAAATGACGTATGTTTTGCTATAAAGTTTTGTTTCTATGATTAATAGTGATGCTGGCCTATAGTTTCACTTTCCTGTAATGTCTTGGAGCTGACCTGTTTTAGTTTTGCTTGTGTGCTGCTCCACCTACTTTTTTGTGTGCTCTGAGTCTTTATCTTCCCAATCCTTTCTTCTCTTACTCTTGATGTCTACCTCCAGATTTCTGACACTGTTTTGTTAGATAGTCTTTGGGCTGTGGTTCTCAAGGACCTTTGGACCATTATCCCTTTATAAAGAGAACCCAGGACCTGGTTTATTCTGACCTTTTCCTCCATGCAATGCAATACTCATCAACTCTTTTTTTTTTTTTTTTTTTGAGACAGGGTTTCTCTGTGTAGCCCAGGCTGGCCTTGAACTCAGAAATCCAACTGCCTTTGCCTCCCAAGTGCTGGGATTAAAGGCATGTGCCACCACCGCCCGGCAACAGTCATCAACTCTTAAGAGCTGGGGAACAAATATACCCCAAGATAATCAAGTCCAACACAACACAACACAACACAACACAACACAACAGTAGCAGTGGCAGTAACAACAACAAATCCTAAACAACAGATGGAAACATTGTTGTTAGCAGGGTAGATTAATTAGAGCACGATTAACTCTCACTTTTTAACTCTCTAAGGACTTTGAATCCGTCTTTCCCTAATTAGCTCTTAAATCTGTGTGTTCCCTTGATGCTCGTTTGATGTGCCTTTTAGGCAGTCTCGTCTAGTGTCACAGCTTTAAGTGCCAACTACAGTCTCACATCCTCAGGTCTACAGCCCAGGCTCCTCTCTGCAACTCTCCACAACCCACACCCGTATATTTCCATTACCTTCTGTATATTCCCTCCTTGAATGCCTTAGGCCTTCCATCCTGATGTTTTTAATCTATTTTTTTCAGATGTCACTTTTGAGGCATATTCCATCTCAGAGGAATATTGTTTTACTAAGTGTTCATGTTGTCAAACCTCCTTCTAAATATTTATGTTTATTTCTAGAGGTTTGTGCTGTGTTCAACCTTGGTCAGAGAAGTTTCTTACTGCAGAGGGTAGTAGTTAATACAGAGACTCATAGCTGTTCAAAAGGTAAGAATAGGTAAGAATAGGAGACTGTGTGTGCTCATCCATAGATGGAATATCTATAGCAACACCTACCAGAAAGCCTCAAGGAGCATCAGTAAGAGAGAGAAGGAAGAATAGAAGAGAAAGAGAGAAAGGAGTACTGGGAAGGGGCAGCCTCTGGACATGGCAAAACTATTGTACACATTGAAATCACAGCAGCTGTGGTTAGCCACATAATACCTTCAACACCAAAAGACCATGAGAGTTAAAAGTTCCATCATGGACAGGGAGGGGCTCTAAATGCCCACTTCTAATTGAGGACCGAATGGAAGTTGATGGCTCCTGAATGAAGGGAAGTCATCCATCTATCTATCTATCTATCTATCTATCTATCTATCTATCTATCTATCTATCTATCTACCTATCTATTGGTGGATAATGTGGTTTGAATGAGAAGGCTCCAATAGGTTCATATATTTGAATTCTTCCCCTTCCTTTAAAAATCTTTATTTATTTATGTACATCAAATGCTGTATTACCTCCCGATCTCCCCTCACAGAGATCCTCCTTCCATTCTCCCCCTCTCCTCTGAGAGGGTGGAGCACCCTAGGTATCCCCCACTCCCACCCTGGTGCGTAAGTCTCTACTGTGGATTGTATTGATGGACTTTTGTATATTGAGTCATCCCTGAATCCCTGGAATGAAGTCTACTTGATCATGGTGAATGATGTTTTTGATATGTTTATGGATTTGGTTTGCGAGCATTTTATTGAGTATTTTTGTGTCGATGTTTATAAGGGAAACTGGTCTGAAGTTCTCTTTCTTTGTTGAGTCTTTGTGTGGGTTAGATATCAAGGTGATTGTAGACACATGGAATGAATTAAATAGTGTTCCTTCTGTTTCTGTTTTGTGAAATAGTTTGAGGAGTGTTGGTGTTAGCAGGGAGTAGGACAGTTTGGGGAGGATTAAGAGGTGTGGGCTTGTTTGAGCAGGTATAACATTGGTGTATGAGGTATGTCACTGGGTATGGACTTTGAATTTTCAAAAGCCTATGCCAGACAAGTCTCCACCCCACCCCCCATCTCTGCCTGGGGCCTATAGTAAAGCTCTTAGCCTGTCTTCTTCCTGCCGTGATGACCATGGACCAACCTTATACAACTGTAATCAATCCCTCAATTAAATGCTTTCTATTATAGAAGTTGCCTTGCTCATGGCATCTCTTTATAGAAATAGAAGAGTAACCGAGGAATATTGCTAGGTTGTTCAAGCATGATACATATGCACATATAGACAGCAGTAATTTTACTTAGTCAGATTAAAAAAAAACCATAAAATTGGAAAGGAGATGATAGATAGACAGAGAAGCTGAGCTGAGGGAGAAAATGAGCAGGAGCTAGATTTATTGTATGCATGCATGATATTTTCATAAAGTAAACAGCTTAATTTAAACGCTAATATTTTGTCATTTTGTGTGTGTGGGGGGGGTATGTAGGTCAGTGAACAGCTCGTGGAGAATCAAATCTCTCCTATCATATGTGTTTGGGAGTTCAGACTTACACAGGCTGTTAGGCTTGATGACAATTTCTCTTAACTGTGGGGATGACATGCCTGCTCTTGGACCTATTTTCTTATGTTTTTTTTTTAGTTGTTTTCTTTTCCTTCTTTCCTCTGTCCCTCTATACTTCTCTCCCACCCTTTTTCTTTCCATTCTTTCTTTTCCCATCATTCTTGTTGTTTCTAGAGCTTTGAGCCTTGTGCATACTAAGCAAACATTCTATTACCGAACCATACCACATTTTCAGTTTGGGATCTGTTTCTGAGCTCTGAGCCTAAGATGTCAGCCTTTCTCTCACGTCTATTGCCATACAAATACTAGTTACTTGGAATGATTTGCATCATTTTAACCCTTGTTTTAGTGTTATTAGCCTATGATATGTGTTATTCCATAAGCAACTATAATTTTTTTAAATATTTCAAAGGGCAGCTTTCATTGAATTCAAATATTTAGCCACTGAACAATATATGCATCTTTTAAGGTTAAGCATTTTATAAAGTAACTTAGATTTGAAGAAATAAATCTTTAGTTTTTCTCTTCTCTTACATAAACAGTTTAAACTTGTTTAAACCATATTAATGGTGTCTCAATTATGTAGTTATCTGTTCAGATACTGATTCTTTTCTCTTGGAGTTTGACTCTGGTTCTCCAGGCTCAGTGACCTCTGTGAAAGATCAATGTGACAAGGCTCTTGGAGGAGGGAAAGGGTGATTATTGCTCTTACAAGTATGATGTGCTCCCATGGGAGACAGGATTCACAATGGGCATCATCTGGCCTTAAGAGGTGCACTTGCTCCTCCTGAGGACCTTGGAGGAGGTGGATTCAATGCTATCAAACATTTCCTGAGATTGCTTTCTCTCCTTGAGAAGAAAAATGACCAAAGGTGAGACACTCCGACTCAAAACTGGATAACAGCTACCAGTAAATTTATCACTAAAAAAATTATTCACTGTGATATTCCCAGTCTTCAAGGAACATTACCCACCCTAATCCTAACAGTACCCATACTCCTAATTATCTGGTCAGCTGAGTGCCAGACGATTAAGACTATTGTTTTCTAGATTTTATTTTAATTTATTATGTAACAGAAAACCTCTTAGATAATTTTAAGTTTAGGGAACATCTCTATTTTGGATCAAGTCTTGGGAATCTAGTGCCAGTTGATAGGTGTTTACATTCACAGAGTGGCCAAGGGACAGACAGCGACAACATTGACCATAGCTACAGAAACTCTGTCTGCAGTGGGCTGAAAATATACAGAGATCCTTCAGTAGGGTAAAGGAGAGAAACAGAAGGGAGGGGAGGGTCCTTGGGAAAGCAGAAAACGAGCAAAGAAGGCAGATGTTTCATAGAGAATTTGATAGTAAAGGAAGAAATTGCTCTGAAGAATAAGATGTACCCTGCACTTAGGCCTGGAGTCCAGCAAGAAACAGGGATGTTATTCATACTATCTTTACCTAGTATGGAACTCTGGGACCTTTGTTATGTGCCAAGTGAATCATTGCAGTTGATAGCATTGTGGAGTTCTGGCAAGTCACACACAGCTTGTTCTCTCTGTCTCTCTCTCTCTCTCTCTCTCTCTCTCTCTCTCTCTCTCTCTCTCTCTCTCCCCTACTTTTCAGCACAGTATACATTAAAGGGAAAGAGCATTGTCCTTAAGAATTTTTGCTGACTTTGCCAGAACTCCAAAAGATCATGTGAGAACAGCATGACTCCATGAGTGGGAAGGAAGCTCCCTACAACAAGATGGGATGACATCCGCTGGGCTCTCCAGTCCTCGAAGGTCCCTGCATGGATTGGGACTATGGTAGACGAGGGAGCGATAAAATCCAGAGAGTTAGTTCCAACAACGGAGAAAGTTCTCCTTTAAAAATGGAATCCTGCTCTCGTAGAAGAACTTGGTGTTCAGGAGACCTCTGTGTAATGGCCAAACTTGGGACTTGAATTCTCGGCAAGGCTGAGAGTTTGAAATCATCCAGGGTAGATAAGAGAGTACGAAAGAGCACTTAGTCACCTCATAAACAGGTGTAAGCTGCCTATCTGTGTTAGAAAATCGGAACATTTTAACGGAACAATTGGCTGTCTTTGAAGAAACTGTCAGTAGGAAAGCTTTTAAAAATAATTTCCTTGCAAAATGCATAGTACTCTTAGGCAGAATTCTGACACCACTGTTCAGTGGCCTCTTCCATTTGTATGAGTCCTGCGATAGGAAACATTTCTTGTGTGTTCTTGGAAAGTAGTGTGTTTATCATACTCTGCATTGTGGGTGCCAGCACCAGTTGGTGGGTTGGTGGGCTGTGTGTGACGTGTGACGTGTGACGTGTGACGTGTGACGTGTGACGTGTGACGTGTGACGTTTGTGCTGCTGAGATCAGAGCTTTGAAAGTCATGTTGCTCTTAACGGGTAGGTTAGAGGGCCTCTACCCTCTCCATCTGCCTGCCTTTCATTTCTGATTCTCTGATGAGGTCTTAGCTCCTACCAGAAAAGCCTGCCTTGGAGCTTCCACTGGATGCTCAAACTATGGTTTGAGCATTTTCACAGTGGTCAAACTATCTCCCACTTTGAACTTCTGTGTTTGTAAGAAAAATGATTATGGGGGTTTGAATAGGTATGGCCTCCATTGATTCATGTGGTTGGATGCTTGGCCCATAGGAAGTAGCACTACTGGGAGGTGTGGCTTTGTTGGAATAGGTGTGGCTTTCTTGGAGGAAGTGTGTCACTGTTGGGGTGGGCTTTAAGGTCTCTTATGCTCACGGTATGCTCAGTGTGGCACACAGAGAGACACAGAGGAAGAAGGTGGGCACGTGATAACAGGGATGAGATAGGAGGTACAGCACATCTAAGCAGCATCAAGAATTGCCAGAATTCCAGACGCTAGGGAAAAGCAAGTCTTCCTTACAGACTTCAGAAGCAGCATGGGCCTCTGAAACCTTGATTCTGAACCTGAACTTCTAGGACTATGACAACATAAATTCCTCTGCTGTTTTCAGCCAATCCCCTGTGCAGCTTTGCTGAAGCAACCAAAGCATTCTTCTTGGGACAAGTCCACTCAGTGTAAGGCTCCTCCCACATGTCTTTCCTGGTCCCCAAGTCACACTAATGATGTCTTCCTTCTTGGTTTCCCAACAAAGCTCGATCAAGTTCTGTCTCTAACTTCAACATGGGATTTTAGCCTGTCTTTCCTTAACCTCATTCAAGATCTGACTTTACCTGAGGGATAAGCATCTGCCTCTCTGGTTCTTTCACCCTGCCTGAGGCAGTGAGTGCTCAAAACATCCTTGCTCCTGGCTCACTACTTGGGAGCATCTTGCTGGCAGTTATGTAATATACATTAAGCCTGAGCTTCTCATGTAGGTCACTTGCAAGGTATTTTCTGGGACACCTCTGTCATGCTGAGGTTTAGGTGTTCATAGGTTCTCCTGGGTCATTAGAAAAACTATAAAGTGCATACAATTAAAAACGAATAATGTTTTGGGTTTTTACTACGAATACAATTTAAACATAGGAATATTCTACTTTGAGGAAACCCCAGTATAGAATTGATTAAAAGAAAAAAGAGCAGAAAAAAATCTTTTATAAGCCTAAGAATTTCAAAAATTCAATGACTTTTCCTCATAGTGCATTAGTTTTTCTCTTTAGATAACTTTGTATGAATACTGCATTTATTCAGTTTTCTGGATAGATGTATACTGTATGAAATGAGGTGCCCTAACACTGAGAATGAATAAAACTTAGAACAACAAAGAGGCAAAACCATTGGAGAAGAGGGTTTTATAAAGGAACATGTGGAGATTAATATAGGTAATATTTTGGAAATTTATGTAAACAAATAAATATTTATGTAAATTTATGTAAACTTTCAAAAAAAACTTTTGAAAGTTTATGTGGGAGGGAGTTAGAGATCTAGAAATTAGTAGGAAAAAACAGAAGAATAGTTTACAATTTATAGTAGTTTGGATCACTTAATATTTTGAAAACCACATATGGTTATGGGGTGGGGGAAAGAAATAAAGGATGGTTCAAAGAAGAGAATGAAAAGAGGAAGGAAACAAAAAGACAAAATAAGGGAAGGAGGGTGAGCTGCAGGACAGTCGGAGAGCAAATGGGAGGTTCTAAAGGTCGATGGTCTTGGACCAGGGGTGTCAGCTGGTGCCTGAATGCAGGCAGGGAGAAGTGTGCAATTGTGTACACACACACACACACACACACACACACACACACACACACACACATTATCGAATGCTCAGGTCTTCTGTACTAACTCAAAAGGTCATATCCTCATTTATCTTTCCATAAGACATGACAGTGTAAATCCTTAGGACAACCCAAACTGCCCAGGAAGAATTTCTCTAATGGCTTGATTACTCCATATCTGTTTCCCAATTCTTCTTCACAGGAAAGCTCCATCAACCTGTCACTTTGAATACTAGGGACAATTTCTTTGGGATCTTCTCTTTGCCATCTCTTCCCTGTTACTCTATGCCTTTCTTTTATTTTGTAAGAGACTGTGTAGGCCAATCACCGGCTAGACATTTAGGAGGTAGGGGGCTGTGCGGCAGAAGCAATGAGATATAATCCTCAGTCATATGTGAGTCAGGGACAGAACTTACAGTGAGTCATGTGCCCTGAAAAGCTTGGAAGCCAGTTAAATGTCACACCTCCTGCTGCACTTTAGGCCTCCGAAGGTCTATTCCACGTTCTGGCCACACTATCAGAGGCTGGCATCATGTGACATGTCGTGCTGTATCAGAGTGATGGGCAGAACAGAGAATCTTTGTAAGAAAGTTATAGAAAAGTGGTATTTGCTAATCAGGCAGAAGCAGAACTGAATTATTGAGAAGATTCCCTTGAGAAGGCCATTAACTTGAATGTACCAGACAACTCCATTCAAGATAGTTTCTCCGTGCTCCAATGACCGGTACTTTGATTTTTAATTTTTTATTACATTCATCTCAACCAGCATAATGACTGACACATTGTAGGCATAATACAAATTCATGTTGAATTAATGCCATGTCTTATCACTTGCACAGGAGGGAGACATCCAACCTCTAACTCTGGCTTTATAATCCAACTGAATTTGTTTTGAAGAACTCATGAAAAGAGGAATTAAGGGCTCTAGAAATGCAACTGCAGAGGTTGCTGAACTCACCTTGTGTTGGATGTGCAATGACTAGAAGAAATAAAACAACTAGAATTGTCTTCATGTTCTCTAGCCCTGGTGGGATGATAGACTTTCCAGATCAAGTGACAAGATCCTATTTGGGAAAAGAATTAAGTGTGGGGGGAGGCAGATGGAGAGATAGTGGTGCTGTGTGTTTTGAGGCAGCTTGTGGAAGAAAAAACACCAGCTGGGACATGAAACAGCCCAGAATCAAGAGCATGTGCTGAAAGGCAAGAAAATTGGCAAGCGTGGAGTGGACACATGTTGCAGAAACATGGACTCAAATGCACTGAAAGCAGCGAGACTGTGGGGCTGGCTAGCTCCCCTACTCCTGGCTCCAGAGCAGCTGAAGCAGACACTCTTCTTCAGCTGGGAGTCTGCAGACATTATTACAGTAGCATCTCTGTGGGATGCAGGCCACTAAGGTTCAGGAACATCTCATTCTCTTGTTGGATGAGGATTTTAGAACTGCTGTCATCCTTGCTCTAGGGAAATGTACATATGGAAGCTAGTGGCCTCCATGGAAAGCAAGCTTTCTCATCTTAAGCTCTCCCCGGGGAATATTGGAACCATACCTTGAAGAATTCAGTCACCTTGTCTAACCTTCAGTTTACAAATGGTATTCATGTGCGAAGAAAGGATCATGACTTGTACCTTGGTAAGTGGAAATAGTACTAAACACCCAGGTCCTGCTGTTTGAAATCTACAAGCTTCTTAGACTCCCCCAGTGACCTTACTACAATCTTTGAAAATCATTTTTTTGGGGGGTCAAAGGCAAGTATGTAAACCAATATGACATCAACATTCTGCTGTAAACTGGTCTTTGGGGCCCTGGCTGAACAACTTAGCTATAGTCTCCTTGGACCATTTCGTTTGCTTTTCTTCCTTCTTAGAGTTCATTTCTGTCTTGTTCCCCTCCTGCCTCATGTTGTCTCTGGTGTCTGAACACCTACATGCTATGTTTGCCCAGCCTTTTCCTTCCTTCCCTTAAAATGTTCAGAAGTCACAACACCACCTCTTCTGTAACTTGGACGATGGGTTGGGATCTGTATGTCTCAACAGCAGAGCAGCTGCCCAGCTCACTCCAGGGCTGGTAGAATCTAGTCACATGAGTTGTGTTGACCCTGTCAGATCTAAGCTTGTTCACACAGATGAAACATGCCAACATACTCTCCCACCACAACTTCCAAGACACACACACACACACACGCACACGCACACGCACACGCACACGCACACGCACATGCACACGCACACACACACGCAGACGCACACACACACACACACATAATTATGGTGTTTACTTTGTGGGATTCCCCTTTCTAACTAGCCTAACATCTATGCCAGAAGAGTCAAAAGAGGAGGCAACAGCTTGACAGATTAAACAGCAGAGCCAGTGCAAGGGAGGAGGGGGTTCTCAGCCTCAGACTCTTGATATCCATTGGTTCACTGGTGTCCCATAATCATTCCCATCTGCTTCATATTTATGTACCATAAATGTACAGTGAGCCCTTTCATGTTCACTATTCTGGATGGTAATATAAAATCACTTCTTTCAACTCAGGGAACAAGGGTATATTAATTCCATTTGTTTCCCTGTAATCAAAATATTTGGCAGAAACTAAAGGGAGGCATGGTGTATTTTAGCCCATGGTTTCAGAGAGATTTTGGTTCACCATATAGGGAAAGAATGGTATCAGGTGCCTGCAGTGGCAGCTGTTCATATTGTGAGGGACTAGATAGCAGAAAGCAGTTGGAGTCAGTGGAAGATGAAGCCTATGATGGTTGTCTTAGGGTTTTACTGCTGTGAACAGCTACCATGACCAAGGCAAGTCTTATAAGGACAACATTTTTTTATTGGGTATTTTATTTATTTACATTTCAAATGTTATTCTCTTTCTCAATTTCCCCTCTGGAAACCCTCTATCCCATCCTACCTCCCCCTGTGCTTCTATGAGGATGCTCCCCCAGCCACCCACCCACCCACTCCTGCCTCCCTGCCCTAGTATTCCATAAGGACAACATTTAATTGGGGCTGGCTTATAGGTTCAGAGGTTCAGTCCATTATCATTAAGGAGGGAGCATGTCACTGTTCAGGCAGGCATGGTGCTGGAGGAGCTGAGGGTTCTATATCTTCATCTGCTGGTCACTAGGAAAGACTGGTTTCCAGGTGGTCAGGATGAGGTTATTAAAGCTCACACCCTCAATGATACAGCTACTCCAACAAGGCCACACCTCCTAATAGTGACACTCTCTGGATCAAGCATATAAAAATCATTGCAGTGTCTTACTTCCACAAGATAGACCCTACCACCTACAAGCTCCACAGTCCTACAAAGAGGTACCAATAGCTGGGAAGCAAGAAGCTAAAACATGAACCTATGTGGGACACTTTGAATTCAAACCCTAACTAGGTACTGTACCCCATCTAGCAGACTTAAAAGAGTGATATGATACACCCTATTCATGAAGGAAACCAGGGCTTTAGTTTGTGTCCAAGTCCTCTGGACTCATGTGATACCATTCATTCTACCTGGCTTTTCTCTCATTCACTGTAAGAAATTCTACTGTTTAAAATCAGTAACTGTGACATTGACTTTTGTATATCAATTATGTAACCTTTTTATTCTAAAGGAACATGGAAGAGAGAGAGAGAGAGAGAGAGAAGAAGAAGAAGAAGAAGAAGAAGAAGAAGAAGAAGAAAAAGAAGAAGAAGAAGAAGAAGAAGAAGAAGAAGAAGAAGAAGAAGAAGAAGAAGAAGAAGAAGAAGAAGATAAGGAGGAGGAGGAAGAGCAGGAGGAGGAGGAGGAGGAGGAAGAGCAGGAGGAGGAGGAGGAGGAGGAGAAGGAGGAGGAGGAGGAGGAGAAGGAGGAGGAGAGCACACCTGTGATGTCAGTGGACAGTGTGGTCCTAGTTGTACTAGTTGTAAAAAAATCATCATCCATTTTTCTCCAGACATCCTTGCAGTTCTGCGGGTGATGGGAATTGATAGACTCAATAGAAAAAGTGTTTCAAAAGTGCTTATCATTGTTCTTGTCTATGGGGGAAAAGAAGGTATAGAAGAATATCCAAGCTGGCTCCAGGAAGGGAAGTTGCTGTGTCAACATGCCACAGATGACTGGAGCTGATGTAATTCAGCCAAGAGAAAGGCCTTGTCTCCATAAAGGGCTCTATGCACATGCTCTAGAACTGGTTGTGAGCCCAATGGGAGGACCCAGAGATGAGCTTGAGGCAAGGCACAAAGATCACAGTCTCAGAATCTAGGTCACACGTCTCTGGGGCCACTGGTCATACCTCTGGTCTTTCTAGTTCTCACTCCGTAGGTTCCTTTTACTGAATGTTGAACAGTGAGAGGCTGTTAGGAATACTTAGAATCTTAGTATTTTCTAGCCTAAGGTCTGGCAGCATATACTTTAGGCTCATAGGCCATATGATCTCTGTCATGGTTACCCATTCTGTTACTACAACAAAATGTATCCCTAGACAATACAGAAATGAGTATGTGTGGCTGTGTCCCCCACAAGACTTTATGGGCACAGGAATAGAAAGTTCACGTTATTTTTCATGTGCTATATAATGTTATTCATCTTTAGCTTTTTACAAATGATTGTGGGCTGAGGAAGTAGTGGCTCAAGGGATCAGCCAGCTGCTACTGTATAAGCGTGAGTACCAGAGCTTACAATCTCCGTGCTCACAATGTTGTGCCCACAATCTGAGAGCTCACAATCCAGCACTCACAGATAAGCCAGGCAGGCTGATATGAGACAAAAACAGTAGATCCTCTGAGCAAGTTGGATGGCTAGTCTGACCTGAATTAGCAAGCTCTGGGTTCACGGAGAGATCCTATCTCCATAAAGAAAGAGAAGAATGATCCAGGAAGACATCCAATGTCAACTTCTGGCCTCTGAACTCATGTGCACACACACATGTGCACTTATGCATGTGTCCACATGCGTGAAAATACATGATTATGTACCCACGAATGTGTATTCCTCACACAAGCATGAAAAATAATAAAAATATTTAAACTAAACACAATGTTTTACTTTCACAAAAAAGAACAGGTAGAGAAGAACCTCAGCCGTGAACAACGCAGCAATGGCCAAGATTAAGGCTCAGGACCTGCGCGGCAAGAAGGAGGAGCTGTTGAAACAGCTGGACTATCTGAAGGTGGAACTCTCCCAGCTTCGTGTCGTCAAGGTGACAGGCGGCGCCGCATCCAAGCTCTCCAAGATACGAGTCCTACGCAAATCTATTGCCCGTGTCCTCACTGTCATTAACCAGACTCAAAAAGAAAGCCTCAGGAAATTCTACAAGGGCAAGAAGTACAAGCCCCTGGACCTGCGACCCAAGAAGACTAGAGCCATGCGACGCCGGCTCACCAAGCACGAAGAGAAGCTGAACACCAAGAAGCAGCATTGGAAGGAGCAGCTGTACCCACTGCGCAAGTATGCAGTCAAGGCCTGAGACGACAATGACAATAAAGTACAAGACTGACTGGCAAAAACAAAACAAAACAAAACAAACAAACAAACAAACAAACAAAGCAAAAAAAAAAACAACAACAACAAAAAAAACAAAAACAGGTAGAGAAAAGATTGGGCTTGGGGCTGGATAATTGTGGTTCTGGCATCAGACACCACCTTCTAATCTCTTCAGGGTTTTAATTGTTTTTAATCTTAGTTTTTGTGCCAATCGAGAGCAACAAAAGCAGTTTTCTGTGTGACTAGAAATTCTATTGACCACTTAGGAAAAAGGTTTTATGTTATCGTGTATATTATGATCTTTTAAGATGAATTATTAGTTTTTACATCTTAAACAGATGTTATGTATTCCAATTTTATTACTCTGGTTTAAAATTCTATCTTAAGCATGTTCTCCATGCGAAATTATAGAGAATTATGGCTGGGGAAGAGGTTTAAAAAAAAAAACATCTAAAGGATAAACTTGAAGAAGCTATAAAAGGAGGGGTATGAGTTCTTTTTAAACTGGAGCTGGGCATATGCAGTCAGAAAGTAGGTCCCTGGACAGAGCTCTTTGATCATGTTAAGTCCCATCGGGACAACTACGTCTTTGATTTTCCTCAAATACTCTGCCAGTGTAGACACTCTCTGAAATGCTTTTCTCTCTTGTTATATTTAGATACTGCTTTATTTTTCTCTCTGGACTTTAAACTCCTTAAGAGAAGGACACGCTTTATTCATCTCCAGTCTGTGTTAGAGATTGTCATTTGTTGAAGGTACTTGGAACGTGGCTCGATTGGCAGGAGCGGAACACTGTGGACAGGGAAAATCTCTAGAGTTCTGAATGAGGAAAGTTATGGCCCATGGCATGGAGTTTATGATCTAGGTTCTCACCCTCTGACAGGATGCCCTCCAGACTTCCCCCACTTATAAAACTTGCAAAGCATTTTCATCTCTCTTCAAATTCTCATCCGTTCTGTGTATATTATCTTCCATTCGTTAGAGTTTGAAGTTCTAATTTCTTGGCTTTCAATGCTAAGTTTAAGCATCTGTGATATGGTGCAATGCTAGACTAGGAGAAAATAGTTAAGATTGCTGTGATCTTAACTTAAGTTAGTGCTGTGATGCACTAACCCAGTGTCACTGTACTTTGGAGTGTGCAGGTGGGCCTGGACTTAAAAGGGGGATTGCAGAAACGGGAAGTAGACACTGAGTAGACCTCAGCAGAACCAGAAAGGGATGAGAGGAGGAGTGCAAGAAGAACAGTAAGAATTACTAGACATGGTTTGGGAATAGTGAGAAGACAGGGAAGGAAGAGTGAGGAAAGGATAGAGTGCATCTCATGATGCCAGGTTCCATGCCAGGGCTTTGCTTGGTGTTCACAATAATCACACAATAGCCCTGGCTGTTGGTCCATTTTATAGACAGGAAATAGTTCAGAAACTAAGATGGCTCATGTTGGCAAGTACTCTGTCCCATCTATTGATTTGTAAAGACTCATGAAGAAGACTAAATATGAATGGCCCTCACAGGCTCATATCTTTGAATGCTTAGTCATCAGGGAGTAGCACAATTTGAGAAGGATTTGGAGGTGTGGCCTTGTTGGAGTAGGTGTGGCCTTGTTTGAGGAAATGTGTCACTGAGTTAGGCCTTGAGATTTCAAAATCTCAAGCCAAACCAAGTCTCTCACTTTCTGCCTGCTGTCTCTTTCAGGATATGGCTTTCAGCTATTTCTTCAGCACCAAGCCTGCTTGCCGCCATGTTCCCTACTACAATAACAGACTCACCTCTGAAGCTGTAAGCAGGCTCTTAGCTAAATATTTTCTTTTATAAGAATTTTCTTGGTAATGTTGCCTTTTCCCAGTAATGGAACAGGGTCCAAGAGAGACGTTGGTACCAGGGACTGAGGCATTGCTGTGACAGGCCAACTGTGTTGCCTTTTGGAAGAATATGGAAGACTTTGACACTTTGGACTAGGAAAAGAGTTGAATACTTTAACTGGGGCATAATGGGCCGTCCTGGCAGGACCATAGAAGACAATGGTGCTGAAGTGTAGCAGACTGAGAGCTTCCAGCTACCTGGCAAAGAACTTTTTGGGTTTGCAAATGGAAGACACACACACACACACACACACACACACACACACACACACACACACA
>JANHMN010000013.1:15629146-15649631 GCA_030674055.1 Rhabdomys pumilio
CCTTCCTCGTTTTGTTTCATTGACTACAAAACAAGGGAAAGGCCATGCTCAGAGCTCTCTATCACTATTTAGATACCGATAGAGTCTCGCTCTGTAACTGTCTTTATCTCAACGTGACTATGGTATAACCATGGGTGGGCTTTCTACTTAAAATCTGCACCAGAAGTCCTGACTATTTTGTTGTGATGAGTGGCCACGATGAGACCCCAAGGTCTGCAAACCTCAAGATGCTCACTGCATGGCCCTGTGCAGAACAGGGTGCTTTATGTAAAGAAACTATGTGGAAATACACTGAGCATACTTATATGCTTCCTAGCAGAGAACACACGGTGAATCACAATGGGGGTTGATTTTCCTTTTCTGTTTTTCTTTGTTTCCTCTGCCTCATCTTTTCAGAGCACTCGATAATTTCTCCTATTTCCATAGATTTAGCACAGACTCATCGTGGGCTTACTACACGGCAGGCACTGTTTGTATTGCTGCACACTGAGTGTCTGTCTTCTTCAGCTCATATTACCCGGGACAGGGAGAAAACAGATAAACATATGAATGTGTAATACTGTGTCTCCTAGTTCACCCCAGGAAGATGAATGCGGCAAGGCACAGTTTTCTGTTTCTGTGTAATCTGAACTCACAGCTAATGTCTTGCTCAAGCCCAACTTCTTTCACAAGATTCCCATGTCTTTGTCTCTCTCCTGGCTCCTTTTGGTTTGCACATCTAAGGCATTGATGTCATTTCCCCCTGAACTGGATTTCTTTGGAACTCTGCTCCATCAGAGACTGTAAATTCATTAGCGACGAGGGAATTTTTTTTTTCTTCAATAGCAACATTTCTAACAACTGTATGAAATTGGTAAATAGCTTGAATTAAACTAAGTGTTAGTATACACCAACTTGGTGTTTTTTTCCCACATAGTCTGTAATCCTCCAAGTTTATGACCTCACTGTGACCCACCAGTCACTTCCAGAGGGCAAGAGAGGATTTCCCAATTCTCAGCAGCTGGGATCCCTTCTGACACTAACTGCATCTATGGGTCTGTGTGAGCTATAAAATTTACCTTTCCCTTTATATCAAAACTACACAAAACCTTCCTAATTGATTATAACCTGGCGTTTTGCCAGTCAGGAAAAGAATACTACCAATTAAGCAAATTAAAGACACAGAAGAAGGTTTAACCTGCCCTGGTTCAACCCCTTCACTCACATTAGAGTTCATGGGCTGGTCTTCTGGGAGAAAACCAGGTTACTTGGCTAGAAGGAAACTCATGTTGGAGGTTTGAATTAATTAGTGCTCAGGGCCAGCCAATTTCTCCCATGCACAGGATGAATAGGGTTATTCATAAAAGGACACCTGGGCCGGAAGCGGAGGAGCTGAAGCTGACCCTACCAGCCTGGTCTCTGAGAATAGAATGGAAATCTGTCCTCAGAACAGATGATCATCGGGGAAGGAGGGCGCAAAGGCCAGAAGTGCTTTTAGGAGGTGAGTGAGAAGGAAATGAAGAGTTGTAACCTGTTATTAATTAGCATGGTCTGGGAAGATAACAGAGCTAGTCTGTGGGTCATAAGTATTCTGTATGATGCTTGTTACTAAGTCCTTCACTGATGGGACCCATCTCTGTAATTGATGGACACGGTAGACTAATTTTAGTGTCTTGTTTATTCCAGCACCATCTCTGAAATTCCCAAGAGTTTTTAACCATATTTGGAAATAGCTGCTGTTTGGCGTTCTGGAATACCTATAATGTTCTCAGATACCTACCTTCTTCCTCAGAATGCTCAAGCTCTACTGAAACAGAAAGCCAGCCTGTTTATGTTTGGTGCGTGTGTTTTTACATTCATAGAGGACAAGGTGGCAACCAGCCTGGCTTGGTAATTTGGTGAGATTCTTGCCTCTGTTCATGGTTCTTTGAAGACAAGACTTTATAGGTGACATGAACTTGCCTTACACTACATTAAGGCAATATATTCTTCTACAAAAATGTCAACTACCCTGACCTCCTGGAAGCCAGGCTGTGTGCTTGAGGTCTTGCTTTATGGGCAACTTGCTTGTTAGGTACACTTTATGAAAAAATATTGCAGCCAGTGATTGTTCAATGGGCTTGTTTGTCCTGTGAGTTTTCATTTCTGTGTTCATGAAGTCTTTCCCATGACAATTTGACCCCTCAGGGTACCAGATTTCATATATCCATCAATGCAGAGTGGTTTCATTTCCAGGATTGTGTGACTATTTTCTAGTATTGTTTATAATACTGAGCTTAAGCAGCTGGAAAAATTTCTTTGGAAAGTAAAGACATATCCATGTTTATCATCAGTGAAATTATGGTTCTATCTATCTATCTATCTATCTATCTATCTATCTATCTATCTATCTTCATCTGTCTATCTATCTATCTATCTTCATCTGTTTATCTATCTATCTATCTATCTAGTGTATGTATGTATGTATGTATGCATGCATGCATGTATGTACATATATATATCAATCATCTCTCTATCATCTATGTATCTATGTATCTATCTACCTATTTATCATCTATTTATCTATAAATCTATTATCTGTCTATCATCTATCTATCTATCTATCTATCTATCTATCTATCATCTATCGTCTATTGTCAGAGGCAGCCCTGCTTATACACTGAAAACCTAAAATCAGCAATAGACCTGACATACATGCCTGCTAACACAAAGTCTTGGGTCTCTGTGGAAAAATACTGAAACAGATAGCTATAAGATATTGTAAACAGGCAGCTTTGGTGTATAGTCATACACCTTGTGGATAGGCAGCCTTGGTGTATAGTACCAACTTAGATAAGGACAAGTGATTCATAAACAAGAGTCATAGTGATCTGTTTCCTGAACCTTTACCCAGCTGATACTCTGTTCTGGAAGGTATCTGTACTCCCCCTGAACACCTATGCTCCTGTGTCATCCCCTTCCCCACATCCTACCTTTTTGTGCATATAACCCCTGTGTGAAAAAAGTAAAATTAATGATTTGATCAGACTATAGACAAATCGTGGTTCTTCACGTTCACCTGTTTCCCCCATCTTCTCTTTCAGGTGACCTCCCCGGACCCCTGTTTACTGCCCTGCTGGATGGAGCGGGCTGTCTGTTTGTCTGTCTGTCTGTCTATCACCTGTCTATCATCTATCTGTTTATCTATTAATCTATCATCTATCTATCTATCTATCTATCTATCTATCTATCTATCTACCTATCTATCTCTCATCTGTCCTAACACATACAAATGTATACGGTAACACCAATATCATAGGAATTTGCTTCTGTCATTTATTAAGCACTTTCTATATGTCTAACAATAATGCTAAGAGTAAAATAACACTTGCACTCTAAGTGTAACTATTAATGTCACCCTTGTTTTACAGATAAAAAGTCTGAGGTTTAGGTTAAGCAACTTTCCCAAAGAGTCTGCCAACCTAATTCTAGACCCCAAGCTCTCAGTATACTGTCTAGATTTATTACAGTCACTGAGAAACTGTCCTGGCAAAATAGCAACTTAGGGGAGAGAAGGGTGATTTTAGCTCACAGTTTCAGGTTACAGTCCATAATTTCATGGAAGTGAAGACTGAGGGAGTTGAAACGGGATGTAAAGTCACATTCACAGCCAAGTGCAGATAGAAAAATAAATGCACACATATTTCTTTGTGCTAAGCCCCATTTCTGCATTTAAACGGCCCAGGACCCACTTCTTAGGGAATGGTGCCACCCCCAATTGCTCGGGTCTTCTCTTGTCATTTAAAATTAGTAATCAAGACAACCCCTCATACATATGCTCATAGGCCAACCTGATCACCTTTCTTTCTTCTCACCAAGCCTTTCTTCTCAAGTGATATTAGGTTGTGTCAGGTTGACAATTAAGCGATTATAGTCTTTAATATTAAAATTATCTAATTTCATATAGATAAAAGATGAAGGAAACTTAGCTCAGACAGCTTACTTGGGACTTGACATGTTCTCAAGGCACTGTGTTCACTGTGTTTATACAGATTTCCACCAGATGCTCTGAATTGGCTGGCTGTTTTCTTCTTAAGGGCAAGTAGGAGCAGGGCTTCCTGCTTAGGAGCTATGTACTAACAGTGCAGATCGGTTAAATGGATTTCTGAGAGAATATGACTCTGTATTGCACTTAGATATAAAAATAGAAACACTTAAAATTCATGCTTCTCTTAAACAGTACAACAAGGAGGTTATAGCTGCACTTATTACAAATGCTATCAAATTAAACTGGCTTTTTCAGATCTTTGTAACTACAGACTCAATTCTAAAGATGTAAACTTAGAAAGGAGATAAAAATAAAACAACAATTAATGGAGGGAGAGCCTTTCCAAATCCATCTCATCTGAAATGAATTTATCAACTCGAGGTGCACTGATGACGAATTACACATGATTTTGACTTTCTAAAGATATCGCAGACACTTCATATTTGAATCACATGTAGACTAAGCATACACCCAAGGAACCTTTGAGCAGGAGAGGCTGAAGGTGTGGCTCAGTGGGAGAGCACTTGCCTAGCATGCTGAAGGCCCTGGATTAGCTCATTATCATCAAACTAGTCTCATGCTATTAAGCAATAACAACAACCAAAAACCAAAACCCACCACCAACAAAACACCTCCAAGCAAACAGGTATCAGCCTTCTCATCTGTCTTTATTTTGAAAGCCAGGGAACCCAGTAGGTGGGCTTGCAAATTATAACAAAAATTAGAAATTGTCAAATGCCATCCTTTTTGTGCTATCATTTTTTTTTCTGGGTTAGTCAACAGATAGGGTTTCTATGCTGCTAACACGGGGATGGAGTTGTTAATACAGCATCTGCAACAAAGGGATTTCAGTCGACCGCCTGAAAATTGTCTTTGATTAGAGAATGAGTGCATTTTCTGATTCAGTAGTTTCTGTTATCAAGGAGGTGACTTAACTGTATTTTCTCAAAATGTATCAGAAATTGATTTAGTTCAGTCTTGATGTAAATGTAGAATTCCACAAAATGAATGGAAATATAGGCCTTGGGAAATTAACAGAGCTGAGTTCTTTGGGTACTGGAACTCAGGCTCTCGACCCCTCTACCACCCAAGCTTTTTGGAAGAGTCCCAAGATAGATGCTAGAGGCAGTGTGCACAAGGTACTCATTAGGTCGTCAAATGTGTTTGATAATCTTTCGGATATACCCTACATTGTAATTCCTGTCTTTTTTTAGAGTTTTTGGGACTGTGTGAATGTTTATGGCCAATGAACAATCCACCAGTTGGGAAGTGCGGTGTTTCATGCCTCTTTAAAACTGTATTGGCAGCCACTGACCTCTGAGCTCCTGTATCCTCTGCAATGGAAGAAAAACAATGAGTTTTATACAGCTATTTGGTTGATCTGGTTCATTTAACGGAGTGTTACAGGAAAGCACTGGCACAAAGAGCTAAATATTATGAGGAGAAACCGAACTGAATGCTGGGCAGAGGCACTTAAATCACTAAAGATTATATCATTAGTGTTTATTTCTGTATTATACTGTAAAATAACTTAGCCCATAGGCTAATATTACTTGTAAGAATATTACAAATATGTCCAGGTCTAAAAAATACTGGTCATAATACCAGTACTTGGGAAACTGAGGCAGAAACATTCCAGGTGAAAGATAAAGAGTTTCTGTTTCCACCTTAAAAAACAACAACAACAAAAAAATCACCAGAGGTTATTGAGTGAGATGGATAGATAAACTTTCCTTTTATATAAGGTTTTGTTGTATAGGTGATGTAACTAAAAACAAAAAGAACCTGCTGCTGTGTTTGATGAAATGGCAGTTGGAAGCAAAACAAAGGTCCACAAGTGGCCCCAAGCATGTGGAGAAATTCTGTATTTAATAACGGGACTTCTGTAGATAACCGAACCTGCTACTGTGTTTGATGAAATGGCAGTTGGAAGCAAAACAAAGGTCCAGAAGTCCAAGCATGTGGAGAAATTCCATATTTAATAACGGGACTTCTGTAGATAACCGAGTCAATACAGTATTGGGAGAATTTGTATTTAGCTCTAATTTGTATGTAGCTCTCTGTTGTGTAGATAAAATGAATTTCCAATTGATTAATGACATACATTTGAAGGCATAAACTTTCAAACTTCATTGGAAGCTTTGATGTTAGCTCTAAAAAAGAAAATAGTGGCTGGCCTAGGATTACAGTAAAATTTAGACACCAAAAGCTTGTTTACAAAAGTCTGAAAGGATATGCCGTGTGCAGCAGTGTGCATGATTTGGAAAGCAACATATACTGGGAAGCAAACTAAAAATAAGACAGTTCATGGGGAAAGATTCATAGCTATTCCACAAATAGCTAATGGTTAAGAAAACCTACATCATCAGTTGCCAGAGAAATGGGAATCAAATACACATGTACTCCCCCTACCCCGATTAAAGAAACGTGTCATAAACAAGAGAGAAGAGTTGAGTGTGCGTCACTGGGAAGCCCCATGTGTCTTACCAGGAACTGTAAGACAGGACAGGTACTGTGGAAAACAACTGTTCATTCTCTTACCAAGGGAGACATTTCCTTGCTCCACAATGGAATGATTTTGTTACTGGCTGTCTTGTAGACACTCTAAATAAACATAGACATGTGTGACAACGGTCACAGTGGCCCTGGTAGCCATAGTAAGAATATGAGATAATAAAAATATATACTGATGGGAATATAATTATAGAGTATTTTTAGATACATAGATTAGGGGAAAACAACTGAACCTCATACTCTCTGGTGACTCTGAATTAATATTTGAGAAATAAGACTCAATGAATCGAAGTAAAGCATGGAATTGTGCATTCAGAACGATTCCTCTCTGAAATTGCTTAGGTGGAAACAAGCAAGCAGCAGGCTGGGCATGGTTCAGTGCCTCCAGCCAAATCCTCCTGTGAGCAGTGCTGCTGTATCAGTGGTCCCCAACCTTCCTAAATCTGCAACCGTTAATACAAGTTCCTAGTGTTGTGGTGACCCTCAACCACAAAATTATTTTTGTTGCTACTTCAGAACTGTAGTTTTGCTACTGCTATGAATCATAATGTAAGTATCTATGTTTTATGATCATCTTAGGAGACCTCTGTGAAAGGGTTATGAGGCCCCAAGGGGATCATGATCCACACAAGTTGAGAACCACCATGTGCTATCTAGCTTGTGTTACTCAGGGGCTTCCTGCGTCCTGCCGTTCACTGATCAACAGTCCATACTAATAAGCTACTCCAAAGACATATGAGAATGTTTTAAAAATAAATGTTCAATAAACTTTCAACAAAAGAGATATCCTTTTGCTGGGACTTCTAGGAACATGGAAATTCTTTCTTCTCTACACATCTTACAACCCTCTCCAGAGTTAGATGGATGCTTTGAAGTCACTGTCCACAGATGCCTCTGAGATTCTTAGTGGTGAGGAACAGAAAAGAAGAAGGGGAGAAGGAGGAGGAAATTTTTTTACTGGCAACAGTTTCTCTTTTTTTACTTTAATTTTAACTATATTGCAAATAATAATATAATTATATTAATTATAATATTAATTATAATAATAATTGTTACTTGATAGTTTTGGTTTATTTTTACATTTGCACACACTCCATGTCTAAGACATCTGCCTCTAAAACAGTATAAGACAACATTTTCATGCTTAATTTTTCAGGCATTTTTCTAATGATGATGCTCAACTTTTCCCCCAAATCCCAGCAATAATGACATTAGCAATCTCTGTGCTAGGCTGAAACTCAGCTTTTTGTACACACTAGGAAAGTACTGTATCATTGGGTTCTAGGCCCAATTGCTAGTAACATTTATATAGAGAGCATTTATTTGTATCAGGTTTTTGTCTGGGTTTTCTTTCGGCTCTCACAAAGCCCTGTAAGAATATCTCCAGGTTATAGATACATCCACCGAGGCCCAGGGAAGTTAAAATCTACACTGAATTTACGAGCACTTGAGCTGCAATGCAAGCTGAGTAGTGAGTAGTCTAGTGTCATGGTTTGCCTTCCTGCCAACCACACCTCCACACTTCTGTCATTTTGTATCAGCCAGATCTCTCTCTACCTGACACAATAAATCTGGTTGTTGCAACACAGTTCCTGGCTGTGGAGCTTCCAGCACACCTGCGTGGCGCTCATATGGATGGATGGCAAGCAGACCTTCGAGGTTAGGATTGCTGCCAGGAGTTGGTTTCACGCAGTTCTATCTGATTCTAGGAGTCAAGTCTAAGCAGTCTATCCTGCTAGACTGGTTTGAGGTTTCCATTACAATCTGGTTTATTTTTAATCAGATGATTTAATTTAATTTCAACACATGGAATCAACAACACATACTTTAAGATTCCAAACGTATAATAAATGTTAGCTTGTGTAATGTGTCTCCCTCCTGCATCTTCTACACGATCCCCCGGATGAATTTCCTATGCCATCAAACTTAGCAGTTTCTTGAAGTCTGCAGAGAGGGCATTTTATAGACAAGCAACTATGCATATGTAAAAATCTCTTAGAAATTAAACACTTTGCACTTAGCTTCATGTTAGGGACGATGCTGATCGCTTTTTAATTAATCTTCTCCATGGTTGGATGAAGCTGGTTTTACTATTATCCATCTTTTTGCTGATGAGGATTCTGATGTGTAGAAATACAGAGACTAGCTGATACTTGGTTTCAAAGTGTCTGGCTCTGCTGCATCCTTGCAGGGCTCTAGACATGAACCTAACCAGAGTCACAAGGGATTGAAGAAACAGCACACACACAGAGACATGTAGACAGAAGGCTGGGATTGGGCCAATTTGGCTTTTTGATGGACTTAAAACATTTTATTACATACATTTGAACAGAGACGCAGGGTTATTGCATAAAGATGAACAAGCCAGCAGCAGTAGCAGTGTACAGCTGAAGCAAAGGGAACACCTTTAGCTAACCTGAGCAGCAGCGGTCTCTATAGGGAGCAGTCTTCAGGCCATAAGCATCTAGGCTGGGAAAGCTAGGGTGGACATTTTCTGCACACACTGTCAACATCCATACACAGACCAGAGGGAGGCTTTCTACCACTCCAAGCCTCACCCTGTGGGAAGGTTTTGCCACTCCCATGGCCTGTGGCTACAGGGTCCTTGACTTGGACATGCCCATGTTAACAGCACACATTCACTCAAAACATCATTTCCTCAGGGTTCCCTTTGCTCCCCACATGACTCCAGAGCCTATATTTGATTTTAAAGGAGAAATAAACAAATCTTTAAAAATATATATATTTATATATATACATATATATACACAGATGTATATATATGTATATATATATATATGTACACACACACACACACACACACACACTCACATATACTCTGCAAGAGAAAAAAGATTATCTCCACTAATCAGAAGAAAATAAGATCATTTGTATATTTTATAAGAATTGTTGTTATGATATGATTTTCATATCATAAAAGTTATTCTTTTATTCACACACTTTATGCTTTAGGGTCTGTACTCAGAGTCAGACAGCCATCATTCTAGTTTAGAACAGTGATTCTCAACTGGTGAGTCGTGACCCCTTTGGGGGGATCCAAATGACCCTTTCATATCAGATGTGAGTCTCATATCAGATATCCTGCACATCATATATTTACATAATACATAAGAGTGTCACATCAGATATTTAATAAGATAATTAATCATCAGATAATTAATAAGACATGCAACAGTAGCAAAATTATGGTTATGAAGTAGCAACAAAATAATTTTATAGTTGGGGGGGTCACCACAACAGGAGGAACTGTATTAAAGGGTTGCAGCATTAGAAAGGTTGAGAACCACTGGTTTAGAGCATTTAAATCATGCCCCCCAAAGAAACAATGAATAAATTAGTAGTAACCCTCTAGCTCCTCCTACCAGCTGCCCATACTGTCAGCAACTGCTAGTATCCTATATTTTCTAGATCAATGGGTTTATCTGCCTTGGATTTTCTATATAAACAGGATCCATCTCTCTCTCTCTCTCTCTCTCTCTCTCTCTCTCTCTCTCTCTCTCTCCATACATACACACACACATGCATGCACATGCACATTCATGCACAAGCATACACACACACACACACACACACACACACACACACACACACACGTATAACTTTAATTTTTTTCAAATCCTATTTTTAATGATGGTTCTTAGATGCTTTACCTTTTCTTGTAACCTACCACTCACCAGAGGTAGTGGAAAAGAGAGTATACAGGGGAAATGGAAGTGTTTAGAAAGATTCTTTGGAGCAATTCCTGTCTGTGTTGTCTGGAAATTGGAGGTTCAGTTCACAGGTTAGCAGGCAGCGACAGCTGGATCCACTCACAAACACCTCACAGATACACTCACAGTCCAGTTCAGTAGCATCGAGTTAAAAACAGCGGTAACAAGACCTAGCAGAGACAGCCAGGCTAATTTCTAAGCTGTATGGTAACTTCCTGTTGACTGTAACAAGAGTTGTTGCCAGATGGTTTTCTGTACTGGCCACTTAGTGTTGTATCTCCATCAGCAGCATAGGAGAGATATCTCTCCATGTTCTAGAAATGAAATCCAGTGAGGCAGTGCCTCTTTGGGCTTTGATTTTCATTTACCTCAGTGACTAGTGAAGCTGAGCATCTTTTCACACCCTATTTGTGAATCATCTTTTTAGGAATGTCTACTCTCCCCCGCCCATTATAAGTCAAATGATCTTTTCCTGACTGACAGTACACTGGCCTTTGAAATAGATTCTGGACACAGGATTTTACCACTGCTCTTGGTTTTCCACCAAAGCTCAAGAGCAAGACCCTGTTGCTGAAGACATTATGTACTTTGGTTGTGGGACATGAGACATCAAGTTGGTACCAAACAGAGAGATCCTTCTCCCTGCTTACTAGCTTTCATAGTCATGAAAGGTATTATATAAGCTGCTGGGGCAGAGATAGGTCATCAGTAGTCTTACTAAGCTGTGAACCCTGTGACATATAGCAATTGGCATGGCAAGACAGACACACAATTGTACAATAGAGTTCCTGGTACAATAGTGTCAAATGTTATGGGGACAACCAACCAAGTTCTAGTTGGACTTAATGCCCGTTTCACAGGAGGAGATGTATACATGGCACTATAAGTCTGGCCAAGAACTCAAGTTTGGGAAATTAACAGGCTTCAGGGGTGAACTAACTACTACTATTCTGCTAAATTGACATAGTGCCAATGCCCTCTAAATTTGTCTCACTGTAGACTACACTATAAACTACTACTGTAGTTCATATCAATATAGACTAGTGCAGCTCTCAAGCTTCATTAGAGAAATTTCTTCATGTAGGTGATGGAGGCTAGCAAAAACACCTCACAGAAAGTCAGAAAGAAGAAAATAGATATTAGCACATTCAGCCACAAGTAAGACATCTATGTCATCTCTCTCATAAGGCTCAGGGACTGTGGCAGAAGAGGACAAGAATACAACAGTATATTCTGGACATGACAGGACCACCAGACTCCCGAATTCACACCAAGTGGAGTTGTCTGCACAACATCTAGCTTGGGTTGGGGGAATCACAAACCTAAACCCCTAAAAGCATCTATCATTATATAAACTGTCGGGGTAGAGCATCAATAGTGTTACTAAGCTGTGAACCCTGTGGAGTATTGATGGCTTCTGGGGAAGGGACTGTTGGTTTGTTCTAAAGGCTGACCTGTCAATCATGCTCCAATGAATGACCCCGTGAGTATAGAAGCTGTACAGATTGGATTCAGTGGGTTATTTAAAAAGGGAAAAAATGAGGAGGGAGGAAGTCAGCTGGATCTAGGAGGAGTTAGAGGGAGGAGTGAGGATGAATATGATAAAAATAATCATGTCAAATTCTCAAAAAATAATAAAGATATTTAAAAAGAACAAAACTTGCTATATAGTGGTGCATGCTTATAATCTCAGTACTGGGAAAACAGGAGGATTCCTAAGAGTTGCTGGCCAGCCAGTCTAGCCTAACTAGTGAGATCCAGATCAATCGACATCCTGTCTTAAAGGAGTGGACAGAGTTTTAAAGATAACAACTGAGATTGTCCTCTGGCCTCCACATGCATGGGCATGTACCTGCATATACCCGAATACATGTTCTTACACACATAAACACGCACACATCAAAAATTATTCTTGACTAAGTTCACATTTTTCTATGATGACTTACTACTGGATGCAGCCAGGCAAAGAGGTGGAGGATGCTAAGGCGTTTTACAGAGTGAGATTTTTGTCAGATAGTCATTGCACTGACTTTCTTAAAGGATCATCTGTGATGGTTACTCTTAAATGTCAGCTTGACTGCAACTGGAATCAATTAAAAGGCAAGCTGCTGGGCACTCCTGTGAAGGATTTTCTTTATCAGGCCATTTAAAGTAGGAGGACTTATTCTAAATGTGATTGGTGCCTTCTGGAGGCAGTCCAAATAAACGGACATGGAAGAAGACTGGTTTTTGCCTGTTTTCCCTTCTTTTGCTGGCAAACTCATTTGTGCTATATCTGTGCATTTTTTTCTGATATTAGAAACATCCTCTTTGGCCTTCTGATGTAATCTGAAAACTCGCACTTCTCCAGGAATCCTCTAGACCTTCAGCACCAGATTGAGACTGCTGAGAAATCCAGGCTCTGGATGGAGTAACTACCTGATTCCCATCCTCTCCAGAGTCGGTCTGCCAATGTTGAACTACCTGAGCCATTTTATGTAACCCAGTCTACATATATGCGTCTAATATATATATTTCTATTAGATATGTTCATGTAGAGAATCCTAATACCATCTACTGTGTTGGCTCAGTGAGCCGCAATCTTTGGAGGTAGTTCCTTGAGCTTCAGAGTTAGACTTAGGCTGTGTGTGACAGCGAGCTTGTTCACAGTTCTTTCTTTCATCTTATTAAGCTCATGTTTCTTTTTCAAGGAGATACCTTTATTTACCTGGCTGGCTTGGCATGCTGGGTATCCCATTGCCGGTTTTTCCTAGATGCTGTGAAGAAGAAAGCATTTAATCACTCAGAGGAAATACAAAGTGGGAAGTGGCTCAAAGATATTCACTTCCTCTGATGTACATATTGGCTGAGTTACTGCCAACTCTGGTAGAAGCATTAAGCCGCCAATCAGAACCCAAGTCATTACATGCTGACACTATCACTCAACAATATGGAGTTTGTATGTAAAAGTGGGGTGTGGGGGAGGGGAACACTCCAAGTTTAGCAGTTTTAGAGCAAGGGTCCCTGCTTTACAGTAATATGAAGCAGAGCCCACCCAGGAAAAGTTTACTTACTAATCTATTAATATTTTCCTTCCAAATACTTCTAAAGAGCATTTAACTCAACTATAATTGACCAGATCTCAGGCAGTCCAGCAGAGACAGTACTGAGACACCAGCTGTGACAGCAGAAAACCATTACTTATCCTCCCTTTCAGAGGGGAGAGGGAATTCCTCATGTGCCATTTGTCATGAGAGATTACTCATAATACTGGCCCTTAGCAAGCCTTCACTTTCTGTTTTAGTTAATACTGGGGACGAGCTAAATGACAGAGTCAACAGTTCACCAGAAAGCCCTGAACATGGTCGAACTTGCTGTGTTGGGACCTAAAGAGTGTACTTGGGGCACAGGCCAGGCAGAAAATGGCATAAACTCACTTTGCACAATGGATTCCACGATAGGAACACCATTCAGGCCTCTAAACTCAGAGTGTAGGCAGCAATGTCTGCCAAAACAGGGACAAAGACTTGGCTTGCCTGCCGCAAAGGTAGTGGAGTTGTTGTTTTTCTTTCCTAGTCAGAGTTTTTCTAGGTTGCAGTTAAAGTTTAACTATTGCTACAGATTTCAATAGACTTAAAGAAAACAGGAGAGACACCTGTTAGCGTGTGACTGGCTGAGAGTCCCACGGCCTAGTTCATTATCATCTGTCATAAATCAAAGAGGTTGAAGAATGGCTAACAAATGAATTACCTTAAAATGGGAAACTAAAGAGCTTCAGGCAGGTGTATCAGGGCCCTTTAAAATGTGTTCATGTCTATTCTGCTTTATTAACTGTATTTCTCACTAATTTGTGAAAAGAATAGACTTTCTTATACGATTTACCAGTTAAGTACAACTATTTATTATTTTTTCCTATGTCTGTGATTATCACAAAACTTTAAGAAACCTTTATTCATGATAAGTTTTAGAAGAAGGAAGGAATAACTTTAAAAATATTAAAATTGAATTGATACATGTCCATTTTAGTGTATGTTCCACAACAATGAGGTTGCTGCTTATGACATTAGCTTAATCCCACCACCCGAGTACATAAAGGACATACATGAATTTATGTATTTGAAAGCGTTCATATGTCACTTTTAAGCTTTTCTTTCTATGCCCCCTTGAGTACAGTGAATTGGTAATTAAGACAGATTCGTTTATAACATCACTGTGATGTGTATTTGTTGTCACAGGTGTTATTCATTTTAACCCTTGTAAAGAAAAGCAACATTATTGCCAGAGGATCATCCCCTGAGAATTTGGAAGCTTAAAGAGCCCGTGAAGTTTATTCAAAAAGACTTAGAACATATCCAAGACAGGGGTCGGATCTGCCTGCCCCGCTGGCCCAGGTGCTTTTAGATTCCATTCTACCTTCAAGAGCTCTGGACATCCAGCTGTTAAATTCTGTTTGTGGAAGACTTCAGGAGAAATAAATCCTCTGTGCTTTTTCCTTTGCTAAAGCGAAGGGGTTAAAGTGTTGCAAATTATCAAACCAGCAGCTTGGACCAGAGACTCGGACATCCCGGGAGGACAATTGATGCAACCGCTGCTGCTGTGGTCTCCGCCGCCACACTTTGGCCTCCTTTCTGTCTTGGAAGGTCCTGTTGGAGCATCTGTGAAGTTGGTTGAGCATTAGTGGGCAGCCTGGACAATCAGCTTCTCCGTGGGAGTCCAGCCTTTCCTTCTGATTCTACCTTTTCAGCTTCATTCCTTTTTACATTTGATCGCCACCCAACACCCACTGCTATTGTTCACAGACTCATTTTCTCTTACTTGAACTATTGGCAGTTTCTCCATTCATTTTTCTACCTCTAACCTTTCTTTTCTACCTGTTCAAAGACTGAAATTTCTCACAATTGGGACTCATTGCACTGTTCTTTTGATTAAAGTCTTTCGGTGATCCACACTGTCTTCAGGATAAAGCATACGCTCCTTGAAGGGTCCCATTCTCCATGGCCTTCGGCTGTAGCTCTCAATCCTCTGGCCACACATACGGTGTCCCCCAGATATACGTGAAACACTGATGCTCTCTGAACATGCTGTGTTAACATCTTCATGCCTTGTCTTCTCGCCACCCTCAGGCTCTTTGTTCTGGAATTCCCTTGGAGTGAACGCTGTCTGAACATCTTTTACTGCTGTTTCTCCATGATACAGTAGCCAGTATCAACTTTCTGTCTGCCTAGAATTCACCATCTCCTGGTAGGATGCTTATCTAATATAGAAACAGAATTCTGGCAATGCTGTCCTTATGACCTATTTTATTGATTATAGGATTGGGTATGTGATCCATAAGTGGACAAACAGCAGAACTTCCCTGAGCATGATTGATTCGGCATTGGATATGTAATCTATTCCATGTCAAGGGCACATCTCTGAGATTTTCATATGTGAACTAGCAATTTTCTCCAGAATCATTAAGTGTATGGGTGTCATCTCAGACATTACTTTTACCTATAATTTTGACATACGAGGGGTGAAGAATAATGTTTATATCAGTATGAAATAGCAATGGGATGTAGAAAGAAAGACTTAAGGCATTGCATTTGTCTCCTACTCTTTATTAGCTAGTAGAGACTGGTAAAAATGAGTCGGTCTTCCGAAGTCCAGTAATTTTTATTTATTACATACAGAAAGCAAAAGAAGTCCTACTTCACAGAATTCCCATGAAGAGCATGAGACAGGGCAGAGGAAGTGCTTAGCAGAGAGCATGTGCTCACATATGTTATTAGAGATGGTTCTTATTGCTGAGGTCACATAAGAGCATCCCCCGTTCTCACCTTCCAGGATCCTGGGATCTTAGTCCTATTTATCATTGAGTATTGGTTAATCTTTGGACTTCTCTTTCTCTAGCATCTTCTTAGTCTTTCAATAAAATTATAATGTTCTAATGTTTCCCTCACCTTATCTTAATTTTTTTTTCTCAGCATTTAAATAGCCTGGTCTCAGCAAATACATACTTCAAGAACATTTTATTTAATTTTAATGATAGCAAAGTATTTAATGTACTGTAGTGCATGAGGAGATGAAGCAGAAAAGATGCTTTTCTGATGACTGTATATCTAATCTACTGTAACACAGAATGATTTTGATGGTCCCAAGCACTAGATTTCTAAGTATGTACATTGTAGTCAAGATATATGTAATAGGGACATTCTACACACAGTTCAGCTGACCCTGCATAACTGTACCAAGAAGTTGCTATTTTTTTTCTTTTATTAGTAGACCGACTTCATATTTCTTATGGGAAAATTGACAAATTTTCTTGGTAGGCTCTTAAGAGATGGATGAATTGTGTTTTAAACAGAGTAACCAGCAACCTCATTTCATTTCTCTCTCGCTGTCTCTGATGCAGCTCCTGCTGCAACTGCAGCATGAGCATCTCTCTTTGCCTTTCCTTGTCCAGATCTTTAACAAAACTCTTCCCCCCACGCCCAAATCTACAAGGTAGAGTGACATTAATGGTCTCTGTTGGCTTTCTTTTTCCAGCCTGCTCTGGGGGACAAACCACTAGAGGTCAAACTGGGCGGTGGCAAAGTAGTAGTAGAATCCTAGGCAAGATGTCAGAGTTGGGGGATTTGGCAGGTGCTGGGATGCGGGCAGACCTGCATCTTAATCTTGTGTAATAGTTTGGATTTGAAATATCCTCCATAAGCTTGCGTGCTTAAATACTCTGTCCCCAGCTGGTGCAGGTGTTTTGGAAGGCTGTAGAACATTTAGGAGACGGAACCTCACTGGAGCGAGTGGGTGTTATCTGTAAGGCTATATTAGTGGCCCCACTTCCTGCTGCTCTCCACTTCCTGATCGCATGCGCAGTATGAGACCAGCCACTGCAGCCCTGTCTTTCTGCTGCCGCGATGCAGTATGACTCCTCAAACTGTAACCCTAAATAAACTGCCTTCTTGAAGTTACTCCCTGAAGTTTCTTGTCATAGTGATAACAAAAATAACTTATACATTTTGGTACAACTATTTGCTGTGTGATCCGGGCTAAGTCCACTCTCCTTTCTGGGTGACATTTTCCTCATTCATAAAATGAGAGGATTTAACTAGAAGCTGGGGTCCACGGCAGACTTTATGACTTAAGGTGGCTTCAATTTTCCATTAACATGAATCTGCATTATTCATACCTCCTCTTGTTTGACTCTTTAAAAGTACTGTCAGCCCTTAATAATTTCAAGACACTGAAACTCACTCATCCCAACAAGATACTGTGCCAGTTTGCAAAGAAATGAGGGCAAGTAGGAAGCAGAGCCAGTGAGTTCTTGTTTCAAGAGACTGAGACTTTCATTGCTGCTTCCCTGGGGTGTTAGCTCCATTCCTCCCTTCTCTAAAAACTTGTTTCTTCTGCTTGGTTTTGAATATTGTGATCCCTTACAATTTCTAATCATCTGGGCACACTGTGCAGTTGACTGAACCCTATGTCCATTATTAGCATTTAAACCTCTGAGGCTCTAACCTCCTCAGCTTCCTCCACAACCTTGAGAAGAGAGAATTCAATGATCCACCCTTAATTCACCCAGATCCATTCCTCTTTGGGGCAGAGTAGGGCTCTTTACAAGGAGAGTATAGACAGATAGACAAGTATGGCTACATCACCTGGAGACCTACAGAAGATAAGGGGCTAGGAGAGTTGAGACTGGTCTATTTAACCTGACAGAGGCCCTAAAGACGTGATGAGCCTCCTAGTCAGGCAGGCATCAGTATCTGTAATACTCCCAGAGTTTCTTTCTAGAGGAGTGACATCATGTACTCATAAGTTATTTGTACACTGAGTAGCATGGGGTCTGCTATGACGTGTGCTTCATAAAAGGTTAAGGGTTTCTTCTTTTCAGGAGTTGCAATTGTGTTGTGTAGTCAAAGTCACTGTCTATTAAAATCTAGAAACCATGAGGTGAGTCACATGACTTCAGAGAAGAGAGGACTCTTTGGAAACTAGGGCACATTGATCTCACAGTCTTGTCAGATTCCTGATAAGCCTTGAGGAGAAGATACATTTCTGATAAGATATAGTGAGTAAAGAATGAATAATAACATGTCCATATTTTAGGAAGATTTAAAAGAAAGTCACAGAGAACAGATGTTGATGTCGGTGGAGTGAAGAGGTGAATTTGGCCAGTCAGTGTAGAGCATTTGTCGAGTAAATATCAAAAGCCTGAGTCCAAAGTGAATGGCTCACTTATTCAGATCTTAAGATTCCTGATGGTCATGTTGTCTGTCAGCAACATAGGTGGATATGAGCCAAACAAGTATGATTTCATAATCTGTAAGTTAGGTGAGTCACTGGGGACAGACAAGCAATGGGAAGGAACCTATGATATATCTTCTCAGGAATGGAGAGCCTTGGAGGCAATCCAAAGCCCAGTACCTATTGAGAGCTGGCTACACCCAGAATGTGAATTTTAAAGGCTAACCTTGGCTCCAGCTTGATTTGATTTTGTTGTTATCTAATGGGAATTATTACCAAAGGCTCTTGAAAAGGAAAGTAACCCTTATAAAGGCAATGTTGTGTTGTGTATGGTCTTATGTCTGTTATTTTTTTCTCCTTTAAATGTCAAGAACAAGTCAAGCTCATGTATGTTTTGTTTAAAAGCTGCTTACACCTTGGGAATTTTTCTCATTAGGTTTTTCCTGTTTGTTGCGATGAAACTCTGAACAAACCAAATTAGGGAGAAAAGGGTTTATTCTGCCTTACATTTCCACAGCACAATTCATCACTGAGGGAAGTCAGAGGATGGTCTCCAGGGGGGTGAGGGAACCTTCAGGCAAGAGCTGAAGCAGAGACCATGGAGCAACACTGCTTACTGGCTTGCTTTCTATGATTTGCTTTGCCTGTTATCTTATACAACCCAGGACTACCTTCTCGAAAGTGACACTGCTCACAGTAATCCTCTGGGCCTGTCCACATCAATCATTAATCAAGAAAATGCCCCACAGGCCAATCAGATGGGGCAGTTATTTCTTCATTGAGGTTTCCTCTTCCCAGATGACCCTAACTTATGATCTTGATAAAAAGTATCATAGAAGTGAAAGAGGCTTATGAATATATTATTGGTGTGTATTATGTCATTATATAATATATGCAGCCTTGGGTATGAGTTATCTACTGTTATATGGCAGATTACTCTGGAAGTTAATCTGTAAATATTTATTATTGGATATTACTGAAGACTAGAGAGATAGCGAAGTGGTTAAGAGGACAAGAAAAAAAAGAGGGTGATACGGAGGAATAAATAAGAGAAGAACCAAAAAAGAAAGATGAGAAGAAAGGGAAAGGGTAGGATAAAGGAGAAAAGAGTGGGGAGGAGAGAAGAACAAAAATGAGAACCAATGGTGCTGTGTGTGTGTGTGTGTGCGCGCGCGCGCGCGCACACACACACACACACACACACACACACACGTGCGTACATTAATACAGAGAAAGACACACAAATAAAAATACATTTTAAGACCCTAACTAATAACTTGATATTACAGCTGGAAGTTCAATTTTGACACCACTTACAGTCTAACCTGTGACAAGTTCTCAAGTGAGAAATAGGGAATGGCATAGCAGGGTGGTTGCTGCCCAGGCCCTGGTCTTTGATGATGCTGAAGATTAGCTGTGATGGTCAGATGCCTTGGCAGAGGCTGAAGAGGCCACTTCCGTGCTCATTCATGTGACTTTGATCAGGTCTCATTTGCTGACTGCTGGTAGAAGCTTTCACTTTCTATGTGGTCCTTTCATAGGTTGTCTGAGTGGCCATATGATAAGCTAGAAAGATACTTCCAGATTGAATGTAGAAGGGGTGTAGGTTATCAGGATCTGAAGATCAAAACCACAATATTCCATCCATCCATCTATCCATCTATCCATCCATCTATCCACTCATCCATCCATCCATCCATCCACTTATCCATCTACACATCCATCCTTGTGTGTGTGTGTGTGTATGTGTGTGTGTGTGTGTGCGCGCGCGCGCGCGCGCGTGCACATGCATGCATGCACATGTTGTATACATGCAGGTGTGTGGATGTGTGAAACCCAGGGAAGCCTTGTCAGATATCTTTCTTCATTTCCCTTTGCCTTATTTGTTTTGACACTAGCCCTCTCACTGAACCTAGAGCTTGCTATTTTAGCTAAACCATGTGGCCACTAAGATCTTGGAATTTGCCTGGAATCTGTTCTCTCTCTCTCTCTCTCTCTCTCTCTCTCTCTCTCTCTCTCTCTCTCTCTC
>JANHMN010000013.1:15649641-15703982 GCA_030674055.1 Rhabdomys pumilio
ATAATGACTTCATGCAATTTTACTAAAGAGCTAGTGAGATAATGGATAAGAAATCTTTTTGTAAAGCATGAGGTATATTGGATGATCTAATGTCATGGTTCTGGTGGTGAAAACTAGGAGTCAAAACAAACAAACAAACAAACAAGTAAACAAACAAAACCCACATGGCTCTCTCAGGCAGCAAACTTCCTCTTGTACACACTCTAAGCTCCCTTGTGTTTGGCAGATTGAAACCATGTGGAATTTAGGAGTCAAATGTTTAACTTGATTTATTTATTCCCATAACAAACATTTTGTTTCTAAAGAAAATAGTTGAGAAATAGCCTTCATGCAAGGTTTGACAAGATAGACTTAGTCATACTGTAAAATCTGCTCGTTAGTCAATTGTTCATGAATTAAAACCATTTGGACCTGATTCACTGAGATGACGTATGACTTGGGCTATATAGAACCTTAAGACATTGACTAGTGTGAGCAAGGGAAAGCTTGCCCTGTGTCCATGTCAGCTCTTAGCCACCATAGGCAATCATGTTCTTGTGCACAGACTGTGCATAGACTGGCTGGTATCACCTCTCACTGTGTACTGATGGGCCCACTTCTGTTTTGCTGCACAGATATAATTTATAGAGAAAATGAGAAGTAGATGCTGAGGTTGTGTGTTGACCCACATCTTGATCCCCAACAACCACATACAATGTTGCTGTGTTTTTCAGAGCTCACACTTTGCCTTATTCCTATGGCCTCTGTGTCCTTTATCTGCCCACAGTCCCAGTTCTCAGTGGTTTTCTCTACTACTGGAAGCACAGGGTGATAATTTTTACAATAAAATGAGGCACCTGCTCAGTGCTTCAGGAAAACAGGGGTGAAATTTAAGTCACATTCAAGGAACACCCACGCTTCCGCTTCCTGGGGTTGTATAGAAAACGTCCTCTGCTTTTATTGACAGGTCTATTAAATTTCTCACTTCTCTTTCTACAGAGCAGAGCACTGTGGTCAGGATTTGTGTCTCTTTAAGTCTGCATGATGATACCTTAACCTTGCAGTGTGACTATATTTAGCGGTAAAACCTTTGCAGATTAAGTTAGAGGCCTTTAAAGATTAACTTAAAATGAAGCCTGTCTGACAGGTGGCCTTATAAGAAGAGGAATCAGATACTAAGATATCAAGACTGTACTTTACAAGGAAGAATGGCTGACTAGACTGGCCAGCTAGTAGGCTCCTGAGAGTCTATTGTCTTTTCCCAGTACTTGGCTTACAGGCCCGTGCTTCTGAAAACTGCTTTTATGTGTGTTCTAGGGGTCTGAACTCATGTTCTCATGCTTACAGAAGTATTTTTCCCTCTGAAACATCTGCTGAATGAATATACTATTACTGTTGTTGTTATTGATGTTGTTTAACTGAGCATATACTGTAATGGACTTAATGTGATATTTTCATTCATACATGCTAATTTGTATCCTTATCCAGCCACTCACTGCCATGCCCTGTTTTATATAATCTCTGCTCCTCTTTTATCTGGATATAACCTTACTTTAGTTTGGTTTCTGTTCATGTTTTCTATAGTTTAGATGATTCTCAGTTTTAGCTTAAACTGTCTCATGTTGAGCTTTTGTGGTTAGTCACACAGTTTGGAATAGCACATTTGGTAAACTGAGCCAGTAATTCACACGCAAGGATCTTGGTGCATTATGATGTTAGTAAATACCACAGAGTCCGCAGTAGATTATGCCTTGAGGTCTGAAGCCTGTGTCCTGTAAAAATGTTTTATCCTGTCTGTATCAGGAAGCAGAAGAGGGGAAGAAGGAGGAGTTACACAGTAAACACGGATTGTCAACACCCTTGAAAGTCAGATAAAGAAGTCAGACTTGGCAGGAAACAGACCTGTATGACCAGGCTTGTGACCTGGTCAGAATTGATTTGGGGGATTTATCATTCTAGTCACATGCAAGATGGATTAGAGAGTAGAGGGGCTGGATAATGGTGGACGAGATACTTCCACTAAAATAACCCATTTTGTTCAGTGTCGGAAATAACTGCAAAGTGGAAAAATCATTTGCTTTGAAGCCGCCAAGAACTAAAAAGGTGGTCAGAAACTGTCAGTGAAAATCCAACTAGAGATGAGAGGCCGGGAGGATGAGGTCATCAGCTGCTTTCTCTTTGTTCCTGAGGGCATCAGCTGAACTTGAAGAGATTCTTCTGTCGGCTGTTTCCCTTTGGACTCTCAGATCCCTTTTTGTCTCTATTTCAGAAGCATATATATTTTTTCTTCCAGCCTCTCTTTAGCTGAATTCCATAGGCTGTGACAATGAGTAACACCGTGGGAAGACTGGAAGAAAGGGATGTGAATATTGATCCCAGTTTAGGCCAAGAAGGCAAAGCTCTGTCCAGATATTAACCAGGCTAAGACACAAGCCACAGATCAAGCCATCTAAGAGGTTAAAGGAACGGTATTTCCTGATGGTCCCGCTGCCTTTGTAATGTGTCATAATCCCTTCTTGGTTGACTACCACTGTTACTAAGTGGATGCATCCCTCCTTAAAATCACTGATAGTCTGGAATTATATCTGTGAGAATGATGCATCTCATTTTCCCTGATGTATTAATCACTGTGATACATAAAGATACCTTCAAGTCTAATCCACACGCAGACTGTCTAATCATTAATTATCATTAAACATCAAATTTAAATATCTGGTCGCTTAGGAAGCAGGAAACAGGACCTGGATCCAATTCACGGTGCAGTCCTGGCACAGTGATGATGTTTTCATGTCCGTTTTGCTTTGATTTGAGCTGACTAACCCAGGAACACTTCTCCCAGCCCCAATTGTATAATAACTATATTCCTATTGCTTCAGGAGACACTTTAGGGTTCCTCTGGGATTTTCCTGTCCCACCAGGCCAGGAAAAGTGACTTTGTGGGTTTGTCTCTGGTGGTTCTCAAGTGTGTGTAGCCGGAAGTAGAAGGAGCCATTTTTATGTTTTTGACATTGATGGCTGTAGGTGCTTTGCTGTTGGTTTCTGTGGTACCCAAAGGTTAACCCCAGAGCTTCTGATTAAAATGCAGCAGGGCAGGTTCAAAGGTAGTGAAGAAGTTCGGGGCAGGAGTGGGGCAATGGTATGTGGTAGGCTCCACCCAGAGGGATGAAATTGGCTCACTTTCTTTTGCTTTCTCCCTCTGGTTCTTTCGACTGTTTAACAAATAATCCTCTGAATACAAACTACGATGTTCCTCTTTGTTAGAAACATATAGGATGCTTTCTGTTTTCTTACTGATTACTAGCTAATATAAACTCTGTACTTCTGGACTTAGGGCAGCTTTCTAGAATCAGAGAAAGTGACGTCAGGAATCTATGACCAGGTCAAGGATTTCGCCTCAGGTGGTAGGAATTAATCAGAAATAAAATAGCTTTCACGTGCACCACAGCTGGGCTTCCATTTTGGGGCGTGCTGCAGAATTCCAAGCTTTGAGACTAAATCAGGATGGTATAAGAATCCAATATAAGACGACCCAAAGTCTTATACTTCCTTGATAGCTAACATCATTGTCAACATGATTGGATAAAAATGCCTAGGACATTAGTGAGCCACATCTTCATGCTGTCTGAGAGGGTGAGCTCAGAGATAAGTAATCAAGGTGAGAAGACTTACTCACCCTGGAAGTTGCAGCAGCATGCTCTGGACTTGATCCTTCAATGAGTAAAAGGAGAAAAGCTAGCTGGTTGCCTGCATCCTGCCTTGTTTCACATGCTTGTCACTTCCAGCTGTGACAAAACAGCTGAGATGAACAGCTTACAGGAGGAAAGATGTTTTTGGAGACATGATTTCAGAGATTTTAGCCTTTGCTTACTTAGCAACACAGAATATCATAGCAGACGTGCAGGTAAAGAAACCCTGTCTCCTCATTCCCAAAGGGGGGTGTCTTAGTTAAGGTTTTACTGTTGAGAAGACACCATGACCAAGGCAACTCTTATAAGGACAACATTTAAATGGGACTGGCTTACAGGTTCAGAGGCTCAGCTCAGTATCATCAACGCAGGAAGCATGGTAGTGTCCAGGCAGGCATGGTGCAGGAGGAGGAGCTGAGAATTCTACATCTTCATCTGAAGGCCTATAGGAGAAGACTGGCTCCCATATGGTTAGGAGGAGGGTTTCATCGACCACTCCGACAGTGACTTCCTCAAACAAGGCCTAACCTACTCCAACAAGGCCACACCTCCTAATAAGGCCATTCCCTGGGCCAAGCATATTCAAACCACCAAAGGAGACAAAGAGAGCAAGAGAAAGATTGAGGGACAAAATCATGCTTTTTCAAGCCATGCCTTTAGTGATCTATTTTTTACAGTTAGGCCTATCTTTTTTATTTATTTATTTATTTATTTATTTATTTATTTATTTATTTATTTATTATTGTTATTATTATTTTTATTCACTTTATATCCAGCTTACTGCCCCCTCCTGGTCACCCCATCCCACAATCCTTCCCCCATCTTCCCTCCCCTTCTCTCCTGTGCAGGTAGGTGGCCCTAGGTATCCCCCAACCCTGGCACATCAAAACTGTGAGGCTAGGCACATCCTCTCCCACTAAGGCCAGACTAGGCAGCCCAGCTAGTAGAACATATCCCACAGACAATAAACAGCTTTTGGGATAGCACCTGCTCTAGTTGTTAGGGACTCCCATGAAGACCAACCTGCACATCTGCTACATATGTGGAGGGTGACCCAGGTCTAGCTAGAGTATGTACTTCAGTTGGGTGTTCAGTCTCTGAGAGCCCTAAGAGTTCAGGTTAATTAATTCTGTTGCTCTTCCTATGGAGTTCCTATCCCCTTAGGCACAGTAATTTTTCCTCTTACTTTTATATAAGAGTCCCTAAGCTCCATCCACTGTCTAACTGTGGGAGTCTGCATCTGTCTGAGTCAGCTGGTGGATGGTGCCTCTCAGAGGACATCCTTGCTAGTCTCCTGTCTGCAAGCACAACAGAGTATCATTACTAATGTCAGTGATTGGTGCTTGCCCATGGGATGGGTCTCAATTTGGGCTGGTTATTGGTTTGCCATTTTCTTAGAATCCGCTCCATCCCTCGTTCCTGCATTTCTTGTAGACAGGGTAAATTTTGGGTCAAAAGTTTTTGTGGGTGGGTTGGTGTTCCTATTGTTCCATTAGGGTTCCTGCCTGGCTATAGGAGGTGGTGTGTTCAGATTTCTCATCCCCAGAGCTGTGGATCACAGCTAAGAACACCCCCATTGATTCTTGGGTACTTCTCTTAACCCAGGTCTCTGTCTCTTCCTGAAGATGCCCCCTACCTCTCCACCCTTGTCAATTGCAGATTTCCATTCATTCTCTTGACCATCTGGCCATCCCTTCTGTCTCTCCCAAACCTGATCTTAAACCGCCCCCCCCCAACTCCCCTCCCTAAGCCTTCTCCCACCCAGTTCCCTCCCTTCGTCTGCCTTTTTTAATTATTTTATTCCCCCTTCTAAGTGAGAAACAAGCTTCCTCACTTGGGCCTTTCTTCTTGTTTAGCTTATTTGGGTCTGTGGAGTGCATGCCATTTTGGCACTGGGTTACCTCACTCAAGATGATATTCTTAAGACCCACACATTTGCCTAAAAAATTCACAATGTCTTTGTTTTTAATAGTCAAATAATATTCCATTGTGTTGATGTACTGTGATTCTTTTATCCATTCTTCAGTTGAGAGACATCTAGGTTGTTTCCATTATCCGGCTATTATGAATAAAGCTTCTATGAACATAGTTGAGCGAGTGTCTTTGTGATATGTTAGAGGATCTTTTGGGGATTTGCCCAAGAGTGGTATAACTGAGTCTTGAGGTAGAATTATTTCTAGTTTTTTGAGAAACTGACAAATATATTTCTAACGTAGTTGTACAAGTTTGCACTCCCCGTTCCCCTTGTTCCACACCCTCACTGCCAGCATGCACTGCCACTTGAGATTTAATGTTAGCCATTCTGACCAGTGGCCAGATGGAATCTCAGAGTTGTTTGATTTGCAATTATCTGATGACTAAGGACTTTGAATATTTCTTTAAGTGCTTCTCAGCCATTCGAGATTCCTCTTTTGAAAATTCTCTGGCTCTGTGCCCATTTTTTATTTGGGTTATTTGGGTTATTTGGGTTGTTAGTGTTTAACTTATTGAGGGTTTCTTTCTTTCTTTCTTTTTTTTTTTTTTTAATAAATTTTGGGTATTATACCTCTGTCAGATGTAGGGTTGGTGAAGATCCTTTCCAAATCTGTAGGCTGGTGTTTAGTCCTATTGACAATGTCTTTTGCCTTACAGAAGCTTTGCAGTTTCATGAGGCCCCATGTATCAGTTGTTGATCTTAGAGGCTGATCCATTGATGTTCTGTTCAGGAAATTGTCTCTTGTACCAATGTGTTCAAGGCTATTTCCCACTTTCTCTTCTATGAGATTTAGTGTATCTGGTTTTGTGTTGAGGTCCTTGATCCACTTGAACTTGAATTTTGTGTAGGGTGATAAATATAGATTTGTATTATACATGTAGACATCCGGTTAGACCAGCACCATTTGGTGAAGATGCTTTCTTTTTTTATCCATTGTATGGTTTTAGCTCTCTCCCTCAAAAATCAAAAATCGAGTGTCCATAGGTGTGTGGATTTATTTCTGGATTTCTGATTCAATTGTTCATTGTGTTTGTTTCTGTACCAATACCATCGATTTTTATCACTATTGCTCTGTTTGAAGTAGGGGTGGTGATTCCTTCCTAAGTTCCTTTATTGTTCAGGATTGTTTTGTCTATCCTGGGTTTTTTATTTTTCCATATGAAGTTGAGAATTTCTCTTTTTAGGTATATAAAAATTATGTTGGAATTTTGATGGGGATTGCATTGGGTATTGTGAAGGGCGTTGCTTCTCTAATTTTTTTTCTCTGCCAGTTTATTATTTGTATAAAGGAGCGCTTTTGAGTTTGAATTTTTTGAGTAAATTTTGTATCCAGACACTTTGCTGAAGTGTTTATCAGCTGTAGGAGTTCTCTGGTAGAAATTTTCAGGGTTGCTTATGTGAACTATCATATCATCCACAAATAGTGATACTTTGCTTTCTTCTTTTCCAATTCCTTGATCTCCTTTAGTTGTCTTATTGCTCTGGCTAGAACTTCAAGTACCATATTGAGTAGATAGGGAGACACTGAGAAGCGTTTTTGCCCCTGATTTTAGTGGAATTGCTTTAAGTATCTCTCTATATAGTTTGATGTTGGCTACTGGCTTGCTGTATATTGCTTTTATTTTGTTTAGATATGTGCCTTGTATCCCTGATCTAATCCTTTTAACATGAAGGGGTGCTGTATTTTGTCAAAGGCTTTTTCAGTATCTAATGAGATGATCATGTTTTTTTTTTCTTTCAGTTTGTTTATATGGTGGACTATGTTGATGGATTTTGTATATTGAACCATCCCTGCATCACTGGGATGAAATCTAGTGATTGATCATGATGGATAATGTTTTTGATGTCTTCCTGGATTTGGTTTGCTAGTATTTTATTGAGTATTTTTGCATCAGTGTTCATAAGAGGAAACAATCTGAAGGTCTCTTTTTTTGTTGTTGGGTCTTTTTGGTAGTTTAGGTATCAGGCTGACTATGGTTTTGTAGAGTGAGTTTGACAGTGTTCCTTCTGTCTCTATTTTGTGGAGTAGTTTGAAGAGAATTGGTATTAGCTATTCTTTGAAAGTCTGATAGGTATCTGCACTAAAACCATCTGGACCTGTATCTATCTATCTATCTATCTATCTATCTATCTATCTATCTATCTATCTATCTATCTATTGGTTGGGAGGCTTTTAATGACTGCTTCTATTTCTTTAGGGGTTATAAGGCTGTTTAAATAGTTTACCTGATTTTGATTTAAGTGGTATCTATCTAGAAAATCATCCATTTTATTAAGATTTTTCTAGTTTTGTAGAGTACAGGCGTTTGAAGTATGACCTAATGATTCTTTGAATTTTCTCAGTGTCTGTTGTTCTGTCTCCCTTTTCATTTCTGATTGTTTTCATTTGGATACTGTCTCTCTGTCTTTTGGATAGTTTGGCTAAGGATTTGTCTATCTTATTTATTTTCTGAAAGAACCAGTTCTTGGTTTCATTGATTCTTTGTATTGCTTTCTTTCTTTTTTTTCTAACTGATTGATTTCAGACCTGATTTTGATTACTTCCTGCTTCCTACTACTCTTTGGTGCGCTTGCTTCTTTGTTTTTTTTTTTTGAGTTTTCACGTGTCCTTTTAAATTGCTGGTGTTAGAACTTTATAATTTCTTTATGGAGGCACTTAGTGCTATGAACTTTCCTCTTAGCACTGCTTTCATTGTGCACCTTAAATTTGGTACGTTGTGCCTTAATTTTCATTGAATTCCTAAAAATCTTTCATTTCTTTATTTCTTTCCTGACCCAGGTATCACTGAGTAGAGAGTTGCTCAGTTTCCACGAGTGTGTAGGATATCTGGTATTTCTGTTGTTGGTGAAGTCCAGCTTTAATCCAAGGTAGTCTAATAAGATACATGGCATTATTTCAATTCTCTTCTATCTGTAATGCTTGTTTTGTGATGGACTAGATGGTCAATTTTGGAGAACTATTCACTAGATGCTGAGAAGAAGATATATTCTTTTGTGTTTGAGTGAAATCTTCTACTAATATCTGTTGGGTTCATTTGATTGATATGATATGTTAGTTTCCTTATTTCTCTGTTTAGTTTGCCTGACCTATCAGTTGGTGAGAATGCAGTGTTGAAGTCCCTCACTATTAATTTGTGGGTGTTGATGTGAGATTTAAGCTTTAACATTGTTTCTTTTACAAATGTGGGTGACCTTGTGTTTGGGGCCTAGATGTTCTGAACTGAGATTTCATCTTGATAAATTTTTCCTTTGATGAGTATGAAGTGTGCTTCCCTGTCTCTTTTGATTAATTTTGGTTGAATGTCTATTTTATAAGCCATTAGAATGACTATTCCAACTTTTTTCTTGGGTTCGTTTGCTTGGAGCACTTTTTTCCAGCTGTTTACCTTTTACTTCTATCTTTATAGCTGAAACGTGTTTCTTGTATGCAGCAGAATGATGGATCCTGTTTTAAAATCCATTCTGTTAGCCTGTGTCTTTTTATTGGGGGAATTGAGTCCATTGATGTTGAGGGATATTAATGACCAGTGATTATTATTCCCTGTTGTTTTGATGGTGGTGGTGGTGGTGGTGGTGGTGGTGGTGGTGGTGTGTGTGTGTGTGTGTGTGTGTGTGTGTACATTTCCCTTGTTTTTGCTGGTATGGAATTACATATTCCCTATGTTTTCTTGGGTTGGAGTTTTATTTATAGTATTTTCTGTAGGGCTAAATTTGTGGATAGATATTGTTTGAATTTGGATTTGTGTTGAAATACTTGTTTTCTCCATCAATGGTGATTGAGAGTTTTGCTGAATATAGTAGTCTATGTTGACATCTGTGGATTTTTAGAGGTTGTGCAATATCTGCCCAGATCCTTTTAGCTTTTAGAGTCCCTTCTGAGTATTTGGGTGTAATTCTGATAGGTCTGCCTTTGCATGTTACCTGCCAGTTTTCCCTTGTTGCTTTTAATGTTCTTTCTTTGTTCTGTAGATTTTGCGTTTTGATTATTATATGTACAGAAGCTTTTCTTTTCTGGTCCAGTCTAATTGGTGTGCTACAAGTTTCTAGGCATCTCTTTCTTTAGGCTGTAAAAGGTTTTTTTTTTTTTCTGTGATTTTGTTGAAAATGTTCTCTGGATTTTGTAGCTGGGACTCTTCATCTTCTTCTGTTACCATTATTCTTAGGTCAGATCTTTTCATGGTATTTCAGATTTCCTGGATGTTTCGTGTCAAGAATTCTTTAGATTTACTATTGTCTTTGACAGATGTATCAGTGTCTTCTATTGTATCTTCTATGACTGAGATTCTATTTTCCATCTCCTGTATTCTGTTGCTGATGTTGGCATCTGTTGTTGCTGTTCTCTTCCCTAGGTTTTCCATCTCCAGGATTCCCTCAGTTTGTGTTTTCTTTATTGCTTCTATTTCCACTTTCAGGTCTTGCACAGTTTTATTAATGTCCTTCACCTGTTTAATCATATTTTCCTGTATATCTTTATGGGAGTTGTTTGTTTCCTTTTAAAAGACCTCTACCTGTTTGTATTTTCCTTCGTTTCTTTTTTTTATTGGATATTTTATTTACATTTCAGATGCCAATCCCTTTCCCCATTTCCCCTCCCTAGAAAACCCCTATCCCGTCCTCCCCCCTTTTCCATTTGGCTTTTATACAATTTTTTTTTTAAAAAATGTTAATCAAAGGCTTTATAAGTATGGTAATGCTCAATCAGAAGTGTAACCTAATACTCAACCTAGCTATGTAAACTATCTTTAAGATATTTCTTTATTGCCTCTTTAAGGGTCTTGATCATCTTTATGTGATTGGATTTAAGGTCATTTCCTTGTGCTTTGGTTGTTAGGATATCCAGGGAAAATAGGATACTATTTTCCCATGAGAATCTTTAAAGAATATATACTTGCCTTTGTTTGTATCAGTATTCTATAAATATCAATTAAGTCAAGATGGTGACAATGTTTCTTGGAAATCATGTGCTTTGCTGATATTTTATGGTTGTTTTAGTAACTGAACTATAATCATGAAGATACCTATTTCTTTTTTAAAATTATGTTATTTTCTTTTCACGTGTAGTCTCTTAATAATTTATAATTGTTATATTTTCCTGGTGAGATGCTAATTTTAATATAAGAATCATTACTTCTGTGTCTAATGATACTCTTTTGTTTTATTTGTCAGTAGAGTTATTATGTCCATCTTTTCGTTTTTTTTTTTACTGACTTGATATGTGTGTAATGTTTTGTTTTGTTGAGCAGTATATACACTCCCAGTGCAGTATATGTGTTCTTCTCTTCTGTTCTTATATTCTATCTGTACATCATATGTAAAGTTGCATGTAGATAATATATAGTTACTTTTTTCTTTTCTTCTTTTTTTTTTTTTATCAACTTTGACAATTTATTTCCAGGGGAGTTTTGAGTGTATTTATTACTGGTTCAGCAGGTACTGATCTGGCTGTATTTAAGCTTACATTCAATTATTACTTTATCTCTCTTCTGTTTTCTTCCATCCAACCCTTTTATCCTACCCATTTTCCATTATTAAAATAAGGCTTAGAATTCTACTTTGATTTTTCTATTATATTTGCACTCTTTTGCATTTTAAAATTGCTGCTATAAGATTCTGATTTTTATAGTCCATTGAAGACTGAGATTGCCCCATTTATCAAACAATACAGAAACCTCCTGGTGGGTTGAGGATATAAAATCAAATGAAATCAAATCATTGATTGTATATTTAATTTTTTATTCTAGATATTCAACCTAGCTATTCCATAAGTTTGGTATGAACAATAATCTCATGATTCAGTTAAAACATTTTATAGTTTTCCTTGTGAATTTATCATTGACCAATGACTTCCTTAAAAGTGTGGTGCTTCATTTATATAGCTACGGTAGAGTACTAGCATAGCATATATGAGCTCCTAGTTTCAATCAACACCAAAGAAGCAGAAAACCAAATCCTCGGAAGCATACTGCTCTAATTCTAGGATTCAGTTCTAGTCTTCAATCCTAAAATATTTATTTGCTTCTTTCGTAGTGGTTCTACTGATCTTCAGAGACTTGCTGTTTTTGCATGCACTGTGGCATATTTTATTTTGTTTCACCGAGAGCAGTTAGAATAGTTTGCTTTAAATCCTTATCTATCAGTTTCAGCATTGCAGGGTCAGAATCAGTCTCACTTGGTTTTATTTCCCTTTGGAAATGTGGTCTATTTGTGGTGGGAGATCCCTTACGTGCTGGATGATTTTAGATCATATGCTTAATATGTGACTATAATCTTCCCCAGGTCCTGAATCCCATCATTTTTCTAGAAGGGCTATTATTTCTTTTCCTTTAACAAGCATCAACCCTGGCTGGTCCTATACTGCACACTCTTGCACAGTTTCTAGGGACTCTGTTGAAATCTTTTATCTTTAACTACAAAGCTTTGAGTTATTTTTTGCAAATGTGTAGCTTGAGTAAGTTAGCAATGTATGTAGACAGAACTCGGAGGCTCCATTTCTGACTTGTAATTAGTTTGAGCACATTAATAGTAATCTTAGAGTCATTGCTAATGCATCCAAGATCCATTAAGGAAAGAAATCAAAGCACTTTCTCCTGGTGTTGCTTAGCCAGCAGTGAGTCCAGATTTGAATTCTCTGATTTGCTATCCCTGTCCATGTCCATCTTGACTATCTGTTTTATTAGTAGGGTCTGTGCCTATGTGAAGGCTGTCTTGTCACTCTGACCTTGTCCCTGTGTCTGTGTCTTTGTGTTCCTGTGTCTGTCCCTAACAAAGGGCTTTCCTCTTTATTGAACATCACAGAAAACATCACAGAGAGACGAAATGAGGGATTCTTTACAGGAATCTTTAACAGAGTTTTACAAGGGATTAAATCTCTGACCCTGCCTAACCCAGGTAACAAACAGTACTTCAAAAACCATGTTGTACTCAGCATCTATGGGGGTTGTTCATTTTGTAAGACTGTTTTCCATCTCAATTTGCTGTTTTCAGCAAATGATTATCATAGTGCACATACACACGCATTACTCTGGGTCAAGGGCATGGACTAGTGCATAACTTATAATTACAGCTATGCATTAGCTTAGGTTGTAAAAGTTGATTACCTGGGGAATTCAAGGCAAGTAAGATTAGTTGTTACATTGTTCTCTTAAAGGCAGGTTAAACAAACAGGCTGAGTGCACAGTAGTGGGGCAGTCATAAGTCTTAAGTGACCTCGAGAGGTATTATTATATCTGACTGTGGGTTCCAGCAAAAGTCCCGGTCTCCTAGAATATAAGAGATATTTTTATCATAATGCTTTGCCATGCTGGTCTTTTATGTTTTGAGATTATTCTGATTACCATTGACAATCAGGATATTCTATATTATTTTGGTAGCTTTTCTGCATAGACAGCCTCTGGTATATAACTAACATCTTCCCACCCCAATGCTAGAGGTGTGTGGAAACAGTTCTTTGATCCATCTATCCTCAGCATTCACCCAGCCATTAAGAGACTTTGACATTAGGCTTTTATCATTGCTTTTGGCGGTGGGGGCAGAAATGGTGGTATTTGCAGAAACGTAGAACACAAGAAGTGGGCAGATGTGTTCAGACAATGCCGAGTTCGTGAAGAGCAGATATTTAGTTTCATCTTTCTTTTTATCCTTTTCTTCCTTTATTGCCTGATAACTTTCCTCTCTCCACCATCATCTGTGAATACACTCATGTCTCTCTGTTTTGGAAATCGTCATTGTGCTTGGTAACATACTCAGGAGATTACAATAAAAACATGCTCACCACCTTTCCTAGTCAGATTCTTATGAATGGTTTCTTGCATGACATCCACACTCCATTCAATATTATTTTTACTAAAGGAAGTTTTCACCCATCACTGCTATGGGAGAGCATGAGAGACTAATCAGATCTAAAACTTACCATTATGTTTTAGGTTTTAATTTTTTTGAGAACTTCATGCAGCATATTTCCATCAGATTCTTTCCTACCCAACTCTCCCCAGATCTCCTGTCACCTCCTTACTAACTCAGCTGTATTCTTTCTTCCTCTTTCTTAAACACACACACACACACACACACACACACACACACACACACTAAAACATTATTACAGTCCCAATGATCCACATTGTGTTTGTTGTACGTGGAGCCCAGGGTTTTTTTTTTTTTTTTGACATTTAATATTCCATCAGGGACAGCCACATGTCTGATTTTTCCAGTTGTTTTTTTTTTTTTATGTACACAGTCATTCAGCTTTCATGTTCTCCCCATTCTGATCCTACACACCTGCTCCTCAGATAATCTCCCTCATCAATTGGTGTGTAACTGGTGAAGTGGAAACTTAAGGGTTCTTTGGAAAGTTGATTGGATGGTGTTTTGCTGGGGCAAGCACATGAAGGAAGGATTCCTTTAGGTGAACACAGGTGTGAAAGGCTAAGGCTGACTCTGAAGGAAAGTTTAGCTTAAGCAGACACAGAAGAATGTTCTGCTGAAGCAAGCACGTGAAAGGAGATTAAAGTTTCTTTAGCAACAACACACATGTATCGGTCTGCCTTACATTGTATAGTTGAGCTACAAACACACCAACAACTTCTGGTGGTGTGCTGCGGCTTCTTGCCTCAGACTCAGGATGCATGAGCTGAAGCAAGACCTGTGCTGAGGTAAGGCATGTGGAGGACACATGATGTCTGGAAGGTATAAATAGGACTCTACAGAGTGATGAAGAGAGAGCTTGGCTTGCTGATACAGATAGCTGTTCTATGCTAGTGGGTCTCTCGTCTTTGTTTTTCTTCACTTCCCTGAGAGAGGCACAACTGAGAACTTCTGGTGTTCCTACCAGTCCTTCCTGCTGACTTGAGCTGAGGCTAAAGCCTAGCTGTCTCTGCTAGGCCGTGTCACCACTGTTGCTAACCTGACTCTACCGAACTGCACTGCTGGTGTATCTGTAAAGTGTTTGCAAGTGGATCGAGCTGCTGCTGCTGACCTGTGAACTGAACTGCTGATTTCCTGACAACACAGATGGGAATTGCTTCAAAGAACCCTTCTAAACAGGTCCAATTCCCCTGTATCTTTTCTTTTCCACTACCTCTGGTGGGTGGTGGGCTACAAGGGAAGTTAAAGTGTGTAAAACCATCAATTAAAAATAAGATTTAAGGTCTGGAGAGATGGCTCAGTGGTTAAGAGCACTAGCTGCTCTTCCAGAGGTCCTGAGTTCAATTCCTAGCAACCACATGGTGACTCACAACCATCTGTAATGGGGATCTGATGCCCTCTTCTGGTGTGTCTGAAGACAGTGACAGTGTACTCATACAAAATAAACAAATAAATAAATCTTAAAAAAATAAAAATTTAAAAACTTAAAGTTCCTACCTGGTGACTTCTCTGGCTCTCTTTTCCAACTGTCATGGGCTGGTCCTGTCTCCTAGTCATTCCTCAGGTTCCTCCAGACTTTGTTACTCTTGTTCTCTCTGCATCTCCAGCAGCTTAAGGTCTCTCTGAGTAGCTTTTCTTTCAAATTCATATAGTTTCTTGCATAACACTCCAATTTTTACTCTATTTTGTCTTTATTAAAATGTTTCCAGCACTTGAGATATTCTTTTAACTCTGCCCTAATATCTTATGGATCCTTCTAATGGTGCTTTGAATGAGAATGTTCTCCATGGTGTCAAATGTTAGAATACTTAATTCCTAGTTGGTAGGGCTGTTTGGCTACTTTTAGTGGGTGTGGCTTTGAAGAAGAGAGTATGTCACTGGGATTAGGCTTTAAGATTTCAAAGCCTTGGACCATTTTCAGTGTTCTCTCTCTGCTTCCTGCTTGTGGTTCAAGTTGTGAGCTCTCAGCTTTCTACTCCAGAGGCCCTGCTGGCCACGATGCCATGTTAAACTCTTATACTTCTGGAACTATAAAACCAGATATAAACTTTTTTTGTAAATGACCTTGGCTGTGGTGTTTTATCACAACAATAGAAAGCTAACTAATATACTTTCTTAACCTGAAGCTCAGCCTACTTTCTGAGCCACTTGGACAGCCATGCATTTTCTCGTTTATGACACATATTCTGTTGTATGATATTTGTTCAGGGGCCAGGATCCTTGCTGTATTGTTACATTTTCAAGACCATGGTTGATCATGCTTTATCCTGTTTTCAGAATCTTGGATATACTCAATGACTATATAACATTTGCTGAATAAATCAATGAATGGCATTCATTGGCCCATTAATTAATTGCTCATTGATTGTTCATTAATGAAGTGGTAAGAACTTTGGGAGCAAGAAGTGAGAAGGAAATAAGATGGGAAGAAAAAAGAGAGGGGTATTGCACAATGTTGGTCCCATGGCTTCTAGTATTATCATTCTAGTGTCCAATTAAGTTTATCTGGTTTATTTGTAGTTTGCTACAGACCTTCTATCATTGAAAAGTAATCTTACCATGGACAAGACTATTTTATCTGGGTTACTGAATGTACTCTATTGATATGAATTGTGCCTGGTACTCAGTTGTTCAATGGATAGTTTTAAGCTTCCTCATTTAACTTTCTTAGTAAATCCATGAGTTAGAAGCTATTATTTTTAGATTCCAGTGAGAAAACAAGGCTCTGAGAGCAGATAAGTGGCCAATCCAAGTTCACTAGCTGGCAGGTGAAAAGCCCCAGATGCAAATCTACACCTTCAGTGTCAAAGCTGACTTCATTCTCATAGTGGTTTTTGTGCAACACTACAAATGGCCAAATCCTGGGGAGCCAGGGGAAACTATTTCCAAGGCAAATATTGCAAATCTCAGCTGTGCATTGCATTTTTATGAAAGGAAAGGGGCCCAAAAAAGGTAGTGTGAATAGGTTAGACACCAGGGGATGAACATAATTTATCTGTGAAAACTGTCAGTTAGAAAAATGAACATTACAAATTTCCTGGCCGCCAGCAGTCTAAAGGCTCACAAAGGCTATTGTTCAGTATTCAGCAATCAGTATCTGTTCATTATCAGAGGCTTCTGGTCTCAATATATAGTAAACACTAAGTAGATGATGAGATTTTAAAATGTACTCCTTCTGAAATTTACACAATGTGATATAGAAGAGAGATCGTGCAGTTATTTTGCCTTGCACTGTGTCTCTGCTGGCCTGTGCTATGCAAAATCAGATCATGCAACAGGCTCATTTGCAAAGCCTTGTCCCTGGTAGGCAGAATGGATGGACTCCATTGCCTCTTTACAGAACACAGAGAAAGATTCCTCTGATCAGTTGATTGAATTAAATGATCTTTGAAAGAAGCCAACAACACTTTTTAGTTTTATGGAGGGATTTTTTTTCTTTTTTCTTGTTATTTTTTAGCATCAGAGGACAGCATCCAAGAAATCTTGAGTTGTTTGAGAGAACTTTGCTTTCACAGAACAACAGAGAGAATGTTCCTGCTGTTCTGAGCAGATATGCTGCCTGCTGAAAGGATAAAGTGACCTGTTCATTCTTCCACTCTTCAAACTATCCTCATTTTCAGGGTCCATCTTCCTTTGTTGACATTTTAAAGTCTCATGCCTTCATGAGATGGCCCACTGGGATAATGAGAAGATTTGGCTATTTCCTGAGAGGCACTGACCTTTACGACATTCTACTCCAAATAACATGAGCAATAGTCCAAAACCTCATGACCCTGGAACCTGATCTTCAGGGGAGCTATTATCCATAGGTGCTGATGCTTGTGGTTGTCCAAACTCAACAGTTATTTGACCAGTGTTCCACCTAACGAGGTAGCTGCAAGTTATGTGTATTTGAGAATCTGTCCATTTTGAACATATAGGAAAAAAGCTCTAAGAGGAACTAAGTGTATGTCAGATGATTGGGTGTAGTGGCTTGAATGGTAGACCTTAAATATATGTCCAAAGTCATTGTTTTAAGTACAAAGTACACTCCCTATGGAACCGTTCTGAACCTTTGAAGGAAATAGCCAGATCCTTGGGTTGTTGCTTTCACTTCAACAGCTCTCAGGGGATAGGATTGATGGCTGCCTGTGGATCTATCTATCTATCTATCTATCTATCTATCTATCTATCTATCTATCTATCTGAATTAAGTGACACAAGTAACTTCCTGATATCTCAGTTAAACCTGATGCTCTATGGCTTGTTTTGCTCTGGGAAATGACAAGAGAATCAACCTTAGACTTGGCTCCATTGAAGAATGGCTTCATTGTATGACCAGCAAATCTGTAAGCTAAAACACAAACTCATAGTCACCAAGTAATTCACAAGATCCCCTTTTGATTTCTATTGGGCATGGGCTTTCTGTAGACTTCTTACTGCACTTTAGAATCAGAAACCAGCCAGAACTCACATTTGTAATGAAATTTTTTTGAATTTTTAGCTCTCTTCAGGATTGAAGCATATGAAAGAGCTCTAGATACCAACAGTAGGCATTCCACAGACTCTTGAGTCATGCTTTTGGTAGTGGACACTTGGGTAATCTTGAGTGAGTGAGGGGGTGTCTGAGCTTCACCTTCTTTACCATAAAATCTGCAGGGGTTTGTGATACTAAAGAAAAGATGGGACTCAGATTTGGGCCCAAGGGAAATGTCACAAGTGTATGGTGGCTAGGATATATCTATCTTTTGAAGCTCTTAGAATACAAAATTTACTTTCAGCTTCTTTAGCTTTAGTTTTTTTTCTCCAATATTTATCACACACACACACACACAAACACACACACAAATGTGCACACCTCACTGGGTGGGTGTGGTGTAGGGAAGAATAGTTGTGCTTGCTGTGAGTTTGGAGAAATGTAATCTTTACCCTTGACCGCAGGAGAGCACTTCTTTGGACAGAGCTGGTCATGACATTTGCATGGCTTGGGTTTCAGAAGAAATAACAGGTTATGGAGAGGAACTAGAATAAAACTCATAGTACATGTTTTATATTTCTTCTTTTTGAGCAAAATAGGTATTAAAACATTTTGAAACAAATTTTATACAAAATTTAAGCATGTATGTATAACTTATCGCTTTCAAAACTCTTGACATTCTGTTATCCTTAAATTTAAGTAAATAAAAAAGACATCATTGTATATAACGAGTTAAAACTGCATCCCCTAAAAGATGGCTTGCTATCTTGACCTGTGATTTTCATGACTATCTGCTTATTGAAAAATAAGATCATTGCAGATGTAATCAAGTACAGATGGGATCACATTTGATTAGTGTGACTCTAAATCCAATACAACTGCTGTCCTGGTGAAGGGACAAAAGACATCCACAGAGAGAGTCACATGAAGAGACATGGAGAACACCAAGTGGCTATGGGACAAGGAATGGTCAAGTTGTATACGAAGGTATCACCAGAATCTATTCTTTCTCTCCCTTAGAAAGAAACGTTTTGTGACCACTCCCCGCTTCGGGGATAGTAAGCCGTCAGAACTGCAAAGTAACACATGTCTTTTGTTCCAAGATGCACAGTTAGTAGTACCCCAGCCCTAGAAAGCAGAATATAATACCCGTCTTGATCTGTTTGTGGTGTGAGAATGAAACATTGGAGGCCAGGAACTTTATAAAGAAGTGAATTTGGTTCATGATTCTGGTTGGAAGGCTCAAAATCCTGAGGTTTCTAAAGGACCCTTGGCTGGGTCACAACATGGCAAAGCAGTGCAAAGCAAGCTTTTCATGTGCAGAAGGGGCATGAGTGTGAACAAAGAATCCAGAGGCTAGGGAAGAGCCACACAGGCTCTTTTTATAACAAAACCCAATTCATGCCACAGCCCGGTATTAATCTAGTCATGAAGACGGAGTTCTCATGACCCAGTTTTTATGAGCATGGCCTCCTAAGGGAGGCTGGTCCATCATGGGGGTGAGGCAAATTTTTATTACATGACCCTTCAGATGACAAACTGTATCGGACCATCACAACACCTTCCTTTTATATCACAAAGTAGTGTTAGCAACCAACTTTTGTTTCTTTGTTTCTATTTGAGAGTTATAGCTTTAACACAATATATAGTGTACTATGCTTTTTACATATATTCAGTACTTGAGATCATATCCATTTTTCTCTTCTCAGAAATCCCAGGGCTTAAGCTGATGTTGGCATCATTTGCATAGTCTCTGATCCTAATACCCAGCTTACCAATGTAAGACCCCCATGAATGGAGGACCTCACCCAAGCCTCAGGAATTCGCCGCCTCCCAGTAACTCATAAGACACTGAACTCGATGCAAACAACAAGAGATATATTTCGATCAGCATTCTGAGGTCAAGACCCATAACCCACACAGGGGCAGTGGGGTCTGACCCCGAGCTTTGGAGGTATAGGGTACATAAAGGCAAAACCACAAGGAAAAAACTACAACTCAGGGGAAGAACCACAACCCAGGGGGAGTGAAAGGGAGTTATTGGAAAGTACCTGTGGAAAGTCCCAGCCCATTATTCAGTTTGTGACAGGATTCAAGGAACAGTCATGGGAAAATTCTGTATAGGCTATTCTCAAGAGCCTATTCGTATTCAACCATCTATCTTGTGGTCAGTCAAGTTCCTGAAACACAGAGCTCATGAACAAGCTGACCTGCACTTTTGGTTCCACTCAGCCTGCTAGGATTTTTTGAAAAATTTTAACTCTTTCAGCAATACCTTTGAAAATAATGTTTATTTAAAATGGAATCAGATACTTGGAGGATGGCTGGTTTTAAGCTTTGCCTTCTGGAAACTGAGTATCATTAAGTACAGGGACTGTGGGTCACATGATCAAGAGTCAGCATCCTAGTGAGAGGTTCTGGCTGTGTGTAGGAGCCATCCTGTGCACAGAGGATGAGGTGCATATGAAGCCTTTGTTTATGTGAGCCTCACTGAGGAGTATAGCATGTTTGATTAACACAGCTTTCTTTTTATATTAATTATAGTTAACACCCAAAGTAATGGCTCTCACTGTGGCAGCTGATTGTCTCCTTCTCCACTATCCCTCACTTCTGTTTTTAAGTCACATGTATTCCGTTAGTCTCAGCCATACCTTAAGGTCTCCTTCTTCATTCTCATTCTCTTCCTTGTTTTGAAGCCTATATGCACACATATACATATACACAAAACAAATGTAATCCTATTTAATTATCTTCTTTTCCATTTTGTGTGTATGATGTACATGTTTATACATGCATGTGTGCCTATGTATAATCATGTGTGTGTGTGTCCACCGATGTAAGTCCAAGCTTAATGTCAGGAATCATACTTATTTGTAGAGAGCCGCAGTGAGCGGTGACAGCATTCGCCATTACAAGATGGCGCTGGCATCCGGCTCCCGTGAGTAAACAAGTAAATTGCGCATGTGCAAGTGGTGAAAGCGCACCAAGTCACTGCCCAGCCCGGGGCGTCATACGGGGTTTTGAGCAAGCAGCCAATCAGATATGTCCACGCCACCCTAGGGTGTATATAAAGCAGTGCCATCTTGGGTCTCTCTTCCTCCTTTCATCACAATAAATGCTTGCTGCAGAAGGATCCTGGTGCCTGTGTGCTTTCTTGCCGGCAAGACAATTGTGCAGGGCACACTTATTGACACAGGTACTCTCAATCATGTCTCGCTGATACGGCTAGTCTCACTAGACAGTTTGCAGTGTCTCTGTCTCCATCTTCCAAGGCAGGAATTATAGCTAAATCACCATACCATGCAGTATTCATATGATTTCTGGGGATCTGAACTCTGGTCTTCAAGCTTGTATGACCATCACTTTGGCCACTGGGCCATCTCCCCAGTGCCTATAAAGTTAAGTTTAGGTCCCACATATGAGAGAAAATCCGAACTTGTTTGTGTTTCTGAGTTCAGTTTATTTTGCTTAACTCAATGATTTCCAGTTTGGTCCATTTTTATGCAAATTCCCTGATTTCAGATTTCTTTACAGTTGAATAAAATTTCCTTGTGTTTGTATGCACTCTATTTCTCATATCCATTTATCTACTGATGGAGAACTAGACTAGTTCCATTTTCCATAAACAAAGTTGTGCAAAGATGGTGGAAATGCCAGAGATCTCTCAAGAGCAGGTGGCAGGCTGCCTCAGGGGTCCCCAGAGCCAGACTTGAGGGTTGATTTGGCATTCCTCCTCATTCTCTCTCTGAAAAAAAGTCCCTGGTTACAAGTGGTTGCACACTGTTGTGTGGACACAGTGTGCTGGGTTTTGTTTCCTTATTTTTCCTTTTTCTTTTTGCAAATGTTCCTCACAGGAAGGCTTTGGCAGACAGCTGAGGCCCCCACTGGGATGGAGAATATAACAACCCTTGTCCCAGTGACTGATTAAACAGGACAGACAACACAGATCAGAGCCTGGAAATTCCTTGGCCTTGATTGTCCTCAGGGTTGGGCTGGCTAATGAATGGAGCTCCAGGATTACAGTTCAGCCTGTGAGTGCAGTCTGTTACCCCAGTTTGGGGGATTCTCCTGTCTTGAGTGCATCTTGGAATTCAGAGGCATCGGTGTCAACCAGGCCAAGGGGCTTTTGCCTGTTGTTACTGGTAATTCAGTCATTGTTTTCTACACAGTTCAGGGATGGAAAGTCTATAGAATGTAGGTGGAAGGTGAGCTTAGGCCAACTGCTCCTAAGAAATACAAAGAGTCATTAGCTTGATTCATCCCAGATACTTGGGCCTGAGCCTTCCAAAGTAGGAATAAGTTGTGACTGAGAAGTTCTATCTGTGTGTTGTGCCCAATCAGCAGCTAGGCAGGGAAGATTACCAAAAGTGCTCTCTCTGTCTCTGTCTCTGTCTTTGTCTCTGTCTCTGTCTCTGTCTCTGTCTCTGTCTCTGTCTGTCTGTCTCTGTCTTTCTGTCTCTCTGTCTCTCTGTCTCTCTGTCTCTCTGTCTCTCTGTTTCTCTGTCTCTCTCCATTTCTCTTCTGACATTTCTCTTCTTGACTTATAATAGATTAAAAAATAGGTCCTTCATTTGTGAATAAGGTTGGTAAATATAATCTCTAAACTAACTCCCAGTTGGATCTATTTTAGTAGCTTTCATATACATGTCTTCTTCCCTGGGCTTATGCTGTCCATCCTTTGGAATGTGCATATATTTGGAATGTATATTTTATGTACATAAGTACATGAGACATTGCACATGAAACCAGCATCATATTAGAATTACCTGAGGATATGATTGGGTATGGAGATCTGAACTGGTGACTCAGACTTTTCCTATGGGACTCCCAACTTCCTTTTCAACATTAACACAGATACTTGCCTTCTATCTTGTCTGAGCTGGATCTCTTGGGTTTCAGACCACAGTCTGCTTGAGCCTCTAGTAATTACATATCCAATACTAGTGTCAAAGCCTGTGGTTTTATGGCAAGTATCCAGGCACAAACTCTTGGTCTCTATCTACACAGTACTTTCCATTCTGGTAGCAAGTCCTGGGCTCTGCTGGATATGCTTTGCCTGCTGTTCCCACTTCCTGAGCTATGGTCTCCTGTGTATCCTGACTTATTCAGACCAGAAGCACATGGTAGGGGTGGGCAGGCCGAGATGGAAAACTTCTCTGAGACGGGTGGTCATTGGGATAGTTTGTCAAACTGGGAATTCTGTCTATTAGCAGTAGTAGGTATGGGTAGATGAGTGGGGAGTCAGTCTCAGGGGGTGGTGCTGTAGTATATGTAACACATGATATCTAGAGATGGAGTCTGAACTAAGCAGGTCTGTGACAGATTGGAAGGGCTGCGCTGGTTGGAAGCGCAGGGGCAGGACTGAAGTTCTAGCAAGAATGTAAAAGAGAGGCAGCCTAGGAGTGATGAGCAAGAGGCCAAGGTCTGAAACATTTCCAGACTAAGCCCAAGCATTACTTTTAGATTAGGTCATAGGATGCCACGTTTAGGAACCCAGCTACAAGATGAAGCTTAGTAGGTGTTGGATGTATAATTATCTCTTCAAGTGTGTGGAGAAGCCTTACCCCTGGTCTCTGTGAATGTGACCTTATTTGAGAGTAATTTATCTGCAAATTTAACCAAGTTGAGGTTATATTTCATTAGGGTAGGCCTAAAATCCAATATGACTGATGAATAGCCTTCTGTGAAAGGGATTCTAGACAAAGCTCCTCTGGGAGAAAGGTCATATGAGGACTGAGACAAAGGTTGTAACCACGTGATTCCTAGTTAAGGGATACCAACTGTTCTTATGGCCTACTAGAAGCTAGAGAAAGACATGGAACAAATTATCCACCATAACCCCAGACTTCTTGCCTCCAGAATTGTTATAGAATAACTTTTTTTTTCTTAAATCACCCATTTTGTGGTAGTTTCATCATTCCCCAAGAAACCAATACAGTAACTGGGCTAGTCTCATATTAAATTGTCATAATGCTGGTTCTCCTTTCAGTTTCCTCTGTATGGGGCCTAAAAGTCCAGGCAAAGGACTATATCAAAAGCCATGATCAGCTTCACACATTAGAGTACTAATTCACAACTGATATGTTTAGCTACAAGGGCTGTGCTGTTCACTTCATAGTTACCAAGAAGATACAGAAATTACAGCAGGCAGTTGAGAAAAAGGCCTATGGTGAGCATTACAAGTCACCTCCACATGCTACAGTAGGAGTGGACATTAAGATAGTAAGGGAATGTATGGGTTAAGATACTGAAACCCGGTGCCATTTACAACTTGATCTGATATAACCAAGCAGACTTGATAAGAAAATTACAGGTTCTAAGAAACCAGGCTAGCAGTGATGAGTCAGCTGGCCAGCTTCCACGAGACCTTTCCCCTTTGGGAAACATGCTAGGCAGGCACTGGTACTTATTATATAGTCTTGCTTTTAATACAGTGCAACTAATTATGGTAGATTGCTCTAAGTAAGGATGGGTTCTAATGAGACCTCCCCCCAGTTAAGGAAACAGAACCCAGGCCATCCTATAGAGGTATCCAAGGAAACTACAGCTATTTCTTGGTACTTTTGAGAACAAAGATAGCTTCATACAGTTAATAGCATCTGAGAGACCTGTAAAGGTCAGAGGTAGATAAAATCCAGCCAGTAGCTAATGACTAGCAGATAGTCAAGGTCAGCAACTCACAAAGCCAGAAAGCTTAGCATAATTAATAGTTAGCAAGACACCCACAAGGTCCAAAGGTAATAAAGCTGGCCAAGTGGCTAACAGCTAGCAGACAGTCAAGGTCAATAAGCAGCAAAGCTAGAGTCAGAGATCGCTGAAGAGGGTTGGCAGCTAACCAGCCCTAACATGTTGGGCAGTACATGGTAGGGCTAAGAGAACACACTTAGATTATATGGGTCATTTGATCCATGTTAGCCCAGATAATTAACCACTTTCAAGAGAGATCACCTCAACCTCTGCCTAGTTTGTGTCATCCTTCTGTAAAAATCCCAGATAACAGAATTTCACAGGTGTTTTGCCTTTCTTAGAAACCTCTCTCACCTCCGAAGAGTTTCTTCTCTCACTTTTCCTTGATTTCTTACTTTTCTGAAACAATTCTTGAGAAAAACATACTTCCACTTTAATACTCCTAGGAAACTTTGTGTCTTTAATTTTTTGTTGATGGGGACAATGAGTTTGGAACAATTGTCCCAAGTAAATCTTTGATGACTGTGAGTGTCCAGCATCTTAGGTCTTTGGGGTATACACAATTGTACAATATTCTATCACTCTTAAAAATCCATGTCAAAGATATATTACCAAGATCAGCTAGGACAGTTGGGTCCCCTCTTTCAGTGTCCCTAGAATGTTCGTGTCTTACGTGTCTTACATGGTGAGAGAAGTCTTTGTCATAAGCATCACTACTTAACAAAAGTGTCTTGAGCAGCCGGCTAAACATCTCGATATAGTCTTGTAGGGATTTAGGCTCCTCCAGTGCTCACCATTTTTGAGATCTTTGATGTGGTATCTCAAGAAAGGATTAATAAACTTCCTCAAAACCATAGCCTTGAAGTCCACTCCCTTAACATTCTGTTGGAAGGACAGATTATCAGCAATACCTTGAAGCAAGTGGAATTGCTAGAGAGAATAATAGCTGTTTGCCCACCTTCTGGCTGTAATCCCAGTACAGATTACACTTGCGTCTCCATCATAGATAACCACACTGTTCTCAGAACACTCACATTGTAGAGCCCCAAAGCATTCTTCTACACTTCATTGGCATTTCATAGAGTAAATAACAAGGTAATAAAAAGAGGTTCCCCAATTTTGAATTAGACCTATTTGAAAGCTGACTCCAACCTAGAATGTTTGTGTCATTTTTAGAAATTTATTAAATCTCGTTTGTCAATTTCTAGAACTTTCAAATAGCGATGATAGTATTTATTTATATTGTTGGCAGTTATAATTGATATGTATATACTTGGCATATAAGTGCTTGTTAATAGATTTTATTTTAATCTTAATTAAATCATTGCCAATGTACTTGTCATTAATACACTACTGTCCAACCCACACTTTCTTTAAATTTGGGACATTCATTATAACATGAATTAGTTGTCTCATTTTCAAAAGCTTACACTTAGGAGATCATCTCAGATGCTTTTTTGGGGACACTGGATGATTTTTTTCAAGGTCAAAGAGATAATCATTGGCAGAGATGAAAAAACCTTATATCGTTTCAACTGTAGCTCAGTGTTCTATCCAATTCTTTTAAAAAAAATTTATTAAAAATTGAGCACAGTGAAATTGTAGCTTCCAACTGGAACTTTCTTTCTGTTTTCATTGGGCACAACTTTTAGGTTGGTTGTCATTTTCCAGAATTTTCTGTCATTTTAGTATCACTGTACAGAAATTATCCTCAAATAATGAGATTGGTTGTTTCTAGATAAATGATTTCTACTCAGTTACAAAATGTGGCTTTAGATTCATTTTATCCTGAGAGAGAAAGAAATACTTTAAGGAGGATGAAAAATTGAGGCTTTAAATGCCATACTTTAAACCAATTTCTTCCCTCTCATTTCCCCAAAAAGACTGTATTTATTTCCCGTCTGTAATTTTCTGACTACTAAGAACAACCACCTCTGTTGTGACTGTGCATTTGAGCTCAGTGAATACATTGTAATAAGCCTTGGTGAAAAACCCACAGGACTCAGCAACATTGCTTTGAATGGACTGGGTTTTTAATACTTGTTATCAATACTGCTGCTGACCTCCAGTTCTGACTGGTCATATATTGTCCTTGGGAAGAATGAGAGGATATTGCCTGTCTGCTGTGTGTAGGTCTCAACACATGTGACCTTTGCTTTAAATGGTGGTCTTTGCTAGCCTCAGGAGAGGGCTTGATGATCTGGAAATATGGTCATTTTTGTGTGTTGTGCTTTGGAAGTGTCTCAGTGGTTCACAGTGAGTGATGCCTCACCTGCCTTAGGCAGATACCTAGTAATCTGTGGTGTATGAATGGATTAAAGACCCTTCAATGAATGAGACTTGGAGGGTCAGAATGTCAATCACTTGGCTATGGGCAGCTGCATTCTTTTATAGCTTTATAGCAAAGGTGTCCGAGGTTTAGGCCTGAGGAGGAAGAAGGAAGGCACTCTATCCAGGTTCCTTTTTCATCTTCGTGTGTCTTCTCCCTTTTTCTTGTTTCTCCTCCTTAAATTCATTTCTCTGTGTCTTTCCACCCTCTCTTTCAGGGTCCAACCAACCCATCAGGAGCAAAAATTGTTGGAAGATTCCTGTTTAATTTGTTATTGTAAATTAGAAGGCTGATTTTTCCAGTCTAATATGAGAACTCACTGGATTATCTATGAAAGATAGACAGTAGGTGCTGTTACCAATAGTAAGGGATTATTTTTTCCCTATTTATCTAAAAGACAATCACATGCTACCAAAAAAGTAAAAAACAAAACAAAACAAAACAAAACAAAACAACCCAAAAGCCACACACACGCACACGTGCGCTCGCGCACACGCACACACGCACACACGCACACACACACACACACACACACACACACAAAATAACCTAATGCATGCACCCACCCACCCACCACTTCCTTCTGCTTTCATTGTTCAGTCAATACTATAAAATTTGTTTTGAGTTTTATAATTTTGGAGGATTTTAGATGTGTTTGTAATTTACATAGAGTAAACCGATTATGGTGAATAAACATGGATGTAAAATGCACAACAGGAGCATAGGTTGTAATTTACTATTTTAAGGGAGAAAAGTCAACCAATGCTTGTCAGGAAAAAGAAAATACCAGTTTCATAGATTATAATTTTAAGGGACACTCGTTTAGCGTCAGGCAAATTTATGGCAGGATTCAAGAGTATCAAGCAATATAATCCCTCTCTTCCCGTTAGCTATGCTTGTTTTCTCTTTGTATATGTCATTGTGACAGCTACTGAAAAATCCTAGCACTGTATTACTGTTAAAATTCTTGTACCATCTTAGACCATGGCTTTGTAAGTGATTTCAGTCAGGATACTTTATATTCCAGAACTACCTGGTAAAGAAAGAGATTCTTTTCACTGATGAATAAAGTCTGGTTTCTGTTCAACACTGGGGTGCAATAAGAGTCAGTACTATTCCAAACATAGCGATCAACCAGCATTACCTAACATTGGGGAGCAGACGTTTTTCATAGGTAAGAATACTTTATGAACCCACGTCTTCACCCTAGGAAGCATGGTGTCTAACTGGAGGTTTCAGCAGCCCTAGCCAGAATATGACAAAACACTGCAAAATTGAACCCAGAGAAGTCATTTGGAGCAAATTCCTGAAAAGGCAATCCTAGAGAGCATGGGACATGCTACACTCGAGCTGCTCTTAGGGAAGGTTATCAGACAGTGTTTAAGGAAATAAAACACAGGTGTGAATGTGGAATGAAGAGAGCAGAGGCTGTAGAGGCCAGAAGTCATGCAAAGGCAATAGCTTGGCGTGTCTGGAGCAAAGATGGTGTGAAACTCAGGATTCTCTGCCTCACCTGGCTAATTTTTTCAGCAAATCTACATTTGCTGCATTGCTTTCCAATGCTCCCTGAGTATCCCCAGGACTAAATCAGAGCACTGTTTGTAAGGGGCAAATCTAAGACTTAGTATTCAACAAAGGTTTGATGTCTAGAGATGAAGTAGAAAGATTTCAGGACAAGGTCTCTTGGTTTGTGGAAGCAGAGACTGCTGCAGTAGACGGACCATCCTTATCTCTTCTACCTGATGACGAATACCCAGGATAGCCTCAAGGAGATAACGCTTATGAAGCAGCTCACGTAGAGTTTCCTAGACAGAGAGGTTTTGTTACAAATCCTGCCATGTTATAGTGTTAATGAATAAGATCAGATATTTAGAAGGCCACACAGATAACATTAGTAAAGGGCATTGTCAAACGTCGGAAATTAAAAATGGACGTCTGCAGAAGTGAGAGAATGAGTTCAGAAAGGGGAGGAAGGCTTAGTTAAGGACAACGTGTCTGCTTTGTGGGCCTGTGAGCTGGTGTTGGCAGCATGGAGAAGAAGGGCCACTGTGCTTCCAAAAGGCCAATGTGCTGTTTCTAATACGGCAGAAAAGCACAAGAGCTCTTGTTCTAGAAAAACAGTATAAATATTTATTTGTTAGCACATGACATTTTATAGTTCTCTCTCTTTGTGGAGTGTGTGTGTGTGTGTGTGTGTGTGTGTGTGTGTGTGTGAGAGAGAGAGAGAGAGAGAGAGAGAGAGAGAGAATGTGTGAGTGTGTGTGTGTGGTTGAATGTGTGTGGGGCTGTAGGGGGTGTGCTTGTGTGTAAGAGTGTATGTTAATATGTGAGAGAAAGTGTGTGTGTGTGTGTGTGTGTGTGTGTGTGTGTGTGTGTGGTATTTTCTCAAGAATAATTTAACATTTAAATTTCTGCATCCTATCATACTCAGACGGAGGTGTCACAGTGTAGAGAACACGGTCTGATTGTTCCCCAAGCCTGTGGCTTGGCAAGTAGACAGACTACATAGACAGGCCTGCAGAATGGACCAACAGAGTGAAGGAGTGTGTGGGGGAGCAGGGTCGAGGAGCAGAGTGGAAGAGCATCGTGTCCCTGACCATCTTGGACCAGCTTTGGAGGAATCTTGCCTCCGGGAGCCTCTTGGTAGAATTCCCTGAGCTGCACTCCTGTATTTGAAGAACAATGGAGACTCAGAACCCAGCATGGCACAGCATGACAATTTATTTTTAAAGGGTTTATAAATATTTAACCATTTAAGCAAGAAATCAAAGCTCTTTGGTTTCAAAGATCTTATAATCAGCTACCGACAACTAACTCTTCTTCAAAATGAGCTAGATTACATTTTAGCACAAGTTTGCACCAAGTGTTTGTTTTCATTGAGTTACTAGTATTTTCTTTGAGGGCATGTAAGATGTGCTCCAAACAGTCATCTGTTTCCAAGCCACACTGAACGACCAGGTCACATGTTTCCCAGAGGAGAGCTTCCCACTGACACAGGGCTCCTCTTCCTTCTCACTTCTTGTTTTGTTTTTGTTTTTAAAAGAGCCCTCCCTCCCTCCCTCCCTCTTTCCTTCTCTCTCTCCCTCCCTCCTTCCCTCCCTCCCTCTCTCCTTCTCTCCCTCCATCACTCCCTCCCTCTCTCCTTACCTCCCTTTGTCACTCCCTCCCTCTCTCCCTCTCTCCATCTCTCCCTCCCTCCCTCCTTCCCTCTCCCTCACCCTGCATGTGTAGATTGTATACATATATTCCATAGCACATGTGTGCAGAGGTCAGAGGACACCCTCATTTATCAGTTCTCTCCTCCTACCTTTATTGCCTCTGGCTTTCCAGGATAACGGGGTCAGGCTACAGCTCAGGAGCTATAGACAAGCCCTGCCTCCCCCAGTCTTGCTGTAGGAACACGGATTATAGATGTGCATTGCTGTGTCCAGCTGTACATGGTTCTGGGCACCTGAACTCAGGTCATTACGAATGCCCAAGCACATTAACCACGAAACTGTCTTCCAAGTCCCCAGTTCTCCTTGTTATAACTCCAACTTGCCCCCTGACACCATAAGGAGGCACAAGGAGGAAACATCTGGATGATTTGGGATTTTTTTTTTTAAATAATCAGCTTGAGAATTAAATTCCAAGGCAAATCAGTTATTGCCAGTCTTGGGAAATTCTGCAAGATTTATGAGCTAGACTCTCCTTTGTTTATAAAATAAGGACAATCCTTGAGATGTTCCAAATCTGAAAAGCCATTTATGTAACACACCAGGCAGTTTTCAGTTTCCCCCTCTTGCTTGAAACATGGGCAGGAATCTAGCAATTGAAAACTATATACAGTCCATTTGAAGGGTGTATAGCATTCAGAACAGCTTAGCTTGTTCTGCAGTAACAACTTGGAAATATAATTCCCCAAAGAAGCAGAATCCATAGGACCATAGGACATATGGATTTACGGCATGTAAGGTAAAACAGGAATCAGCTCATTCGTTTATGGAGAATGAGAAATTGCACAGTATGAACAAGGAACCAAAGAAACCATGGGGCTCAGACCAAATCTGAAGGCCTGAGAAGTTAAGGTGATGCTGGCACAAGTCTGGGATGCCGAACACAATGAATACAAAGTCCAGGTGCCAAGGGAAGGTGAAGTGTCCCACTGTTGCAGGCCCTCAGCCAATTGAATAGTCTCTATCCCCACCGGGTGAAGATAATTCTTTTTTAGCCTCTTTGATTCAAATGCCAACTTGTCTTCTCTCTTCTGCAAATATAGCAGAAGACATGTCTTCTCCACAGACATAGCCACAAAGTAATCTTTTACCAGCTCTCCAGGTTTCCTTTGATGGTAGTCACGCTGACACCCAAACCATCACAAATCCCCAAATCTCAGTGGTTATAAAGATAAAGGTTTATTTCCCCGGCTCCACACTACATGTCCAGTGTAGGCCTGGTGCCCTCCTTTTCCGCTTCACTTCCTCTTCCAGTTGGATGGACAACCTGTCCATTCAGCACTTCAATCATGGTGGTGCAAAGATGCTAATGCACTTTGGGTAGAGCGGGCCCATTTATCTAAAGTGACACACATCAACTTGCCTATAACTTATTGACCAAGTCAGACTGTATGGCTGAGAATGATACTGATCAAGGAGGGAAAGTAGAGAATTCTTTATTCCTTGGTGAGCTAGTGGATTTCCCCGGTTGAAAGCAAGTGCTAAAATTCTGAACCAGAATGGGGATGCAGAACTTTCAGGAAATACATATGATATAAATCTAAGGTAATGGGATGCTGTGGGAGGAGCAGGAACACACAGTTAGGTCCTGTGCACAGGTCCATACTTTCTGGTGAATGTCCATGGAGCTAAAATCTTGTTTCTTTCTAAAATAAGCAGGTTGGTTCTGAAGGGTTGAAAGGAAGAGTTAAAACAAAATAACTCTGCCTTTTCTCAGCATCTTACAAGTCTCTAGCTTCACTACTTTTCTTGTTATATTTTTATTGAATTGTTCTGCGGCCTCCTTATTTATAATTTACTAAGCAAGTGAATTGAGTCCTTTATATTTCTCCGAGGAGAAGAAAGAAGTAGACTGCATTTTATTTGTTTGTGTCTCTCCATTGATTTCTCAGTGGGTCAATGGTTCACAGCGTAGAATAGCAGCACCACCTTTGACATGAGTCTTTCTGGGATGCGCAGAGATGGGTTTTGAGGCAGAGCCAGCCCTTGATGACCCACTTTCTTGTACCTATGTGCTGCCATACAGTCTTCAGTGAGCTTTTCATTGCTTTGTGAGAATATTAGCTTTACCTTTCCAGCGAGCTTATATTTTCCCTGTAATATATACAAAGTGAGGCTATGAAATAAATCACTAGGAATAACAGTTATGGGGGCGTAGAAAGGCAAAGCAGCAAAGGGGTATGTTGAATGGAGGCTTTGTCCCACAGTGGAAGGTAGGACTTCTCCAGTATTCATTGATCATATTTTCTAATCCCAGATATAACTAAAAAATGAGTCCAAATTGTCCCTCCCCCTATAGAATTGGAGAAAAAGACTCAGAGCACATAGTAGACATTGCTGGGCAACTAGTGGGGTATACTACAGAGCTGGATGGATACCACCTACCATCTTGGACCCAAGGCACATATCAAAGTCCAACCCCATGAGCAGTTCTCAATGGGGTGCTATTGAGATTCAAGACTTCTCTATAGTATTCAAGACTTCTAAGGGTGAAGTTGACTCTGGATTCTGGCTGATTCATCATTCTGTAAACTGGAAACAGAGTTTCAGAAAGTGTGAAGTGTTCAGTTACCTTCAGATGTCAGGAACATATTCTGGAGTAGGACTGTAGTCTAACATGGCTTTGTTCTGCCATGGTTGTCTTTCTTTTTGTGCTCAACTGCCATGGGACACAAGGTTGGTTATCCCTGTACCTTGGCGACACTGCCAGCACTGGAGATTCAAAGGGAGACTAAGCAAAGTTCTTTGGCTCTCTGTGAGTGCTCCCCACTGAATGATGGGCATCGAGAATCTCACTGAATCACCCTTTGACTTAATATTGAATATTTTTGTTGTTAAAGTGAAAATGTCTTTGGGAAAATCCATATCTGAGAACAAATTCAACTGAAATTTACCTCTTTAGTTCTCAGGGCCAGGATGATCGAAACATCAGTATCCAAGAGCACATTTCCTCCTTCATCGGTGGCACCTCATTGCTGTATCTTCACAAGGCAGGGATCTCTAGTGTCTTTCATGAAAAGAGACTAATCTCATTTACCTCCCAAGGCTCCACTCTCTAACACCATCACAAAGACAGTTAGGATCTGAGCATTAATTCTCTGAGGACATTACTGGTTATTCAAACCATAGAAGGTGTCTCATAAAAGCTTCCCATATACACTTATTTATGGTTTTCTTTTTTCTCTGACTGGAAAGAAAGACAGCCATTTACTAAAGGTCCTCCCCTCATCAACATGGTTCCCTGAATGGCTGCATGGAGGAGAGCTACCTCTCAGGATCACTGGCCATGCAATATTGTGGTGTGGAACCACATATACATATCTATTATGTTTGAACTATTCTACATTTTCAGCCCACTTGTTTTACAGTAGCTTGGATTATCTTATATAATATGAAAATGAGGAATGGGCTGGGAAGTTAATTGAAAACTAACAAACCAAGCAGCCCAGATTCAGTTTGGGTTCCAGATTTGCTGTTAGTTAGTGCTGTAGAGAGGTTAGTATTTTAAGTGCTCAAATACTAAACTCTCATACCCATAAAGTGTAGAAAATATTCTCACGTTCTTAAGATGTCTTAGGCCCTTCATAAAGACAATGTAAATTGATAAATGTTGTTTTTAGACTTGATATGCTGGTGCATGAAGGCTTTCAAGGGAATAATTAAGAAGAGGAGGCAATGGAGAGAGGTTCCTTAGTACCCTAGGATGGGAGGAAGGCATTCAAAATGTGAAAGGGGCACAGACTAGAATCCAGAGTTTAAAGCCGGGTTTCACCTGCTTAGTTCTGTTCTTATCCACCTGGAATTAAGCAGCTGGCACATGTCCCAACTCTTCTAATAAGGGCAAATAGTCGAAAGGGAATTACAAGATCCTTTAAACTACTTTTTTGGATAGTACACAAAGAAATGAATTTCATGGTAACATTTTTGTATATATACAAAATTATATTTGGTTCTTATTTGTTCTTCCTCCCTCCGACCCCATCACATCTTCCCCATCTTTCTGGTCCCCTTCTGGAATAGTTCCATGATTTCACCAAGGCATACACATTCCACTGTTCTCTCTTGTTTTCTTCTCCCACCCCTTTGATGTCTTCCTTCCCTTCTATAGTTCAATTTCTACTTTCATGCCATGTTTATGTGTATGTTTGCATATGTGTATATTCTCTGTATGTATACATCTAGATTCCACATTTAGTGAAAGCATGCACTATTTGTCTGAGCCTTGTTTTACTTAACATAGTGATTTCTAGGTCTATTCATTTTCCTAAAAATGCTATCGTTTTATTCTTCTGTGCTTCTGAATAAACCTCCATTGTATATGTTTTCTTTATTCCCTTACCTGTTGAGGGGTGTGTGTATGGTTCCATATCTTGGCTTTTGTGAACATGTAACAATAGATATGTGTGTGCTAGTACCTATGTTGTATGCTGACATCGCATACTTTGGTTATCTATCCAGGATAGAATATCTAGGTCACATGGTAATTATATTTTAGTGGTTTTGAGGAATCTCCACACTGGTTTGAATAATGGTACACCAGTTTGTTGCCTACCAGCCATGTATGAATGTTCTCCTATCCCTACATTTTTGCCAGTGTTTGTTGTCATTTGTTTACTTGATGATAGCCACTCTGAGTGGTAAGAAATGAAACATAAAGACTAATTAATTAATTAATTAATTTGTTTGTGTGTGTGTGTGTGTGTGTGTGTGTGTGTGTGTTTGTACATGTGGGTTAGGGTGTCTGCAGAGGCTAAAAGATGGCACTGAATCCCTTGGAGCTGGAGTTGTATGCAGTTGTGAGACTCCATATGGGTGCTGGGAATCAAACTTGAGTCATCAAGAAGAGCAACAAGTGTTCTTAACTGCTGTGCTGTCTCTCCAGACATGAAATTAAATACAAAGTAGTTTTAATTTGCATTTTCCTGATGTGAAAGGCTGTTTAAGAAATTTTCAGACACCTACCAGACTCTTCCTTGTTTTAGAGTTCTCTGTTCAATTCATTAACCCACTTGCTGACTGGATGGTTTGTTTTTGACTTATTTTTTGCAGTTCTTTAAAGATTCTATATATTAATTCCTGACAAACATATAGTTGCCAGGATTTTGCTGCTCCTGTAGACTGTGAAGAAGCTTTGTAATTTCATGCATTTCTATGTTTCTTTGATATTGGAGTAGTTTTCAAGAATTATTTGCTTGAGTTTGTGTCTTGAAGTGTTTTCTTTGAGAGATTTTTTTTTATACCATTTCTGCCCTTCCATTAAGGCCTTTTACCAATTGTTTAAATTTATTTTTGTATAGGATGTGATATATGGACTTAGCTTCATTTTCTCTAGATGAAGATCCAGTGTCCCCAACACTATTGATTCAAGGGGCTGGATGTTTTTTGACACTTTTGTCAATGGCTAGGTAGCTATGGCCTCGTGGCTTTGTTTTTGGGGACTCTCTTCTATTGCCTTGTATTTCTGTACATGTATGCCAGTACCATTCTACTTTGTTACTACGGATTTGTAATATACTATGAGATTGGGTATTAAGATGTCTCCAGATTAGCCTTTCTGCTAGTGAGTGTTTTGCTTTTTGGGTGTCTTTTGTGCTTATATGTGAGTTTTTGTGTTGTTTTACTAGATCTGTAAAGAATACCATTGGGATCTTAGAGTGATTTAATTGAATATGTAGGTTGCTTTTGTAATATAGAAATATCCATAATATTATTTCTATTAGTCTATGAGTATGGAGAGTCTTTCCACTGCTTATGCTGACTTCAGTACTTTAAAGTCTTTATTGTAGAAGTCTTTTCTCCTTGGTTAGGTTTATCATGTAATTTTTGAAGACATTGTAAATACGATTTTTTTTCTAGATTTCTTTTTTTAACAAGTTCATTATTGGTATGTGAGAAATCTGTTTCGTTTGTCTATTGATTCAGTACCCTGATTCTTTGTTGAGCATATTTATCAGATCCATGGGTTTCATAGGGGTAATCTTTAGGCTCATTTAAGCATAGAATCATGTCTCCTAAGAATAGGTATAATTTAATTTCTTTCTTTCGTGTTTATATTCTTCCTATTTCATTCTCTTATTTTACTGCAAGCTAAGACTTCAAAGCCCATATTGAATAAAAATGAGAAAATGGAGCAGCCTTTTTATTCTTGATTTTACAGAAAATACCTTCAGGATTTCTCCATTTAGTATAATGTTGGCTATAGACTCATCATACATATGTTGAAGTAAGATCCTTCTATTCCTAGTTTCTTTGGGGGCCTTTATCATGGGGAGGATGTTGGACTTTCTCAAATGCTTTTACAGCATCTACTGAAGTGACTGTATAGTTGCTGTCCAGTGACCTATGTTTTATACCATCATTATTGTTTTACATATGTTGACTCATTTTTGAATCTTTGGAATTAAACCTTGATGAGCATAACCTAAATGTTTTCTTGAATTGATTTGCAATTACATTTTTTGGACATTTTTGGCTTTTGTTCATTAAGGAAATTGGTCTATAATTTTCTTTCTTTCTTGTGTCCTTATATGGTTTTGGTGTTGTAATGCTAGCTTTGGAGAATGAGTGTGGTGACTTCCTTCCATTTCTGCTTGGATGGAAGAGTTTGAAGATCTTAGCTCTGAGTATTTCTTTACTAGTTTGTTGAAAACCAGCAGTGAATTCATCTAGCCCTGGCCTTACCTCCTAGGAGACTCTTGGGTATATATATTTTTAAAAGGTCATGTGTGTCTAAAAACTTATACATTTCTTTAGACTTTCCATTTTGTAATTTAAGTTTTCAAAGTGTTCTCTAATGATCCTCTTCATTTGATTGGAATTTATAGTGGCATTGTTCTTTCCATCTTTAATTCTATTATTGTGTTTTTTCTCTCTCTCTCTTTTTTTTTGGTTGGGGCAAGAAGCCATGCCTATGATATTTGATTTTTTCACAGAACTGATTCTCTGATTAAGTCCACATATTGTTTTTGTAGTTCCTTTTTATGTATTTCTGCCACAGTCCTCATTATTCTGTGTTGTCAGCTGCTTTGATTTGGTTTGATTTGATTTGATTTGATTCTTCCTTCTTGTTGTGCTAAGACCTCAGGGTCATTTGTTTGAAATTTGATACTCAGTGCATGCACACATAGCTACAAACTTTCCTGTTAGAGGGGTCTTCTGGTAAAATGTTCTCATTTTCATTGATTACAGAAATTCTAAAATTTCCTTCCTGATTTCCTCAGCGACCTACTTCTGTGCATTCAAGTGGACATTTTTCATACGCCCAATGTTTGTGCATATTTTGTCATTTTCCCTCTTGATTTCTAGCTTTATTACATCATTATCTAATTTTTTTGTACTTGTTAAAGATTTGTTTTAACAAAGAAATAGAATGCCATCAATTTTTAAGGGGTGATCCCAAGGGCTACTGTTGTGTAGACATTTTCTAGGAAATGAACAAACATATGTCCATCTACAACAAACCAAAAAAATTATTCTATCCAGGTCTTACTTGGTGAGGCAAAAAGTTTAATTATAGTTATAGGAATTTGTGGTTATTTTTATACTTACAGGAGTATGGGTGAAAAATTGTGCTGGCAATTTTTGGTTAACATGACTGCATCTGTAACTAAGACCCAAAAATGGAGGAACACACCTGTGCTGGGATTCTGCTTAGGTAGAAGTTTGAAGATCCATTTCTAATCCAGAATTTTGAGACAGAGGACACGCCTTTTATCCAGATCTTTTGAGGTCTGAAGACCCACCTCTAATCTGGGCCACACCTTCTGCTGGAAGACTATATAAGGACATGAAAGAAGGAAGCTTTTGCTTTTGTCCTGGTTGCTGTTGGCCTCCTAGCAGATCCACCCCCTTACTGGCATTAATACCTACTTCTTTGTGATTCTACTACATGTTGACGATCAGCTGAGACATCAGCCTCACAGATTAAACAACTACCAGGTTCTTGGACCTTTGGTTCATAGGCAGCCATTGTTAGATTAGCTGGACCAAAGTACGTGAATCATTTTAGTAAATCCACTCTGTCTGTCTGTCTGTCTATCTATCTATCTATCTATCTATCTATCTATCTATCTATCTATCTATCTATCTATCATCTATCAATCATCTATCTTCGATTTTCTATCTTCTATTGTCTATTGATTCATTCTGTAAGTTCAGTTACACTAGAAAAACCAGACTAATATAGAAGTTACTTGCCTCAGAGCACTATACCACTGAAAATATGCCCATCCACCAACCCCATCAACCACTGACTGACTGTATCACCTTTGGGAATGGTGGGATCTTTTGATCTCTCTACCCCTAACAACTATTACAAATCTGTATATACCCAGGAAAGGGCAGAGTCTCATGAGACCCACCCCAATCCAAGATGGGAAATTAATGGGCAGAAAGTTATGGGGAATATGTTTTTGTTTTGATCCCAGGTGTGGGATATGGGGCTGTTTTAGATTATTTACAGCACTGACTATGATTTGCCTTGTGCTCTACCAGGGGTGTGATTTTGTCAGCTATAGATAGTTTCTGTAAGTGTGTGGTATTTGACATTTTGAAGACTCTTGAAAGCATACGTACATATATACATATATATGTATATATATATATATACATATATATGTACATGTATACATATACATACACACACAGATACACACACACACACACACACACACACACACACACACACACACACGCTAGAACCCTGAGAGTGCTGCCTTCTGCTGTTGCTGTTGCTGCTGCTGCTGCTGCTGATAGTGGTGGTTGCTGGACGCTGGACACTGGACGCTGGACGCTGGACGCTGGACGCTGGACGCTGGACGCTGGACGCTGGATGCTGCTGTTGAGGTTTGTCAGGATTTTTCAAGTGGTTGTGCATAGAGATGAGAAGAAGGAATTAGATATCCTGACAGCAAAGATCAAACTTGCCCCAAGGAACTCAATGTTCCTAATTAAAGGGGAGCAGTCAAATGAGATTGAGATCGCCAACCCCTTTCTCCTCTAACCTCTATCTCTCCTATCTAGTGTTGGAGTGTTAGAGGGGTGGAATAGGGTGAAAGGTGATAGAAAAATGAACTCATGAAGAGCCAAAAGTCTGGTTACAGACCAATATTGTTCAGGTCTCCCATCAGTAATTACAGGTTAGTAATTATAGCTGCTGAGAGTTTAAGTGGTCAACATCATGCCCGGAGAACAATGTTCCCCAACAGCTGTAGGTAAAGAGTATATATTCCATATCTGTTGGGTGGAATATTCGGTATCTGTTAAGTACATTTGACATATAATACAATGTAATTCCTCAGTTCCTATTTTTTGTTATTTGTTTGGGTGATGTGTATGAGAGTAGAGTTTCAAAGTCACCCATTATCATTCTATTGAGAACTATCTTACCTTTTATGCATATTACTGTTTGTTTTATGAAAGTGCCACCTCTGAAATTCATACATATGTATTTACAACTGTTTTATCTTCTTGATAATTGTTCCTTTTAATAAGTAGTGGCCTTTTTTTATCCCTCCTGACTAATTTTGGTTAAAGTCTGCTTTAGCAAATAGAAGATTAGCTACGCCAGCTTGCTTTTGGCTTCTGTTCATTTGATAGATTTGTTAGCATGGAAACAAATGTTAGCATTTTTTTAAAAAAAGAATGTTAGTGTTAAAATGGATTAAAATCAAGGACAGTAAAAAGAAGACTTGCAGCTGGGTATGAAATAGATGATTAAGTAAGAAGAGAAACAAAGGAGCCAGTCTCTACAGGCTCCAGCTGGCTCCCCCAAAGCATCCCCTGCCAACATGTGGTAAACAACATTGTCATTTCTTCTGTAATCTTATCAACCTTGTGGTTTGCTGCATTTTTACATGTGTTTTTGTATGTGATGTAGTTAATTGTAACAAGATGAATTATTGGTGAGGCTTGTTTCTAAGGAAGCCTTCATCTCTTCCAGGAAGTATACCACACCTGTCCACCTCAGGGATTGGCACAGAGTAGAGAAATGTCAGACTAGGAAGTCTTAAGTTCAAATGCTAGAGGAAGCCCTTTGATATAATGAGGATACTCACTTTCTGCTTTTGCTTTCTTACCTGCTAAACTAAACTGTGTCTATTAACTCACACTGTGTGTCCTGGCCTGGATTTTCTTCCAGAAGTTCAAGGACTGAGGCTGTTTCTGTGGCTGGTACTGGAGGCAATGCAAGAGGAAATTCTTTGTCTGTGGGTGTCTTTGCCAATGAGGTAGACTTGAACTGTGGGCATAACAGCCAGTCTCTAATCACCAGCTTTGTATGGCTTCTCTTTTGGATGAGGCTTCTGTCTTCCCCTTTTCTCTAAGGAACAATGGGGGCTGGGCTGTGTACAGCCAGGCCCCTTTCTTTTTATAGTGTGGCTCTTCTATTTTCAATCTTTTTGAAAATCTTATTACATTTTTGTGAGTTTCTGAAGCTTATCTTCTCTTTGGAATAGAGTTGATTGCTTTACTTTATTATATGAATTATATAATAATTATATAATAATTTTTACTATATAAAATTAAAAATAATTATAGCATTTTCTTCTCACCAATCCCTCCAATGTGCCTCATTGCTTTGTCTCTCATATTCATAGCTTCTTTTACTTTAATTGTTTACATTTATCTATCCATCCATCATCTATCATCTTCATCTAAATCTATCATTTATATCATCTATCTATCTATCTATCTACTATCTATCTATCTATCTATCTATCTATCTCTATCTATCTATCTATCTATCTTCTATTTATCTAACATTCATCAGTTATTATCATCTTTCTTCCCTAAATCAAGTTTATAATGTTATGTATGTAAGTGTATATGATCTCAGGGATCACCTCTTGGTATTGGTTATGTTATTTGCATGCAAATGATCTCAGAGATGAAAGTTTGGTATTGGATAATCAATCAAGGACCTCTTCCCTGAGAAAGACTATTTATCCTGTTCTTAGTAGTCCAGGGGTGGGGACCCATGGTACATTCCTTTCCATGTTAGGGTGTCTATTAGTGTTGTTCTTGCTTGGGTCCTATCAATGAAGCCATTTTTTGAGACTTCATGAGTGTAGCTTTCCCAACATTTCTAGAATATACAGTCTCACAGCTCTTACTAACTTTCTGCCCCCGTTCCATGATGTTCTTAGAGCCACAGTGTAGGAGTTGTGTTGTGGATATATCAGTTGGCTGGGCACCACACACAATCACTTCTCTGCACTTTTTTTTTTCATCATCTGTGGTTTTCTGTGACGCTTATCATCTTTGATGAGAGATTGGAACTACACATATCTGTGAGAATAAGAATAAATATCTAGAATGTAGTTAGGAATTATGCTAATTTAGTAAACTGGTCATTGTAGGTTCTCCTCTAAGATCTATGATCTCATTTGTCCCAGGTAGTTTGCTAGGTTTGCAGTAGCAGGCATGATTTCCATCTTGTTCAGTAGATCTTAAGTCCAATTGGAGAGCTCTTGGTCACCACTAGGACACGTGTACAACCATTTCACCCTTAGGGTTATCTTGTCATGGTGGTATTTGTAGTTAATAGATGGCATAGCTGGGTAGCACTGTTGGTTGCTTTTCTCCTTTGGAAGCTTGCATGGCACTTTCTGGTACCATGAAAAGTATTTCTCAGGAGGCAAATTTTCAGGTCAGATCCAACTCTGATTTTTTGAGCCCTGTGTTCTAAGTGAACATATCAGTGTCTTCAGCAATAGTGAATGTATCTTTAACCTCTTGGAGGCAACCAAGGATAGCAATAGCCTATAAAGTTTTAGGAATCTCTTGAACTTCCCTAACCAACAGTTTGAGAAGAGGTTTCTGATGCCAGTTATTTTGTTGCTCTTGTTGTTGTTAGCTTAGTCTAGGATCTTGGGGAAAGCATTGTTTTATATATATATAAATAAATATATATATGGTTATATGTTTTATATGTTATTTTAGGTAAATAGATACGGCTTTTCCAGATATTCTTAATATTATTTTTCCCGCTATCCTTAATTATTTAATTTTCCTGTATATTCTTCTGCATTGACTTCCCTCCTCTTTCTTTACCTGTTCTCATTTTCCTCTTCAAATCACTTGTATCCTTCTATTCTCCTCTCTATTGGTTTCCCTTCCCCACCTCATGGTCCTGATTTCTGCTGTTACCTCAGACTGTATACTCACATCTGAAGATTTGCAGATAGGAGCCACAGATAAGAAAGAATATGTGATGTTCATTTTTCTGGATCTGGCTTATGTCACTCAACATAATATATTCTAGTTCTATCTATTTACCCACAAATTTCATTTTTCTTTATAGCTGAATAGAATTTCATAGTGCATACGTACTACATTTTCGTTACCCATTTCACAGCTGAGGAACATTAAGTTGTTTCTGTTTCCTAGATATTATGGATAGGGTAGTAATGAAAACAGCTCTGTAGAGTAGGATGTCAAATACTTTTGGTTATACCAAGTAGTGGGATAGCTTAGTCATGGGTAAATTGATTTTTAGTTTCTTGAGGGTCCTCCACGTTGATTTCTGTAGTGGCTACATGAGTTTGCAATCCTCGGAACAGTGAATTGTTTTCTTCTCCCGGGACTTCACTTTCACTGAGTCACATGGAGGAAACTTCTAATCAATCCTCTTACCTGAGAATTAGGAATATGAGATTCTTCCATGAAGTTGATGAGGTCACAAAAGAGACCCTTGTTTTAATCACGAGGCACTTGGAACAGACAGTGATGGTACATACCGAAGAGAGCACAGACCATCAAAAAGTCTCTGTTTCCAAATAGCCACTGTTATGATTCCCTCATGGCCACAGTTTCCATCCACTGACTTTCCTTATTCTTGTACTCAGGACTTTGGGGGAGTTTTAGGTTTTAGCCCGTTGCCTGGGTTTTGCTGTCTTTTCTTGTGCATGTTTCTTAATAGATTTGAGTCTATCGTTTTCTCATCTCAAAAATAAGAACATTAATTTTCCCCCATGTAGTGCTAGGAATCAAACTCAGTATGTGTACATTCTCTTGGCAAGCACTATCTTTGCTAAACCATAGCCTGGGATTTTTTTTTACTTTAATTATTTTTTCTTTTATTCAAAATAGATTTTTTTCATATCGTATATCCTGAGACTATGAAAGTGTAGGCCTTAGCATAGGCTATCTCCTAACTAGCTCATAGAACTTAATTAACCCATTTACTCCAATCCACATTTGCCACGTGGATTACCTCTCACTCAATCCAGATATACACGACTTCCTCCATGTCTGGCTGGCAAATCTCCCACTTCTAAGTTTTTTCCACAATCCCTATCTCTGCCCAGAAGTCCCGCCTTTTCTCTCCTGCATCAGCTATTGGCTCTCAGCTCTTTATTAAAACCAACCAGAAGGTAAGGGATGTGTACATTTACAAAGTGCTGAGGCAGGTGATGAATAGCAATACCAAAGTCTGGCCTATAGTCAACTCTCTGCACATACAGAAATCAACATGTATCAACATTTGAGTAATACAAAGACAACCTTTACCCAGCTCACAAACAGATCACCCCAACAAGCATTTCTTGTTCTATTCTCACTGTCAGCTTCTCCCTGCTTTTCTCTCCTGGCCTTGATTTGCTCTATCAGACACTCATCTCCCTCTGCTTACACTCACACGATTTCTCTCTCCTGGAAATGTGCTGCTCTGTTCTCCCACACAGTGCCCTACTTCCCTTCTGCCAGACCTCGTCATCAAATTAAAATTTTACTCACTTAGCCCTGATTGTCTTAAGTATTCTGAGATCTCAAGATGCCAAAAAATTAAATACACACAGACACTTGAACACCTGGATAGGGAAAAGAGGAGAAGGAGGGAATGGAATGAATATATATATATATATATGGCAGCTTTTATTCTTAAAGCACATTCTGTGGTCAGACTTAAAATGCCAAAAATCAATATATGGAAGAGCCCCAGCACGGAGCAAATGAAGCAGGTATGAGTGTGGTGAGCCCTGCCTTTCATCCCTGGCTTGAATCACTGACAGTGTATTAATTAGTGCCCAGAAATGTCAGACTAAAAAGGGACTCAGACTTTAGACTCCACTCAGACTCCTGCCTTTCAAACATCCCAGAACTGATGGTATCTCTCATAGCTATTAGTGGGCTTGATGATGTCATGGAGCTATTAGGCAAAGAATCCAAGCATGTTACCCAGAGTGGACAACTATCTATATATGTGGCTCTTAATATTTGATGTAGAAGGTAACACTTTAGATGTGTGGGTTTCTCTTTTACATTTTTTGTTGTACATCGGATAGTTGGAAAACAGGATTTATATTTTATTTGTTGGTATATTAATTCCTTAGTAGGGTTTTTTTACTTTTGGCTTTTAAAGAATGTGACTTATCTTGTTTGCACACCAAAGCAGCCATAATACACTTAGAAATTTTACTACCTGAGTACTGACAGACACAAGAAACAGTGTAGTTGCTTTTGGAAAAGGAACAGAGGGCAGCACATGCAGCGCTAGCTAAGTTATGACATCACTACTCTCCTTGAAAGAGGTAGAAATATACACTTTATTTCACTCTTTCCCACTTCTCTTATGACAGTGCAATGGTAAACCTTTCAATTGTTTGTTTAATGCACCAGGCCTATCTGTGAAAGGGTGCCAAATGAAACCTGATGCAAGAAAGAGAGAGAGAGAGAGAGAGAGAGAGAGAGAGAGAGAGAGAGAGAGAGAGGAGAGATAAAGATAGATAGATGGATAGATGATGGATGAATGGTGGATGGATGGATGAATGGATATATGGGTTAGATGGATGGATGGATGGATGGATGGATGGATGGATGGACGGACAGGCAGACAGAAAAACAGACAGACAGATAGAAAGATATGTAGATAGGTAGATGGATGGATGGATGGATGGATGGATGGATGGATGGATGGATAGTCAAATAGGTAGATGACAGATAGATACTCATTGTATTATGCTGGAGGATATACTAAAGTGAATGTGGCTTGAGGTATTCTCCAATGGATGGCAGGCAGTGCTTTGACTCATGTCCCTTAGATGCAGGTGTCAGTGGCTGACAGGAAGAGTCATCAGCCTGAATCTCTAACTGGTTATATAGCTTACATCTTGAGATGTTCTGAGGCAGTGAAGCTTCCGAAGCATGAAGACAATTTATCTGCTCTTAAATTACAGACCACAGGTTCATGCTGAAGGCTCTACTTAGAAAGCCATGCTCCTGTGTGTTTTCTTAGGGCCCTGGAAGAAATGTCTTCTTATGGGCAAAACTGCAGAATATGATCTATTGGTTTTATTTCAAATTCCTCCTACCAGGTAGAGACATCAAGTATTAGTCTCAAGAAAAGGCTGGGAATTCATGCATTTAAAAAAACTATTAAGAAGCCAATCAATACCTTTACTGTGCACTAAAGAGGTTCTCATTGTCAGGATTAGGAAAGCAAGCAAGGAATCAAGGTATGGGGTTCCCAAAGCACTCACTTTAGTGATTAGTTCTGGCACAGTTTAGTTTTCTGCATCCTATAGGGAGCTTTCCCTATGTAACAAAAACAACAAAAAAGCATAATGGCATGCTACTTTTCTGCAGCTGTGATAAGACTGTAAGCTCTCAAAGCCAGCCCCCAGCAACATACTTCCCCCAGCAAGGCTGTAGCTCTTAAACCTCACCAGACAGTGAGCCAACTAGTGACTAAGTGTTTAAATGCCCAGGACTATGGGGAACATTTTCCATTCAAACCACCACAGCATAGCATCTCTTTGACTATGTCATACTGAAAAGGGCGGTGGTGCTGGGGTTGTAGGCATTTGTAAAAATGGAAGGAAGTGCAAAACTCTCCTCCCACTATAGTTTGGGCTAAGTTAAACTTATTCAGGACACATGCTTCCAATAGGGCAGCCATGAGCACCATGTAGCTAGTGAGCACCTGGACTGAGACCAATGCAATGGGCACACTGGATTTTAAATTTTACTTAGACTTTATTTGGATTAAGCAGCTACCATGGTTCCCAGCTAACATCTGAGCTAGACCAGGGTTCAGGTATGTGTGAGTTTTACACTAAGATGAAATAGATTACTGTTAGTGTTAGTGAGGAGGTAAAATCAGTGTCTGAGTGTATTAGTTACTGTTCTTATCACTGTGACTAAATACTCAGCCAGAGGCAACTTCAGCTAGAAAGAGTTTGTTTGGGCTCACACTTTAAAGGTGCAGGTTATCACGGTTGGGAAGAAGGTGGTAATCACAACGGTCGGAATCACGATGGGTCCACGGCTGTGGCAGTAAGAGGATGAAGCAGCTATCTCCAGGCAGAAAGCAGAGAGAGATGGGTTCTGGTGCTTATCTGTCCTTCTCCCTTTTCTATTTTTTCATACTCTAAAGCTCCAGCCTGTGAGATGGAGCTGCCCACACTCAGGGTGTGTCTTCCATCCTTAATATCCTCATAAAATACCGTCATAACTATGCCTGGAGGCACTGTGTGACCTAGGTAACTGTATATCATATGACAGATCAAGATTAACAAAGAGAATAAATGCTTTGTTTCACAGAAGCTTAAGTCACCAAAACAGTGGTAGGATAATGATGGGGAGGAGGGAGTGGGGCTAAAAGCCAAAGTTGGGGGAAGATAGTGATCTGGACCAGAGAGGTGCTGATGGCAGATGGAGGAGGAGAAGTACACCTGGCAGCAGATGTGCCAGGTGAATTAAGAGTTTTAAAAGGGGCCAATGATGACTCCCAGCACAGCCCACACATTCCTAGTGCCCTGGCTTTGAAGGACATGGAATAGAGGTGGGAAATGGTGCCAGCTCGTGAGAGCCATGGGAAAGAAAAGTTTAAGCCATGACAACCAAATAGCTCTGCTCACATTCCAGTGGGTAGAAGATTTTTCTCACTATGTATCTGTGAATCTAATTGAAATTCAGGTGTGATGTTAGCCAAGAGAAAAGCAGAAATATAAGAATATAAAATTAGCAGTTTCTGTCTAGTATGATGGATGGCAAGCTTTCCCCTCACTTGGTCTGAAGCTTTCAATTGTATAGAATCCGGAGTAAGATTTCTCTGAATACAGTGAAAAGAAAATGACTGGACAGGAGTATTTGCTGCTTCTGGCCATCCACCCCCCTTTTTTTGTTGAAGGAGTTTACAGCTGAAAACTTGCATTTTGAATGCCCCCCTCTATTGTAGAGGATGCTTCTTTCTCATTCAGAACCAAAAATGGGTGGGACATTTGGAGAATTGGATTGCTAGGAGACCTGAGGAGCACAAGCCAGACCTACAGGCTCTTTTTAAGTAAGTTTGCTTCTGGTGGGGTTTCTGGTAAGAACCATTGGTATTTTATAAGTAAGATTTAATTCTAAATGGTAAGTTTCTGCGTTAAAACCTGACGTAACATGTATTTCACCAACTTTTGTAATGACAACTGGTACACTTTCCTGTGTGTGTGCTTTTGTGTGTGTGTGTGTGTGTGTGTGTGTGTGTGTGTGTATGTTGTCTAAATATCCATGTACATGGTGAATGACTAGGGAAGTGAGTTTGTTCTGAATAAGGAATGAGTTTGAATCTAGGCTTCACCAATAACTAGCAGTGTAACTCTGTCTAGGACAGCTTAGTGCTCTCTTCTGTATAAAACAGCATTGCTAGCAGCAGAGTGAGGGCTGAGCTCTCAGACGTCTTGGCCACACTGTTCATAAACAGGGAGGCATGAAGTTGTAAAAGGTTTTATAGGAAAGTCCATGAAGACTTCAAGCCTTCTATAAAATTGATTAAGAACAGTTTAAATCATTCATATTTTACTAGGGAATGACAGTGGTTACGAGTTAATCAATTTTGAATTGATTTTATTTGTGTAAAATTGACATTTAAAAAAATGAATTTATGGCTCACAGTTACCTCTTCCAATGTGAGATTATCACAACGCAAGTAGTAAATTCACATGGATGGAATCTATATTGTAGACATTTATTCCAAATTGACCTTTTAATGGTATCTTATAAGAGCAAATAAAAAGGTACAGCAGATGCTGGCAGCTTTGCAGGGTCTGGAGGATGGAGGAGAAAATGGTTAAGTGTAAAGAACATGCATTAAATCCATAGCTTTGGTCTTTGGTTGACTGGGAACAATTTGCCTTGGGAGGCAGAATCTTTCTAGTAAGGAAGGTGGCAGGTAGTGGCCTTCACTAGGTCTGAGGCTCCACCCATCAGGCTCACACTTTTGAATCATTACTGAAAGAAGCATATTAGCTCAGCGCAGAGTCCATCTGGCTGCAGAGACAGAGCTCTGGGTGAAAGGTCAGAGACAGGGGCAGTGCCAGGAGACCACACTCTCAAGCATGTCTTTACAGAGTCCCAGACCGACTTGCTTTCCCTAATTAGTGTTTACTCCCACTCTCCAATGCTGATTTACAATTGTTCTTGGCATTCTTCAAACTCCTAACATCTATTCCTCATAACTGACTCTTAGTTAATAGCAGGGATGTTTGGTTTATTGAGAAAAAAAATAATAAGTTAACAATGGAGAACCTCCATGTTCCCCCCACCCAGCACCCTAACCTACCCTCATTTTATCCACTTACTCAGTATCTGCTCTAATTTGTTTCTCTGTTGCTGTGATAACACTGACCAGAAGTAACTTGGAGCAGAAGGGGAATTTATTTAGCTTACAGGATACAGCCCTTCATGGAGGGAAGTCAAAGCAGGAACTTGAGGCAGGAATTGAAGCAGAGATCACGGAAGACTGCTGCCTACTGGCTTACTTTCTGTGGTGATTTCTCAGCTACTTATCTGACACAGCCCAGACTTATCTGACACAGCCCAGGCTACTGGTCTAGGGAGGGCGGAACCCACAGTGAGCTGGGTCCTTCCTATATGAATTAGCAATTGAGAAAATGTACACAGGTTTGTGTTAACAAAACTAATCAGCTGAGAATCTTCTCTTGGTAATGAATGAAATATGTGCTCTCTTATTCTCGGTGCTTCTTACAAAAGCTAGGTTCCATCCCTCACCCTGACAGGATGGCATTGCTCCTACTGTTAAATAGACTCTCTAGAGCTTAGAGCACACATCCTACATGTGGTAATCTCTCTCCAGGTGTTTTCCTTTAGCACCATTCTGATGTACTAGAACATCCTGAAAAAGTTGTCTGTCCACACTTGCCCACTTTCTCTTTTCCCAATTTGAATCTACTTAGCTTTAATCTGTTCTTTTTTATCAATTGTCTCAATAGGTCAAGAGACTTTTTTATGGCACTATTAGGGGATGTGGCCTTGTTGAAGTAGGTGTGGGCTTGCTGGAGGAAGTGTGTCACAGTGTGGGTGGGTTTTGAGGTCTCATATGTTCAAGCTATGCCCATTGTGGCACATAGTCTGCTTCTGATGCCTGTGGATCAAGATGTAAAACTCTTAGCTCCTTCTCTAGTTCCATGTCTGCTTCCCACCATGGTGATAATGGACTAACCTCTGAAACTGTAAGCCAACTCCAATTAAATGTTTTACTTTATAAGAGTTGCCTTGGTCATGGTGTCTCTTCACAGCAATAAAACCTTAACTAAACAGGAATCATCTTAACCCTTCACTGTATCTATCAAAGCTAGCCTTCTGCTCCTAAATGGTATTCTTCCTTCTTGCCTCCAGCATCCTACTCCTTCTGTCTATGTCTTCTCCCTCACCTGCAGTTTCTAATCAGGTGGCTTTTACTGAACTTAATGACTTTTACTATTGTAGTATGCCAACACTCAATCTTGACTCTGTCCTCTGTGCTTTTTTAGTTCCTATAATACTTGCAATGCTATCAGGTCCTGTGAGTTTAAATGCCTTTAGCACTATGATAACTACCAATTATATCCTTCCCCAAGATATCTAGTCAATGGCTGCTGAACATCCTGAGTCGGATGTCTACTAGGCACCTCAGTCTCGATATGCCTTCAGCCAAACTCTCAATCACACTCCACCCTTCTTCCTCATGTCTGAAAATTATGTCATTCCTTTTGGAACATCCTCCCTTACTATAAGTTGCTTTAATCATGGCAGGAAAGTAAGCTAAGACACCTCCTTTGCTGACAGTGTTCAAGTCATTTACCACAAGGGTGAATGATATGGAAGGGATGTTAAATTTCCTACTTGTCATAAATCCTTAATAATCTCTGCCCACTCTCTGTCTCTGTCTCCATCTCCAGTATCTTTTCTTATCATGCTCCATTCACTACACACAGGCATGGAATAGTCCTTGAAGGAACCCATCTACCTCTGTGTTTTCCACTGCTATTCCTTGTTCTCAGAAGTCTCTTTCTTTAGGAGTGCACATGACCCATTCCTTTACCTTATACATGGATCTAATCTTACTTCAAGTTGAATATTGCCCAACCCTTTCTACCCTCTTTTCTTAGTTTATTTTTTGTAACTACCATTTCCTTTGATGTTTTAGGTATGGTTGATTGTCATTATTTTTGGAGTCATCATTTATAAGTTCCACACTTATTATGATGTATTTTGAAACCCATAATAAAATATGTACTGCTTTTCTGTCTACTTGCAAATGTTCCCAGAGGCAAAATTTTATGAGCCTTTTGATGTATATACTCTTGGATGAGTTTAAAAAATAGAATCATTCGTTTTATTTTTAGCCCTCAAACTGTATGAGTGTCCCCCTTTACTGGCACACGCTGTGTCATTTTTCCTGCCTTTGTGTTTTTTTGTTATTCTTGGTGGTGATTTCCCTATTTGAGATGGCGTCCAAGGAGAGTACTGAAGTACTGTGAAACTATATCATTTTTAAATAAACAAATGAACTTCATTGGTCCAAAATGAGCATCTTTCTAGTATATGTATAAACATTCTGATGAAGTAAAGTAATTTTCATGTTAGCAAATCTTACTTTATTCTACCTTAGATAAAAGAGAAATCAAATGTCTGATATTTTATTCTTTATCTCAATGATCTGTTCATCTATTCCCTTGAAGATTTGTATATCTCATTTCTATGTCTGATAGTTCCCAGAAATAGCTCAGAATTAAACATGAGAGAGTGCCTTGGTGACATGGTTGGCTATATGGTGGGAATTTTAAATCTGAAAGAGATTATGGGTCCTTGCTGATTATTCCCCTGTATACATGCTGTCTGCACATGCATCTCCTGTTTAAATCAACTGACTTCATAGTCAATCATGTGTGTTTAAACAGTGTTGCCTCTTAGAAACATTTTATTTATAGTGAGTAGAAAGCTTTCAAACTTTTTCTTCTAAGAACAGACTTATATTTTCCCATGTAATGAATAAAACAGTTCAGTTACACTTGCCAGAACAACCCCATATGCATGTGCAGTTACAGTGGCTCCCAGAACTCACTACAATTAACCTGATCTTTCAAGAGTTCCTTTTATGATGTAGCTTGGTTGTTGTTGTTGTTGTTTTGTTTTGTTTTTTTAAATTTGGGGATTGTGTCTTGATTGCACGAAAGAGGAGGATCTTCAACAGAATTTGGTCAGAAATATAACAACCTAAAACCAATTGGCCAGTGAATATGGCTGAGCAACTTTTAAAGAGCAGGTGAATCTACTGATGCATTTGTGCTGTTTTCTGTTCTCTGTTGGGCACTGCTTCTACTTCTGCTCCATTATCTCTGAACAGTTGCTGTCCAATAGCTTTGCTTTAATAGTGCCTTGGGTAATACAGAAGAAGGGATGGGCCTACAGACAGATGACAGCATTGCAGGATAATTAGATAAGTGATAAAGAATTCACCAGAAGAATTTAGAGAGTATTAATAAGAGATCACACACATCCCCCTAAATCCAAGGGATTGTGTGGGAAGAATTTAAGCAATGTCATTAACACTTAAAAGTTAAAGCATTTTTAGTGTCTGTGACCATCAAGGGAGTGCAACTCAAAACTACATTGAGGGTCCATCTTACTCCAGTCATAAATGGGACGACAATGTATCATGAAGGCATTACAATTCTGAACATACATGTAGCAAACTTGAATGTGCCTGATTTCATAAAACAAATGCTGGTAACACCAAGCCCTGTGGTTAACCTCAACACAGTACCAGTGGATGACACAAATATATCACTTTCACCAATGTACAAGTCATATACACAAAACATAAGCAGAAAATTCAAGTTAAATGACATCATACATCAAGTGACCCACCAGACACCTACAGAACAATCCATGAAAATGCTAGAAAATATACATTCTTTTCAGAAGTCCATGGAACTTATTCTGAAATAGACCAACTATTACTACACAAAATTAGTTTCCTTTTCTAGTACAATAAAGAAGGAACAATTCCTTTTATTTTGTTCAACCACACATAAAACTAGATATCAAGAACAATGGAAAACACAGCAAGAAAATTAACATCACACTATTGGATGAGGAATGGATCATTGAAGAAATAAAAACAGGTGGAAAAATTCTAGAATTGAATAAAATGATAATAGAACATGTAGAAATCTACAGCATACAACAGAAGCAGTCTAAAAAAGAGAAAATTTATAGCTCCAAGTTCCCACATCAAAAAAATAGGGAGAATCTGAACAAACAACTTGAAAATATATGGTCAAGCCTATGAAAGGCAAACTCCAACTGCATCAAAGCCTGTTAGGTATAGAGAAGTAATCAAGATAATATCAGAAAGAGTGAAATAAAAACAACCACAAAAACTAATAAATACTCATTAAAAGGAAGAGTTGTTTCTAGAAATATAAAGAGGATTGAAAAATTTTTAGACAGACTAGCCAAAGAAAGAGAGGAAAAGCTCAAATTAATGAAATTGGAGGTGAAATGAAGACATAACAACAGATATCAATGATTATGAGGAAATACCTTAAAAACCCAATTCCACTAAACTGAAAAATGTAAAGAGAAATGGATGAGTTTCTAAGATGCGTATGACCTACTAAAATCAAAGATACCTAGCCAGCAAAGTGACTGAAGCAATAATAAATCTCTCCCAATTACAAAAGCTCATGCCCCAATGGATTTCCTGCAGGATTCTACCAGACCTTAAAAGGAGAAAACTAAAGTCAGTATTACCAAAAATTATTATGTAAAATAAAAGCATGCTTCCAAATTGTTTTTATAAAGTCAGTGCTAACCTGGCACCAAAACCAAATAATGACACTACAAAAATGAAAATTACAGACTCATCACCCTAATGAATGCAGAGGCAAAAATCTCAATAAGATAATTTTAAACTCAAGATCACATTAAAAAGATCATTCTTCATCACTAAGACAACTTCATTCCAGAAATGCAGCAGGTTCAACATACATACATTGATAAATGAAATTCAAAATTTAAGTCAATTAAAAGATGAAAAATCTCATACCATTTTCATAGACTGGGTAAAGGCCTTTGATAAAATCCAACACCTCTTCATGATAAATGTCATGGAGACTTCAGGGATAGAAGGAACATAACTCTACATAATAAAAGCTATGATAACCTTTAGCCAACCTCATTCTAAAGCACCCCTCCCCAGCTCAGATCAGAACAAGACATGGCTGTGTACTTTCTCCATTGTTACTCAGTAAAGGACTTAGAGATGGAGCTACAGCAATGAGACCAGAGATGTGAATAAAATAGATGCAAACAGGAAAAGAAGTCAAAATATCCCTGTTTGCAGATATTGATTGTATGCATAGAATATCTCAAAGATTCTCCTAAAATTCTCTCAAAGTCGATACATACATTCAGAAAAATCCAAGATAAAAATTAAAATAAAAATCAATACGATTTTTATATCCAAAGATAAGTGTACTGAAAAAGAAATCAGGAAAACAATCCCTTTCCAAATAGTCAAATACATATACATACATGCCTACACACAACCTTCAAATAACAGGAGCAACAAACCACCAAAACCTGAGGATAAACCCCACCAAACAAGTTTTCTAATGAAAACTTTAAAACAATGAAGAAAGAAACTGAGGAAGACATGAGGTGATAGAAAGACCTCCATTTTCACTGATTGAAAGAAATCATGTAAAAATAACCATTCACTTGCAATTCCAACCAAAATCCCAGGTATGTTCTTCACAGACAGAGAAAAATGATCTTAAAATGTATATGCAAGCACACATGCACACACACACACACACACACACATGCATACTCACAAACACACACACACACACACACACACACACACACACACACACACACA
>JANHMN010000013.1:15703992-15779508 GCA_030674055.1 Rhabdomys pumilio
CAAAACTTAAAAACAGAACATAACCAACCTAAAGACATGCAGAACAGTTCTGAACAAAGAATACTGTTGGAGTATCACCATACCTGATTTCAAGTTATCCTAGAAAGCTACAGTAATGAAAACAGCACACAACTGCAACAAAACAGACAGATAAGTCAATAGAATATAATATATGGTCCCAGATAGGACCCCCTGCAATTGCAGCTACTTGACTTCTGACAAGGATGTTAACTGGAGAAAAGGCAATCATCTTTCATAATGATGCTAGGAAGACTGAGTGAATGAAAATAGACCCCTTTTCTCTTACCCGACATAAAACTAAACTCTGATGGATCAAGGACCCCAAGGTAAGACCAGACAGATTCTTTGGAAGTGATCCAGGAATAAGCAAGAACACATGTTGACACAGAAGCACAGGTAAGCACAGAAGCTTGTAAACAGGATTCTGGTAGTACAGGAAACAAAACCAACTAATAAGTGTTATGTCATGAAATCATCACACATCTATATAACAAAGAAAAGCATAAACTGAGTGAACTGGCAGCAGAAGGAGGAAAAAGATTTGCTAGCTACACTGCTGACAAAAGGTTAATACCTAAAATGCATAAAGAAATCAAGAAGATAGCAAGAAAAAAAAAAAAAAACAACTAAGTTAAAATGGCTCATGGATCTGAAAGTAAGAATTTCCAAAAGGAGAAATGCAAATGGCTAATGAGTTCTTAAGTGTTTAGCATCATTTGTCATCAGGATAAATGCAAAGTGAACTACTTAGGAGTTCAGCCCACCCCCTTCAGAACAACTATCCTTAGATGACAAGTGTTGCTGAGGATGATGGAAAGAGGAACTCTCGTTCACTCTTAGGGGACATGTGAACTGGTGGGGTGACTTTGAAAACAGTGAGGATGTTCCTTACAGATCTAGAAATACATCTACCATGTGACCCTACTATACCACTCCTGGCAAAATCCAAATGATCCTAAGCTAGGACACAGACTCAGTCCAAATATCCATCAACTAATCAATGGACTATGGGTCAGAAGAGGGCATCAGATCCTTTGGGATTGGAGTTACAGATTCTCTGAGCTACCATGGTGGTGCTAGGTATTGAACTCCAGTCCCCTAGAACAGCAGCCAGTGCTCTTAACCACTGAGCCATCTCAGTGTGGGACATACACACAATGTAAATCTTATTCAGGAATAACGAAACTTGGTATGCTGTAAATTGCAGAAAATAGATGAAATTAGAAAAAATATTCTGAGAAGGGGAATCTAGTCTCAGAAGGTAAATGCTGTTTATATTTTTTTCATATTCTGGGCTGGAGGGATGGCCTTAGTGATCTACTGAGTGGGGGGAAGTCTGGAAAGATCACTGGTCCAGTCTCTAGACTCGGGCAGGAAAACTCTTCCTCTCTTCACTTTGTGTGTGGTGGATCAAAGAATTATTGGTTAAGTGGCATGCCCTAGACCTTAGGGGAAATGGTGAACGAGTGTGGGTTCACCATCTTAGAGCACGTTTTCTGCTGTGACAGAGAGAAGATGGAGAGGGGGAAAGAAAGAAGGGGTAGAGGAGCATTCTAGCTCCATCCAGGTGTCTGTGAATCTTAGTATGTATTCTCTGAGGCTGGAACAGTAAAATCAATTCAGAGAAACAGATATTTATTTGGAGTCTATAAAGTAGGTATTTATTTAGTGAGGAGTTACGAGGTCATAAAGCAATGGAAGTTGCTTGTCTCTAGCTCCAAATTAGCCAGAGAAGCCCTGACATAAAACACCTTCACTCACAATCACCATAGTTACACCTCCTGCTGCTAGCCCAAGTCATCAATTTTGGGTTCAAAATGATTGAAAAATCTCCTTAGTTCAATGTGCCTTTGGATTCACTTGAGGTTCTCATCTATGGCCGGCTAAAGAATAAAACAGATGTGTGGTGGCAACATCTCATAAAATAGATGGCCCTATAGGATAGACAAGCCAGGTTCTACTGCAGGCCTTCTACCCATCCCATGACCAGGGCCAAGTAGGCTAAGTGGTTTACCTATACCTCCTAAGGTGTCTCACTTGCCTAAGGGCTGCCACTGGTCTTAAAAGTAGCTGTGCCACTCACTGTAAAAGTTCCTATTTACTCTTGCTAATACACAGATTGCTGTTCCTAAGAGCTTTAGTGATTCTGGTGAGTCTTTAGTAGGGCCTCATTGTGGCTTTAATTTGTATTTCCCCATTAGTTTCACAAATCTTTTTCACAGACTTATTGGTCATTTTTATCTCTTGTAAAGTAATTGCTTAAATCTTTTACAATTTTAATCAGGTTGTTTGTCTCATTATTATCGATCTGTAGGGACTCTTTATATATTATGGATACAAGTCATTTGTTATATATAGTAAGCCAAGAACATATTTGTATAGAAACAGAAAAACTTGAGTAAAGATGAGTTAAACAGTAACTGTTTTGGTAACCTCTATCAGGTATCAGAGAAAGTCAAGAGTCAGGAATCTCTTGACTTACTGAACAGATCTGTCATCCTTAGCAGTTTGAGTTTCACCTTGTGTAATGACTATATGATCAGACATGCTCTCAATATTCTTATTTCCTGTTGGCCATAATTAAGTGTCATGGACATACACATGATAAAAAGACTGGGAAAGCCAGCATTAGGCAATGTTGCACTTGCCTGTGACAATTAGACATTGATTTAGACCCTTAGTATTCATGCCTGGGGACTGTGTACATCCCACAATTGCAGGTTCTGTGAATTTAAAAAGTGAGCTAACCTTTAGGCAGGCATCTGGCCCTGTCAATGTCAAAACCCCAAAGGCAACACGTCATTCTATGGTGTGGCAATGGGTCCTTGGGGCCCTCTTGAGAAGTTAGAAAAGCAAATGCTTGTCTTAAATGCATAATCTACTAATTGCCATGAAACACCCATCAGAGCCACCTTCAGGCTCAGACTGAGCTGAACAGAATGAGCATTAGTCGCTGTTCTTTGCTGCAACAGGAAGGCAGGAATTCTGACCACGTTGTCCAGGGGAGCAAGGCCATCCAGGGGGTGTTAAGGAACAAGCATCAGGCCAGGGTGGGGATTCTTCTAGAAAGTACACTTTGGGCCATTTATTTGGGAAATGAACCCAACAAATGGCAGTGGGGCAGGGGTGGGTGGGATGGAGGTTAGTGTTGAGGAAAAGGAAGTGGAGGAAACAACAAAGCCTGTGAAGAACTGACTGTGTTAGGCTGGAGTATAGTGCAGCATCAGAGTACCCATTTAGCATGCTCAGTGCTCTGGATTTCATCTTCAGCACTGCAGATGCACAGAAAAAAAATGTCCTCAAAGTAAAGTCCACAGAACTGGCCATCTCTGTGGGAGCCTAATCACATTAGGTCACCCTGGAACATGAGACCCAATGTGCTCAGTGCTCTGCAAGGGTAGACTGACTGCATGAACATGGCGTCCACTCTATAGAAAGCATGTGGGTCTCACCTTGACCTGAACTGGTGAAGTAGAGAAGAGAATGTAGGATATGGTATTTAGACACACCAAAGAAAGAAAGAAAGAAAGAAAGAGAGAGAGAGAGAGAGAGAGAGAGAAACTTAAAAGATGGATTTTAAAATTAGTCTTGACAACAATGGCATTTGTTATATTTTCTACATTTGCATCTCTGGTCCTCGTTTTCTTCCTCTCCTTAAAAGTTCCCTTGTGCCTCCCCTACCTTATTTACACCTATCCATGTGTAAATTTGTATTTAAATCTGGATTACGTATAGTATATAAGCATGAACAACATATTTACCACATCTCCCCACCCTACTACCCTCTATTATTCCTCTCCCTTCCCTATTCCAAATAGTCCCCTTTATTAGAAGCAGATTCTGAAAATGAAAGAAAAAACGTGACATCTTTCTTTCTGAATCTGTCTTAAAAGCTTTGTGTGTGTGTGTGTGTGTGTGTGTGTCTGTGTGCATACACATGCATGCACGCACCTGTATGCATGCTTGTGATGTGTGCATGCATGTGCAGATGCCATAGTGCACACATTGAGTTCAGAGGATAACATTCAGGAGTCAGCTTTTGCTTTCCACCATGCAGGTTCTGAGGGTTGAACTCACATCCCCAGGCCTGGAAGTAAGCACTTTTATTGTCAATTCTTTGCCTGTCCTCAACCTGGCTTCTTTACCTTAACACATGTTCTCTTGGTCCATCCATTTCCTTACAAGTGAAATAACATCATTTGTTCTTGCTGAATAAATACTCCATGGTTTGTCTCTATAGTACTATATTTTCTTTAAACATCGAAGGTGATTCTTATGCATATCCATATTTGAGCACCATTAGTTTACAGTACAGAATTGCTCAGAGATCTCATTACCCCCCCCCCCAACCTTACCAATGGCCTCCAGCACTGATGGTCAATTCACAGAGAGTTAATGCTGTTTCTGGTCACACTGAGATTCCCTTAGTAGAAAATCAGGGATTTCTCTGGTAGCTCTGCTTAGTCAACTCTCATCCACCTGCAGGGGCAGGATTCTAGTTTTGAAGTGGTACCTGGAGAAGTTGGGCTCACACAGAGATGCCTGAGCCAGGTGAAGATGAAGAACAGCACAGGCCAGTTTAGATCAAGGCAACCTCTCAATACCCAGATTTCATGAAAGGAGCCAGGAAATTACTTTCTGAAGAATTAAGCTTTCTGTAAAGGGCTCTGAGCTCCTAGAAGGAAATATGCCATGGGACTGTATAGGAGTTCAGCGGACAGAACACATTAGCAAGACATATGAGAAGCAGCAGCTTTTATGTTGTAGTATTTCCTTGAGGCAGGTGGAGAGTTTTTCCCATTCTCTGATGTCTCTTTATTGAGATTAAGTTAAAGAGAATGAATTTTTCTCTTTATCTGGGAAAGCCTCCCAACAGCAGATATTTGTCAGTGCTCCCAACTGTCTTTCCCTGGGATGCTGAACTTTGGCGGTTTTCTATCTCTGTTGCTCTCCACATCACCTTCTCTGCTAGCCTGCTTTTTAGTTTTCTTATTTTCTTTTAGTAATAGCAGGATAAGGAAATGTATTTTCTATGTATCCAGCCTTCCTTTGTTTACCAATAATTTTTTTGTTAATTCACTTTATATCCCAATCACAGTCCCACCTCCTCTCAGTCTCCCTCACATAACCCCTCTCCCATGCTCCCTCCCCTTCTCCTCTGAAAAGGGAGAGGTCTCCTCCCTGGGTACCAACCCACCATGGTACATCAAATCACTGCAGGACTAGGCACATCCTCTCCTACTGAGATTAGACAAGGCTATCCCCCTTGACTGGAAAAAAGTCACCACTGGTCAAGTACCAATTTAGATCACCTGAAAAAGAGGTGCAAATATTTGCCACTTAGATTAGAATTAACAGGTTTGGGGGCAGGAAATTAGCTGGATGTCTGTGTGTGTGGAGGGGAGGGTGGGCTCTTCTGGTTCCCAGAAAATGATCCTTGATTTGTTAATAGACTTTCTGATTTTTGTTTAGAAATTATCATTAGGCAAAAAGGCTGAGATGGAAAGACTGTAAATCTATTTCTGGTCTGTGTAGGAGGTTCTTTAAAACTCAGTTAATAGACCCTGTCATTTTGATTCATATATAAATATTGTATTAGTCAGGCTTCTCTAGAGGAACAGAACTTATAGAATGAATCTCTCCACATATAGAAAGGGGATTTATTAGAATGGTTTACAGGCTAGAGTCTGGCTAGTCCAACAGTGGCTGCTATGAACAAAAGGTCTAAGAATCCAGGAGTTATTCAGTCCATGAGTCAGGGTGTCTCAGCTGGTCTTCAATACATACCAAAAGGAGGCTCTAATGCTAGTGGAAGAATGGATTGGCTATTAAAAGAGAGAGAGAGAAAGAGAGAGAGAGAAAGGGAGAGAGAGAGAGAGAGAGAGAGAGAGAGAGAGAGAGAGGATACACAAAGAGAGAGAGACAGAGAGACATACAGAGAGGGAGGCAGAGAGAGACAGAGAGAGACACAGAAACACAGAGAGAGACAGAGAGAGGAGAAGAGGGAGAGATGGAGACAAAAAAGACAGAGACTTTCCTTCTTTCATGACTTTTATGTAGCCTGTCAGAAGGTGTGGTTCAGACTAAGAGTGGATCTTCCCACCTTAAAATATCTACATTAAAGGTCAATCTTCCCACCTTCAAGTTTCAGATTAAAAGTGAGTCTCCCTACTTTAAATGATTTAATTACGAAAAATAAATCTTTCACAGGTGTGTACAGTCATTAGGATTTTAGTTAATTTCAGATGTAGTCAAGTTGACAAACAAGAATACCCATCTTATTCACACACACACACACACACACACACACACACACACACACACACACACACACACGTATGTATGTATGTGTATGTATATGTACGTATGTGTATGTATATGTATATATATGTATGTATATATGTATGTATATATGTATATATACACACATACACACACATATAATGTATATAATATTTTAATTCATTATTTGAGAATGTCATGCAGTCTATGTTTACAATACTCTCCTGTCCCCAGCTCCTCCTAGATCTCCCACCCATCCAACACCATACTGTTGCTGTTTCCTAAAATAAAAACAAAACCAAAATTAAAAAGCCAACACAAACATGAAGTACAGTTTGTGTTGGCCAAATAAGCCTAGCCCTGGCTCTTTTCTGGAGTACGCTTTGTATACCAAGTGTCACTCCATTGTAGAAAACTGATTTTTCACTCTTCAAGTAGCTCTTTTTTTGTGGATGGCTTCTTGGCTATGGGTGGGATTTTGTGCCTCACTCCCTTCCGTCGCAGTGAACTTTTTCCTGTGCACGTCCTGTGCATGCTGTCATAGTTTCTATGGGGCTATATGTGCATCTGCATTGCTGTGTCTGGGAAATGCTTTTTACTTAAAATCATCTGCCACCTCCAGCTCTTACAATCTTTCATCTTCCTCTTCTGCACAGATAGATCCATCAGCCTTGTAGAAAGCGGCTTGATGAAGGTACCTCACTCAAGTCTGAGCACTCCAAACTCTCTTCCTGTTTGTATGCTGTCCAGTTGTAGATTTTTGTGTTAACTGTCATATACTGAAGGAAGCTTCTCTGCCTAGGCCTGGGCAACGGAATGACTTATGGGAATAACAATAGGTCATTAAGAATCTTTTTACTGCTATGTTTATTTAGTAGAACAATAGGAGTAGGTTGGACCCTGAGCAAATGACCCATCTGGTCTCAGTTTTTTGGCCTCATTAACAATATCAAGTATGGATGGGTTCAATCTTATGGAGAGGGCCTCAAATGCAATTCTAAAGAAAGTGGTTGGCTATTCTTATACCGTTTGTGCCACTACACCAGTGGATATCTCTCATGGTGGCATCATTGTTAGAGCTTGCAGTGATTGAAACTGGGTAAGATGGTTGGGAAGTGCAAATTGATACTAAGAGTCGTCTTACCCCAGGTAGAATGGGCAAGCTTAACAAAGAAAACGTCAGCACATGCTGGCGAGGATGAGGCAAAGGGGGAACACTCACTCATCCATTGCTAGTGAGAGAGCAAATTGGTACAGCTACTTTAGAAACCATAGTGAGGTTTCCTTAAAAAGCTGAACGTAGATCATATACCCCAAAGACTCTGCATTTTACTACAGAGATACCTGCTTACCCTTGTGTAGGGCTGTTCTATTCATAATAGCCAGAAACTGGAAACAGCCAAGGCGTCTGTCCATCTGATCTTGAATAGATAATGAAATTGTGGTGCTTTTTACCAATGGAATATTATTAAGCTGTTATGAAAAATGACATCATGAAAGCAATTATTCTGCGTGAGGTCGCTCAGGCCCAGAAAGGCAAGAAATTCATATTTTGAAGAGTCATTGTACATTGAAGTTTTCCTGAGGAAGATAGGTAGCCTTTCCTGGGTTTCTCACCTTACACTATCCAATTATTCTGGTATATCTCTTATATATCACCTATAGCTAGTAATGGTACCTAGTGCATTCTCCTCACTAGAGAATGAAAATATCCTTTATACAGGTTTCCTGATATAGACAGACACCATGCCCTAGAAATCCAAGCAAGAATAGAGTATTCAGGGTAGATATAACATTTGCAAATTTTGAAGACTAACAGTGGTTCTTTATTCTTCCTTAGTGAGTGTTTGTATTGACTGATAAAATCCTCTTATTGCCTGGGGTAGGACCCCGTCCCCCCCCCCCCAAAAAATCCTTGCTAATCTTTAGCACTTTGGTTTGTGGTGCTTATAAGAAATTTAAATTTTAAATATGGTAGTGTTTTTTTTTAAAACCAAACAACTTTTTGAGTATCCCTACTATGGCTTGAGTATCATGTTGCATGATAAGACTGCAAGAAAACAAGTGGGACACAGTTACATCTCTAAGACAAGGTCAAGTTAAGTAGTCATAAGTATTAGCACTATCAGGTGTTCATGTAGCAAGTACTTTTACTGCAAAGAAGGGTACCTACTTTGTTGACCTGGAGTGTGGAATGGAAAGAGATATGAAAACATCACAGAAAATATAGAAAGTAAATTTTGGAATCTGGTTTTGGAAGGGTATTTTCTTGCTTGAACCACATGGTTCTGTGTCCAATGATAGCCGATCAGATGGTAGCAACTTTAGGTAATGCTGAGGACTCCAGCGAGGTCAGGAGAGGGGAGACCACAGGAAATGGATCAAACATCTTTCTTCCACTGCGGAGGTCCTTGGTAACCTGAGTTTTAAAAGAGCCAGGTCATGGGCTGTTCAAGAGTGAGAAGGATGTGGAAAAGAAGCTGACATGGGAGTTTAGATTATAAACTATTAGATATTGGGACAAATGGGAAGTAAACCCCGCTTGCTTTTGTGATGCTGGGATTGAACTTGGGTCTAACCTATGTTAGGCAAGTGTTTTCCCATGGAGCTGTATCCTAGACACCAAATAGATGGCTTTTTACAGAAAATATCCAAAGTCCATGCCCTTTAGTTAAAGGCTGCAAGAAAAGATTTTTGGGAAAGGGGCAGGTGCAGAGTATATGTTTCCAGAAGGCAGAAGGAAATTGGACCAGGATTCAATCTGAGAAGGGACAGAGGGTATTTCATCTGATACTGGGGCCAGGCAGAAGGTTGAAGGTGAGTATGCTCAGTCCAATGGGGAAATGGGTGGAAGAAAATGGAGGGAGTCCACGCCTGGTTACTTCTCTGCCATGTGAAACCAGAACAAAGACAGCTGGTGGGAGGGAGCGCTGGAACATTGGCCTTTTAGATCTGTGCTGTCAACTAGAGCAATGGAATCTGCCTCAGACCCTCACATTTATTGAAAAAGACTGAATTAGAGACAGACCGTTAATCTTCAAACACACAATACGGATAAACCAGAGGGGCTCTATTTTTACTGAGTTCCCACATGCTTTTGGGGTGCTCCTATATCCACTCCTGCCTCCCCTCTCTCATTGGCCTCTAGGAAGAGGGTACCATCTCAGAAATACAGAAATCTCAGAGCAGGAATCAGTCACATTCTTCATATTCCCTTGATTGCAACCAAGGCGAGCAGGGTTTTCCAAGGGGACTATTCCTTTATAAGTCAAACACAAGCTGGACACTTGACTGTGTGCAGGGCGGAGGTCAGGGCGGTCTGGAGGTCGGGGCGGGGTGCAGGGTGAGGGGTGCGGGGTGCGGGGTGAGGGGTGCAGAGTGTGGGGACGGGGCTGAGGTACTACTGGTTAGTGGCTGCAGAATTGGAGTTGCTGAAAGTTACCTGTTTTTAGCTCGCTCACAAGCTCCTTCTCATCCCAAGCCTTCTCCTGGGAAGTTCTGCTCTGCTCAGCAGTTCGGGCTTCGCAAGCTCACTTCTACATCAAGGTTTTAGGAATGGGCCACCACAGGTAGCCCAAAGCAACAAAGTCATTAAAGAAAAATTCTCTATTTTAAATCATACCATTGCAACAATTCAGGCTTATTTTTAGATTCTTCTCCTGCTGTGTGATTAACCCCTCTATGACTCTACTTCCCTGGTTCCTTTGATCTCTCTAGAGACAAGGGACAGAGAGGCCTCAACCTTGCTGTTACCTGTGAGACTAAGAGAGTCTACAGTTTTACTAAGCGAAGGTGCCCTTTTTCTCTGTTGACTGGATGGCTTGTTGAGAATGATTTCCACAGTTTGACACGACTGTCTATATGCAAGCAACCAGTTAGAACAAAACAATAGCATTACACTAGAATGAAAATCGTATTCAACAACCAACCAGACCCCCCATCTTCCCCGAGCTCCCAGAGACTAAACCACCAATCAAAGTGTACTCATGGAGAGACCCATGGCTTCAGCCGCATAAGTAGCAGAGGATGGCCTTGTCAGGCATCACCAGGAGGAGAGGCCCTTGGTCCTGGGAAGGCTCAATGCCCCAGTGTAGGGGAATGCCAGGGTGGGGAGGCAGGAGTGGGTGGGTGGGTGGGGGAACACCCTCACAGAAGCGTGGTGGTAGGGGGGAATGGATAGGGAATTTCCAGAGGGGAAATCAGGAAAGGGAATAATATTTGAAATGTAAATAAATAAAATATCCAATAAACAAAAAAAAGAAAGTCATATCCAGACTCCAAGAACTGCAACAGAGAAACCTAACCCAGGAACTGAAACACTGTGATCTCCAAGCAACAAAGTCATTAAAGAAAAATTCTCTATTTTAAATCATACCATTGCAACAATTCAGGCTTATTTTTAGATTCTTCTCCTGCTGTGTGATTAACCCCTCTATGACTCTATAGTCCGTCAATTTGATAGATCCATTTGAGCAGGCAATTTTTTTTAATTTAAATATTTACTGGGAAATATGAATTATTTTTTTTTCTCCTAAGTGAACACAGTAAGTGAATTAGAGAATGGTGCTAGAAATCACTCCGCTTATCGACACATTTAACTTGAAGTTAAATTCAGTGAGTAAGGAACTAATTAAATGAATAGAGTTTGCTACACTGCTAAGGCAAGCACGAGTGGATGGACGCTCTGGATCAAACTGGCGCTATCTTGTTTTAACAATTATTTCCTGTGGAAATTAATACATTTGGGTTTAAAGGAAGAGAGAAGAGTAGAAGTGCACAGAAGGCAGGGCGAGCCCTGCTGGGGTTTGACTACTCATAGCTTCATGGGTTACTTAATCCATGATCATACCTGGGAACCTGTGCTGTGCCCTTCAGGAGTCACATGAAAGTAGCCTCACTGCACTGAAGCCTCCCTCTCGGAAGACAGTTTTCCCACTGCACACAGGACAGGGGATGGTTAGGAAGTGAATCTAGATCCTCCTTTTAGTATCAGCCCAGGAAGATTTCTAGTGACACATCTGGATTTAGACAGTGAGCCTGTCTGTGGCTTTCATGCTGGGATTTCCTTGGAGTAATCTGTTCTTAGATTCTGGTCACTCGTGGGTAAGAGTCAGGGGAGGCTGCAATTGTGAACACAGGCCCCAAGAGACCCAGTGAATAAAGATAATAGGAAGCCTTACAACTAAAATTCAGACAAAATTTGAACTTCTGAGAGCATAGTTACATGGAATAAATGAATCCACTGGGGACTGGCTCAAGCAGAAAAGGAGAGCAGGGAAGGAAAGGACCCAGACACTGAGTACTGCCACACTGGTGAGCTTTAACTGTGTGATTCTCAGAAACTGGTTTTCCAGAAGAAAAAGAAACATGGATCTGAAATGACTACATATGAGTAAAACCTCTTAGCTTAGATTTGACCCTTTGACTTTGTGTGTTTCCACAGTTGGATAGCACTTGATCAGGTGTGACCAGAATGGATTTCTGCTAGCAAGGAAGAGACAGTCCAGGAGTCAAACTTCCAGCAGGTTCTATTCTTAGACCTTACCTAAATGGCACTGATGGCCAGCCGGGCACCGAGCACAGTCTCCCGTTAACCAACCTAAGCTGTGAGGACACTTGGCAAGGATACTAGCATTTCTTCTCAAAAGAAAGGTGCTAGATTGGAAATTAAGTGTATGGATTGGTTTTGTGATTCTCCCAATCCTCAAGGAAAAAGCAATGTCCCATACTCCTCAGCATTGCTGTTTGCTGGAGGTAAAAACCTGGGAAGGGTCCTTCTTCAAGGTTTATGCTCCTGGGGGTCACACAATGGTGAAGGCAGACAGATCAAGTCCTGGGTATAGTCAGTGGGTGAACTTAAAAAACTCCTTGAATATCTAGGTCTTTGTATTTTGTTTTGCTTTGCTTTTTTATTAAGTAAACAAAGAAGCTGCACAATCTGAAGACTTTCCTAATTAGATCAACATTTTTCTAGAGTGTCTGACTTGAACAGTTACTGGTTGTTAAAATGGAAAACGGTTGCATGGCCAGATGGTTTGGGAAGGGGAGCAGGAAGGAAGGCTGGCGCTTTCCTTTCGGAGAGAACTTGTGGCCCGGGTGCTTTGCAAATATGTTTTGACTCTAACAAGGGAGTCTGCATGGCATGAACCTTCTTCTTAGATTTATTTGAAACTTTTTGTTGTTTTAAGAAGCATTCAGTGGAAGGATGAGATTTTTACTAGGTTCTTTCTGCTTTAAGAGTCCCAAATACCACAATAATCTCTTCAAAAGAAAGGGTAGACTGTCAGACCCTAAGATTTACCTTGATGGCCTCAGTGAAGAGCCAGGATCCATGATGTACAATGCTGGGATGATGTCTCTCCATACTTCACTGTCTTCTAACAGGAACCTTAAGACTCCACTCAGTGGAGAGCTCGCTGTCCATGACCAAGTGTAAAGGGACTCATCAACTCGGATACTTTTAAATTTCTGAACACAATATCAATTTTTTTTTTTAAATCTTCTGGAGTCCGGAAGTATGAAGGCAGGCCAAACTTGAAATTCCAAGCACAAGGTGAGAGCCATTCATGTAACAGAGGTGGATTCTCTACAGAATACTTTTTAGAAGAGTTTATTTTAAAGAGAACAGAAGTTGGTTTTGCGATGATTTTCTTTCTTCTAAACTCTACAGCAACTGGTTAATCTTTTATAGCTTTAATGGATTTAACCATTTTCTTGAAAGCCACTAAAAATGAAGACCCGATTTCCTCCTCTCACAGCACTGAGCACCGGTAGGTTGACTCAGCATTGCTAATTTTAGATATGCTACAAACCCTCCTGCCCTCTGCCTCTTGGCCCTTACCTAGGATCACTGCTGGGCAAGGGGGTGGCTTCCCACTAGTAGGGGACAACTTTAATGGTATCCTTTCCCAGAATCTCATTATTCATTTTCCCAGTGTTATTTGCAGCATGAAAACAGTATACATCTGTTTATTTTGCAAGGGCTATCGTCTTTAATTGAAAACTTTTAGAAATCAATTTCTTTTACCACGCATCTGGAGCATATGTTTTATTTCTCCAGCTGTCCAAGTTGCTAAGGCTTTCCCCCTGCTGGCTGGGGAAGCAGATTTGACTTTAGACAGCAGCAATGAATCAAGAGCACACTTGATCGTAAAGGTGTTTCCTGGCTTGTTAACCAAATCACCATCAGACAAACGAACAGTTGGATCTTTCTATGTTGACAAAAAGCATTAGCCTTCCTGTAAGGGTGATTCTCTGCTTCAGACATAATTAGGCCACTTAGGCACTTGTCTTTGTTAGTCAATGGACTGGCAAGTCTTTATTCCTATTAGGAATATGTAGTTAAAAAAACAAAACAAAACACAAAACTCAGCTCTATTGGGGTTGAGGTGGAGGGGAAAGGGCTCAGGGCTCAGTGTCTCAGACTGAGGTGGTTGCTACTCCCTTGTTGGACATTTCTGATCATTTCCATCAGTTTGGCCATGAAGTCACTAGCCATTTATTATAGCAAAATGATTTTTCTGTTTCTCTTGAAGTAGGATTTGTCAGTGTTTTTTTTTTTTTTTTGGGGAAGTGTGGTGGATGGCTGAAGAAAAATCTTTTTCTGTCTTTTGCATGTGTGTGTGTGTGTGTGTGTGTGTGTGTGTGTGTGTGTATGCCCGCGCACACATGCACATGTGTATACGCACGTATGCAGCCACCAGAGAGGATTTCCAAGTCTGATCCTGGCCTGGCTATCAGGAGGACAGGTCAACTTCTTAGCTTTGTGATAGTGAAGTGGAGATTTATGCCTGCTTTGTTTGGATTACACAGAAGATTGTAAATTCATGTTTTCTTATCTTTTGTCAACAAAGCATGATCGCTTTATTTGTAGTAAACAAGTATGGAGTTCTAAGATAGGGGATTTGGAAGTTATAGACAATGGTGTTTGAATGGGTAAGGGTCATGAACTATGTTAATTTTCTGTCATATTTGATTTACATGGAAACGGGCCAACACTGGAACCGATGTGTTTTTAACTAGGAAATATTCACAGTGAGAGCTCTTCCATGAGTGCTTTATGATTACTTGGAAAAGATTGCTTCATTTGATTACATTATCTAATGTTGTGATAAACAAGATTTTCTAGCATCATACCTTTGTGTGTTTCAATGCTAAATGTTGCTTAATCCCCCTTTATATGGGTGATTTATAACACCTACTTGATAAGTTATTAGTTTATAAGAAATTAGTGGGTTGTGACATGCACCACTCATATTCCTTCCACTCTGAGCTTACTCTCTAGTATATAATATTATGTCATTATCACGTATATTTGGAAACATTTTAAGTAGCCATTTGTGATTGAAAGATAAATGAAAATTCCATTATCCCCGCTCTTGGCCCCATCCTCACCTGGTGCTCCCTTCAGACCTCTCCTGCATCTAACTAGAGGTAATTTAACTCCCACATCTTCCCCATTTATATCTCCTTCCTGTCGGTTCATTGCTCTAGATGATGTGCCAAGCATGTTACTGAATAAGAGTGGAGAGAGCAGACACCCTTCTCTTGATATTAGAAGAAATGCTTTCATAATCTTCCTTATTCAGTATAACATTAAGTAGCTACAGTTTTGTTGTGTATAGTTTTCATCGTGTTGAGATTTCTCCCATTTCTAGATTAATTGGAGGCTTGTATAAATGTCCTTCTGCACACCAATATTGTCAATTTGACAGAATCTAGAGCCACCTAGGAGCCAAGCTTCTGGGGACTGCCCGTGAGAGATATTATTGATTAGGCTAACTGGGGTGATTACACTCACTTTAGTTCCAGGCCTCACTGTTCCATGGGCTGAGATCTTGGGATAAGAATGAGAAAACAAGCAGCAAGTATAGCAGCAGCATCCGTCTCTGTTCTTTTCCAGCCCGTGGATGAGATGTTACACACTGCTGCCTAATCCCGCTGCCATGCCTTTCCTCCCATTATGTACTGTATCCCCCGGAACTATAAGCCAACATAAACACTTCTTTTGCTAATTTGTTATCCAGTACTTTGTTACAACAACAAGTAAAACAGCTAACACAGCATCTATTGAGATAATTATGTGATGTTTGTGCTGTATTTTCTTTATGAATTTCCATATGTGGATCCATTTATCTTTGTACCTCTGGCGTGAAAATCTACTTGACTTCATTCTTTCCTGATCTAAATTGATCGAGATTTTCTTCTTCTTAATTTGTGTTGAGAATCCCATTTGTGAGAACTTTACTAAGAAATCTTCATCTATGTTCATCAGAGAAATGAGTCTACAGTTTTCTGTTTTACTGTTTCCAGTGTTAGTTTTGATATCATAATAACACTGACTTCATAGAATGAGTTTGGTGGTGCCCATTTCTTTCTGTCTTATGGAACTACTCAAGGAGCATTGATGTGAGGTGTTCTTCATAGGTGCAGCAGAATTCAGCAATAAATCCTACACATGATTTCTTCTTTGTTGAAAGGGTTTTTTTTTTAAATTTTATAAGCTATCATAATCATCATGCAAAGAAGTAAAATCTATTGGATCCAAAGTCTGTACAACTTAATGAATGTCTATACATTTGAAACAGAGAAGTTTTATTACTGCTTCTGTCTCATTGCTTGTTATAGAACTGTTTCAGTTCTTTATATAGCTTTGATTTACACTTGGTAGATCATATGTGTCAAGCAATTTATCAATGTATTGGAATTCTCCAATTTTTGTAGAATTTTTTTTCCAAGTACTTGCTAATAATGAGCCTCTGGATTTCACTGGAATCTGCTACAGCCTTTAATTTTATCAATTTGTTTTCCTTTCTCTGTTAGCTTGGGTAGGGGTTTTAGGATTTTATTCCTGTGAAGAGTCGCCATGATCACAGCAACTTTTATAAGTTAACTGGGGCTGACATACAGTTCAGAGGTTTAGTTCATTGTCATCATGCAAAAAGCATGGTGGCATGAAGGCAGACATGATGTTGGGGAGGTATCTGAGAGTTCTAGAGGCAGCAGAAAGAGAGAGTGAAAATGTGAGACTTCAAAGCCTGCCTCCACACTGATGCACTTCCCCCAACAAGGCCACTTCCTATGGGCCAAGCATTTACACATTTGAGTTTATGGGGGCCATTCCTATTCAAATCACCACCAGTAGGTCAATCTTCTTGATTTTTTTTACAAAGAACTCTCTGTTTGGTTGAGTCTATATATTGTCTTTTTACTCTCTGTTTTATTATTTTTTTGCCTCAATATTTGTTATTTCTTGCCATACACTGCTTTACGGCTTGGCTTGCTCTTGTTATAAAACCTTGAGTTGGATCGTCAAGTTATTATTTCTATTTTTTTCAGATGAAGAATTACTTTGTTTATTTTGTTTTATTTTTCTTTACTCTTGAGAATTTCAATACATGTGCAATGAAACATCTATTCCCTTTCACATTTTTCACCTCCAACTTTCCTCTGATCTTCCTCAAGCTGCTCTTCCCACCAAGTTCATATCATTTCTATTGGTTTTGTTTGTTTGTTTGTTTGTTTGTTTGTTTGTTTTTTTGGTTTTTTGAGACAGGGTTTCTCTGTGTAGTCTTGGCTGTCCTGGAACTCACTTTGTAGACCAGGCTGGCCTCGAACTCAGAAATCTGCCTGCCTCTGCCTCCCAAGTGCTGGGATTAAAGGTGTGCACCACCACCCCCGGCATCATTTCTATTTTTAACTTGCCTAAGTCCAGTTAGTGTTGTCCATATACATGTTTACAGGTTTGGAACCATGCACAGTGACATGGCATGAGAATTCTATCAGTCACCAAATCTTTGAAACTGAATGATTCCGTAAGGCCCCCATGAAGGTAGAATCTTACCCAAGCCTCAGGAATTCGTGACCACCCATTAACTCACAAGACACTGAACTTGATGTAATCAGCAAGAGGTATATTTCAACATGTTGAATGTTGAAGTCAAGACCCATGACCCATGCAGGGGCAGTGGGGTCTGACCCTAGGGCTTTGGAGACAGAGAATTTAAAGAACAAAACCACAACCCAGGGGGGAAACCACAACACAGGGGGAGTGAAGGAGGGTTATTGGAAAGTACCTGTGGAAAGTTCCAGCCCATTATTCAGTTTGTGACAGGGTACAAGGAACAGTCATGGGGAACATTTTGTATAGGCTATTCTTAAGGAGCCTATTCATAATAAACCATCTATCTTATGGTCAGCCAAGTTCCTGAAACACAGAGCTCATGACCAAGCTGACCTGCACTCTTGGTTTTGTTCAGCCTGCTGAAAATTTTTAATCCTTTCAATTCTACCTTCCCTAATAACTATTCACTGTCCATAGTTCCTCAACGATAGTCAGAACCTGAAGATCTTATAATCCCATCCACACCAGAATTTGGGTTGGCTTCATCTTGAACAGATCTTGTCCAGTTCACCCTGCTGTGATAGCCATGCCATGTTTGTAACATAGCATTTTATATCACTCTTCCATCACACAGCTGTTCTATTCTTTCAGCCTCATCTTCCTTCCTGCTCCCTGGGACTTGTGTCAGACTTGATATAAATGTCCCATTTAGAGTTAATCACTTGGTCTTCTATTCTTAGCACCTGGACTAGATATGTACCAGTCTGTTGACTATTGCTCACTGCAAAAAAGAGTTCATGGCAGAAGTTGGGAACATCCTAACCTCTATTGGTATAAACACAAATATTTAGAAGGCAATTTGGGCAAAAATATTTAGCAATGTAATAATACAGGTTCTATGTTAGGGCCTATGATTTCCATTGCCATGGCCTTTAGAGCAGAATTACAGTCCCAGGCAGGAAATTCCCTCCTACAGAACAGATCTCAAACTACTTAGAAAACAGTTACTTACCCTAGAAGAGTCATCCCACACTTATGTCAGTGGACACATCTTGCCAGCAGATTGTCATTTTAGCATTCAGTGTCCAGCACTGGGTAAGGCTATCTATTGATGTCCCCCTTACCCCACAGCAGTCTCCACAGCCTTTTAGGATTCTGTGAAAGTTAGCCAGCATGGAGGAAGTTTTGAGTCACTTTGAGATTGATGTCTTTATATTTTTCAGCCAAGTGTGTATAAGCCATGCCCTAAGAGCTCCCCTACCTGGATCCTTAAGGTGCTGGTAAAAATGTGCCTTCATTTACATTAGATTCTAGGAACCTTTGATTTCTTCTCTGATTTCATCAATGACCTAATTCACTCAAGTGTGTATTGTTGGTCTCCAGGTGTTTTCATAGCATTTTGGTTATTTTTTGCTATTTCTTTTCTTCTAGGTTCATGCCACTGCGATCTGGTATTATACCATACATGATTTCCATTCTTTTATATTTGTTAGCATTTTCTTTGTGGCCTGGTATGCTGTTTCAGAGAAGACTCTATGGGTTGCTGAAAAAAATGTGTATTCTGTATCTATTGGAAGAAGTATTCTGTAGATATCTGTTAAGTCTATGATGTATCTAAACTCTGAAGTTTATTTCTGTTTATTTTTAATTAGCAAGACCTGCAAAAAGATGAAAGTGGGGTATTGAAGTCACCCACTATGATTCTATCAGGATCTATCTTACTTTTCATGCGCATTAATTATTTATGCCACCAGGAACTTAAAATATTCAGTCTCTGTATGTTTGTAATTGTATCTTCTTGATCGATGGTTGCCTTTATTAAGAGTCAGTGGTAACAGGGGCTGTTTCACCCATCCCTGGTTGCTTTAATTGTATCCAGAGTTAGGAGACATCAAATTCACGTTTACTTAATTTTGTGTTCATGGTTATGGTAGTGTTATTTTATTTTCTGTACCATTTCCTTGTCCTTTATTATTTCTACTGTTTAGTCAAGCTTTCTGTTATATTTCCCCCCACAGATTTATTGAGCTTTTACTTTCAGAATTTTCATTTTTAGCACAGTTTCCTTGATAAGTATTTTTTCCATGTTGTCAACTTTTCTACCCATATTTCAGATTTTTTATTTTATACTTTTTTTTTTTTTTTTGCTTTTTCTTCTGTGTTGCTGGCTTTCTTCTTCAGGTCTTAGATGAAATTTTTCTTCTTACTCTGACCTTATTTAAGAGTATTGATCTTTTTTATTCGAGAATTAAACATCTTCCTCCATCATTTTCACCTGTTTTCATATATTTAAATTTAGCAGTTGAGGAATTATTGTCTTTTGGAATATTATTGCCTTAATTTTTCATGTTCCATGTGTTTCTGTATTATGATTTACAATCCACTTAGGTTGCTATTTTTCCCAGTTTCATCTGAAGGGTTTTTTTTTTCTTTTTGTTTCTTTCTTTCTCTTTCTTTCTTTCTTTCTTTCTTTCTTTCTTTCTTTCTTTCTTTCTTTTTTTGTAGCCAAGACTCAATTCTTAGTACCATTCAATGATGAAAAAGCAACTGTTATAACATATAACAAACCAGGTAAGATACAGAAACATACCTAAATTTTATTAAAGTCCAATCACCAGTAACCATGAGTTTGAAGATGAGAAATCTAAAGTAAAATGTTCTGTGAAGTTAGAAAGTATTTGGAGGAGCATAAGAAGCAGCTCAGCAGACACTTACTTTGCTCCTGGGGCTTCTGAGGACAGTTCCTAGCACCTGTGTCAGGGTGCTCACAAGCAATTTTAAGTTCCGTTCCAAGAGATTAGACTCTCCCTTCTGGCCTCTGAAGGTAACTGCATATACTCCCACACACAGGTAAATAAAAGTAAACATTAAAAATGATTTAGGGAAAATATTGAAATATAAATGTCATATAGAAAGGCATTGAGGAAAGGAGAAAAACAGAAGAGAAAGCAAAGGCAAATTGAAGAAGGAGTGAAGAAGAATGTTATGTGGGGACAGGAAAAAAAAAAGAAGCAGAACCAAGAGGTTAGAAAAGATTTTAAAGTATCAAAAAACAAAGGTTAAAAAAAATCCTTAATAATGAGAAAGTTTGAAGACAAAAGTAAATGTTAAAAAGATAATTAAAAAATATAATTCAAAACAAAAGCAATCAAAACAGAAACAGGCACAATCAGATTAAGTCTGAATTCTGATCGTGGAGAAAACAAAACCAAAATGAAACAAACAACAAACAAACAAACAAGTGAAGAAAAAAATAAGCAAACAAGCAACAAATCAAAGGAGGAAGCACAGAGGTCAATCAAGAAAAATGAGAAGAAAAGGATGCACGGCAATGAAAAAGTGCTTAAACAAAATTATTGGTATGTACGAAGAGGAATAAAATATAGCTTTAAAATAGAAAGGTAAAACTACTGCAGAAAGTGGCATTCATGGGGAAAGAGAGGCCCATAGTGGGAAATCGGTACTGTTGGAGTGGCTACTCTTGGGTTCTTAAAACCTGGAGATTGCCTGCTGCATGTGTGGGAAGAGGGAGCACCTGTGTGAACTTGCCTTCTCTATGGCTCATGCTGGTGTTCTGCTTGTATTGGACAATTTCTGACGTCCACCAGTGGGGTCTTCAATTAGCACTGTCCTCTCTTTGCATGCTAGAGGCCTCTGCTGGCCACACTTGGATTTGCAGTCTGTGGGCTAGGAAGGGTCTCCCACTCTCCTAGTGTCTCAGTTTCTACTTCTTGTTCCTCTTCTAGCAGATGTCTCAGTGGTGTTAGGAGTGTGGGAAGCAACCAGGGCGCTGAGATCTGTACAGTTGGAGGGCCTGCCTTTGTACTTTCAAGACCTCTAAGTATCAGTAATGCAGTTGGAGGGATATAGCTAATGGGCTGTCAGGCAGACCCATGTGGAGTCAGCCTTAGCAGTGAACAGCAGGTAAGTGGCTCCAGACATCAGCCTCAGACTCAACTGATGTGATCTGCCCCCTGGCAATCCAGGGAGGTATTGCTCTTTTCTTGGTACGTCACTGCCTCCTGCAGTCTCACGGCTTGTGAGAACCTTCCACTCCCATTCTGCACAACTGCTGCAGGAATTTTCTCTCACCTAGGGATGGTGACAGATTAAATCCAGAACCCCCAACTTTTTACTGTTCCCTGTTTTGAAGCCCCCCAGGGTAGCTCAGTTTTAAACAACAGATTTCTTCTCAAGAGGGAACCCAGCCAATTCCCTGTCAGTCATACAGAGTAACAAAGTGGATGGGATTCCTTTATACTTCTGACCTATCCTTTGGAGAAGTCACTCTCCCTAAAACTGCAACTGGTTTTAAGGCTCTTGTGAGCTGTGGGCTTGTCCTAAGGATTGCCAGTCTTTCCCCACTGGGGTCACCTGTCTTACATTTTTGGAGTTTTCTGTATCCTCTCCCCACTGGACATGTTGACTGCCACTGTGTTTAGCTGTGTCATTTCTGTCTATTATTTGTACTTTAAAGAAGGTACAATGTACCCTTTCTTTACACCTTTCAGCTGTTCAGCCACCATCTTTGTGAATTTTGGCATTCTCTCTCTCTTGGAACTGTCCCCACCCCACCCTTATTCTGAGTCCTCTGCTTCACTAGGTGACAACAGGCAGTGTTTATTTTACCATCTTACCTAGCAGGCTCAGGCCAAAGGATTCTGAATCAGCATATCACAAAGATACATGCACAGCCATGCTTATTGCTACTGTATTCCCAGACTGCAAAAAGCACCAGTAAGTGAATGGATAATGAAAATGGGGCAAACACACAATAGATTTTCTTCAGCCATAAAGAAGTGTGGAATTACAGCTTTTCAGGAAAATAGATGAAACTGGCAATCGTTGAGTTGTTTAACCAGACTTAGAAAGAGAAACAGTGTGTGCTTTTTCTCATGTAGAACCTGGGTTTAATTTGCATGTGTGCATGAGTGTATGCATGTGCATGAATGTGTGTGTGTGTGTGTGTGCGTGTGTGTGTGCATGTGTGTGTGTGCATGTGTGTGTGTGCATGTGCGTGTGTGCGTGTGCGTGTGTGTGTGTGTGTGTGTGTGTGTGTGTGTATGTTGAATGCAGGAAGGGGTCCATGAAAGGGGAGAAAAGAGATCTTAAGTGAGGAGTGAGTAACAGAGGGAGGGAGTGATAGAATGCATGTGTCATGAAAGCAGAAGAGAGATTGACCAGCAAGAGGGAGATATGGGGTGTGGGAGTATAGAGGAAAATATAATTATATGCAGAAAAACATTGCAATGAAACATTATTTTGTATAGTTACTTAGAAAAGTAGCAAAAATATATATAATTAAAAAATAATGTCCTAATCATTTTACAGACTGATATTGTGCTCATTGCTCAAACCATTAGGATCTGGGTTTCCCTTGTTTTCACCCCAAAGCACAATAATGATAATCCATGCTGAATTTCACCACTCTTTGATGTGCTAAGAACCCATTCTGAGAGAATTAAGTAAACAAGAATCAAGTTAAGGACCAAACTATGAGCAAACTCGTAATTTATTGATGAACTCTAGTCAGCGAGACATACGGTTCTAAAAGTAGGAAAACATTTCACTTTTCATGTTGATAAAGGAGGGACATGTTGGATGGTGGTTCTACTGCCGTTTGGGGATTGGAGACACTTCTGATCCAGGGAACGGAGGAAGAACTTGGTGCACTGTGGGATTAAGTGACGCAGAGCAGCTACACACGTGGAATGTAGCCAGTCATTGTACATTTGCTCTGCCTGAGACGCCACCAAGAGGCAAGGAAGACAGGAACTTTTATGTGTGTCAAGTGGCCACTCACTTATAAGTGGATATTAGCCATAAAATATAGGATCCCCATGATACACCCCACAGACTCAAGGAGGCTGGACAGGATGGAGGATACAAGCAAAGATGCTTGAGTCTCACTTGGGAAGAGGTGACCAGGAAGGAGTGAGGGGGATGTAAAGTGAATAACTTAAAAAGCAATATTAAAAAAAATTGAAAAAAAAAAAGAAGTGTGTTAGAATTTTGATGGGGATTACCTTTAATCTGTAAACTGCTTTTGGTAGGACCACCATTTTTACTATTATAATCTTACTAATATATGAGCATAGAAAATCTTTCCAACCCCTAATATCTTCTTCAACTTCTTTCTTCAAAGACTTGAAGTTTTTATCATGTAATCTTTCACTTGATTGGTTAGAGTTGCTCTAAGATATTTTATGTGATTTGAGACTGATGTGAAGGGTGTTCCCCTATTTCTTTCTCAGTCCATTTGTCATTTGTATAAAGGAGGGCTACTAATTTTTTTGTGTGTTATTCCTGTATGCAGCCACTTTGGTGAAGTGTTTATTAACTGTAGGAGTTCTCTTGCAGCATTTTTAGAGCCACTTATATAAAATAACATATCATTTTCAAATAATGATACTTTGGCTTCTTTCTTTCCAATTTGTAGCTCCCTGATCTCTTTCAGTTATCTTATTGCTCTAGCTGAAATTTCAAGCACTATATTGAATAAATATGGGAAGGGTGGGCAACCTTGCTTTTTCCTGAATTGCTTTGAGTTTCTCACCATTCAATTTTATTTTTGTTATAGGTTTGCTGTAAATTGCCTTGATTATGTTTAGGTATGTCTTTGTATCCCTAATTTCTCCAGGAGATTTTATCATAAAGAGATGCAGGATTTTGTCAAAGCTTTCTTCTATGTATAATGAGATAGTTTTTTTTCCCCTTTTAGTTTGTTTATGTGGTAAGATATATTTCCTGAGTTTCAAATCCAGTTTTCTGGATCCATCCTTGAATGTTGGGGATGAAGTCTGCTTGATCCTGAGTGAGGTAACTCAGGACCAAAAAGGTAAATATGGTATATATATTCCCTTGTAAGTGGATATTAACTGTTGAGTAAATGATAACCAAGCTACAATCCATAGACTTAGAGAGGTTAGGTAAAGAGGAGGGGTCTCTGGGAGATATCCCTCAATCTCCTTTGGAAGGGGAAATAGAAAAGCTTTTATGGGTGAACTGGGAAAGTGGATTGGAGAGAGAAAGTAAGGAGTGAGTCAGCTAGAATTTGGGGTACATCTTGGGAGTGGTATGGGAATCTAGAGTAGTGGGAACTTTCTGGAATCTATGAAGGTGATGCTAATGAGGACTCCTAGTAACGAGGATATGAAATCTCAACTGGTCATCCAGTTTAGCCAATCAAGACTTCCAGCACCAGGAATAGGTTGTATTCAATCACAATGTTGGCCAAAGGGTTCCCATGGAAGTCCTCAAACAATTCAGGCTGATGCTGAGACAAAAGATTGTTCTCTGAAAACTGAAAGTGGGTCCTGTTGCCTAGGACAACATCCACACAACTCACTGAAATTGAGCTGGTGCCTACATGGGATCCTTACCCTTATGTTCTAGTCTTTTTAGTATGGGAAGATGATCTGCAGGCTACCCAAAGAGAAATGTGAACACCAACCCAGTCACAAAAACTTTGATCAACAATCTGTCCTGCTTGCAAAATAGGCTAGAGCAATCGTTACATAGGACTTGTGGGAACAGCCAACAAAGTCTGATTTGACTTAAGGATCATTACATGAAAGGAAATTCATGCCTGACACTGCTTGAGTATCCAAGAATCAGAGACTAGAATGCCCAGAGATCTAGGGAAAAACCAAACACGACTGGGCTAAAAAATCTATCTAAAAATAACTCCTAAGGATATTCTGCCATATTCATAGATTAGTGTGCTAGTCATCATTAGAGAGGCTTTCTCAAGAAGCTGGTGGGAGCAGGCGCAATGACCAATAGACATACATTAAGGAGATAGATAGATAGATAGATAGATAGATAGATAGATGAGAGGCTGACTTTATCAAATCCCTTTTCTCAGAGCTCAAGGAATACAAAAGATGAAAAGGCAGAAAAATAGTAAGAACCAGAGGGCTTGGAGGATAACAAGAGAACAAGGTCCCCCGAATCAACTAAGCAAGTTTCCTATGAGCTCACAGAGCTCATAAGCAGCAAGCAGAGGGTCTGTACAGGTCTACAAAATGTCCTCTGCACATACAGTTATTAGCTTAGTATTTTTATAGAACTCCTGACTGGAGAATGAGTGGATCTTTGGCTCTTGTGCCTCTCTTAGAACTCTTCTCCTTTTGGGTTGTTGTGCCCAACTTTTATGTGGTAATTTTTGCTTTACATAGTATTATTATTGTTATTATGATTATTAATTATTTTGATTTTTTTGAGGCAGGGTTTCTTTATGTAGCAGCCCTGGCTGTCCTGGAACTCACACAGACTCTCCTGCCTCTTTCTTCTGTGTACTTGGATTAAAGGCACGAACCATCATGTCCAACTGCTGTATTATATTTTATTTTGTTATGTTTGCTTGTTATTTCTTCAAAGCCTGTTTTTTATTGGTTATTTTATTTATTTACATTTTAGATGTCATCCCCTTTCTCCACTTCCCCTCCCTAGAACCCCCTATCCCATCCTCCCTCCTCCTCTTTAAAGCTTGTTTTTTTTCATGAGAGAAAGAAGAGAGTGGATCTAGAGTGGAAGGAAGTGGAGAAGAATGGAGAGGAGCATAGGGAGGGACAACCATAGCCAGATTATGGTCTATGAGATAAGATTGTATTTTCAATAAAAGAAAATGGAAATAAAAGAAAAGAACATTCACTCCCCCCCCCAAAAAAAATAAACTGAGGTGGAGGAGCATCTATGGGGTTAGCTACCACCCTTGGAGCAGCAATTGTGGTCAATATTCCTGCCTTGGCTGAGAAAATCCAAAGTCATTAAAAGCAAACCAAGCTCAAATTTTATAGCTACTTTATTTTTGAATGAAGTCCCTGTTTCAAGTCGAAAGCACATAAAGTTTTGAAAAGTTTCCAAGGCAGAGAATATCAGTCCTTATTGGAATGAAATCACATCTCGTCTTTGAGTCGTTAGTTTCATCAGCGGGGAGGTTCCATGACTTGACCCTGTGATGCTGAAAACTGAGTTGAAAATGAGCCTTTTCTGCTGCTCCTCAACCATGGCCTATTGACACGACTTGAGTCACTGTGGGTTATCACCATCCCCATCCCCCAGAGTGAAGGTGGCAGAGAGACTCAGTGCTGGCTTCTGATATATGTGACTATTGTCTCAGATAACCTCTTTCCATACAGCTTGTACATGGTGGGGAGCAGGGTCTTCAAGGAATGTGAGTCATGGTCTTTTCCACTCTTAAGAATGGGATCCCTCTTCTCTCTCTCTCTCTCTCTCTCTCTCTCTCTCTCTCTCTCTCTCTCTCTCTCTGTGTGTGTGTGTGTGTGTGTGTGTGTGTGTGTGTGTGTGTTTAGAAGGTAAATCCCTCATTATAAAACCTTTTCCATTATTTCTGGGCATTTTTTTTTAGTATAAAATACTGCAAGCTTTAAAAAAGAAAAAAAGGTTTGTATCTACACATTATAGAAAACTATACAAAAAAAAACCCCTTAAAATCTATGTGTCTCATACAAAGTTTATGGATGTCACATTGCTGAAGTAACTCATGGAGTAACAGATTAACTCATAACATGCTACAGACATACATGGTCTTAGATGATTGTTTGTGTTCCCCACATTGTATATGTAGGGGTACTTCTAGTACAATTGAAATCTGTGAGAGGAATGCATCATGAGTTCTATAACTTTTTCTCTGCCCATCCTCCAGGAAATAGCAGGTGTGTGTGTAACTCCTCACACATTGTAATACAGAAGTAGTAATGAGGTAGATGTCAGAAGGAAGTGGGGCTGGTCATTGGAGGTGGGTGTGGAGAGAGAGGCTGAAGAAGGTCTCTCCTCCTTTCCTTTTGTTGTTTCTGGAGATACGATGGCCTCAGTCTTAATACATAACTGAGTATGACCTCGAACCTCTATTCCTCCGCCATCCACCTCTCACCTCTCAAGTGCTGAGATTACAGGCATATTTTACCACACCGGGTCTTGTGTGGTACTAGGAAGAAAGAGAATTTAGGTCTGCCTGTATGGTTGGCAAGTGCTCCACCAACCGAGCTCCATCCTCAGCTCTCTTTGAATAAAATTTGTAGGAAAGACAGAGAATTGGAGACTTAAAAGACAATACCTGAAAATGTTTTATTCTGTGGGAACAACAGCTATACAGAATTACACTGTGAAGATGTGGATGTAAAAATATAGTTTTTTTTGAAGTATGTTTACTTTGTGGCTTCTACTTTTAAAAGGTCAGGGCTGGCTGGCACAGTGGTAACCAGCAGTTGAGAGGCAGAGACATGCAGATCTCTGAATTCAAGGCCAGCCTGGTCTACAAAGTGAGTTTCAGAACAGTCAGGGTTAGACAGAGAAGACAGTGTTTTGAAAAAGCATTTTAAAAAGCCTTGTCTGGGGAGACATGACTTTGTGTATAAAAGCCCTTGATGTAAAAACACAAGAACAAAAGCTCAAATATCCAGAATATATAGAGCCAGGTGTGGTATCAAACTGTAACTCTGGTGTATCTACACTGAGAGAGAGGAGAATCCTCAGTAGCTTGCAGGCCAGATACACTGTGAGTAGAGTGTAATAGTAAACAGTAAGACTCTCAAACAACCTGAAAGGTTACAGCTGATGCCTGAGTTATTTGCTGAACGTCATATGCACTCATATGTGTGTACACACACACACACACACACACACACACACACACATACACACACACTTCAAAAAAGGACCATAATTTTTTTTTGCCACTGAGAACAGCAGAGAGTGGCCTGATTTTATATGTGTCTGAATATTTATTGTACATTTATATAGCATGTTTCTTTTACTGTTATTCTGGCTTCTAGGTGAGTTATTAATAAAATTCTTGAACTTGTTTCCTGGCTTTGTTTCCCTGTTAGACAGAGGCCAGTGAAAGTCTGGAGAGTGGGATTGTGGCACAGGTCTGGGACACCCACAACAGGAAGGTCTCCTTTTTTTGTCCTGGTTAGTGGTTTACCCCTGGTTTTAAATAACATTGTGATAGCTTACAACCATGCAATAGTTTATGCCGTGAGTAAAAATGGTCCCAAAGGCTCATATTTCTGAATACTTGGTCCCCATTTGGTAGAACTCTGGGGGAAAGATTAAAAGACATGACCTTGTTGAAGAAGGTCTGCCACTGGGGGAGGTGGGCACAGGCTTTGAGGGGCTTTTGTTTTTGTTTTTGTTTTTTGTGACATTCCCAGCGCTTCTAACTTAGAGATCAAGATGTAAGATCTCAGTTTTTCCTGCCAGCATGCCTGTGCTCTACAGTCCTGGACTCTTAACTCTCTGCAAACATAAGCCTCAAGTTAAACACTCCTTTTATAAGTTGCCTTGGTCACAGTATCTTAACAAAGCAATAGTAAAGTAACTCATCCAGCCCTCTACAGGTGAGGCCGTGGCTTGATAGTGACAGAAAGAACTCAGTTCTTGGTGGCTGTTGAGCTGCTGAGCTATTTTCCATATCGCCTTCTTGAGGCTACTTGCTCAAGTCTCCTAGGTGTGCTGAGTGGTGCATTGCTTTCTTTTATTGTGCGTCGACAGTAATAGTCTCATGCGTAGGCCACTGACATATAACTCCGACACTTAGTCACAGGAGTTACTAACAGAACATCACAGAGAACGTTTCCATTTGCAAGTGCAGTCACCTGAAATAAACAGTGAATTCTTTTGGAGCATCTAGCAGAGTATAGATGCCATCACAGCATCCTAGTCTCACAGGTCTGAGTTCAGCTGGTCCACCTGGCTTCGTGATTAACTTTATCATACGCAGATGTCATAACTGAACTCAAAGTATAAATTTTAATTAGTAAAAATTTACAATTTCTCTGTTTTCCATTTTAGTGTTCCAACTAAGATTTCATTTGCAAGTGCAATGTGAAGAACAGTTGCAGCAAAAGCGGCAGGGAAGAGAGCGGGTGGATATTTGTGTTCTGATATATCACTACATTTTGTCTGAGCGGATAAATTGCTCCTTATTTTCAATCCATTGTGTCCTTAGGGATTATGACTGTGCCACCATAGTGATCTGCCATGATGCTACATCCCTCAGCCTTAACTATATCAAATCGCTCTTAGTTGCTCTCACCATACTGAGGGCTAGAGGTCAAAGCTCAGAGATTTCATTTTCACAAAATGAACAAAAATTCAGTTGGCTACTCAGGCTGGGGAGCACAGCGTCATCCTTGAATTATAGCTCTCAAACCTCCCATGTGTCCGATCATCAGATCAGTTAGGTCTCCCTCTGCCATACTCTCTACCCCAAGCCACACTCTGACTCACCATGACTCTAACTCTAGCTCTACTTCTCCACTCGCTCCTATCATTATTTCCAGCTCGAATAGCAAGAATTGTTTTAGTACCAGTGTAAAGGAGGCCATAACATCTTTCTTTACTTGTTAGCTTTTTTATGGCTTTACACTACTGTTTAAAATAAGTTCTGTTCCTAGTGTGGAAACCGTATGTCTGATATGGCACCTGGTATGTCTCAGCATCCTTGTGTTCTGTGTTCTGCCTGCCACCCATCCAGGCCTTCTGTCCTCTCCACACACACTGATGGCATTTCCTTCTTGGTATCCATACACATGCTGTCTCCCTCTGTCTCTGCTTTAAGTACCTCAAGAGTTCTTCCCATGAGTCTGTGGGTGTGCATGCACCCTAATGCTTGTGCGTGCATGCCTGCACATGAGTGTATGGAGGCCAGGGTGTCATTTCTCTGGTACTACTTTTTTTTGGAAGGGCGGTGGTGGTGGAACAGGATTTCTTGCTGTCTTGGAACTTACCAAGTATAGCCTGCTAAGCATGAAGCCCTCAGCTCTGCCTGCCTTACCTCTGCAGTGCTGGATTCACACAAGCACATCCATATGCATGTAAATTTTGGTGAATGAACTCAGGTCTTTGTGCTTGAAAAGAAGACTTTGCTGGCAATCTCTCTGGTCCTCCCCCAATTTCTTTATAATAGCCTTTATTTCTTTAATTTCACAATTTGTATTGTGGTATGCATAAACACCTCACTTGAAAATTAGCTCAGCAAGGGCAAGAACTATTTAGATGAATAGTTGTTTATGGATGAATAGATACATCCATATACTTGTGGATGTGTCTAGAGATGGATACATGAGTGAACTGTGGGCTCTGCTCCACCCTTCTGGTTCTGATACTACCATGATAGTCATTGCCTTTTTGTCCAGTGTTTTTGTTTTTTGTTTGTTTGTTTGTTTGTTTTTTGTTTATTCCCCTATATCTTCTGAAAAGAGAACGTTCAGTTCTTGGGATTTTTTTAAAAGGCATGCTTCCCTTCTTCTGATGCTGCTCAGTAGCTTCCTGGTTTGTTTCTGCATCAGGATAGCCTGTTGCTAGGCAGGATGGGAAACTGGGCTCCTTACAAAGAAGAACCAGTTCAGACAGCCTGAGGCAAACAAATGTACAGCCAGCCAAGGCCTCTTCGGGCTCTACATCTTTTCCACACACTTCTTCCCACCCCTGTTCACCTTCCTGCCAGGAGCCCTCTGGGATCCTGATGCTGTATGCTCTCTCTCTAAGAGGATGGATTATTCATTTGTGTTTGCTTCTTCTTCAAGCATCTCTGTATTGACTTTTAAGAAAAGCAGTGTAGACTCTAAAATACACAGAAGTCTGTCCAGTGCTGGTTCTTATACAGATATGTGAGACTGGACTGGTATCTTTGATTTTCTGAGCCTCCTTTGTTTCACCTGAAGACTAAGTAAGACTCATCCTGTTGTAATGACTGTTAAAGCAAGACATAGAAGGTACTTACCACAGTGCCTATTGTAGCAGCCCAGTTTAAAAATGACTGCACACAGGGCTGCATGTGCAGCTCAGGGGCAGAGTCCTTTAGGCCATAGGTTTGATCTCCAGAGCAGAAAAATAAATACCCAAACTAGGCAAAAGGGAGAAGACACTCAGTGTTACTTCAATGCACTTGTATTGTTTCAGTTTGCTCAGTAAACCTTTTCTGGTTAAATGAATAGCCAGTTTTGCGTATAAGCACGGAATTGGGAATTGTTGGACGTGAGACTGAGCCAAGCAGAAAGCAGTATTCTAAAACATCAATACATTCATATACTTGGATTCATTTCAACAGAGCCTGAAGCATGGGCTCTCTCAGCAGCCTGATCCTCCCTGGCAGGCTGGAGAAGCTGTGGAGCCCCTGACTGAACTATTTTTCTCCCCACTGTCAATTGGGCTTCTGTCCAGGATGGGGTGAGCTGCAAGATCATGCATGAAATGCCTGTCTCTAGGCTCTAATTCCATCTTCTCATCACTGTTCACTCTGCTCCCTCCTGGCAGTGGGGTGAGGAGGAGACAGGGCTGCAAGCCCACTCATCTTGGATGACACTGTGTGTCAGGACAGTGAGACGTGGGACAGAATGAGTTCCTGCTGGCTCTTCTTTGTTGTGGTCAGCTTAATACTTTTTATGGTGGGTGTGGGAATCCGGAGGAGAGATGGGAAAGAGCTCTGTCCAGAGACAGGTGGAGTTTTGCCAGTAACTCCAGTGATGATGGAGTTTGTCAGCAGAGGAAGGCATGTTGAGAAGCCAGGAATCAGCAGCTTCCCGGCTGTGGGCAGACAGAGTAGATTTGTTTACCAGGGAGAACTCCTTTTAGAGATCATGCCATAAAGGTTTAGGGGCAGGCTACTCTGAGATGCCTACTTCAGACTGTGGGCTGGATAGTCCCTGAATATACTGCAGACACCAGGTTGAGGAGACTGGACACCTCTTAAATGGAAGAAGGAAAAAAGAAAGGCTTCCGAGAGCCCGTTTCTGCCTCAGACGTTTGCACATGCTGTCCTAGGAATACTTTAGCTCCCATATCTGCGTCGACTCCTTAGCTCTTCATTCAGGTCTTTCCTTAAGGAGACCTTGTCAGTGAGGCTTGACTAGAGCTTTTCTTTTTGGTTAAACAACCCTCCTCCTTGCTACTGCCTGTAGCATCTCCAAAATGTTTTCTTAATTTGTTTAACATGCCTATGAGACTCTAAGTCATCATTTGACAAATAAAAGAATAATTTCTCGAGGATGTCCCCCATCAATTTAGGCACCCATTTTGCAATAAGTTTCCAAAATATAAGGTTTGAAGTAAACATATTTGCAAACCATTGGCTGCAGCTTTCATTTGGCCAAAATGAGACAAAGATGGCTCTGAGAGGTGAGCCCATCTCCTTCTGCAAGTGGATGTTGTTTGTCTGCAGGTGTTTTAGGGATCCCTTTCCAGGCACATCTGTCATGTTAACTGTGAGCCATTTGCAAAGTAATCCATTTAGGGTGAAGGAATTACACTGGCTATTTTCTTTTTTTAGTTAAGCATTCTTCAGGCGTCATTATCAAGTATATAAGTAGAGGGGTCAATGCTCACTTATTTTTACAAGAAGCATAGCAACTCTGGGAGAGTGGAAAGTTTCTGCTTTTGGACTTTAACCATTAATGGATTTAAGGGAGAAACTGAGAAATATTAACTGTTAGGTCTGGATGTCTTCCTGGCGGGGGTAATTCCCAGGCGATGGAATTAATCTTGGGAGATTGTTTCTGGTTTGCTGGTGAAGAGTTACAAATTGGGCAGTCAGCTTCATCTTGGGAGGCTTATGAAGCTGTGATTGACTCAACCCACTGGCAGGCAGGCATTGAGAGGTCTCATTCATAGACTCACAAAATACCTGTGGACCTCTAGCATGCCAAAGGTTTTCCAAGGACTGTGGCCTCTCTGAGACAAACATCCCTGCCTTTTGAACATTGTTGCTGTTGAGGGAGACACATGATTAAAACAAGCAAAGTGAACAGTCCTTGGAGAGTTTCAGGGACATTGACAATACCCAAGGAAACCAGTGTGTCAGGCTTCCTGAATGTGCAGGCTGGACAGGTAGGAACGGAGCCTGGAAGGGTCGGATGTTGATACTCAGTCATGTCTGAGGAAGGACGCTGTGGGAAATGTGAAGGTAATTTTAGGTTTCACAGAGGAGTGGTGCCTTGTCCAATTTAAAAGTATCCCTGGATTAAATTGCTAGGTATCTTTGTTATGTTAGCCAGAACACCAGATTTAAAACAAACAAACAAACAAACAAACAAACAAACAAACCCAACAGCTTACAAGCACTGTCATCCATAAGTGTGACTGAACTCAAGACCATTTACATGCTACTGGTGCCCATTGTTTCTTAAAACTTGTGTGTTTCACACAGACAAAACTCAGGAAAAGGACTTTAAGTGCTAAGATCCCTTTCCCTCTAAGAGATTGTGATTACTCATCTCACTTTTTTTTATTTCTCCCACTGAAGGAAACAAGAGAACTGGGAAAGTGGCTCAGAGAAAGCAAGCATGTAATAAGCATGTCAATCCCATGCTGGCATGGTCCTTCCTCCCGTGCCAGCATGTTCCTGGTCATAGCAGAATTCTTACAGGAGAATCTTAAGCTCCAATTGCTTGACTCATTCTTCTTAGCTAAGCTTTTGATACTGCTGCAATTATTCATTTCATGGCGTGTGAGCAAGGATTTCTATGAAACCTGAGGTGATTTGTCTGACAAAGGATTCCTGTCCTGATTGAAAATTTATAAGATAGCTCTAGAAATGTGCTTTGGATGCCAAATACTGGATTTTCAGGGGTTTTGTTTATGACAAAGATAGAGCCTCATGTTTTGAACCAGATCTTCTTGACACATAGGATGGGGTAGGTAGGCTTGTCTTGGTATACTCAGGAAGTCAAGGGAATTATAGAAAGGCTATGGGGGAAATATCGAAAGGTACCAGGGCTGACTGAGTACAGGAGCCTGACACCCACCCTATATCTGTGCTTCCATCAGACCAGCATGGCCCCAGGAATCACTGTACAGATGCTATTCAAGATATGCCTAGAGGAAAAATAGATACACAGCCTAGAAAAAGCTCCTCTGCTCTGCAAGAAACACTTTTACCTCTGATGAATACAACCATGCTTTTAGCAGAAAGTCCTATTGCCTACCACATTTCCAGATGTGGGCCAATTTCCAGACAAAGACCCTCTGGAATGAAGAGGAGAGGAAGTTGCAAGGAAGTCCTATGTCACAGATAGAACTATATCCAGTTCACCTTCCTCCTGACAGTGTCTGTAGGGAAATGTGTCTATTTATTAGGGTGACCACACAGAAAGGAAATGGGTGTGACTAGCTTCTTAGGAACTACTGAATGTTGGAGAAGATAGAAAAAGAAAAGCTGCCGTCATCCACCAAGCAGGTAATCAACAGGTTTGAATCGCACCAGGCCTGCCGTGCTCCAGGGTCATGTTTTGTAGTTATATCTCCAGTTCTAGAAACTATAGTTAGAAAAGGACCATTGTTCTTGTGGACTGACTCACCTTTCCCAGTAAACTTTGTTAGCCTCTCTTCTTCCAGGTTGCAAAATGTTCAGTTTGCCTTCTGGTCAGGATACCGCCTTTATACTGACAGACACACAGATGCCTCTGACTCAGGATGTGTGAAGACGATCAGCCATCTGGGCTATCAAGACACTTAGCTATAAGGCCTACAGCCAGTGATGGTTTGTATGGCAAGAAGCATCAGAAAGGAAGGGAAAAATAGTCCCATCTCACCATTCCTTCTGCACATCACTGGGTAAGTGAGTTTGTCTATCCAACCCTTAACTTTTTTTACCGTTAAGAAACAAGTTAGGCAAGAAGTAGAACATAATAAAATCTCTCAAGGAATTAAAAAATATACTGATGCCCATTCCCTATGTTGGAGATTTTGATTAAATTAGTCTAGGGTTGGGACCATGCACCCATATTTTCGATGTCTCCTTTGTGCCTTCAAGTTTGTGCCCTTCTGTTGGAAATCATCTCTAAAAGGAGCCCTGACAGGTGGTCTCTACACAATATTTCCCCCACTGAGTGAAGGAACTAGAGTTGGATGTGTTTAAAGTCAAAGTGAAAGGGGCTTTCTGAGGAGAAGAGTGCAAAGCCTCTATTTCCCAAATTAAAATCTTGAATACTTCGTCTTTGTGGGAAAAACGTTGACTAGTGAGACCATAGAGAAGCTGAGTTAGTGAATGTTAGAAACTCTGAAATTCTTATGTGTTGGTGTTATGAGGTGAGGTTTGGGGTAAGTGGTTAGGTCATGAGGCTCTACCCTCATGAATGGGATTTGTGGTGTTTTTAGAGTCTTCATCTAACTGTGTTGCCCTCCGTTATGCTAGCCTGGACAGACTATGGTAAGGTCAGGACATTGGTGCTGTCATAACATTGGCATGACGAGGAACTCTGAGAGCTGGTTATGGTTTGCATGTACGTACTAGAAACAGTACAACAACCATCCTTTTGTTCAGCCTACACCCTCCTGTACCCCTTCAAACAAGGTGTCATCCTCCTCAGTGTCACTCACACAACTCCAATGACAGTCCAAAAACTATTAAGTGGAAAATTCCAGAAATGAATAGTGCTTAAGTTAGATTACACGCTATACTGAGGAACGTATTGAAACATGCCATTCCATTTGGTCCTACCAACACCAAGGACCAGTCCCTTGTCAGAATATTATGCTGAAAGCATGTCTGCTCATAACAGTTACTTAGTAGCCACTTTGGTTATCAGATGGGCTATTGTGACTCAAAAGTAGCAATACTGCCATTTTTATTATAGTATATTGTTAGAGTGTTTAAATGTCATGATGGTTTTTTTTTTTTTTTTGCCAGTCTCTTACTATAGCATGCACTTCTCTTATTCTAAAGTTAAATTTTATTGTAAGTATGTATGGAACAACATAGTATACACAGTATTTAGTGCTATCTACAGTTTCAGGTGTGCACTCAGAGTCTTGGGACATATTGCTCGTAGATGAAGACATAAATTATTATAGATTCAGAAGTAGTCTCTCTTTGTTTTCTGATAGATACTTTCATTTTGGGGGACTGTATTGCTGCCTTCACACCATCCTTCATCCCCATCGATAGTGACTGCTCTCATTATGGGCGTGGGGAAATTCTTTCTGGTTTATGAACCTTAACTAATCAAAAACTAGCTGTGGGATTTTCCAAAAGTATCCACTCTTCTCTTCTGGGGATTGGTTTCCTCATCTGCTGTTACAAATTTATGACTCTAGAGAATCTTCCAGATAAGATGCTCTGTGTCACTGTGATTTTACCAAAATTGTGGCTGATACAAAGTTTCTGATGCGAAGAGAGACAGAGACTCCAAGCTGTGCCAAATCTATTCGGACACTGTTGTAACGGTGGCTGTTGACACACACACACACACACACACACACACACACACACACACACACTTCATATACACACATTTATTAGTCTGTCAGCAATGAGCCCAGTTTAGCAGCGCTCTGAGCACTTTGAGCAGGGGCTGCTAGATGGCGCTGTTTCCCCAGATTTCTTGGGAATCGCCTTCGGCAGATGGCTTTTGGAGAATTAACAATTAAACTCAGCTGTATCAGCCAAAGCCTGCAGAAAATATGTTATCCTCCAGAAACTACAGAGGACTGAGACTGCTCAATGAAGCTTCCCTGCCAGTTCAGTCCTATGCTGGCCAAAAATGTAATCATACATGGCCCAGTGTCTCCCCCACATTGGTCTTCCAAATAGAGGACATTAATAACCAGGGTAAATAAGGAAGATTATAATAAGTGTTTATTTCCAAGACTTATTAAAATTTTTTTCTGAAAAGTTTCTTTTGCATGTAAGAGTTAGCAACTCGCCACTCCCAGACCAGAAGGTGGCTATGAGGTGCAAACAGTTCTGATGAGAGGCGACATGTTAAAGCAGGAAGTCACAGGTTGAGACACAGGGCATTGTTCTGCACAAGTGTGGTCGCTTACAAGGCGTGCCTAGTGCAGGTTCAAGGGTGGCACTGGCTTCTTGATTTTCTGTAACATTTATTTCTCCTCGTCAGGTTATTTGAGTTGAAAAGTTGAACGTCACAAGTGTGCCGTTCTCTCATCAGAAGACACAGATGTCCCTTGTCACTCAGAGAGACGAGGGAAAAGCAAGGGAAAGGAACAGTCAAAGAGGCTGTTATGGTATCAATATGAAGAATAATGTCCTAAACCAGACTCATGTGTTGTGTTTTGGGAGATTCTGGCAATTTAAGAAAGTTTAGGGACCCAGCAGAAGAAAGTAAGTCTCAAGGTGTGTAGCTTTGAAGGCTCTTCCTAGTCCCCGGTGACCTGGCTCTCTGTCTCCTTTCTCCCAAGTAGTGAAGAAACTATTTTACTACAGGGTCCCACCACCATGGTATTAATGCTTCAACCCATAGAGTTAATTAGCCATGGGCGGAGCCTCTGAACCTGTAGGTAAAATGAGTTTGTCTGTTTTTAAGTTGCTTTTTTGTTTTTGAACCAAGTATTTGGTCACAGCAACATAGACATTTTATGAGGTCCAACCTCTTTAATATTTGTTACCAGTATTAGCACAATTTTTTTATACCCAGAAGGTGTGCTGAGCAAGTTAAGAGCTATACCTAAGGATGCCAGGACCTGGAGGCAGGGGCAGAGTACTATCAGGTGATTAACATTCTGTTTCCCCCATCCCCTTCTAGCTGGTTTTAGTGGAAGGTGTGTCTATGTTGGGAGAAGTGAATGGTGTTATGGTTGGGTTGATTAGTAGAGCCACAGGGCTCTCTTGCAGACCTTATTCATATTCTGAAATATAAAATCTGCTCCTTCTAAGTTTCCCAGCATCCCTTACAGTTTGGCTCCTCCACTTCTTTCTTGCCTAGACACAGAAGCCTGTTACAATTAAATCATTAGCTGCTTGCCTTCCCCCTGTCGTTCCATTTGTAGGTCAGTTTTGTAGGCAGTGGAGACTTAGAAAGAGACCTGAGTGTTTCTTTTATATTTTCCTTCTGTATAAAGGTTGCCTCCTGAGAATTCATGGTGTGTATTGTTTTGACTTATAAAAAGTGTTCCCAGTGCTCACTTCTCTGGTAGCCTCTAACACACACCACACACACACACACACACACACACACACACACACACACACACACCCCATTTGCTCACAGCTCAGATGGCAACAGAACAGGGTGATGGGGGGGCTGGTTCTTCTGTTTGAGAACAGAACATCTCTTTTCTGGCAAGGAAGGGCAAGTCCCTTTGACCAAAGGTACCAATTATTATTTTTGCTGTCTTCTCCTGCAGCCCCAGAAGCAGCTGGAAAGGAAGGAGCACACTGTGACTTCCCAGAGTGCCCTGTTGGTTCCCTCAGGCTTCCAGGCATTTGCCCATCTGGAGAGTCTTCTGGAGCAGGGGGCCTAATTAGGCGTCATCTGGCCACCTGAGAAGGCTCCGTGGGCCTCCTCACAGCTCCCCCTCTTCCAGGCAGGACTCTGCTCCGCCAGCTGTGGATCTCTGGAGTTGGATTGGTTTAGCAGCTGCCCTGGTTAATTATTGGATTGCAAGGTCCCCAGGTGGCTGCTTCAGATTGGAGGGGGGTGGGCAGAGAGTAGGACGGCTGAGGGACATAAAGGAATGGGGTGGGGGAGAACAGTCCAGGGGAAAGGAAACAGGGCAGACCTGGAGGAAACGTACAGTTTCTCCAGAGATGGAGAATGAGAAAAGGGTCCCCTGACCTACCACAGGAACATGGATGCCCAGAAAGATTACTTATGTGCTAAACCATCCTGACATCACTCATCCACCTCAGATCTGTATTTTAAAGTCTTGTCCTTCATAGTCCCCTTTAGAACCATCACCCAGTCTTGTTCCAGTCTAGGAATTGACACCTGGTTTTCATTTAGAAGAGCGTGTGTGTGTGTGTGTGTGTGTGTGTGTGTGTGTGCACAAGCACATGTGTGAGCATGCACACGGGCGGGTAGAGTACGAGGAATTTAGAAAAAAAGACTGTTATTTGATGTTATTGGAATTGTAGGCTTCAGGCATGCGTTCGTGTGTGTTGCTGTATGTTCCTGCATCTTGGTTTCCCTACAGGAGGGCAGGTGGCTACACAGTTGTGCATTTACCCACCAGCAAACCAGATATACCCCCAACTCCAAGGATATTTCCAGTTTGTTTTCTTTCTATCAGTCCACAAAGAAAGACAAATTGGGAGAATATTGGGACAAATTAAGAAGCATTATTGGATAAGAAAGAAAAAACATCCACAGGAGGCTGTGTTAGCAAAAGAAACATTCTCCGACTCATGGCAACCCTGCATCGTATGAACCTCATTGGCAAAAGGGCTGAGACACAAAAATCCACGGCTTTCTCCTTAGTAACGAGAGATGTCTTTGGTGAGAGGAGCAGTTCGAAATGAGCTTACTATAGTTTCTGTTCCGTTTTTGTCCATATGTGTTGTCTTGTATCAGCTTTTGCGCCTTCTCTGTACCTCAAGGTCCCCATATGAGCATGAAAAATGTAATATTATGTCCCTTTTAGTGGGCCAGAAGTTAGCATTGTCTGATAATATTCAAGGTTGATGAAATAACTTGTTTTTATATTTTGTGGAACTGTGCCCAGCACAGACTTTGATTTTCCCTACGCCATAACTGTTACGGTTTAATTGAGAGCAGTTTTGTTTGAGAGAGGGAACTGGATGGAGGACAGCTGCTCTGTAACATCACGCGTGCCCTGAACACGGAAGGGTGGGAGCCGTACAGATGTGCTCTGGTTGTCAACTGTGGCAATAACTGGAAAGGTGGTGCGGCGAGATTTCCAGGGTGGCAGGGAGACAGTCTCATTAAGACTTTTCAAGCCTTCTCTGGGGCTCTCGCAACTGCGCATGCCTAGTTGCTCCTTGGCTGAGATGAGGAACTTCAGCCGGAGAGAAAGGGATTCCAAGATCTGCATCCTTCAAGTGAGACTCAAGGAGAAGTGAAATTCTCTTCAAACACTACATCCTGGCATTCCACTGGTTCTAGGTTTAGTCATGTTGCTGCTGTGGCAGCAGCGGCAGTTGCTGTTGTTTTTGCTCTGGTTGCTGCTGCTAGTGGCACTATTGCCTCCCTCATGCTCTCCGGACATAAAATCCCAGGTGTGCAGAAAGACCTGGTGGAAGCACTGAGGGACTAGTGAGGAGAGTATTTCTTCTCAAGGGAATCAGCTTGCAGCTTGTGCAAAATGGCGGTGAGGTGAGTGGGTCCCTTGTTTTGAATTACTCTAGGGCCAAGATAGATCCCAGAGGATGATGGTCATGGTTTCCTGCAGGTCACTGAAGATAACATCTTTGTCTTCCAGCCTCAAAGGAAAATGGCCAAATTTATAATTAAAGTCCATAGGCTTTTCAAAGGAACACAGCCTCTTCAGAGTTGATTCGGCCTAAGCATCGTCTGCTGCAAGGATACTGCACTCCAGTGTCTCTGAGGGATGGAAACCCATCTTCTGCTTGACTTCTCCCAAGTCGGAGGACAGCATAGTGCGTTGTAGGCAACTCAAGTCTTAACAGCACCATTTCTTATTTTGAGCGGAAACCTACTTTCTGGAAACACATGTTCACTGGGATATACAGGATAAATACGACCTCTTTTCAGACGAATACGACCTCTTTTCAGACGAAAGCTCTTTAGGCAGTTGAAGCTGAGAACCATCCAATCCTTCACTGAGACGTAAAATTCAAAGACGCCACGGCATGGAACTCTTCAGGGGCCAGAATGGCTGCTTTTTTTTTTTTTTTTGCGTTTGGATCTTTCAGTATTAAGAAGGGAAGATGGGAACGTTTTCCATGTTCCAATAGAGGAAAGAAGGATTTTAAAACAGATTCCAGAAAGACAGGGGTGCTGAAAGTCAAACATTAGGTAAGCAGAGACTGGGAACTTCTGGAAGAAGCTGCCGTCACTGCACACGGAGAATGAATAGGAGAAAATGGACCAGAACTCAGAACATCAAGGGTGGTCAGCCAGGGCAGAGGAGGTATTATGTCAGAGGCACTGTGGGCAAGGCAACAGCAGTCCTGCTGAGGGTCGTGAGCGATAGGTGCGGGACCTCTGAAGAGCCACCGCCTGATTGATCCTGGAGCCACACAAGCTGCTAATGTATAGCCATGCTGTTTCTTAGCACGTGGGTTCAGAAATGGTCCTAATGAAGATGTCAATAGCACCCAACAAAACCACTGAGCACGAGCTGAAGAGATGCTAAGCACATGAATTCAAGAAGAAAGCTGCTTCTCCGTTCCTTCCACATCACAATTCCAGGCTGTCCCTTAGCAGAGTCTCACTGGAAGGCAGCTGATAAGAGATTTGGACAAAGTAGGTTTCCAGGGTCTCTGGTCTCATTATAGAACAGATGATGGAAGAGAGAAAATAGGGGTTGGACAAATACTTTTACACATTCCTGCAACTCAAAGCTAAGAACTGAAGGCAATACAGCATGAGATGGAATGAGACTGAAGCATAGCAAATTCTTCCTGTGCTTTGACAATAGAATTGTTATCAGTAGTCAATACATATGTCCTTATTGACTTTGCAGTCAACTTTATTAGCATGAAGGAAGTGAAGCAAAACCGTATATACATCTGTATATATGTAATTTCTTTCCTAGGGATTCTTTCCATTTATTCTGGTGATGTGCCAAGGTTTTTCTTTTCTGGGGAAACTGCTTTTTTCTTCTTGTACCCATGTGACTGTTGGACAGTTCTTGGACTTCAACATCCCTGTCACCAGGAGGGTACATGAGACAAGCTTTAACAGAGAGTAGAAACACTCAGGCAGTGGTTCTCAATCTTTCTAATGCTGTGACCCTTTAATACAGTTCCTCATGTATTGGTGACCCCCCAACCCAAAATTATTTTCATTCCTGCTTAATAACTATAATTTTGCTTCTGTTATAAATCATAATGAAAATATCTAATATGTGGGATATCCAATAGGTAATCTCCAGGGGAGTCAAGACCCATAGGTTGAGAACCCCTACACTAGGGGACAGATGGCTGGTGGACTGTAGTCCTTAAAGCCATTCCCTGAAGAGGCAGGCTGTGATCTCTCTAGGAGCATCTTGAGAGAATGGGAGAAATCTGTCATGTGTATTTATCTTTTCTGTATTCACATGCTCTGCTCCGTTTTCTTCTAATGAAGGCCTTTCTTGCTTAGGTTAGCCAGGGCCTATTTCTGTTGCTTATAAGGAGAATCTAGGATGACGTGTAATCTTCATATGTATTCATGAAACATCACTTGCTTGGTGGAGATCTAGCTAGTAGAAATCCCTAAGAGAGCAACCCCTCTGACTTTCTGTCCTCACAAACAGTAGAAGCAAAATGAATTGTTGCCAACCGAGGCAGGGTGGGGGGTGGGGGTGGGGAACTTGTGATCAGGAGTTAGTCAGACCCACCCTTACTACTTGGGAATTCTAGACTGAGAAATGGAAATGCATGGACATATCTCTGGTAAAAAAGAGTTTGATGCCGTTGTATTGCTGTGGTTATTTTGATTTACTCTTAACTAAAATATCTTAGTCTTTTCAAAATCATTTAAGTAACTAAATTTTCATTTCCTGGTGATGTGAACAGTGACTACCTCAGAGTCATGCTCAGTCACTGTGTTTGAATGTACTGTACTTCTGAAATTCAATCAGAATGGGATTAAGATCAGCCATCTTAAGTCTATGTGTAGTCACGCCAGCTGCCATTTTAAAGATTTCTTTAAAACTAAATTTTATTAAAGGCTGCCAATTTGTCTTCAAAAGAGCTGCATCAAAATGTCAGATGCCTGGTTTATACACAGTTACATAAGTCATGAAAAAGATGACCAGTAAACAGCATAGAATACCGAGGCTACAGGACTGCAGCTTTGTGTGGGACACAGAATGGTATTTATGTAATACGTCTCCAGCCATTGAACATAACAAACCTCTTCAAGGCTTTGAATCCATGTGTAGTCATTTTGTACTAGAGTTTGACTAAGGGCTCTTGCAATCTGGGTCCAGAAGACAATGTTGACTTCCTGTTACAGCTTCTAATGAGAAAGCAGGCTGGCTCAGTGAAGCTCATTTAGTAAGAATTGAGTTGGCAACAATAATTATGTTTAATAACAGTCTTTAAATTAGTATAAGAAACTTGTGTTTTAATTTTTTTGCAGGCATTGATACCTTGCAGCTTTAGGAACAGGCTCATGTAGGGTGTGAGCATCATCAAAGGTACACTTGATGCATGTATGGTAACCATACAGCAGAACCCACTTTTTCTATAGTTAATAACTGCTAAAACACCACCTGTTTCTTGGTTTTAAAACCTCAAAAGCTTGTTTGTTCCTGTCCCCTCTTATCCTTTCAGACCTTCCTCAACTGTTTATCCCAACCATTCCACTTCCTATGGGTTGACTTTGACCTGAGGCCAGGGTGTGGCCTTGAACCACAGACGCTCAGCTGTTTATTATATAAAGTTGAATATGAGGTGGGGTTATTCCATACAACTGGACAAGGAGGTAGGGTTATTATGTGCTGATTAAACAAGGAGGCAGAGTTTATTATATACAGGTGTACCAAGGAGGCAAGTTTAGCTAATCTCAGTAGGTTCAGCCTCTGTAAAAGAGCGGTCTTCTTAATGTAAATGTGGGGGTTGGGTTATGGTGGGCATTTTCTTCACACACTATCAACATGCATACATGAACCAGAAACAAAGGCTTTTTCATCTTCCTTCAGGGTCTGGGGTCTGTCTTAGGACTTTATTGCTGTGAAGAGACCTCACAACCACGACAACTATTATAAAGGAAAACATTTAATTGGGGATGGCTTACAGTTTCAGAGGTGTAGCCCACTGTCATCATGGTGAGAAGCATGGTGGCATATAGGCAGACTTGGTGCTAGAGAAAGAACTGAAAGTTCTAAAATTTTATCCATAGGCAGCAGAAGGAAACTGTGTGCCACACTAGGCATAGCTTGAACATAGGAGACCTCAAAGTCTGACTTACAGTAACACACTTCCTCCAACAAGGTCACACTTACTTAAAAAAAAGTGCCACTACCTCTGGTCCAAGCATTCAAACATGAGTCTATGGGGGCCATACCTATTTAAACCACCACAGGGTCCTTAGTCATCTTATATCAACAGCAAATATTCTTCCAGGATTTCATTTTCCCAGGGCTTCCTCTGCTTTCCACACTGTATGGATTTAGATCTGAGATATCAGAGGTACCATCATCGTCTTGGATACCAGAGCATCTGGAAAAATACCAAGAGTCCAGGAGGGCCATTAGGGATAAACAAGGTATGTAGAAAAGAAAGCCTCTGAAAAATGCTGACAGGAAATCTTACAGAAATGTAGCTCCGCTGGGAGACATGAACTCTGCTGGAGGGGGAGCTCAAGGAAACAGCACTTCGAGAGGTTACTTTACAAGGGAGGCTGAACTTTTACCAAGGATTTGGGGTGCTTTGTGCTGAATCATTGTCTGAGATGCCTATTCTCTTACAGAACTAGTGACAGTCATCATTCCCAAGATGAGTCGTTACTGGTTACATGAACAGGCATTTATGAGGCATCTATATATGCATTTCCATTTCTTTTGGTCAGTTAGTCAATCCAGCTCCTTAAATGTGAGCCCTCCAAGTTTACATTGCAGGATGAAGCCACGGAGGAGTTATCCCAGAAGGAGTTACACAGAGGAGAAACCCTTACAATCCAGGTCCTTTAGGATTACTCTGTAGACACATGAGGAACTGAACTCTGCTCAGGGTTGGGATAAGACATTTTCAGAAGTGAGAACCCCTTCTCTGTGGATAGGGTCATCTGCCAGAGGGAAAGCACAGATGACCAGTCTCTGCTCTTTCAATGTTGTATCTAGTCAGGTAGTTTACTAAAACATGATGCCCTTGATTGTTTGAAAAGTGGAGAGGTACCAGAGAGGAGAGAAGGAAAGGGGACAAGAGGAGGTAGTTCCTGTGAATGTTGTCAATGGTGTGAAAAATGATTTGGGGACAGCATAACATATATAGACATGTTATAATTGTATTCTGAGCCCCCTCCTCCAAGTTTGTACCCATGTTAAAGATTCCACAAGGCTGATCATAAGCTCCGTGATTAGAGAGAGCTAGAATGTTGCAGGTTCAGAGCCAAATTATCTTGGGCCATCTTTGTCCCTCTTAATAGCCATATTACCTCCCTCTATGTGTGACTGGATATTCTTATGGCTCTTAGATAAATTTCTTTTTAAGATGTATAAATAGACCTCTAGTTTCTACCAAGCACAGGCTAGGAATGCCATCAGATAACAGCCAAGGCCTAGAGCAGAGGATTTTCTACTTCACTGTAGAGCTTGTGTTTCTGCCTATTTATTTTGAAGGTGCCTTAGTTTGTGGATTCCTTTGCTCCCGTGGTATTTGGGGGCAATTCCAATCTACATTTCCAGGCTATGGTCACTCATAGTTAGCTACTGAATAAGGTATCTCACATTTCTTTCTATGTGAGAGCAGTGTGGTGAGTCAACACAATGTGACCCATTGCTTTGTACAATTAGTATATACAAATGCATCAAAAATCAGTTCCCTCAAGGCTGGAGATACTCTTAACTAGTATTCGTGAGAACCTAGATTTGATTCTCAACATCACATAAACACACACACACACACTGAATGACAAGTTCTTTGTCTTGTAGGATGTCATAGCTTCCCTTGTAAAACTGGACTGATAATAATAATATCTATCATAGATTGTTTTATAAGGATTCAATGAGTCAATATAATATCTAGGACTTGGTAAGCACACGAAGAGTTAGCTATTATTTATCCCTTAGTTACACATGAAGAACTGATTATTAACATAGAAACTTTGCTTTGTTTCGGAGTCATCTTTGCCTTCCATAAACAATCTTGATTATTAAAAGTAATGTTTGAGGTAGATTTTAGGACAATTCTAATTTACTGCAACATACTTTTTATGTTGGGTTACTTAAAAAAGATAACTGGCCTTCGGAGCTGATTCCAAACACTATTTATTCTTGGGGGTTTTCAAGCTAGTCAGCACTAGATGAGAGACTCCCCTTCTGCACACGACTCAAACTTCATGGTACCAACTGATTTATTTTGTATTTTAGTATTTTTTTCTCCTTCTGCCTGAATTAGTCTCATATTTTGAAGTATCTTTCTAGATCTATATGGTCAAAATTTGTTTTAAATAATGAATGCTTTAGCTTGTGTGTTCCAATTTGAGCTAATGAAAAGACCCTATGGTGTAGTTTAAAAAAAAATTATTTAAGTGTTCTAGCCAGTTTGCCTGCATCTAGTGACTGATGTCTCTCCTTAAGTTGATCAGTGATTCTGTGCAAGCTCTTCAAACCCTCTGAACTTGGCTTCATATGGAGTATGAAGATAATTGAAAGAATTAAAAGATATGAAGCAAGTGTGAAGTGCCTGGATCAAAGAAGATGCTGGATAAATGTTGGTGCACAGTGCACTGAATGCGCATCCTCCCTGCTGGTAAACCAACTTTGCAATTACTCACTCTCTTGGGTTTTTAATGAATCTAATGTTTGGTATGTGATAACTTTTGACTAGTCCTGAATTTTGGTTTGGTTCTCAAGACCACTTTTGATGACCATTGTTAACTTTTATGCTAATGATGTTTAATCAATGATGAATCACATTATGATAACGATCCCATAATTGGATCGGTGATATTTTCCAGTGATGTAATGGGCTTCCTACTTCGTGTAGGTACACTGTGTGATTCTTTCACAATTATAAATACCTGGCTTTCCATTTCATAGTATGTATCCCATCATCAGATGTTGCATTATGATGCTCCCAGAGTGCTTATTAGAAGTGTAGGTACCCAGAGCCCACCCAGAATGAGATTCGTTTTTTAATCTGAGAAGGGATTGGGATATACATTTTAAACATGCACTAGGGAATGACACAAGTTGTTCTGATGCAGGTGTTGTAGGGATCAAACTTTGAGAAGCAGCTGTTGAGTCGCTATAAGCTACTCTGCTGGTGTGTCCCATCTGCCTCTGCACAGGAATGTTAACCCTGGCTGAGTGCTGGAAAGACTTCAGGGCATGATGAGCTTCTCAGATTTGATGATGAGTCACGTGCATATTTATTTCTTTAGTGGGAAATGTTTATAAACTGTTGTTAGGAACTATGTTGTTCAGTAATTGTGATTGCAGGTTCTCCTCAAATAACCATGGTTTTATTAGCACTGAATATTATCTAAGTTTCCAGAACCAGGCAGGGCATCTCTAATGATCAAGTCTTAAGTCCAGTCAGAAAGCTGTTGGTGCTATACCACTACCGTACCTGTAAAGTTATCATGCCGTGCTGGCCATTGATGCAGTTCCTAGGTGTCATAGCTGGGTAGGACTGTTGGTTGCCTCCTTCCTTTGGAAGCTAGTTGTTGATGGAGAGATAATTACAGAAGAAGGTAGGAGGAGGGTAAAGGGGGGATAGTAGAATACAAATGATCTTATACGTTTTTATCGTTAATAGTTTGGTTTTACAACAGGCAGAGCTTCATGCCACATACGAGTATAGTGCATGCTGCTTTGGATATCTTACCTCTTCAACTGTCCTCCAGTTGGTTTACTTCTTTATTGAGTACAAGTTTGAGAAAGCATGCTATGGCCCTTGAGTGGCCCTTACTCAGTAGCTAATAATTTTGATTTATCGGGCCTTGTCTGTATTGAAAGTTATCTGTGAAGGTCCACAGTCAAGAGTTCAGCTTCATTTAGATAACTCAGAGAACATTCATGGGTACCTAAATAGTCTTTCTTGCGAGGGAATTCTATTAATATCTCTTAGCCTTCTTTTTCTACGTCTGAGGATATTGTAATTCTGTTGTACCCCAAGCCTGCTATAAAGTCGTATTTTTTTTTTCCTTACCAGGAAATACAATCTGAACAAACTGGCTTCCTGTGCATGGTGGATAAGTGGGCACACTGACCTCCACTCTTAGTTTATTTAATTGGACTTTGTTATCTTCCCATTTAATGGAAACTACACATACCCATAATTACTTATGTACCTTATCTCCTCAGCTTTTCTCTTGACAGAACTATCTAATATCACCCCAGCTCTAGCACTACCACCAACGCTTGACTATGCAATTGTAAAAGTCTTTTTCTTTTCTTTCTTTTTTTTTTTTTTATATCCAGTAGGCTTCTACATTGTTCCAGCCATGTGTTTGCTGATGATGCATTCCTTTCTCTGGGTGGACACTCCCCGTTACAATCTTTAATCTTGAGTATCTCTGAACAACTCAGTAGTCTGGGTTTTCATGTTGTATGACACTCAGGGGACAGAAGTGGGAGCTTGTAGGCTTAGAGTTTAAAAACCTACCTAAGTGCTTTGTCCTCCCTTCCAGCTCACCACCCATCAGAGATAGTGGAAAGGAAAAGTTAATAGGGCAAAGGGAAATATGGGTTTGTTTAGAGATATTTTTTGGGGGGTATTCCAATATTTGTTGTCAGAATGTCAGCAGTTCAGTTCACACAAGTCAGCAGCAGTAGCTCCATCCACTCACAAACACCATTTACAAATCAGCAGCAGCAGTTTGATCCAGAAGAAACCATGAGGCTCTGCCAATTACTTGAATCCACAGAAGCAGCAAGAAGCCACTAGAATATTGTGGGAAGTTCTTTGGTGCATTTCTCTCTATGGAGTCACAACAAGCAATGATCAGCAAAGAAAGACAAGGCAAACCAATACCACAACATCATCAGTGAAGACTAGTGTAAGAAAAACCCAACAAAGACCAGCAAAGAGTGTCAAGGTGAACCAATGCCAGAGCGTTGTACACTGTTGGGTTATACGAGTATCCTTTCACGTGTCCTTTCAAATATCTGCTCTGGCAAAACATCACATGCCCCTTCTCCAAGCAGCTTCCCGAAAAACAATATATGTCTGTTCTCAGCAAAACATCCTTCCACAGGTCTGCATCAGGAAAACATCTTCTCACATGTCTGCTTCAGCAACACATCCTCTCACAAGACAGTTTCCAGTAGAACATCATTTGCTACAACTGAGTCTTCAGAGAAACCAGAAATTTCCCCTTCAGACACTGGCATGGACAAGTGTCTCTCCTGGATAGGCCCCATTCCTTGGGTTCCTTTTGCTCTTCACATTTGTGACGAATGAATGTTTCCCATGACAAGTCCATCATTGTTTCTTACACTGCTAGCTTCCCTGCTGGGAAAGACGACATGACACGCTGACTGTGGAGATGGAGAAGTACTTTTTGTGTTTACCCACACTCCTCTAACTGCTCTGTGCTCTTGCCTCAAAGCTTACCCAGAATGAGGGGCTGTGTGCTGTGGTGCTGGGCTCTAGAATAGAATGGGCAAATATGGCAGTGTGCAAGCTAACCATAGCAGATGGCTGAAAAGTTTCCTTTAGAATCAGATGAGCAGCTATTTCTTCTGGTGCATTTTCATTACCATTTTATTCTCATTGTTTGGCTAGAAAAGTCTGTCCTTGTATTAACTTATCATGTGTTAGAATCATCTTGCTTCTAACATTTGAAACAAAGAGTTACTCATTACCCCGATTTAAAATATACTGACTATGGTCCCATGTGTGACTGTCAACTCTATCACATGGAGATGACTTCTGTGCTGGAGAAGTAAATTCTCACCTTACCCCAAAACAAGACCTAAAAACAAAAGTTGATTAGAAATTAAAAGCTCAGAAATTTAAAAGAAGTTATTACTTCTCTGGAATTTTTGGAGGCATCAGGGAAGCCAAATACATTTCAAATAAAATTTTCTTATGCTGGGCCTGGAAGCCTTGAAGCCAAGCCCTATCTTTTAATTGTTCAGAAATGGTTCCCTTCAAGCCTACCATTGTTCATGCAAAATATAGTGCATCAAGCTGTCGGCAAATTGGATTCGAGTGGCTCTTAGTGTGGTTTGAGAAAATGTTCACGCCAGCCAGAGTAGAATTCTCCCAGGTTATTGCTGTCAGTAGCAGCACTTCCTTCATTATTGTCCCCTCGTCGTCACCTCGTCCTTCAGTATGGTTCTGGTCGTCATTGTTGATCAAGTTCATATGTGTCAGAAATGGCTTGATATCATGTGTTTGACCCATTCCAGATCAGTAATTTTAGCATCACAAGATGGTCATCTTACTCTGTTCTCTGCTTTCTGGGGTTGGGGGAGGGGGGAGGGTATAAACAGAAGAAATTATTTTCAAGCAAATCTCCTTTGGGATAGGTGGACAATAGAAAGATAATGGGCATCAACTGGAAGTTAAAACAAAATGCCTCTCCTCTATTCACAGATCTCTGGTTAGCAGTAAAGGAGTGCTCATGCTGCAGGAAAAGGCCATCACAGGTAATTTTGTGAACCCAGTCATAGTCTTTCTATTGTTGAGAGCCGTGCGGAGAACCTGATTATTCCTCAAAGAACTGTCATTTTCCCAAGAGCTGACATTTTCAGCCTCTTGAAGAGCACCAACCACTGTTATCACAACTCTAACTTAAGTGATCAATCAAGGGGTTGAGATATTAGAGCTGGAATATATAATTTCATAGGGGATAATTTAGCAAAATTCACCTTGAACGGAAGCATCTTCAGCCAGCCCTGTTTAAACAAGGCGGTCACTTGTCTGCTGTCCTTGGTACTGCCCGTTGCTCTCTACACGCACACCACCCTTGTCTCCAGCCAGAGGAAATTGAAAATGAAAAGAGGGAGATGACATGTGGGAAGGCTGAGCTTCAATGGTTCACTGGAAGGAGTGTCTATGCCCAGGCCAGCGCCCACTAAAAAGATTCATGTAGAGAGCGATGGCTTTACAGCTCCAGAAATGCAGCCTATCTGGGCTTACCTGTACATACTCACAGGCAACTTTTTCTTCCACAGGTAAAATACTCATACCCTCTTGAAAGGTAAATCTTTTAAAAGAAAGATGCATTTGTCTTGTGTGTGTGTGTGTGTGTGTGTGTGTGTGTGTGTATGCATATACACAAACATATGTATACATATATATGTATACACACATACATATATATGTATGTATTTTGCCTGAATATGTGTCTATGTGCACTGTGTACTTATCTTATGCCCATGGAAACTAGGAAAGGAGCACAAATTCCCTGCAACTGGTATAGATAGTTGTGAGTACCACGTGGGTACTGGGAACTAAACCCAGGTCTGCTGCAAGATTGCTTTTAACTGCCAGGTCATTTCTTCAGCCCTGGAAGGTAAATTTATAAATAACATGGTGATGTCAGATTTTTTTTTTTTTTACTATAGCCAACCTTTGGCATTTTCTCTTTCCCCACCCCACTTGTATTCTATGTTCTGGAAGACAAACTTTCTTTTGGACGAGGAGCTATTGGAGAAGCTGGCCTGCCTCCTCTCACTATGCTCCAACTCTAGGCTGGAACGGAGGGCGGGGGAAGCTATATTTGGATCCCCAATCAAGTGAAAGAAACTGCTTACATGTTGACTTCTGTTGCTGGTGGTGATGAAAATGATGTTGAGGCTAAGAGGGATGTTGGTGACAAAGGTCCCACAGTTGGAGGCATATGTGTGGTTAGAGTTCATGACGATTGGCTTTTTCTCTCATCACAGGGAATAGGAATCAGAGTCTAGTTAAAAAGATCAGGCTTGTTATGTAATTATATTAGGTAATTACAGGAACCAAAGCGTGGAAGTCATTTGAAGCAACTTGAGAGAAAGGAAGGGCGAGGAAAGAAAATATTTACACAGTATTTATCGTCTGCTAAGATTTGTGTTCTTCCCCCAATTAATCATAATAACGAGTTGGAGATTGGTGTGAATTCTATTTTATAAACAGGAAGTGTGAGCTGTAATTTAAACTTGACATTTGTGAGTTTCCCGGTCATGTACTTCACAGGAGTCTGACTGAACACAAATATCAATGTGGAGAAAGCCTCGTGAAACAGATCATCTCAGGTCCTTCATCTCTTGATTGATTTGGGTGACCCATACCTAAGCAATTCATGATGTTCCCATTGGCCTTGGGCAGTGACTGGGAACCCATCACATGGGCCACAGAGAGAGGTCTGGTTGGACATTATTAGAAAAATGCTTCCCTGTCTTTGCACATGATGCTCAGGGTTGGTACACTATGCAGACAGGAGTTCTGAAACCAAAGGAGTCATTGGTCACCTGAGGAAAACCATCTCGGAGTTCACTGACACTACAGAAGGTAAAGGAAGGATTCCCTAACAGTTTTCTTTTATGATACGGCTAGGCTCTTGATTAAACTTACTATATTCCTGGATTTATATAATGTGTACCAAATTTCCACACTATCTCTTCACCCAACACTCATAAAAATTTTTAAGTGATAAAAGCTGTGACTCTAAGCTATAACTTTGACTTCAGTATCCAGTTCTTTCCTGCAGGCGCCAGTGTGCTCCTAAGTGGTTAAAACAGTTAAATTTTGTGCATGATGCATTAGAAAGTTACTTTGGGGTTTTTAATTTTTTAAACCAGGGAATTAAATCAAACAATGGTAAAAAGATGACCATGGTGTTTAAGATAAAAATGGAAAAGGATAAAAAAAAAAAAAAGGAGTCGAGGAATCATCTTAGAGCAACCATTGCAATGTTTTAGAAGGTTGGTACGGTCACTTTGGGCATGTCTTTGACAGATGTGTGTTTAAGCACCTACTCTGTGGTAAGTATGTAGAATGTGGAGTGACAAAATTGCCATGCTGCCTTTACAGAGTTTAGTCAGTTGGGAGCAAGGGTTGATAAATGGCCCAAGAGGCACAATCTGCCTTTGCATGGTTTTGTAAATAAAGTATTACTGCAACATGACCATATCTATTCCTGACTACATTACCTATGACTCCTTATCTACTACACTGCTAAGAGTTTACCACAGAGAGTGTATCCATTACCCATCTTAAATACTATTGGGACCCTCACAGGAAAAGTTTGCTCACTTAGGAGAGGGATACCATTCCCATAAGATCACAGTTTCTAAATCTTGTGTGATGCAGCCTATGTGATAATGATTATGATTGCTATGGATGTGATCAGATGTGATTACTGACAGTCTTGGGGAAAGCTGAGTTAGAGAAACTAATGGGATTAGAGGTAACACATGAACCATGATGTCTGATGAGCAGGAGCTAGCAGTACAAGTGCTACAGGAAACTACCATGCTTGTGAGGTCCTGTGAGGGGAAAGAGATGCTGGTATAGGCTAAAGAGTTGAGAGAAGGAGGGTGTGGCTACATCAGAGCGAAGGAGTAGGAGAGTGACAAGATGAGAGGTGAGAGACCAAGCAAGATCATAATGGACCATACAGGTCTTAGCTTTCAGTTTAGAATTTTCCTACATGCAATGCAAAGATATTTTATTATGCCAAGTTTCACTTGTATGCTTACCATCACTGAATGATCTACATGTCTATCATCTATCTATCATCTATCTATCATCTATCTATCTATCTATCTATCTATCTATCTATCTATCTATCATCTATCTATGCATGTATGTTTGTATGTATACATCAATCAGTCATCTATCCACTATGTATGTATCATATATGTATCTATCATCTATGTATCTATGTATTTATCTATCATCAATATATCTATGTATTTATGTATCTATCTTTGATATATCTATGTATCTATTGTCTGTCTGTCTGTTTATTCATCTATCATCTTTCCTTCTAACTTGATAATCGCACTGAGACATGATATTTTAGGTGTTCCAAAGAGGTTCTGAAACTCAAACTTGACATTTCTTCAAGACAAAATGAAACGAATGTCAGTAGTAGAGATAACACCTCCTTAGAATGATGTTTCAAAACTGCCTTGAATCCTTCATCACTCATTTCCTTCCTTCCCTTTTCCATTAACTTTGCCTATCATTGCACATCGACAGTCTCTATTAACTGAACAAAAGGTGCAATGGCACAATTTCTTGTTATTTTTATCTTGTTACTTTTGACTTACTATGATTTACCATTTTAGATAAACTGACCTCAGGCATGTCCCTGGCTATAGCAATTGCTCTAAATGTAACTGGTTGCTGTTACAAATTTAATAACACTTTATTTTAAAACTTCACAAGGAAGATTTATTTTACAGAGTCACTACCGTACTTACATGTACCTTGCATAATTAATCCCAAACATTAGTGTTCTATAAATTGAGCCTTGATCTCTCTAGCAGGACATTTCTGGGAGATAAGTCATTAAGCTAATAGCTTCCCTATAGAGTGAGTTGTCATCATCTGCTGTCTGTCTGTCTGTCTGTCTGTCTGTCTGTCTGTCTTCAATACAATGATTGCTAAGACCAAGACAAACTTCCCATTTAGAAGTGGAGCAGATGTTTGGGCCTTCCTTGCCACCATAATGTTCTATATTTGGAGACATGTCACTTTGCTTTTAGGAGTTACTTTAACCACATTGAAGAAATGTTATCACATATAGATAATTTTTTTCTAATTTTCCTTGCTGTTGTGACAAAGTTCCAGAGTAAGGATAATATAAGCACAATATATGGTCTGTAATTTATCTTTGACTCTTTCAAAATAAATGGAACATCTTCTGTTCTGAAGGCTTGGCAAAGCAATTTGAATTTAAACTTGTTAGCTAATGTTGTCATGGATAATCACATAGCCTTTCCTTTCTTCTTAGCTAGCCAAGGGGAAATTCATACTATAGCAAATTATTTCAATTGCACATTCATAGAATAGTCTACCATTAGGCTGAAGGAAAACTATTTGGATTGCTGGACGAGATCATTTGGAATTTGGGACATGTTCCATTGCCTGGGTTGGTGATCTAAGTTTCTGACCGAAGTGTCGCTTATGGGAATTAACAACCATTTCTGTTTCTCTCTTGGTAATTGCTTGTCCTGCAGTTGGCCGATGTATCTTGCTTAGAAACATAAGCGTTTCTGTGCAGTCACAGTCTTGACCCATAAGAAAGTTGTCCTTCAACAAGGGAAATGGGACAGGGAAACTGTGGTCTCATTAAAGAATACATATTTTGTACAACCTCTGGATTCAAAAGCTCATCAACAATAAAATATAGATCTTCTAGGTAAATGTTCCACAACTCTACTTTATCCTCTTTTGGTCCAAAAGGGGAGACTGAGAAAATAGGAAAGCAGCCATCAGAGCCAGTAACACTCCTAGCTCTATTAGGTACTCATGGCTCTGCCTGTGTTTACGATCATTACAGTGGGTTTGTGGTGTTCTTTGGTTGAACGTAAACAATTCCAAAGAGTTTTGATATACAGCTAGACCACTGGGACATGATGAAACTATATTAGCATCCCAGCTTCATGATCATGTTTGACTGAATAAGATAGAGATGTAAATGTCCAAGGCATAGTGAGGTACTATCACCATATTCTGATATTAATCTCAGCATCCCATTTTCACCATTCATTAGATAAGATTATGAAGATACCATACCACAGAATAAACCTTTCTTCCGAACAGCATTCTAGCACCACAAACACTTGTTCCCAATGTCCTCCAGTCACCCAACAGAAAGCCCAATTCCATACTATGATCTTAGAACACTCTCACTGTGACTCTGTCACTCCTTTTGGTGACCATTCTTCCCTGTTGCCATAAGGCAAGATACTCAACCTTATCCAACCACAGCCATGTTCCTGTTGCTATTTGGCTGCAGGCTGTGACATCCTTTTTCACTGGTTCACATATCAGCATTTCCTGTCATCTCATTCACCTTATTAAAGAAGCAGGAATCGAGGAATTGGGTCTGATGCACCTGTTGACTTCCTTTCAAGGCCATGCTCCATGATTTTACTGCAGAAGTAGCTCTCACTAACACTCCCTTTTCTGGTTCTTCAGAGCAACATTGGTGATTTAAGCTGTGAGCATCTCCTATATTTTACAGGTGTGGTTGTCTCTAAGTGGGCCTCCTTGGAGCTACCTAGTTCTCTCTCTAATCTATTTTCCAAACTGTGGCCATGTGAAAAGGCCACTCCTTTTTCACTAGAAAACTTTAAAAAGTCATTTTGTTGTTGCAGGCTCTTCAGTGGTCCTTAATTCTCTTAAGGTAAAGACAATAACTCGCCACGGCTCACTTATATCATCATCATCATCATCATCATCATCATCATCATCATCATCATCAGTCTGGATAATCTTTACTTATTTTTTATTTTTAGGCAGGGCCTCATGTAACTTAGCCTGGCCTTGAAATGAACATATATCTGAGGATACTTACATCTGTTGAACTTCTCATCTTCCTGCTTCTGTGTCCTAAGTGCTGTGACTATAGGCATGCACCATCACTTCTGGCTTATGTGGTGCTGAGGATTGAACCCTGGAGCTTACCAGCTAAGCACTCTATCAGTTGAGCTGTGTCCCTGCCCCAGCTATTTACTTTTGCCTCATCTAGTGCTACTCTTTACCTCTTTCTATTCCAGCTGTTCTGGCTGAATTTCTTTTTCCTGACTACCAACCATATGTTCCTACGATCACAGGGACTCTACACATGCCTTCTGACTGGACATTCACTCTCCTCCAGCTTCAGTAAGTTAACAATTATCCACATTTCAAATCAGTTCCATTGCATGATGGGATATCCTTTTTCAACTGACCTGGGTAAGCCACTTCCTCTTACTTGTATCTTATAGTCCTATGTAGTTCTCTGTATTAACACTTTCCAAATTCATGGCAGTTTCATTCTTTCATCTTTTTTTCTCTTGAACTTAAGATGTGCTATAATGTGCCTCTTGTATTAAGTAATACTCATTTTATCCTTGTGCTTACTAAGTGTTTGATAAATATTTGCGGGGTGAGGTGCTACTTCTGTTCTGCTATAGCCGAGTCTTCTCATTTAGCATCTGCTCTAGTTGCCACAGCAAAGTAACACGGATTGGGTGAGATGTATTTTCTCACTGGGGTCAAGAAGCCCAAGGTCAAGGTACTGTTGGGATTGGATTCTGATGAGAGTGTTCTTCTTAGATTATAGATGGTGGCTTTGCTATGCTGCTGCATGGTTTTTTTTCTCTGGTTGCTTCTCTCGAGAAAGAACTCATGTATGTTGGCATCTCTCCCTCTCTCTCTTTCCTTGTCTTTTTACTTAAGTATTTAGTTTTGGAACTTGGGATCTTCCTTTTGTTATAAACCACCAGTGTTCTTAGACTAGGGCCTACAGTTATCACACCATTTAACCATAATCACCATCCAATGAATCAAGGACGAATCAATGTAACATTGGTAGTTAAGGCTTTGGCATATTTGTGGTGAATCCAGTTCACTTGATAGAATTAACCTTGAGATTCCTCATCTATAACAAAGATAATCAGGTAAGCCTGCTTCCTGGGATATGTTATATGGGATGAGTGAGGTTCTGAATGGGAAATCCCATTGGAATGCAAAGATTTCCCCTTTATTGAAAACAGACTTTTGAAAATAATATATCCTGATTATTTCTTCTCCCTCCACTACTCCCAGTTCCTCCCATATCCCCTCCCATCCAGATTTACTCTTTACTGTGTCTCATTAGAAAACAGGCTTCTAAGGGGTAATAACACTAAACTAGAAGCCATAATAAATAGGTAAAGAGCCTGTATGGTTATGGATATATATATATAACAAAAACCAAAACAAAAAGGCCCTGACATGACATTTTTAAACAAGGAACCTCCAAAGATGCCATAGAGTTTATTTTCTTTTGGATATTTACTGTGCAGGATTCTTTCTCCAGTAAGATTCCTTTAGAGAAAGCTAAATTTTCATTTATAAGTGGCTATCACTTGGAAATAACTTCTGGATTAGGGATAGGGGATTGTGTCCCCTTCTCTTCTGAACTCTAAGACCCCATCTGGTGCAGACTCATGGGGACCTTGTTCGTATGCGCTCATACTGTAGATTTAGAGGGCCTTATTTCTTTGATGTCCTCCATTCCCTCTGGCTCTTTCATTCTTTCCACCTCCTCTTCCTCAGGGTTTCCTGAACCCCGTGGGGAAAGGATTTGATATAAAAATCCCACTTAGGGCTGAGAGTTCCAAGGTATCTCACTGTCTGCACCTTGTCTGGCTGTGGGTCTCTATTTAGTCACATCTGCTGCTGGAGGAATCTTTTCTGATGATGATCTTGATCTCTGAGTAGAGCCACTATATCATTAAGAGCCACTTTACTGACATGCTCTTTTAGTAGGGCACTAGTGTTTGGTTTTACTGTAGCTTCCTGAGCTATTTAATCTTGGATTCTTGGTCACTCAAGCAATATTGGATATGGGTTCCAGCTCATGGAGTGGGCCTGAAGTCAAACCAGATGTTGGTTGGTTGCTCCCATGACCTTTATGCCCCCATTACAGTAGCATATCTTGCAAGCAGGATGCCACTGTAGATCAAAGCATTTATAGCTGGTTTTGTGTTTATGTTCCTCCTTTGGTAACAAGCAGATTACCTTCTGGTATCATGAACTCTGGCCTTCTATATAGATACCATATAGACACCATCTTGATTTCTCTATGTTCAATGTGTTGTATAGGTGTTTTCTTCAACAACAGAGCCTTAGTGTCAGCTTTTGGAGAGCAATTTCCAGACTTAGAAACACCCTGGGTTTCTTGAGGGTTCCCATAGGACACTTCGGGGTGACAACTCGATTATATTTACCTCCAAGTGCAACGACTTTGCTTTTGGAAGAGGACAGGAGTTCACCCTCACCAAGGAGGATTGAGATCAATTTCCTCTATGTTGGGTAAAGGGAGGTTTTGGTTAATAATTAGAATCATTTTTTCCTGATCATGAAATGGACTTAGAATCATTAGTTCGTGTCTTGAATGGCTTCTTAAGGACAGTCTGTGGATTTCAACTCTGGACCAGGTATCTTCCACTTTCCTCCAACTTCAAGGTTGTTCTTTGTGTTGTTACTTAATATTTTTATTTAATTGACAATGGGCCTGAGTAAATCTCTGACCATGTATATTAGAAGTTACTGAAAGAGCCAGGTAGTAAGTCAATATGTTTAGCTTTGCAAGACATGTGACTTTTTCTTTTTCATCTATGGAACCCTGCTGTCACAGCATGGGAGTATCTGAGACAAATGGACTGTATGCAGCTGAGTTCCAGTAAAACTGTATTAATAAAGGGCAAACTATAGCTTTCATGTGCCATGAAAGAGTATTCTTCTGGATGCAAATAAAGCATTTAAATATGTAAAATCCATTTCACTTTGGTGAACAAAACAAAAAATAGCCAGTGGGCCTACGATTGCCATGAAGGCCACAGCTTGCCAATCTCTTAGATGTACCATTAATTTAAAAAGAGAAATGCATTAATTTCCTGGTATCCTTGGACCAATGAACTGCACTGATGGTTTTTTCAGGACTGGTTGGAAAAATCTCCTCCTATCTAATTTCACTTGCTGGCCAGGCAGAACATTTACTTTATTGTTTCCATAAGTTTCATTTTACTGCTGGCTCTGAAAAAAATCATTTATCCATTTGCCAGGTTACAGCAGCTGATGCTAAGGCTCTTGAGCCAGATCTAGCCTGTTCTACACTCTCCCTGCTTCTGGCCAGCCTTAATTCTGCCATAGTCTCTAGGTCCCTCAGGTGCTGTCAATGCCAAGACTCAACCTGTAAACCAGCCCATTTCAGTAAACATTTCCAGTCTCCAGATTTTAAAACCACCCCAGTGTCATGTTTAGATTCAATTATAAAGCACACACTTGTACATCAAAGAGGAGATAAAATCTGACTGATGTTATGCTGATGGTCATAGGTCACTTGGCAAGAATGACTTGATCTTATTCTGAGATTGTGGCAAATGACACTGTTACACTTTCCCAGGGATCCTCAAATTGTGACAAATGAAGGTCTCTTTAAATGTTAGGACATATGTTAGTATAATTCGACCATGGGTGTTTTTAGTGAGGGTAAATCATTATGTGAAGAGAAGTGTATAGGGGCCCAAGAGCTGGCTAAGTTCTTAAGAGCATTTCCTGTTCCTGCAAGAGACTTGGATTTAGTTCCTACCACCCACACTGGGTGGCTCTCTTCTGGCATCCATGGGTACTTTCATGTACATACATGGTGGCATACATACATACACTCAGGCAAACACTCATAAAATAAAAATTTGTTTGAAAAATTGTATGTGGAACTATAAACTTTGAGTTTTTTTTTGGCTGCAGAATTATTAACCCTTAGGTTGGGGTTAGGGGTAGGACTAGGGCTAGGGCTTGGGTTAGGGCTAGGGCTAGGGTTGGGGCTAGGGCTAGGGTTAGGGCTAGGGTTAGAGTTATGGTTAGGGTACCCAAACTTTTCTCTCTCTAGTATGACACTGGCTAGGAAATGTCACAGCTATCAAGATATGACTACTCCTGAAAGCATTGATTATTAATTTAACAATATCTAGGCTCACCTTAAGGACAAGCCTCCAGGCATACCTATGTGGTATTATTTAAATTTGGTTGAAATCTGGGCATGCCTATGAGTTGTAATGTAACCTGACTACATTAATTGAGATTAAAAACAAACTATACCAAGAGTGAGAAGCACTGAGAGTGACAATGCCTTCCCGGCTTCTTGGACTGGATAGAAAGGAGAAATCGAGCTGAGTACAAGCATTCATGGTTTTAGGCTTCTTGGCTATGGTACAACACAAGCAGGCGCTTCCAGCTCCTTGTGCCTTGACTTTGCTCACATGTAGGATTACAATCTAGATCTTGATGTGTGATCTGAAATAACCCTTTTCTCCCTGGAATTGCTCTTCTCAGGGTATTTTTATCACAGCAACAGGGTCACTGAGATACCACATGTGTGTTCTCTTATGGCAGAAAGTATACAATAGCTTCTATCTGGCCAAGGAGAGTCAGAATATTCTGGCTATAACATGTTCATTTTGAAGGTCTAATTCCACGATCATCATGAGAAAAACTCCCAAGTTTCACTCATTGATCAATATTTAAGGATTATTTTCCACACATAAAAGAACTAATCAGATAGCTGCATATCCATATTCTGATTCCTTAAAAGGGTCAATTTGTGTTAAGATGGGGTGTCCACTACAACAGCTTCTTGTACTCTTTCCATTTATTAGCACCTCTTCTTCCTTATACAATAAGTATTTGATTATCTACCAAGCACAATACAATACAAGTCCTTACTTATAGATGTGAGGATTAAAATAAAAGAAGAAGAATGACAAAGGTCCACTTAAAAATAGCATGCAGATATATTTGTGGAGTATATATATATCTTTATATTTTTAGTGTGAAAAAAACCCAAACAAACAACAGAGTAGAGGGGTGGACCAGCTGCCTTAAGACTAGTGAGCCAATGATTGATGTTTTGAGGCAAGGTAGGATCTGGAAAACTCTAGAAGGGGCATGTGAACTGGGCTGCCAAGGATGAGTGTGTCATCAGGGAAACAATGGGAAGTAACATTTGGGCAAAGTAGAAAGCAGCGGCATCCCGACATCCCCAAAGCATGATTTTTCTTTCCACAGTGGAGCTCATAATAACCTAACTTGACTGATAATTCCTGTCTCATTCTTTATCTCTTCTTCTTTGTTATGCCTTTCTAGGCTGGGCTGGTATGCAATGAGTTTGGATAAATAACTAATGGGTAATGGGAGATATATACTAAATGAAGGAATGGGCTTGAAAGAGAAACTGTTTGCAATTTGTGGTAGTATACAGACTTTTAAACAGAAGCAAGCCATTGTAAGAAATACTGGAGTGGTTGTGGCCACAATCTTATAGCTTATGTGGAAGTTAGAAGTTAGAAGCTAGGTTTTAGCATGTCACTGAGGATGCCATGTTGGTCATTCAGTCTGCCTCTCACAGCGCACTGCAGCCCTTTCAGGTGCTATGTGTTTCCTGATAGAGAATAGGTACTTGCCCCATTCCATCTCTGATAACAGCATCTTGTATCTCCCTCGATCCTCCAGGGAAGTGCTTGAAATCACTTAGCATCAGAGAAATTTGGCCAACGTGGCAGATGGATAGGAACAACACTTCTGCTTGTCCTGAGGTTGAAAATGAGGTAGGTTGCCATCACGCTGAGCAGGAATGGGAAAAACAGAAGCCCACAGGAAGGATTCTGGGTAAGCTGCCAAGACATGTTTCAGGCAGGGCCAGGAGAGTACCAGAGACCTGAGCCAGGAGCAGGAAGTGCTAAGTAGATACAAGGTTTCCTGCAGAACCCTGGCAGTTGGAAGGAAGACTGTCACCAAAAAGTGTCCTTTGCTCACAGCACAGGGAATTTGTTCCTTGCCTGGTCCAAAGCTTCTTTGCTTGGAGCTATAATTGAAATGAAGACATCAAGAGACAGCCACTTGGTAACATTTCTGTTGACCAAATCAATATCGCAAAACTGTTTCCAGATTTCCAGAAGACAGCATGGAGAATTGGGTCTCTGATAGACCTGGCTCCAGTCCAGTTGCCCACCCCTCCCTTATACCTGTGGTTTTAGGCTAGCCATCGAACTGACCAGACCTCAATTTTCTAATGTATAAGAGAAGGAGGAGAGACTGGCTAAATCACTTCGAAAACTGCTTTCATACTGCAATGAAAAACATTATGATTATGTGTATATGCTCTAAAGAAATTATCAGATTTCAAATGATAGAAATATTCAGATTACTGCTAGTCAGCACGACAATTATCGCAACGCATTTGGGAAGCAATTCGACAGTCTATGTCAAGAGTTTAAAATCGTTTTTATCTAAGGAACTAGTCAGTACTTTTCCTCTAGCAAACAAACCTGTGAGTGTTCTGAAATCCATAAAGAAGAAAAAAAGATGTTTCTTCTACTATTATTTTTTAAAAGTAAAAAAACAATTCAGGATGTTGTTTAACTCACCATCCATAAAATGGATTAGTTTTTAGTCATAAAAGTGAATATCAAACCATGTAAATGATGTTTTTAAGTCAGTTTAACATTAAATAGGGAAATTATTGAAGTATATGGAGAAATGTTTGTTATAACATTTAGTTCAGAGAAAAACAAGATTCCAAGTTACATAAAGAATATGATTTTGATTATGTAAAAAGACATAAGCAAGCTGGAGAAATATTAATTTTAAATGTTTGGGGACTATTGATTTAATTTCATTTCTCTTTGTTCTCTTCTAATATTCTATAATAAGCTTTCATTACAATAAAAATTGAAATAACTCAAGTTTACGATTATTAGTTGGCCATATATATTAAGAAGCTGTCAGAAAAATGGAAATAACCACAATTATTGAGCGTCATTTGTTACATAAAGTGAAATCATGTAGTGCATAGTTCAGTGGTTGATACATTACTCGGAAGATGACTGTATCCACAGTCAGAGGCTCTAGATTCAAATACCTCACATATTCTATCTGCATGGTTTTCAACACTGACTCTCAGGAGTGTCCTACATCAAGTAGACATCCAATCACCATTTGCCAGAAACCTGTGTTTGTAATATAAGCAGTCATGGTTCTGTTTGAAACCAAATATGATTCACAGTAATAAAATTTGTACACATCAGTGGGTATCACTGGTTTTCTGAAGTTGACCAGTAAATGTGTATCAGTCAGTAAGATGTGGTCCCTCTAGGGACAGGAAACTGCTAACCCACAGCTGGGACTCAGATGAGGTTATTTATGCAGGGGAGTGATTCGGTGGCACACCATAACAAAATGGCACAGTCAGAGGGACTGTGTTCAGAATCTATATTGGTCTTCTATTCACTCTGTGGTCATAGAAAGGTTGTTTGCTCTGGATGCACCTCCATTTTATGTAGCTTTAAGTTGATATTCTATTACCTACTCCTCTTTTTTTCATTTAGCCCAGGCTGGACTCAAACTTGCCAAATAGCTGAGGATGAACTTGAACTTCAAATCCTCCTGTCTCTACATCCCCAGTGCTGGTCCTACAGGTGGACCATACCTGGCTCTCTTCTTTTCTTTCCAAGAGGATATGGTTAGAGACAAGTTTTGTAAAGGATACAGCAAAGCGTGAAGCCATCTCATCGACCCCAAACTACCGAATGTCTCTTCTCAACATGGATGAGTAAATTCTGAAAACAAACCTTGAGCCCCATGCTCTTTCATCTAAGCTGTAGGAACTGTATTGGGAAAGATGTTCTCTCTGCTGTCTGTGGGTCAGGTCACCCATCAGTTTTTCACTGTTGCTGTTTTTCAGCCCCTGGGCATATTGGATCATGAGGGAGGGGACGAGGGATCACAGCCAATTGAAGAATGGTCCTCCTACAACTTTGTTGTGCACCTTTCTCTTTCCTGCCCCATCATTTCCCTTCAACAGGAGAGCAGATGTACTCATGGCATAGGGAAGTTGGGATGCTGCAGTGGCCTCTGGGAAATAGGATGCTCTGAAACCCTTATTGGCCAGGGACTTCTGTCATCTTGTCCAGAGGGAGGAAATGAAGGGAAAGAGCCAAATAATAAATTGCTTTCAGGGAATGCCAGAGAGATGCAGGGATAATTATGTTTCAAAGGCCCACAGGAGGAGGTGAAGGGAGAGGAGGAGGCTGATGAAATAGAGAGCAGGGTTAATTATGGAACAGATGCCCAGCAGCACCTTGGGGTGAATGCATTAGGGGTGGGAAGCTATCATCTCCCCTCCCCTCATATTTATTCACAGGCTTCTGTGGGGCCCAGCTGGGGCTGGTTTCCTGTGGGTTTGGCCTCAGTTGGAGAGATCTGCAGGTTCCAAGCCTTCTTATTTCCAAATAGGATCTCCCTTCTGCCCTGCTACCCTGCTTCCCCACTATGCCTCCCATGGTGATCCTGATTTCAGACAGCTTGCATTATTTGGCCGGAATGGTTTGAGAAAAGACCTTTCAGACCTCAGACGAATAGGAAGATGGACTTCAGGTCTTTTCGGTGTTCTGCCAGTCTCCCCTCTGTTCTGGGACCAGCCAGGGGCCATGAGCCAAGAGTAGCATGTGCTCCACAGGCCCAAGTCCCCTCCCTGCAGCCTAGATATATGCAAATCAGGTACCCCACCACAAAGAGCAGAGGCTTCTGGTCTGACTGCCCTGCTTTGCCTGGGGCTTCTCAGGGATTGTGTATTTATGCCCTGGTCACAGGAGTTTGGGACCCGAAGCAAACTTACAGGTCAGACTGGGAATGCTGGTCTCTTAGGACGTTTTTTCTTGTCACCTTGTCTCCTCCACACTCTCCCTTGCTATCAAATGACTGGATGTAGAAGCCCAAGGAGAGAAAAGACTTGGGTTTCAGCCTCTCTTCTCATCTCAACCTTTTGTGTATCTGAATCACTGCTCCATGGTCCCCCCAAAAATCCATCTTTGTTGTCAAAGAAGTAGTTTCTCCTACACTATGGCGGTCTCACCATTCACTGAATCTATACCCACCGCAACACTGACCGTTATGCTGTTTTCCAGTGGTGGGCCTTTCTCTTTCTGTGTAGGCTTTCAATTTTTGAAGAAGCCCTGTACCTTTCAGAGGCAACCCGATACACAGCAGTCAATCAGGTGATGTTTCGCCTTACTTGGCACAGGTTCCCAGTGAGTGACTCAGATAGAGGTTCAGGAAAGTCAGATGCCCTCGACCATTAAACAAGTCTGAAATCTCCAGTTGAAGCTTCTGGAGCAGTAGATGGAGAAATGGCAGGTGTATTCCCGTACTTCCTAATTCAGAGATCATTTTCCCTATATAAAGAAGATGATTGAATACCGTGACTTCAGCCAGCTAACACAAGTGAACTCTTTGGAAATGAAGGACTTAACACATCATTGGCTTTATTATTGTTATGCTCTCATTATTATTCTCCTAATTTCAAGACACAGGCTGTAAGATTCATAAGCAGCTGCTGCAGTCACCTAGTCCAGTATCTTGCCACAAAGGCCACAAAAACTGAGCTAAAATGCTAGTCATACAACAGAAACACAGAAGGAATTCAAAGCTGGGGTGAGGCAGTTGAGATACTGTGGAGACAATGTGGGGGCTGAAGTAACCGGATGCATCTGGCACTGCATGCTGACATTTCTAACCTTCTTTGAGATCATTTACAGCAGAGGCTGCAAGTTAGACCTTGGGGGTTGTCTTCCGTGTGTTTGGGTTACCCCACAGATAATTTATTTATTAAATTTTTATTTTTTAAAAGATTTATTTTTAGGTACGCATATGCATGTATATGCAGAACCTGTCGGGGACAGTAGAGGGCTTTAGATCCTCTGAAGCTGGAGTCTCAGATGGTTGTTGGCCTCAGACGTAGATGTTAGGATTCAAACTCAGATTCTCTTCAAGAGCAGGGCATGCTCTTAACAGCTGAGCCATCTCTCCAGTCCCTATAATTTAGTTTGTAAACTATGGAGTCAATATTTGACGACTGGGAACATTTACTATATATCAAAAATTTTGGCTTTTGCTTTAAAATGTAGAAGGTTTGGAAATAATGGTATTTCTGTTGCACTTTGGGAGGATTTTCTGGAAGTCCTTCCTCTAGACTTGGGACGGTCTCTGGCTCAGTGCAGTTCTCACCATGCCCTGCTACCCGCTCTGTGTCTATGCCAGGCACAGGTGCCACTTTCACTTGTCCATCCCTTCTTTCCTCCCCTGTTCCCGCCCCCTCTCCATTCTTTTCTTCATTTCTTCCTTTATTTTTTCTTCCATTTTTTTCTTCCTCTTCTCTCCCTCCCTCTCTTCCCTCCCCCTTCTCTCCCTCCCTTCCCTCCCCCCTTCTTTCCTTCCTTCTTTCTTCCCTCCCTCCCCTTCCTTCCCTCCCTCCTTCCCTTCCTCCCTCCCTCCCTCTCTCTCTCTCTCTTTCTTTCTTTCTTTCTTTCTTTCTTTCTTTCTTTCTTTCTTTCTTTCTTTCTTTCTTCTCCTTCTCTCCCTTTTCCTTCCTCCATCCTCCCTTCTTTCCTTCCCCATCTTTCTCTCACTTACTTCTTTCGTTCCTTTCATTTTTTAATCCTCCATTCAGCAAAGTGGGACTGAAAAAGTTAATATTTAGCTTCTGAAATCCCACTAAATGCATGCTGTCCACCATGCTGTATTCTTGTATACTTGTGTCCCTTCTTTCTTCTCTCTTCCCCTCCGCACTGTGTGGTTAGAAGCTTCGTGTGTTACAGGTTTAACGAGCACTGCCACATCCAACATGTACTGTAGGATGGACACTCAAGTTCTCTCATAGGTCTCCTATGTCCACAGAACAAAATGAGATGCCTCTTCAGCCAGCAAGGACCAAGGAAGGTAGCAAGATAAGGGGTATCTATATTTCAATTCTATCAATGCACTTCCTTTAGGAGGTAGTGAAAAGCAGTGTTCTTTAGCCAGTCTGTACTGTAAAGAGTAGAATGAGAAAGACTGAATGGTCACAAGTTAATCACTTCCTCCTTCCCTCCCCACTCAACCTCACACAGCACAGCTTGGGAACCAGTGATCAATCAGTGCTTAAGTCAGTCAGTCATCATGTTCACAGGTACATCATCACGGCACGTGCTTTCTCAGACTTCCTGTCAATCCCAGCAGTGGTGCATTGAAAGCCTTGGATCTTATGTGGCTGATTCAGGTACCAGTGCTCAACTAATATTTTGTTATCTCCAGGATTGGTTTGTAATTGTTTCCTTCACTTGCTATGAAGCCTGGGAGTCAGAACTTTACCCTAAGCCAGACATTGCTTAAGCCCTGAACCACCTCCTTCATGGTGCTACCTAATCACACAAGAGGAGGTAGTTCCCTAATTAACCCTGCTTTTTAGCCATGGGAGTGGAGAGATCTGCCTTTATCAGGACCTTAAAAGCCCCCGAGGTAGGAGCTGAGGTAAGAAGAGAGTAGTCATCTCCTTTTTGCTGTTTGCCTGCTTGCCTTCACTCTTGTTGGCAAGTTCATCTATCTTGCCACTGAGGCTTTACCTTGCTGGTGATAGAGCCTGCTTCCTCAGGATTCCAAGGTAGACTGAAGACCAGATGAGATGTCTAGCCTCATGGACTTCACAACTACTGTATTCTTAGACTTTTCATCAGGAGATGGCCATTGTTGGACTAGATGGACAGCAACCTGTAAGCCACCCTAATAAATTCAACATATATAATCAATCCTCTATTCAAACCTGACTATTACAGGACAAGTGGCTAAAAGAGAGCTTGTCTTAAAATCTATAGCCTGGAATGACTTCTGGTTCTGCATTTGATTATTCTCCTTTTTGGCTGTGCTAAGTTCCTGGGAAAGGACCCTGGTGGGGGAACCTAAAATTATTGCCTGCCTGTCATCAGACTCCTGGTTGCAGGTGCTGGCTTGCTTGTCTACTCTTCTCTACTCTAGACCCCACCCCCTCCATCTGATCACAAGAAGAATTCAAAACAGGATCCTGAAGTATTAATGACCAAAAGGAAAGAACTCACTATTTTAGCTCTCTACTTTTTCTCCCTCCCTCCCTCCCTCCCTCCCTCCCTCCCTCCCTCCCTCCCTCCCTCCCTTCCTTCCTTCCTTCCTCTTTCCTGTTGATTTCACCGATTGTTTCTCAAATACCGGGCAAGCATTCTGCCACTGAGACAAATCTCAAGACGATATTCATTCACCTATCTTTCACCAAGATATGACTTTCTTGAGCAAGGCAACTGGTTGTTTTTGTAGCGGTGCTTAGAACAGGGATGGTCCTGTTCTCCTGCTGTTGGAAGTGGGATCCTGGGAAGCTGTTATGAATGGCTGGCAGGGCCAATGTGTTTGCTTAGGGTAGAGTTTACTGCTTCATGTCTCTGATGAGTTTACAATTTTCTTCCACCAGAAGCAGCAGTTGTATATACAGAGACATTAGGTGGGCCATTTTTTTTTGGTAATCCAAACAACACAGAAAGCCTCTATGACTTCTCTAAGTAGCCAGCAGAACTTCTACACAGGTAAGTTCCTAGTGGGCATTTTGTTGAATTTAAAGGTTACCTGGGGATCACCCAAAGTCTACTGAAGTAGAAGGCTGTTTCTACTATTTACTGCCCCAACCTTATCAGGATGTGACCCGTCAAAGTAAAGAAAAGACGCCCTACTGTCCAGTGCCTGGTGTGGGATACCTCCCTTCATGCTGTTGGTCAGAGATGTCATATGGACTTTTTCCACCCCTTGAAACTATGCACACTATTGCCATTGCCCTTGCATTCCCTCTAGAACTTTATTGTAAGACCCTAAAGATGCTACACACGTTATTCAAAGATTGGGGAAATGAAGTTGACACTGAGCAGGAAGCTTCCTCTTTGCTGGCTAGCTCTTATAAAATTGGAAGGTGTTTTATAGCCTGCTGGGGTCAAAGTTCATTAACAGTCTTACCAAGCTGTAAACCTAGTGAATTTCAACAATAACTGAGGTGGCAAGATACACCCACAGGTGCAATAGTGGCACAAATGTTATGGTGTACCCAGCTGCTTTCTAGTTGGATTTAAGGCCCACTCCAAAGAAGAAAATTGCCTCATTTTGCAAATGTAGGTAAAAGTCCGTGGATGGGAGCACATAGGCCCCAGAAGTGAACCTACGAGTGTGTCACCAAATGGACATAGTATCTCCTGATTTCTTGATTTGTTTCTCTCTACCCATAGGTCAGTGCATCTCTCAGACCTCATCAGAGAAGTTCCTTGGTGAAATAGATGGTGACTAACTGAGAAACTGACAACTCGCCAAGGTACTAAGAGTAAATGTGTAGAGAGCGCTCAGACACACATAAGACATGTATGTCACACCTCTCCCCCGAGGCTCAAGGACTCTTGCAGAAAAGGAAGCAAGAAATTAAGGTCACAGATCAGGGAGAACCAGAGCAAAACAGAATCTACCGGACTTGTCAGCACTGCGGTACCCACGAATCCATGCTGCTGTAGCTGCCCGCACAAGCTCTGTCCAGTCAATAACTCCAGTGTAGTCTGACAGGGGGTCCAGGACTCCTTATACCTATCTGAGGAGCTTGGGTAGTGGATGGTGGTTTCTGGAGGAACCATCTATTTTCTTTAGGGGTGTAAACACGCTCCTGCCAGTTGAACACACTCTGGCAGGTTGCCTCACATCCAAAATATTGGGGTTCATGGCTTATTAAATTTTGAAAAGGGAGGATATGGAGTTGGGGGGATGCAGGGATGTGAAGGTAGATCTAGGAGGAATTAGGGGGAAGAGCTGAGGGTGAATATGATTGAAATAGAATGTGTGAAATTCTCAAATAACCACTAAAAAGTAAAAATAAAATAAAACCCTGCTTTATGTGCGGCTTTATGAAGCTTACATTAATGCACTTAAGGCAGAACTGCTGTTAAATCCTTTTGCAGAGCTGCCTTGGCTACCTGGGCCTGTTTCTGCTGAGCGTATACTTTTGTGAATGCCCTGATTCTCTGAGAGCTCCCCAGCCCGCTCCACTCTTCTTCATCTGTTTAATTTGGTTTCTGTGCACTTTGAACCTTTGCCCTGGAAGACATGACATAACACCATCTATTTCTACTTAAACCGTTATTCAGGACATGTTTGAAGTGTGCATTATTCATGTATTATTCATGGGCATTATTGGCGATCAGTGTGCAAATCAGCTTTATTGGGCACCCCGGAGAGTGCAGCCGAGTCATGCGCACTTATAAATTGGATGGTATCATTTCCTGAAAAACGGTCTTGCTCTGCCTTCTGGGGGAAAAAATGACAGTTTCATGGAACTGCCGAGAACAATCATGCTTTCGAAAGAGATCACGGAGCCGTTTCATTTGACATTGGATGCACGTAGCTCAGCAGAATGCTTCGGCCAGGTTTGATTTGCTTCGTTTCGAAACTCTTCTCAGACCTAGACTTGGTTCAAAAGCTTGTAGAAGTCATAGGAGCGTTGTCGGTTTCAAAAAAGTAAAATAAAATAAACTCTCCAAGCCTTCAATCTGGCTTGCTTAGCAGGCCAGCCCAGAAAGTTTCTGATCTAAGGAACAGAAGCAAATACTTTGAGGAACTTGAGCTGGCAAGGTGGTGGATTAAGGTAAGTGTGGTTCACAGCTGGAGTCTTCTCTCTTTGCCCCATGTTCCCCTCTTTCACTGGAGAAGGCGATTCATACATGAGACATTGGGGGGTTTATTGTGCCTCCTGCTCTTCTGAGACCACTTGTACTTACAAGAACACTGAATCCATCACAGGAACATCTCTGTTGTGAACCAAGGTTGGGAGACATCTGGGAATGCAAGCGCTATCCCATAGCCTGTCTACGTCATCCATCACACATGACTAGGCTCTTCTTGGTGTTTGGCTAGGGCAGGATCCACGCCAATCTGGAGGTTCTGTGTAACTGGCACCATTACTCTGCAGGCAGGCCACGGAAGATCATGGCGGTGGAGTTACACATGGGCTGCTAGACTGACATTTTACTCACAAGCACATTGGATTTGAACAAACTATCGAAGCCTTTCTGTAAAAGTCCACGTTATCATTATAAAAACACCTACTTGTACCGTTTTTAGGTAGGTTTTATATATATAGAAAATCTTTCTTGGTTTAATATATAGAAGTTCTCATGCACATTTTAACGAAGCCACACATGTGACTCCTTATAGTGGAATCTCAAATCACCAGGGCGCCGTTAGACTCAAATTTTGAATTATTAATGTATTCACTTAATTAAAAGTTGGTGTATATTCGCTGTGTGTCACAGCACTGTGTTGGGCACAGGAGATAAGACAGATGGGAAGCATGTTCTCTGTCATGCATGTGTGCATAGGGGTATATTTGACAGAATGCTCAGATGGGCATGAGTAAGTCACCATTCAGGTATGATGGGAGAACATCAAAACATCATTGGAGGAAAGGGTGCAAGTACCCAACGTAACACTCTGTTGGGGGTTCCTTGGTGCACAAGCCGAAGAAGCTACTCCACAGAAGCTTTGTTATGAAGAATGATGATCATTGTAGAAAGAGGTAGTTGGTTGGTCAAAGCTAAAGTCTTTGGATAAAGTCACAAAATCAAGAGGAGTGAGCTGTTTAGGAAAACTGGGAGCAATTCTGTGCTCAGGACTATGACAGATGTAGGGATTCTGAGAGAGAAGGTTGGAGGAGGAAGTGAAATTGGAGCGGGAGGTGCTCAAGGCTTTAGATGTCTTCATTAAGGAGATGGAAGAGTTGCTGCCCATTTTAAGCAGGATGAATCTGTTTGCATCTGAATAATCATCGTGAAGACAGTGAGACTAGAGCAGAGAGTGAGATGAGAGCCCAGAACACTAGATACAGTGCCGTTCCCAGACTCCAGATGAGATAGGACTGTCCCAGACACTGGCAGAGCTGGAGTGGATGGAGCAGATACAGAGTCACTGAGAAGAAGATAAGGGCAGATCTAATGGCAGTTAGAATGGCTGTTGAATTTTCCTCTGGGTGACTTCATACCAGGTTATGTGGAGATAAAGTACCTGAAAGATTCCCCCAAGAAGTAAAGAAATCCAAGTTGGAAGAATACGTATTAATCCAAGGAACAATGAAGAAGTAGACTGAGCTTGAATGAATGGAAAGGTATACTTTAAAATGTAAACTGAATAGCCCACAACTGCAGATGCCAATCCCAGGTTCTGGGTCAGCCTTTGTTTATCATCAGTCTTTATCTGTGGGAGACACAAGATCTCTGCTTCATGGGACAGTGGACCCAAGGTCTTAAGAGTCATGGTCATGGGTGATATATCCCTTTATAAACAAGAGGGGAGTGAACTCTGGCATCTGAATTTGAATTTATTCCACCTATGCATTGTTCCACTGTGGAAACAAGGTGAGAGAGCTTATAGATTTAGACTCTTTGAGGAAAAAATATTCAGGGAAGGCAGAGAAATAGAGGTTTTCTAAGATTTGGCATTAAACAAATGTCACCCTTTGATGCCTAAGATTACCAAGCAAAATCTTCAATTCTTCAAATCTTCAATCTACTAAGGTAAGAATATTAAACTAGTTCCTTTTGGACAGTATAGACCATATGGTGAGCTCAGTGGTAAAATACATTTCTGCAATAATATTTAAACAAGATCCATAAATAACAATCCCCAGTAAATTAATTCTAGTCTCAAAGTCATGAAAGATTTAATTGGAGACTTCTTGTCTTGGTGCTCAAGGGTAGAGAGCCATTTTTAAATCATTCTTTAAGATTTTCTTTTCCTGCCATTCTGCAGTCAGCCCTCCATTTCTGATGGTTCAGATCATTGCCCTTCCCCCACCCCTTTTCCTTGCTGCTCTCTCTTTTCTACGTGGATCTATGTTTTCCAGCCAAGAGTGAGGGAGCAGCCTACTCCAAAGGAACAGCGCAAGCTTACGAGTGACAGGTGTTTCTTTTTCTGTGCCCATGTGGTGGTGACAGGTCTATCATTTTATACTTTTGTTAGCATTCAAAGAACTGTGTACCAAACAGTGAATTTTACTGTTGTTAAAATGCATTTAGAGGCCATATAACAAACAGAACATTGCCTAACACATCTAGGATAAATGTTTTTACTCTAAGACGAAGAAACAATTTCTGGCTTGTGGGAAGCAGAGTGTTCACCAAAGGCAAAAGAATTATTTGCTTCTGAACTATTATTTGAACAAAACACATTTGGTTATAGAAAGAATTTTTTTTAGTCTTTAAAGTATCTTTATGTTTTGTAGGGATATCTTACTGTCTCTTTAAAACAATACAAGAGAAACCCAAACCGTCTAACCAAAGCACCTAAATACTAATCCTTTAAATAATTCAATGTGAAGTAAATGTTTTATTTGCTTAGACAGTTCTGAAGTCCAAAGAGATGTATATTTCCATTGTGACAATGGGTGTATTAAAAATGGAACACATACATAATAAATATAATACAGTTGGAGGGGGGAATTAATGCTGAGCTTGGCTTGTATTGGACACTTCTCAGTTCATTCCTGAGTTCTTATAAGAATCCTATGTGGAAAGCAATGTTATCTCCATTTTATAGAGGAAAACTTTGAAACCCAGATGGAAGTGACTTAGAGCGTATAGGACTATATGGAGACCATGCTGAGCCTGCTTTGAACCTGTCTTACACAAACAATGACTCACCACAGACACCCAGTCCTGGCTGTGAGCATGGAAGGCTGCCAACAGCCCAGTCCACAAGGAGAGGGCTTTTACCTAAGCAGCACACAGCCTGCATGCACATGGCGTGAGGATTAGACATCTAGACCAATGTCTAGAGTTGGAGTGTAACCTGAAAGCTCCCCATTGGTGGCCTTTGTGAGACTAGTGAGAAAAAAACTCTCCCTTTGCAAAATAGGTAAAGCCCGGAATCTGAGTCAGATCTTTCTCTACTGCAGTGCCAGCACAAAAACAAATAGCCACTTCAGGGCGGTTCTGTCAGGAAGATAAATGCTGTCTCATTGATCCCCCCACCAAGGAGCTTGTCAGACGGCAGCTGCTAGCCCGAAACACTTTGAAGACTGAGCCCAGGAGTCCAGTCCCAGCCCTTTCTGCTGTCTAGACTAGCAATTCAAACTAGCACGACACATTTGAATCCCTGTCACAGTCTAGGATAGAGAGTAAAACGAATGAATGACAACTTTGCAGGGAGGTCTGAAGCAGACTGCCAGTACCACGGTGGAACATGGCAGACACTCTTGTGTCAGATTTTCCCCTGCTGGCCCGGGATTTCCATGGACAAAAATATCACCTTCAAGGGCAAAGAGAAATCCCGAAGTTCAGTGACATCAAAAAAAAGCGAGGGTGTAAAGTCCAGTTGATGTAGGCGGTGCAGCAGAGCGGACTGCTTTACCAGCACAAGAATGGATGTGGACTGCTTTATGAATGTGTGAACGTGTGTATGGACACGCGTGTCTACATCAAGCTCCTTTTTGCTCTACTGACTTCATCTCCTCTACTTTCTCACCAGTTACTCCTGTGTCCCTCTGCAGTCTGTCTGTCACCTGATGCTCCTGAGTTCTCAGATGATTAGGCACAGACAATTCCCTGAGCTTCCCATATGCTAGGAAGTGGCCCAAGGTCAATGGTAAAACGCGGGTGCGGACAGAGGCAGATGCTATCCACCCTCAGCATTAACCTTTCACTCTTTGGAGGAGGCTTGTGCAGTGGTGAAGCTGTCCACCAGGTGGCGCTCATACTTTAGCTTCCTCTTCCTTTCTGCTGTGGCAAAATTGCCCCAGCATAGTTGTGGGAGAGCCCAACACACACCTGCCTCATACTACACTATTTCGCGTTATTGTCAAATTTGGGGTTCTAGTGCATGGTTTTATAATTACAGCTTCATCTTCCCTCCCTCTAGGACTTTGACAAGTAATAACATAACTTCAAGGTATAACTTGAACCCGAAAGGTCCTTTCGATTCACATTCCCATGGTTCCTAAGGGGTAAATTATAAGTGGGATGTAGTGACAGTCACCTAAAGGGGTATTTCTGCTCTGCTTTATTGTGCCCACTTTTTCTTATGTCTTTCTTCTCTGTCCCCTCTGTCCCCTCCGTCACCTCCATGTTCCTTTTGATGGTTAAAAAAAAAAATGGAGCCAGCTGATGCTTACAGAACCCTTTCTGGGTTCAGTACATAGTGATTGACATGGATTAGAAACTTAAAAACAAAACAAAAAACCCCAAAACCTTATCAAACCCTGAGTGTTAGGGGTCAAAGTTCAAAAACTGGTGAAATATTTGTCTTTGTCGAGAATATTTAAGCA
>JANHMN010000013.1:15779608-15791328 GCA_030674055.1 Rhabdomys pumilio
TGTGTGTGTGTGTGTGTGTCTGAGATGTTGAGTTGGTTTTCTATGGAGGTTTCCTCTGGAAAAGTTGGGTGGAGAGCTTGGTAGCCCCAGAGCAATACTCTTGATTGTTATCATTATTGTAATTTAGAATCAAGATATAAGCTTCTGTTTCTGCCCTCCAAGAATCCAGCCTACTTGGCAAGATAAGAAACTCATTCAAGTAACAAACAAGTTAGTTGTTGCTATGTAATTTACTTAAAAACTTCTTAAAAAACTCCATCTCTGGATCCTGAAAGATTATAAAAGTTCTCAAGGAAAGAGGGTCTGGGTCAGATTTTAAATAGGAAAAAATGAGAGGCTATATTAGACAGCCAGGAAGAATCATGCCGTGGTGACAGGGGTACAGACATGCAAAGCCACAGAGAGCTGGGGCTCAGCTAGTTGGACCCCTCAGTGTTGGATAGTTCCTTTAAATTTTTATTTCACAAAAGGACCAAATCACAGTAAAATTCAAATTTCTTTCTTTATGGAGTGATGGTGTCCCAGAAGCTCAGAGAAATGATTAATCTTTAAAGCAGTATTTATTTCCATTCTTATTAAGTACCAAGAGTGACCTCATTCATTCAACACATATTTATGGAGTATGTTCACTGTGCTAGATGTTTTGTGGGAAACTAAGATATATCAGGCAAAATTATTCTCTCTGGAGTCTTTATGCTGGGAAAGAAGACAAGAAATGTGAATATAATGACGCTGTCAGGGAGAGAGACAAAGGCTCGGAGGTAAGTACAAAAAAATACTACAGAAGTCTGGGGCAAGAGAAAAATTATTTCTAGCTGGGATTCAGTGGTGAGATGCACTTATGTAAAGGTATAGGGAAAGGAAGGGTGCTTCTCTTGGAGTGAGAGGCAGCTGTGAATTAGGACAGTGGGCATTAAAGACAAATGAGAGCAGAGCTCCGGAGATGAAGCTGACCAGTGGAGGCAGAGTTGAAAGTTTGGTGCTGGGGGGCTGATAAGACTTGTAGAAAGGTTAAGAACTTTAATTTCAGTAGATGGACACATTGGTTTGGGGAAAGATCAAGAGTTCAGGAGATGAACATTTGACTTCTGCATGTAAGATGATCTTGCTAGGGACATGGAAGTGACTTATTGACTCTGAATTGAATATGTCCTTTTCTGTTGATACTTTTTTTGCCATCATTACAAAAATTACTACCACCATCAATCACTACACACACACACACACACATCAAATCAATGGAAAATCCTTCTTAGGTAAAATCAGGAGATACTTTATCATCTATCAGACTGTCTGTCTGTTGATCTCTGTGTATGCATAGACACACACATTTATATTTAAGTTTTATTATTTTAAATTATGTGCATGTGTGTGCATCAGGGCATTGCTTGTGAGCCTGCAGAAGGCAGTGACTTTGGTTTTCCCTGAGCTGTACTTATAGGCAGTTACAGGCTGCTGGACTTGGATACTGGGAAGCAAACTCAGGTCCTCTGGAAGTAAGTGCTCTTAACAGCTGAGCTGAGCCATCTCTCCAGCCCCTTAGTGGTTATCTAAAGTAGCGGAGAATAGAAAGAAACCATGCATGAAGAAGTTAACAGCAAGAAGAGGTTAGCCATTTCAGGGAAAAAAAGTCCTGTTTTCCCAGGGTAAGGAATTTACATAGACATACAGCAACTACACCTTGTAGTTACAGCAGCGGGGTATGGGAATTGGGTTAGCCAGAGAAGCTGGCAGAGGCATCACAGGATGGCTGGAAGAAACAAATAGCTGAGGCCTCAAGGGGAGTTGCATTCCTGATCTACAGTTTCTGCTGTGAAGCATTGGAGATTGTGCTGTAGATACCTGTTGGAGACACGACCTCCAATTAAGTGTCTGCCTGCTAATAACTGGTCTAGGAATTTAAAGAATGGCTAAGTCAGTAAAGTTGCACAAAAATTAAATCAATCCAATTTCTTTAAGAATAAAAAGTAAGAATAAAATGCAAATGAGCACTAAACATTTTCTAACACAGAAATATTGCAACAAAGCACAATATTGTGATCAAATATTTCACTGTCAGTTGAAAGGAAAACCACACCAAATAGTCATTGTTGTCACACATGGTATTTACTCACTGATAAGTGAATATTAGCCCAAAAGCTTGGAATAGCCAAGACTCAACTCACAGACAACATGAAACTCATGAAGAAGGAAGACCAAGTGTGGATGCCTCAGACCTACTTAGAAAGAGTAACAAAAATACTCAAGGGAGCAAATATGGAGACAAAATGTGGGACAGAAACTGAAGAAGGGGCCGTCTGGAGACCATTCCACCTGGGTATCCATCCCATGTGCAGTCACCAAAGGTAGACACTGATGTGGATGTCAGGAAGTGCATGTTGACAAGAGCCTGATATAGCTGTCTCCTTAGAGGTCTGCCAGAGTCTACCATATTCAGAGGCTGATGCTCACAGCTAACCATTGATCTCATTAAGGGATTCCCAATGGAGGAGTTAGAGAGAAGACTGAAGGAGCAGAAAGAGTTTGTGGCCCCATGAGGAGAACAACAGTACCAACCAACCAGAGCTCCCCAGGGTCTAAACCACCAGCCTGAGAGCACATGACTCCATCTGTACATGTAGGGGAGGATGGCCTTGTCAGGCATAGGTCCCCTAAAGGCTCAACACCAAGTAGGGGGAATTCAAGGGTAGGGAGGGGAGAATTTGGGGGTAGGTGGGGGCACATCCTTATAGAAGCATGAGGAGGGGGGATGAGATAGGGAGTTCCTGGGTGGTGGGGGGAATGGGGTAAGGGGATAAAATCTAAAATGTAAATATAATATTCAATAAAAAATAAAAAAAATTGCAAAGAAAATATAAGAACTCAAAGAAGTGATAGCAGGAAAATGTGGGAAGACAAGATGAGGGAGGTCGGGTGACAGAGAAGACACCCAGCCATCCAAGGAAGGAAGACAATTTTACAGAGCACAATGAAGAGCATTCTATGCTCTAGAAAAACACAATGAATGCAAGTTATCAAAGCAAACTCATATTAAACAGTTTGTGCTGTTCCATATAGAGCATTACCATATGAAGGGGAGAAGAGATACCGTATTCGTACAACTGGTATATTTTAAGATGAAACATATAAAATGGAAACGAAATATTTAAAACATGAAATTTAGTAAAATTTTACTAGACTACAACTGACTTGGAGACCTGTGTGTATACATAAAAACCATTGCCCTGGGCTGGTCAACATGGAGACACCGCCCAGTAAATTGATAAAATGTAAGGGTTTTCCAGCTTTCTCTACAGTGACAGGAGGTAGAGGTTAGAAAGCACAGATTAATTCCTCTATAGCTTGGCTCCATGTTCTCTTATAACCATGCAATATTCAACAACACTCAAAGGCAAATCGAGAGTTTAGTTTGTAGTCAAATACAATAGCTGTGCAGTGACTTAATGAATAGATAAGAAAAACTCCCAAGGAGATGGTTTTCATGAATCTTTTCTGAAGAATCTTCCAGAGAACAGATTTGTTAGCCAAGAGATGAGCAGGGGAATTTCAGTAAGACTTGGAGACTCACAACCCTTTCACCAGTAGAAACAAAACACAGATTTGAAGATTAAAGAGAAGCATTGACATGTTCCATCTGCTCTGACAGTACAAGAAGCTATAAATAACAACAACTTAGAGGGAATTTGCAAGGAACTGAGCAGTTAAGAGTCTCCTTAAATATTAACTGATGTCTGTCCTTTAAATCTGACAGGGTGGCAAGAACTGACCAACTGAAATGTGGGACGACAAACATTAAAAATGGTCTCCCCTTCTTCCTCCCTATTTTCTCTCCCTCCTTCTTCTCCTCTTCCTTCTCTTCCTTCTCATCCTTCCTCTCCTCCTCTTTCTTTTCTTCCTCCTCCTTCTCTTCTTCTTCTTTCTCTTCTTCCTCTTCCTCCTCCTCCTTCTCTTCTTCCTCCTCCTCTTTTTTTTCCTTGATGCTCCCTTCCTTCAGTGTCTTCCTTCCCCCTTTATTTCTAGGAACTGAACCAGGGCTATGTGCATGCTGAGCTAGTGAGAGGCACATTGTCACTCTTTAAACCTCCAGCCAAACAGTTACTGACAACTAAAGAACAGGGGTACAGGGAAGAGGAAATGTGTTAATTTTATCTCTGCTTAGAATAAAGAATTCATATATACTGGGTAAAAATGTAAAGGATTTGAAAGTGTTACACACAACTATAAAAATTCAGATTAAAAAAAATCCATACCAAAACAAAACAAAACACCAAAACAACCCCCCAGGACAACAAACAAATAGGCTAACAAACAAATGCAAAAAGTCGGTAAGACAAGCTTCTTGTATTAATTAAAATAAATGAACTTAGTTCACTTAGAAAACAGACAAAATTCCCGAGTGCATAAAAAAATTATATGGTATGTGAGCAAAGTAACTCAATAAAATTCAGTAATAGGCTAGCCACTGTACACTAAAAGGAGACAAATCCCTTAGGTTCCACCAGCTAACCAAGCAATGCATCCAAACAAGGCTAAACAGCATGGAATAAATAAGAAACTAAACAAGCAAGTTATATAAGTGGTAGTTTTAATAATAGAAATGGTAGAATTCAGAAACAAACAAAGGGTTGTGTTAGCTTTGTTTATTCTATAGAGGATATCTCATGATAGTTATATTTATGTACATATAAAGTAATATGGCTTCCAAGTTAAGTATCAACAACAAAAGCTAAAAAGAAAAAAAAGTATAGTATAAGATTTTAACTCATCCTTTTCCTTTTCTCTCTTTTTAAAAAACGTTTGTATGTGCATATGGTGTGTGTGTGTGTGTGTGTGTGTGTGTGTGTGTGTCTGTGTGTCTGTGTGTGTGTCTGTGTGTGTCTGTGTGTACACCAATGTTTGCACGAATGTGGAAACACATGTATCTATGTTAACATCCATGTCTACCATGGTCTTTCTCATCTTATATATTGAGGCAGGGTCTCTGGATGAACCTGGAGCTTTTTGATGAAGCTGGTTTAATTAGTTAGCTTGTCCAGGGGTTGTTCTGTCTCTGCTTCAAGAGCACTGGATTGCAGGCTGTCTCTGTGCACACATAGCTTCCTTATTTTTTATGCTTTTCTCTGGGTTCCGAGGGTCTGGATCCCAGTGTGGAGATTATTCTGCAAATGCTTTATCAGCTTTGTCATCTCTCCAACCCTCTTTCTCCTCTTTCAACCTTGCTACATCAAGGACAGTAAAGAGAAAGACAGAATAGTTTGAATACCAGGTAGATAAGATGCATATATCTTAAACTCAATTTTTTTTTTACTTTTTTTTAAGTTTTATTTTTTTATTTTTTATTTTAAATTTATTTTTATTGGATATTTTATTTACATTTCAGATGCCATCCCCTTTCCCCATTTCCTCTTCCTAGAAAACCCCTATCCCATGCCCCCTTCTCCTTTTTGCTTTTACACATTTTTTAAAATGTTAACCAAAGGCGGTATAAGTTTGATAATGTTCAATATCAATCAGAAGTGTAACCCAATACCCAACCTAGATATATCAACTATCTTTGACTGGCAGAGACATGTGAACATCTGCCTCCATGTCTGTCCCTCCTCTCTCTTTCTCTCTCTCATCACTGAGCTCCTCCTCTCCTTCTCCTCTTCCTTTCCTACTCCTCCTCTCCTTATTCCTCCTCCTCTCCATACTCCTCCCACCTTAGCTCCACCTACATATCACTCTTCCTGTTAAAATAAAACTTTTCTCTCAAAATACAGTTAGAGCATAACTATATCAATTTATGTCAGTAAGGTGCAAGATAGACCTAAATACCCAATCCATCATATTGTTGACTAAGGAGAACCTTTGTCGTCTCTCCTAACTAAAAGATTTAGTTCTGAACGTGTCTTTTTTTCCTTGGCATTAGAATGAATATCAGCTGAAAACCATCCTCTCAAATCTTTTCTCTCAAAGTAAATAGCAAGGATTGGCCATGAGACTATAAGTTTTCAACCCCGTCAGAAATCCAGAATGACTGAGTTAACTGAAATTATGGGAAGCACAAAGCATAGTTTCTAAAACTTAGCCAATTTATAGAGACTTCTGAACACCTGGACAGTCCCTATACTACAGAACGTTGGAGCATCTGATCTTCAGCCTTCTGGCCCAGGATCATCTGACAGACCTAGTGATGCAGAATTATTAAGGGCTGATTACCCTGTCTTGGCAGATATAATAAGTTGACTATTCTGCAAGTGTGTCTTTTTCTGGACAGTAATTTGTCTGTAGATGGAAAGAGGCAATTCTTGCCTAGTGGCTGCCTCACCACAATTGGAATAACTCCAAAGATTCTCAATTTCTTCTTAGAATCCAAGACAGGAAGCTGTCAGGAGCAGACAGGTCTCTAATCAAAATGAACATTAATACAGAAATGTTTGTAATGTCAATTCTGTGGATTTCTGATGTTTTGAAAACCAACTATCCATGTAAGGTAATCTGGACTGTTGTCTGTTAACTCCTCCAGCCTTTTCTAAATAAAATATAGAAAACACCCTAACCATAAACTCAAAGCCATGAATTTGCTATAGACCCTTAACTCACAGTCTAACCATCTCAAATAAGTTAAAAGAGTTAAAGAAGGTCTGGGTCTAAGCCTTGTATTCCTAAATGTGTTATACAGGTGCAATGCCTATGATAGTAACAATATTCATTTCACTTTTATATTAATAAGAAGCTCGTACCAATGAAAACCTTAAATTTGAAATCAAAGTAAATTTTGTACCATTTAAGAAATTATAACTTCATCTTAATAACAATTATACATATTTCTACCAGTAGGTTATGGCTATGCAATAAATCCTAGCTAATCCTCCCTGTTCCACCAAACCCATTACTTTTTCCCTAGAAAGACAGCCCAATATTAACCACCTCAGTCCCCAAGCCCAAGGAATAGGGGCGCTGAGTCTTCATTAACTTCTTCAAGCTGATTATGGGTGTTGAGATATTAGAAGAGGGGCAGGGAGAAGAGTAAATTGATAAGCCTCTGATGATGTGTCTTCACTGCATCCAGCTGAAATTCCAGGACATCAGAGGTTCGAGCAGGTCTGCTCAGCCTACTTGATGAGTAGATACACCAAGGCTGTGTATTCTGCAATATACAATTCTCAAAACAAATTTTAGTATCAAGATAATTTTTTGTTTGAATTCTGGAATCTAGTCTTCTGGCAGCCTGCCTCTGTCATGTCTAATCCATATAATTCTGGGAGTTTGATGAGGGTGTGCTTCCACCATCCTCCTATTTTAACCTCCCTGCTCTCAAATTCCCCAACACTAGGGAATCCAAACTTTCAGGCACCAAGGTTCTCAACTTCCACTTATGCCTAACCCCTTACCCCATCCCTCCTCCTCCAATTACTATGAGAGTGGGCTCCCACCATCCTCCCATTCCCACCTCCCTGCTCTTGAAATTCCCCAACACTAGGGAATCCAAACTTTCAGGTACCAAGGCTGTCCACTTCTACTGATGCCTGGCAAGGCCACCCTCAACTACCTATACAGGTGGAGTCATGAGTCCCTCCCTTTGTGTTCTCAGGCTGGAGATTTTAGAATGGCTACTCCAACTTGTTTCTTAGGACCATTTCCTTGAAAAAATTTTTCCAGCCTTTTACTCTAAGGTAGAGTCTGTCTTTGTCACTGAGGTGGGTTTCCTGTATGCAGCAAAATGCTGGGTCCTGTTTATGTATCCAGTCCATTAGCCTATGTCTTTTAATTGGGGAATTGAGTCCATTGATGTTAAGAGATATTAAGGAACAGTGATTTTTTGCTTCCTGTTATTTTTGTTATTAGAGGTGAAATTATCTTTGTGTGGCTATCTTCTTTTAGATTTGTTGGAAGAGGATTACTTTCTTGCTCTTTCTAGGGTATAATTTCCTCCTTGTATTGGAGCTTTCCTGCTATTATCCTTTGTAATGCTGGGTTTGTGGAAAGATATTGTGTAAATTTGGTTTTGTCATGGAATATCTTGGTTTCTCCATATATGGTAACTGAGAGTTTTGCTGGGTATAGTAGCCTGGGCTGGCATTTGTGTTCTCTTAGGGTCTGTATGACATCTGTCCAGCATCTTCTAGCTTTTATAGTATCTGGTGAGAAGTCTGGTGTAATTCTGATAGGTCTGCCTTTATATGTTACTTGGCCTTTTTCCCTTACTGCATTTAATATTCTTTCTTTGTTTTGTGCACTTGGTGTTTTGATTATTATGTGACAGGAGGTATTTCTTTTCTGGTCTAGTCTATTTGGCATTCTATAGACTTCTTGTATGTTTATGGGCATCTCGTTCTTTAGATTAGGGAAGTTTTCTTCTATAATTTTGTTGAAGAAATTTATTGGCCCTTTAAGTTGGGAATCTTCACTCTCATCTAAACCTATTATCCTTAGGTTTGGTCTCCTCATTGTGTCTTGGATTTCCTGGATATTTTGTGTTAAGAACTTTTTGCATTTTGCATTTTCATTGACAGTTGTGTCAATATTTTCTATGGTATCTTCTGCACCTGAGATTCTCTCTTCTATCTCATGTATTCTGTTGGTGATGCTTGTGTCTATGACTCCTGATTTCTTTCCTAGGTTTTCTATCTCCAGGGTAGTCTCCCTTTGTGATTTCTTGATTTTTTTCTACTTCCATTTTTATGTCCTGGATGGTTTTGTTCAATTTCTTCACCTGTTTGGTTGTGTTCTTTAGTAATTCTTTAAGGGATTTTTGTGTTTCTACTTTAAGGGCTTCTACCTGTTTACCTGTGTTCTCTTCAAATTCTTTGAGAGTGTAATTTATGTCCTTCTTAAAGTCCTCTATCGTCATCATTAGAAGAAATTTTAAATCTGAATCTTGCTTTCCTAATAATATGGGGAATTCAGGACTTTCTTGTGTGGGAGAACTAGGTTCTAATGATATCAAGTACCCTGGTTTGCTGATGCTTATGTTCTTGCTGCGCTTGCCTTTTGCCATCTGTATCTCCTTAGTGCTACCTGCCCTGTCTCTGACTGGAGTCTGTCTTTTCTATTATCTTGGTTGTATCAGAACTGTGTGGGGTGGGTGTAACTACTGGGGTAAGAGCTGGGGCCCAAAATTTGCTCAGTGCTCAGGCGCAGACAGGATACTGCCCAGGTTTGCATCCTCTGGGTTCTTAGAGATTGGGGGCAGAGTTGCTGCCCAAGATCTGCTCAGTGCTCTGGCCCAGACCGGAAGGAACCGGTGCTCTGGGCCGAGAGTGACTTCCTGGGTCCCTGTGGGTCCCAGTTACTCCCTGTTTGTGGCAGACATTGCTGTCTGCTTACCTAAGATACTGCCAGGGTTAGAGCTCCTGGGAGTCCCTCTTCCTCTGGGTTCTGTGTGATTGGGGGCAGAGTTGCTCTCCCGAATCTGCTCAATTCCTGTGCCCAGACTGGAAGGAACCCAAACTCACTTTTCTAAAAATGGTGACTACCCTTTTTTCTATATACCAAGATAATAGTTTTAATAATTGGCTAGATAGCTTATTGACAAAAATACAAATACATACCAGGAAATGTAAACAATAAAGACAAATTTAATTTTTTTCACCAGGCAATAAAAATAAAATCTAAAAAACAAGTTTGGTTTAAAAAATTGCTTTTTAACTGGTAAATTGAAAGGAAAAAAAAAACTTTTGTGAAACTTCTATGGGAGGGATAGCAAGTTTAAATATTCAATATTTTTGAAACACAAAATGTATTTGGGTTGACATATAAAGTACAATAAAAAAATGACCAAAATAAAAAACACCATTTTATATACTTATATGAAAAGAAACAAACAAACAAACACCCCCCCAACTTAAAGTGTAAATACAAACGTGACACAATAAGATAAAAAAAATTGTTATTAGCAGAATCTGAAAATAATGGATTAATTAAGTACAAGAAAACTAAAGGTACATCTAAAAACTACTGTTTAATTAAGAGTATAATTAGCTAGGTGAGGTGCCACATCTCTGTGGTCTGTAGTCCCAGCACTAGGGAAGCAGAGGTAGCGGGACTTTGACTTTGAACCTTGTCTGGACCCTGCCTCATAAAGCTAAAATCCCCCAAAGGAAAACAAAATCAAATACATGAGTTGACTTAAATGTAAATGAAGAGATTACTGGACACAGGAGGAGAAGCAGATAATCCAAACATATAAGAAAACAATCAACGGAAATCACCACAGAACTACAGTAGCACTTTAAACACAGTTATGCTTTTGTGTGATATTATGTAAATAATTTTGAAACTGTATAAAGCTAATTGTTCTCTGGGAAAATTTAATTCATCCAGACTCATCCCAGAGAGAGAGAGAGAGACAGAGAGAGAGAGAGAGAGAGAGAGAGAGAGAGAGAGAGAACATGAAACTGAGTTAATTTAACCAGAAGAAATGGATAAGTCCCGTAGAATCAGTTTTCTTATATAAAAAAGGGATTCAACCAAGCCTGTAGAGAACATTTCAAGGATTCAAGACAAAAAACGAAAAGGATTAAATTTCTATTTTCACGTGTGAATAAATACTTATATTAAAGTACTAATAAAAATTACATAGATTTGTAGATGAATAAAATGTATGAAATATGAAGATGAGTTCAAATATCCTAAGTAAGTAATCTATAAGAATAACAACACATTACAAACCCAGACAAATGAACAAATGGGTTTTATTCTCATGGAAACAGACTCTAAAAGTATTCATGAAATTGTAATACTTACTACTACTCGAAACATCCCCAAAATATCAACCTTCAAGATATAAAAATATATCTTTTAGTCCAACATTCCCATCCAGGATGAGGAAAATATTCTTTTCAGTTGTTAATGGGTAGACACAGAAGTCTTCCATAATGACTGCTATGTGACACATCTTTGGGACTGGTTGATGCCACTAGGTAAGAAGAAGAAACTAGAAATCTAAAGATGGGAAGTAAGTCTACACAAATTTAGACTTGATATGGTGAATAATTCATGGTAATTAACAGAAATAGGCAACAATAAGAGAAGTCACAGCAATAAGGAAGTGAAGAATAGTACCCGGCTACTCAGTGCTTTTCGATAAACCCACAAACATCATTAAAAAAAGTAAAGAAAGAAATAGCACATGTATAGGAGCTATGGGAAAAAGCAAACTATAAATGAAAATTATATGACCAAAAAAAGAGATACTGAAACGATATTAGAAGAATTAGAGAATTAGAGAATTACTGAACAGTTGGAAAGAGATACAGTAGTGATTTGATTTTATTTGTGCCTCATAGCATTAAAATTGAGTCTATAATACAATAATATGTAGAAGGTTAATTTGATTTACCTCTTGATTACATAACTTCTTGTTCACACTTCTTGCTGGAGGATGAATATCTGTGTGGTTTAGAGACTCAAATTCCTTCTATTTGATTTCTTCACTGACTTACTTTCCTTTCCTCATCAATGCATTCGCCTGGAGTGGTCATCAATACATCTATTCATAGTCAGTTGGTAACATGTTATAGCTGGATGAAAGGATAGCAAAGCTCGTGGATTCAGTGGACGTGCTTTTCTGGAAGCAACCTCAGAATCATTTTAGTGAAATGTTGTCGCTTCTCTATCCGACCAGCAGACAGGAATGACGCAACTCAGAGTTTTTCTCAATGCAGTTTATTTAAGATCCTTAACCATTCTCTCTCTCTCTCTCTCTCTCTCTCTCTCTCTCTCTCTCTCTCTCT
>JANHMN010000013.1:15791338-15816267 GCA_030674055.1 Rhabdomys pumilio
TCTCTCTCTCTCTCTCTCTCTCTCTCTCTCTCTCTCTCTCTCTCTCTGGAAACCCCTCTCTCCTCTCTCTCTGGAAGCCCTTCTCTCTTCTCTCTCTGGAAGCCCTTCTTTCCTCTCTCTCTGGAAGCCCTTCTCCCTCAGCCCCTTAATGGCCGTCCTTTTATACCCCTGCCTGTCCCAATCAGCACCTGCCACGTGGGCATGCCTCATTGGTGCACCTCAAACAGCCCTATTCTGTGTGGTGCGCAGTAGTTCTGTGGCTGTGGCTCAGTTAGGGAAAGGCGAGGCGCGCAAACCGCCAAGAAGCGGCACTCGAGCGCATCGCTCCTCACAAAATGTGAACCAGTTTTGTGATACACAACTTGCTTTAGGTAGGCTTCAGATTATGGACTATCAATTCTCTCCTGATAACCTCTAGATTTAATCATAATTTTTGAAATTGCAAGTATTGCTTTGAAATAAACAACTTATCTTAAGATCATCTATGGAAGAATAAAGGAGTGGACACCACTGGACAAGTTCTGAACAATGGGAGGTAAAGTGGCAGGCGAATATAACCAGCATTAAAACATTATCATTGGGGACTGAGGACTGAGGACTGAGATAGGCTCTCACGATCTGGTACATGCTAGCTGTAGTCTATTACTGAGCTGTAATCTGCCCCCCTCACATTGTAGGTAAATTACAATGACTCCAACAGTGAGGTACCAATGTATGTACTGGTGAATGAACCAGAGGAGAATAAATGAAAATATAGAAAGAAATTGAGGTGAAAATCAACAAGTATAATTAATCACTAGAGGAAATGATAGATTAACAGGAACTCTTCTGAAAAGATTAGAGCCGTAAGGATAAGAAACAACACCATAAACATTTAGAATAGAAGCATTTAAAATCATAGTTTGTGAAAAAAAATAAAAAGTATTTCATGGCAGTTTTGGTCTTCTGCAGCACTGTGTTTTGACTTGAGCCATAGAAATTTTTCATTTAAAATGTGGGAATATGTTCTGAAAGATATCTGTACTCCCCCTGAACACCTATGCTCCTGTGTCATCCCCTTCCCCACATCCTGTATTTTTGTGTTTATAACCCCTGTGTTAAAAAGTAAAAATTATGATTTGATAATAAAAATAAAATAAAATAAAATGTGGGAATACTAGTAGAATAGCAATCACCACATCCACAAGTGAGCAGGCAACTATAGTTAGCAGCCGACTATCTCTGATGAACAGCTCTACCACCAGTTGTAAGATCGGAGAGGCTAAGTTACCTTTGAGGGTCCACATCAAGATTAATGGCATTTAGTATGAAACATATACTTGTATTGCTGAAATTAGAGAAAGCATCCCACACCTTATCTTGACTCTAAGATGATTAATCATCTAATAATTGATCACTGGCAGCATTATTATGATTCCAAATGATTGCTGTCATCTACATATATGTCATATATGTAAGGTTAATTAATTATATATGAGTAATTACAGACAAGTATGTCAGCAACAATCTTTTCTTTCTATTAAAAGTTTGAGAATATTTGCTGTAGCCATTTGCTAGATGCTATTATCTTTATTTAGTAAAATGAGCAAATTCCATTCCTAATGACTATCTACACATGTGCACATATCCCTGTACTTGTGCCCATGCATACCGTTCTTTATCAAGGGCTAAAAGCAACTAATAATGTCTCCAGCAAGGAAAAATAAGTAAGAGCATACTAATGAATCAGACTTCTGGTTTTAGTTCTATTGTGAAGGATAATTGCTTGTTACTATAAATAGTAGCATATGCCTGGGTTGCAGTTTTCAGCATGGGGAAATAGTAACTGTCTACATCTTTTCTGGGAAGTGTAAGCTCACTCAATTTGCTTTTGAATAAATCCAACACAGTATCACTTAATATCAAGCATTGATTACTTTCATGGATAGAAAGACTTGGTTTCATCCAAATAAACAACAAACATTAATCAAAGCAGCACGGTGACCTAAGACATTGTCTGTTTCCCAGAGCCGATTTTAAGAGGACAATAGAAGACAAGTTCATCTAAAAACTTCCAGACACCGTTTTAATTTTGTGACAGAGTATCACTGTGTATATAACCCAGGCAAGCCTGGAATTTACAGTTCTCCTGCCTCAGCCTCCTGAGTGCTGAGATTACAGATGTGCACGCCCATTCTTGGCTTCAGATTTTTTTTTTCAGGGTAATATATTTGGTCTCAGTAAGTCAGATCTTTTGAAATTTATTTTGAAGCGAACAACTTGCTACAGGCAAAATAAATAAAACCAGTTCCTAACAGAAGCACTTGGTCATTAAATACGTGTGTTCCCTGTCCCCTTATACCACACGTTCTCAATGCTTTGTCCTTCCATGTGACCTGTATAAAATACTGATTATACATCTGAAGGATATGAACGTAGAGCCAATGGTTATAATACTATAATAATTTATAGTATCTAATCCTGATAATATAACTCATCTAGAAGGGGCTTATAAATAGCTATTCTATAATAGAAGCACCCAGAAAAAAATATAAAAAACATTCTAAATACAATATCCTGGAGAGTTTGTTGTTTTTTAAATGTGAGAACTCAAAGCCATTTATTCTGAGTCTGACAACTTCCTCACCACCCTTGTTTCGCCTGGTGGCTCCCTGGTCTGTTGACTTGGCCTCCTGCTAAAGAGTTAAACCCATTGGCATGTCTGTCACACTCCTGTCGAACGGTCCCCTAAGCAAGCCACCAATCTTCCTTGCTCTGGGTGACAGTTAATGAACTGTAAGTCTTGAACCAATATTTCTGCTTCATCTGTGAGCCTGCAGAAGGCGAGTTTGTTTTTCACCCTCAAAAAGGACCAAGTGTATTTCTTAGCCAGACAAGGATGATTTGTTTTCCTGAGTCTCCTTCCAGTTCTGAGGACATCTTCTGTGCTTGGGAACGTAACTGTGAGCAGCATAAGCTTCGAATCATTCTCCGGATGTTTTCATGAGTTTTATTACCTGAACGATACTGCCAGCTCTTCTAACTAACTGTGACGTTGAACAGGCCACTTAACCTCTTTGAGCCATAAAAACAGGATTTCAGTATTTGATGCCACTTCCTAAATAGAATCCATTAAAGGATCAAGTGAGATGGTGACCGTATGTTTTCATAAAGATCATTTAGCATCATCTGATAAAACAGTGTACTCATTATTAAAATCTGGACCTACATGTATGCATATATTATGTATACTCAGCTGTGTATATCTTCTTTTACCTACTAAACAGGTTCTATGAGGTATAATTGTTTTTTGAAGAATAGCAAAATGAAACATAATTGGAACAATGAAGCAGCTGCTTAGAAGCAAGAGGAGCAATCCATTTTGTACACTTATTGTGTATTATAGAGTCATTGCTATAATGCATGCCTCTTAGTCATGTGTTACCTTAAATTTCCAGTGTAATACCTCTGTAAATTCTAATGTCCTTCTAAGTTATGGTTATAGTTAGGTTCTGTTCCATATTTACCAAATTGAGACCATTAGAACGACTGCTTCTTATTCCATTTCTCATTCATCTTCCAATGATCCCTCTGCTTTCTTCTTCTCTCTTTTCCAGCTGGTGTCAGCTTTTGCCTTTTGCAATTAAAATTGGGCATGACAAATGTTTTTGACTCAAGTGTTCAAGTTGATCATCAATGTATGTTTTTCAGCTGCTGATTTTTTCCAGCAGGGATGTAATAATTTCTTTATGAAATGTATTCAGACAGTCCTGGGTCTCTTTCTGTACAGAATCTGTACAACATAGATTTGTCTAGACATTATTGCCAGTCCAAACCATTGCTATCAGCTGTAGTAGAACATGGTTCACTCACCACCAGATAGGACTATGCACAAAAGATGAACAGCCCAAATGACCTTTCCCTTTTGGCAGGGTGTTCATCCTGGTTACTGTGTCTGTCTTTAAAATTCAGCATCAATTAGGTTTTCTCTATGGTCTATCTTCTCTTTCAAGATTTACCCATCTATTAAACAACAACATATAATTTCCATGTGTCTACTTAGTGTGTGTGTGTGCATATGTGTGCATGTATGCATGTGTGTGTGTGTGTGAGAGAGAGAGAGTGTATATTGATGTATGAGATGGTGCATAGAAGCCAAAGGTCAACTTGAAGTGTAGTTTCTCTTGTGTAGTCCCTCCTGCCATTTTTCTTTTTTGAGACAGAATCTCACTGGGTCTTAGGACTTACTGGTTAGGCTTCAGGGATCTTCATCACCAGTGCTGGGATTAAATTACTCATCATAGGCGGTCCTGGATTCTAATGAGTTCTCAGGGCTTTCTTTGTCCTTAATAGCCCTAGCAATTTGAGTGTTAGCTAGACATTTTGAAAGGTATACCCTGCAATTTTCATTTGTTACTTTCATGATTAGATTGGGGTTGTGAGTATTGGAAAAGAGCTTAGAGATAATGGAATCAGCTCACTTGTATTCTTCTTGAGCATCACATCTTTCCACGGCAAGAGAAGATGATATCATTTGGGCTTACTCCCCTTGCATCAACCTCAACACCTGGCCAAGGTGGTATTTGTCAGACTTCTTTTCTGTAAGTTACTCTTCACCCCTGTTTCATACTGTACCCTTTGGGAGGAGTTTGCCACACACAGCTTTCATTAAGGAGGGGGTAAGGGGTTATGTGCTACTTACTTGAGGTGGGGATCTATTTAAGTTCCTTGGACCTCTTCTCAGAAGTTTGTCCCTACTATCCCAATAATTGAGTTATAAAATTGTAAATCAGCAAGGATGTAATGGTTAATGATTTTCTACTTTGGGTTGCAGCTCATGAGTTTACCCTAGTGCTCAAATTGTAGCCTAGTGTTGGCTTCTGGGAGCTCTTGTAGTGGCTCTAATTGACAGACCCCATCACTGTAAGTACCACCTCCCTCTGTCTTTTTCTCTTCCTCTGCCTCCCTTATTTCTTCCTTCTTTTCCTCCATCTCCCCTAGGTGACACCATCTTCTCCTTCTCTTGCTCTTTCCCATCCCCCCTTTGTCTTCTGTTAATTTTCCCCCTTTTTATCCCTAACTCTGGCTTTAAAAGATGTTCTGAGATCACCTTCTGCATTTCTTTCTCTACTTCTAAAGTCAACTACTTCTTTGTGAATCTCTGGTTTCTTAGGTATGTTTGTGAGAGCAGGTCTGGGTTGGAAGAACCCAGTACTCTTGCCTGTACTTTAGTATTCCAGGAGATGAAGGCTTGGCTTTGATACATTAGGCAGTTCATATTCTCATAGTTGCTCCAAAGAATATTGTCTTGCAATCTGCCAAACAGGAGGAAAATAAAGCATCATGTCTTTAGTTTGCTGATAACCCTAGTTCTAGAAGAAAAACAGGTGCAAAAAGTTAGATTTTTTTGCAGGATCATATAGCTAACTAGAGAAGGTACAATTTGAATATTTATAATCTGTTGTAAAACAATATTCATAATCTGTTGTAAAACTGTTATCTGCTTCACTAGATGGTGGGCTGATGCAAAATTTGTGGGTAGGGCATTTGTTGGAATTTTTTCCTGTTCTATTTCTTTTGGTAGTGCTTCAGTTAGGTACTGGTTTTCAAACCATTTGTTTACAGGCACTACTATCATATTCAAGACACCCCAGCCTGGGTACAGTAACTTCCAAGCTCAAACACAAGAGCAATGGCATAAAGCCAGATGGACCAGAGAGAGCCATTGGAACTGTCCATCTTGTTTGGAGTGGTTCTGCTTCAGTTGCATTGGCCACTGTCTGTGAAACCCTTTATAACATTTACCGTGTGGGCAAACGAGATGCCTCAGTGTGCAAAGGGCTTGAGGGCAAGGTTCTGTGTTTGAATCTCTAGAACCCAGCATTCTGCCTACCACCCTCGCCAGCTGCACATGCCACAGGAATACCAATTAATCTTCATATTGATCTCTTCAAAGCACGATCAAGAGGTTAAGCAGGTTGGCTAGCAAAATTGAAAACAGTATTAAGTATCCAAGTATCAATGAATTTTGATTATTCTGCTTTAGACGACTCATGTCATTGAACACCCATTGTCTTGTTCCTTGTGTGAGTAACGCACAAGACTTTAAAAGCCTTGGTGTGAAGATGGAGTCTTTTCAGTTGCGTACAATGTAAACCTAGTTCTACCACATGACCTCCCCCTCTTCCCGTTGATTCCCACTTCTATTTCCTTCAGTTCTAGGGGAATGTTTCTGTTTCTTTAGAGTATGATTAAGGTTATATATTGTGTATAGAACCCATCTACTAAAAATGCAGACAGTGTTCTTTCCTCTTTCTTTATTATATGTGCCTACTTGTGGCCACATGGCTTGCCCTCTTGTGGGAAGAGTTCTCTTGCTCTTCTTGTGGTCCAAGTGACATGCTCTAGAAACAACAAACAGAATGATAAACAGGGATGTCATAAGCCTTATGTAAGACAAAACATTGAAAGACATCATCGTCTCCACTGGTTAATCTGATATCTCTTCTCTTCTTGATTCTGGGTGCTAGAAAGAGAAAACAGAAGAGCTGGGTAGGATTCCAGCAAGTGATCTGTGGCTGACAATGATTATGATGCGTGAGTGAGATGTGCTTGTTTAAGCCATTGGCAAATGATTTGGAATTATTTGATATCAATTTACTTCTAAAACTTGTTTCCTCATTTGCTTCAGATCTCTGAGAGATGTTCTAGACATGAACTCAGGCTTCTTTCTGGGTGGTCTTAAGGAAATAACATTGAAATGAACAGAAAGAGTTCTTCCCAGGAAGTCAGGTCACCTGTGGTTTATACATTAGACAGTGCTGTTTGATGTTTGGGCGTTTAATAAAACATGACTATTCAGATATCTCACTGTAGAAGAGCAGCAGCCTAGGAACAAATAACGTTAGGTTTGATTCAGGTATAAACTTCAGACTCTCGGGGTTGGACTGATAACTAACATTGCATGTCCCTAGTATGTCTGAAGCATACTGCTAGAGAACCATACACTTAGCAATTATATATTATGTGATGAAAAGCCTTGCTAGGGAAACCCTGCAATCAAAGGATCAGCCTATCTTCCTCAGAATTCACCTTCCCTCTATAACTGTGGGCTTCCTCCTGCTGCATAGCTGCTGTGGGAGAGGGGGTACTCTGCCTGCAGTTAAGAGATGCCTATGCTGGGTACATCCTGAGGTTGGAAACCTCCTACTAAGATGGGTCTGAGCTCAGGTGCCCAGCTTTTATGTTCAAATTTTTCAGTTCTTTGTTGTTCCTCCCCTCTCTCTAGGAGAGCAGGATCACTGAAGACAGCAGTAGGGCTGTTACTCCTTGGGGTGGGTTCTAATTCAGGAATATATGGATCTGGGAAAGGAGCTTCTCTTTAAGAGAATCTTATGATTCAAACCAGGAACATGCAAATCCACATATATACTCTGGGGTATATACCCAGAGGAACCTAACCAGCATACAACAGAGACATCTATGTTTGATGGGATACTGTTCACAATTACCAAGATAGAGAATTGTCATATCTCACATGGTTTGGGTCCAGAAATCCTAGCTAGAAGCAGAAAGGGAATGGAGAAAGGATAGAGACACACACAATGAAATTGTCATTCTGTGGGTTTCTCTAACTATTTCTACAGCCTGGAACCTCAGCATATTAATTACACACAGCACAGGGGGAAGGGTTAGCTAGTCTTAGTAGGAAGTTTCCATAGGTGAACAATCTCAGGCTGTAATCATCCAGGAGAAGGAGGCTGCAGTTGCTGTTAGTCTTTGCACATAAAAGCTCATATTCAGTTTCCTGAGAAAAGCGTTGCCATCCCTCTTGAGCCTGGCCCATATGGGTAATGGCTTTGCCAACTTAATGTGGGCCAATTGGTCTCAGAGTCCTCGACAGGCCGTGTTCGTGCCAAATTACACATCATTCGCCCAAGAGTTCATTCACTCAAGGCTTTCCCTGCCTCCATACAGAGAACAGGCCTAGATATCCATCAATGTATTTATGGATTTAAAAATTGTGAAATAAATAGCATTATGTGAAGCAAAATAAGCCATATTCAGAAAAACAAATATTGTATGTTTTCTCTCATATTCAGAGATACAGATTATATCTGTATAAGAAAGGGGGCACTTTGTTGGGGAGAAAAGAGACCACAGAGGACAAAGAAGAGTAATGGAGGTGAATATAGACAGTGTGCATGATATGTATATATGGAAAGGTCAAATGAAACCTGTCAGCTTGTACAGTGAGTATGAACACACAAACACTCACACATACACTCACAGGAATACATACACATACACACACTCATACAAACACATACATAAACTCACACATTCTCACACATACACTCACATACTCATGCACATACACCCACCTACGCACACACTTACATACACATGCACTCACACACTCACACACATTCACACACCACATACACACTCACACACACAAACATACACTCATACACACAAACACACACACACACTCACATACACATACACACTCACACACACACACACAAAGAGCAGGTTCACACAGTATTAAAGACTTCTGAAACCTCAGCAGGACATACCTGTGCATAATTGCATTTGCACTGCCCAAGGAGGAGATGGGATTGTTCTGAGAACTCAGTGAGACAGTTTGTGTTGAAAAAAATTTGAAAACGATGAAGCTCAGTGTATGATAAGATTGGAGTGAAAACCATATAAGACAGAATTATGGAGATGAGGGAAGGCATGATATTTCTAGCTCCAAGTTTAGCTTCACTTATAAGAAAACCAAATCAGAGGACCGAAGCAGATATCTGAATGCTCCATTCAGGATACTGGGTGGTCACTCTGTGTTACATCATCTTGTGATAGCTCCTGAGTTGTGGGAACAAGAGCCTCAGCCCCACAAAGATTCTATCTTCTTCAGGCTCCAGAATCCACCAGAATCTCCTGCAAGTCCCTTGCTGTGATGCTGTAGTTCCCTTATGAAGAACATGCTGTATCTGCCTTTGGGGGGCAATTCCTTTCTACCAGTGAAGTGGGTAGAGATATTTGCTCTGCTGTGTACGAAGGGAAAGTCAACCTTATGAGAAATCAGCCAGGGTCCCACATCCTACCCTATTGTGCATTTGTTCTGTGTTTTCCAAAGTGCATTCCTTATATTTTCAGTTAACTGAATATTCCACACATTGAAAGTACCCTTTCTTAACTAGTTTGGGAAATGTTCCCCATGTAATCGTCCACTTGGTAAGTTTCAATGCCCACCCACATACCACACAGGCGAAGGCAATGTTGGTGAGAGAGGGTTGATCTGGCTTAAAATTCCAGGATATAGTCCATTGCATGGGAAAGTCATCAAGGAATTCACACAGAGAATCACATCACATCCAAGGGGGAAAAAAGAATTCCCCACGCACTCTGCCTACTTGCTTTCAGCTAGTTTTATTTACTCTCATCCAGTCCAGGATCCCCTGACTAGGGAATGGCATTACTCACAGTGGACTGGAGCTTCCTACAGCAAATAACAGTCAAGTCCTAAGTCCCCAACATGCCACAGACCAATTTGATCTAAATAATTCCTCACTAAGACTCACTTTATGTGAAGTTGAAAGTTGAAATTAAATTATACAATTAATTAATATCAGTCATCTGATAAACAGGAAAATGGGATTTGAACTTGGACTATCTCATTTCCAAGTCTATGAACCTTTGCAAACTAGAATCTACTGCAGTTCCCCTGTGCCTACCATTAAATAGAACTTACTTTGTCTGTCCCTTTTGGCTGTTTTCTTCCCTCTCAGTAAAGTGTGTGTGGATAATCTTGGCTATACTTTCTGCCAAGGGAAAGTATTTCTTGAATCACCCAGATGGCACTCACACAGATTGGAGATATTCAGGAAAACAGCAGTCGATCCTCCAACTCCCTGTCTTCATTGCCATGACACAGAGTTTTTCTCTTTCCCTTCACCCATGAAGGCAGCAAATCTGATGCACTGAGTTCACCCAGGAAATTGGACAGAAGAAAAAAGCTACTGAATCCCAGCAATTACCCCAAATAAAAACATTTATAAGATCACTAGTGTGGACGGATGTGGAAGGGCTTGTGTGGGTGGGACATTGTACCTGAATAACTTGGCATGTTCACCGAGATTTTAGCATTGAATAGTTCACCTTACTGGGAGATTGTGAGGTATAGAGTATCTAGAACACCCATGAGAGATGTTGTTTCCAAAGTCCTTCTGGATACTTCAAAGGACCCACTATTAGTCAATGAGTAGGGTGTCTCAGGTTTCTCTAGAGTCACAGAATCTATGGAATGTCTATATATTAAGGGAATTTATTGTAATGACTTACAGTCTTCAGTATAACTAACCCAACAATGGGCAGCTGTAAATTAGAAGTTCAAGAATCTAGTAGTTGCTCAGTCCCACAAGGCTAATTGTTTCAGTGGGTCTTCTGTATAAACTGGAATCCTGAAAAAGTAGGTTCAGATGTGCTAACAAGTAAGTGCAAACAGATGAAGAAGACTAACCCTTTCTTCTTCCAAGGTCCTTATGTAGGCCTCCAGTAGAAGGTGTAGCCCAGATTAAAGTTATTTACCACCATGCCTAGATTTGGAACTTTCTCTGTCCTAGGTTGGCCTTGAAATCAAAGATTTGCATGGTTCTGTCTTCTGGGACGAAAAGTGTGTACTACTTTGCCTAATCATGGCTACTATGCCTCAAGATCTGGATCAAAAGCATTTGTCATCCCATGTCAAGATCTGGGTCCAAAGCCTGTGCCTTCTAGCCTCACTCAAGATCTGGGTCACAGGTGTGCCCTCCATTTCTGGATTGTAGTTCATTCCAGATGTAGTCAAGTTGACAACCAGGAATAACCATCACAGTGTCCTACAAACAACTATCTATCAGACAAAGAGAAGAGTTGACCTCCTTCCCCTAGAGAAGAAATTACCATGAGCACTGGACTCCCAGATGCTTTGTTGCAGATACATCCCTTGTTCTGCCCTGAGTTTCTCTGCTCCAGTAGGTCTGTGTGGGGAGTAGTGATTCTGCATTTCTAACCAGCTCCAGAGGCTATCCAACTGCTCAGAGGATGACCCAGCTGGAGAAAGCTGGCGTTGCCCCAGTGGAATGTTGTGGAATGACCTGCCTTTGGAATAGAATTTGAAAAACATAGCTGCCACCAAGTTCTCTCCTGGGCCTAGAACAGAGCTTCCTGCAGCTTGCTAGGCCTCTTGCTTCAGGCTGCTAATTTTAATCTCAAGAATTCTCCAGCTAACCTGTGCACCAGGAGTCTTAATGGTAGGAATCTCTCCTTTTTTCTACCCCTGGTCTTTCCAACATTGTGGAAGTATGGTGGGCACCTATCCATAGGCCCCAGCAACAGCATCCTATCTTCAGAGTCTTCAGTCTTCCTTTCTAGGAGCCACTCAGTGACATAAGCTTACTTGGCATTTGTCTCCTCCTTGGTGGGCTACTCTTAGAAGTGTGTGCCACTTTTAAGAGGAATTTAAGCTTGATGGAGGAAATTTGATTAAAGTTCAAAGTCTCTACCAAAGGCAAGGCCCAGAAATTTACAAGGATCATGAAAATTAAGACTCAAGACTTGCTTGCAGCAACTGAGTTCTCTAGGCAAGTGTGCAAATAAGTCTACCCAAATGAGCCCAGTTTACACAGAAAATCTAGAGTTGGTTCCCTATGGTCTCTGTTTTATCCTCAGTCTCCCCATCTAGAAAGGGGAACCAGCCTAGATGCTCGGTTTGTACACTAAAGGTACCAGGAATGATGATGTTTATGAAGACATAAGCTAGTTAAAAATCACATTACATTATTGTTCCCTGTACTGTGTTATACACAAAAAACCATATGTCAGTGGGGTTTGAGAGCAGGCAGGGGACCAGAGAAGGGGTAGGCCTAAATGGAACAGGCAGAATGGGAAATTGCCAGCCTTACCAATCACAGAATTTCTAATTCACAGCTTATTGTTCAGTGTTTTGTTTTTCAGACTCAATTTAGCGAAGACAGCCTGAAATAAAATGAAGAAGGAAACAACTGGGGGAATATCCTTTCCTTTTTCTGTGTGGAGTTGATGATTTGTACCAGGGTCTCACAAGTCTTTAAAGGCTTAGGGATAAGAGGGCAGGAGGTGGGTGTTGATAGGTTCATTTGCATATCTGCAGTCACATCTCTATTGTTCAAGTGCTTCCCACAGAGGAGCAGGTGCTTGCTGTCACTGGTATTCTGTGCTCCAATGTACATAGAAAGAAATAAAATAATACACATAAAGGGCCTCACTATTTAACAGTCACCCGTGTGAGTTGTACACTGTACATACAGATCCCATTCCATCTCTAAAATGCTGACAGGGGAGTTATCATTATTTCCATTTGCCAGCAGAAGCCATAGAGGTTTCTAAAAGATGGGGAATGGTCACCCCTGGTGAACTACAGATTGAGGACCTCAGGTCTGCCAGGCATTAGGCTCTTTGTAGCTGCCCTGGTGCTAAGAAGACTTTCCCTCTTTCTCTGGTCCTCTATCTTGACTCCTAAGTGACTTCAGGTTCTTTTAGATACCCTGACATCTTTTAGAACTCTCCACATTTCATTTTTCTGCCCATTGCCTCCTCTTCTTCTCTGGAGACACTTCTTATAAATTGCAAATTTATGTTGCTTGTGCTTGACATGTAAGGGTGATCCATATTGTTGGTGACAAGAAATGGTGCGAAGAATGAGTTGCAGAATAAAATCTTAGAGGAGTGGGAAGGGGGAGTGGTATAAAACACAGCATTTCTTAACCTCTGTCGATGGGGAGGTAGAACTAGGTGGAGACATTGCTGGAAAGTGTGAAGAAAAAAGTTGGGGCAGTTTGTGCTCCATGACTTCTCTCTCTCTCTCTCTCTCTCTCTCTCTCTCTCTCTCTCTCTCTCTCTCTCTCTCTCTCTGTGAGTGTGTGTGTGTGTGTGTGTGTGTGTGTGTGTGTGTGTGATTAGAAGTGCTATTTCATGTGGCCTTTCCCCTTGGGTTTCATTTTATGTGAATATCTTTCTGTAGCCTGCACTGGCATTGTGGATAGAACATAGATTTTGAGGGCTTCTTCATATTTCATGGAAGGGAGACCTTGAATGAAACTGATAAAACTTGCAATTACTTGTGTCAGCAACAAGCATCCTCAGGGAGGAAGCACTTCTGAGTCCCTGCAGAACTTACAGAAGAGAGAGAAGTTTGATTTCAAAAGATCACAGTGGGCTCTGAGCTCACCAGACACTACCAGAAAAAGAGACAGGGAACATCCACATGATTAATGATTTTCTCCTTTAGAAGCAACTTTAGAAAAAAAAAGAATAGAGCTTTTCAAATAATTAGAAGTGTTTCTAACATGCATCGGATACTCACTTTCTCTTGAGAGATCACAACATAAATGAGTCTAGTAGTAGACTTGAAAATATGTGTATTCATTAGAAAATTATACAGACTATGATGTTGGAGAGGCTGCTGGGTAGTAAAGATTCTGGTTTCTGAGGGCTCCTTTAATTAGCATTGGTAGAAAGTAATGTTTGGCTCTTGAGTCTGCCTGCTGTTGAGTGTGCTGTGTATAATATCCACAGAAACCAACAGTGATGTGCATTGTTTATAAACTTTAATGGTAAGGTATTACTACAGTTAAGTATCACCTCCAAAACCGGTGTGAGTTTTACTACTTTTCCTTTCTTTCAGGAGACTGACCGTGGACTCGGTCTGAGAGATTGCTTATAGATCAGCTTTGTGACCGAGTAACATTAATTGCTTTTTAAAAACTTTTAATTTATTTTTTTTTGTACAACAAGCAGAGGCCACCATTTTCTTCAAGTGCCACCAGGGCTCCCTGCCAGTGATTGATTTTGTCATCAGTCCTTCCAGTCACACTTTACATTAGTGTTCTACGTATGGATTTAATTGGAATTTAATAAGAGCGTCTATAATAACTAAAAAGCAGCATGGTCCTGAAATCATGTTTACTGAAAATTAACCACCATAGATGCAAATCCGTTATGTAGGAGCTCTAATAAATATTCTTACAACATTAACTCACATGTAAACATTGTCTATCACTTCAAGTAACTGCAGGTTCTAAGTGCCATTTGTTATTTTCTTTTGTAAATAAACAGAGCTGTTTACTGTAACTAATCCATTACTGGTTTTTATCAATCAGTCCTGCAAAACTTAGGGTTAAAAAAAAAAGGTCAACTAAATGTAAGACAGAATTTCTCAGTCAGTAGAGATGGAATGAAACCTGAGAATTTGCATTCCAGACTTATTTTTTTGGGGTGATGCTATTGGTATAGGGACCATACTAAGGGAAGCCTTGACATCTAGAATTATTGTTGAAGACTAAAGACGGGCATTGATGGTCTTTACTATTTAGTCACTACTAAAATCTGTAGTAACAGGTTAGAGATGGTGAAGGATCTGACTAGTTATGTAATAGCTTGACAAATAGGAGGCAGGGCAAGTAATATATTAACAGCATTGGTAGCTCAGAGTACTCTTTATTTGTCCTAGCTTTCATGTTTGGGTAAGTCAAAATACTGAGGTCCATGTCGAAAAGAACTAAAGTTTGTTTCTGAAGAAGGGTCTTGACCAGGCTCTAAGGAGCAACTTGTCAGCCATTGGGGGACACAGCATGGAAGCTGAGCTGCTCCAGATTGTATAAAATGAAGAGAAACCATCCTTGTTAAGTTTTGCTTAATTTTCAAGCAGAGGATTGACTCTGTTGATTTAAACCATCTTGATATGGTATTCTTGTTAGTCTTAAATGTCAATTTGCCATAGCCTAGGATCATGTATAGAATTTCAACTGAGGAATATTCTAGGGCAAATTTACCTGAGAATTTTTCTGTGAGCAAGTGTCTTTATTGCTAATTGAACCAGCCCACCATGGGCAGTACCATTTCCTAGCAGGGTATCCTGGACTATATAAGAATAAAGAACACTAAAGGGAAAGAGCAAATGGGCAGTATGGGTGCATTTGTTTCTCTCTTCTCTTGACTGTGATTGTGATGTGACTAGCATTTGAGTTTCTGCTTCAGCTTTCCTCAAATGATAGACTGTACATGCCCTTGAGTTATAAGCCAAATGAACTATTTTTCTCCCTAAAGTTGATTTTTGGTTCAGGGTTTTGTCACAGCAACAGAAATTAAAACAGAGCAAATGACATATTTTACAGCCACAGATAACCCATAACTTACATGCCTAATAGTCTTCTAAGTCAGGCATAGATTTTAGATTTTTCCTTTAAGAACATGCATTTTAACAAAATAATCTTTACAAATGAATTGTGAATGGGCAAAGGTTTATTTCCAAATGTAATTTCTCTCTTTTTTTCCCCCTTATTCCAACAGGACTTTATGTGAGGAAAATAAGTAGCTTCCAATAAGGGCACCTTTCTTAAGGTGGTGGGAAACCCTATCTCTTAGCACATATTTTTAAGGTGGTAGAAAATTCTTCCTATCTTTTAGCACATATTTTTAAGGTGGTAGGCAGTATTTTTCAGGTAGTAAGAAACCCCTCATATCTCAATACATATTTTCACAAAATCAATAATGCTTCCATTCTCATAAATACAACTTAATTACTTCGTATTGAATAATGAGACTTTGATGGTAAAACAAAAACAATGGATGATTTAACACCTTAGAGGTTAGTGGTCATTTACAGTTCAGTATCAAGACTCTTGAATGGGCAGGTCCAGTTTCTTCCCAGTATGTAGACGTGTGCCCCTATGACTACAACTGGAATCCATGCATTTTCTCTTTTAGTAAAGAAGCAGAGCTATTGTTACACCACTGGCAGACCCAATTCCTGGAAGAAACAATGATGTAGAAAACAGACTTATTCATAGAATAAAGGTCATACGGGAGGATTCATGTCACTAATCAAGAAACATATATTCAGGCCCAGGGTTATTTTGATGAATGAGTGGAATCTTCAAAGGTAAAGTTGATTGAACTTTAGTGGATTTGGGAGAGAGTGAAGTCATTTAAGCTGGATGGAAATTTATATTTGAGATTTTAAAAAACACATTTGAGAAAACTTTGGTATTTAGGTTTATTCCCAATTAAATGTAACATAGAGTAGTTATTAACCTATTTATATTGTTCACAAATATGGATTCAAAAAATGTGTTGTAACTATTTTCATCACATTTTGGTTGGAAATCATTTTTCCCCAAAGCTTGGCTCATGCATTTTATATTCTCTCTCTCTCTCTCTCTCTCTCTCTCTCTCTCTCTCTCTCTATCTCTATCTCTATCTCTATCTCTATCTCTATCTCTATCTCTATCTCTCTCCCCCTCTCTCTTGGTATTGCTTTGCTATCCCCAGTTGTTATAAATGGAACCATATAGAATTTATCCCACTGAGCCTGGCATATTTCAGTGATTTTGTTTATTTGAGAAAAAAGTTCTTTCTGCTTTCATTTATTTATTCTGCTGAGTAATATTCTATTGTATGGTCAAAGCATAGATTACTCATGAATTGTTATATACTAAGTAATTTAAAAATTTAGAGACTATAAGTAAGACTACTATGAACATTTCTGCACTATTTTATACAAAACAAGATTTTATCATTTTTAATCATCTTTAGGAATAAAATTACTGTATTATATGATAAATGCATATTTAACCTTATACAAGATGTTCAATTGTCTAGTATGACCGTACCACTTTACCTTCCAATTAACAACTCATGTGAGTTGGTGCCTCACAGTCTTGTCATTATTTGGTATTATCTTTAATCCCCCAGACCCCAAACTTCAGCCATTCAGTTTAAGACATAATTATATCTCATTATGGTTTTAATTTTTCTTTTATTAATTACTAATGAGTTTTAGCATCATTTAATTTTTTTGTTATTTGTGTATTGTTGATGAAGGGTCTATTAGAATCCTTTGTTCAATTTGTACTGGGATTATTTTCTGCTGTGTTTTAAGAGGTTTTGATATATCATTTTTAGAAATCTGCCTTGAAAATAATTTTAGGAGAGATCTGAAGGCTGAGCACATTACTTGTCGTCTGATGGAAAGCTCACTACCTAGTCCCCAGTGACCCTACTGTGGCATTGCATGGTCCATATCTCAATGCTTACTTCCAAGAAGCCAACTTTTTTCTTTTGATTCCTATGGATAAAATTTTCATTCAGCCTGAAGCTAGGGAAATAAAGCTCAAGAAATATTATATAAAGTGATTTTTAGGAATCTAGAGAAAGAAAAACGCTAGAAAGAAATGGGTAAGCTGTAGGCTTCTGGGTCAACTGAGAAGGAATCAGATGAACTGATATCATCTGATGTAGTCTTCACTTCATATGTATTATAAAGATCAGTGGAACAATTGATAGAAATTTTCATTAGGAGTTATTCATAATAGTGAAAGAATAAGTGGGTTTGGATATAACAGTTGTTTTCAATCTGCCTCCCATAAAGGCATTTCATAGAAATGTTTTGCAACACTGAAGTATAATTTTTTTATTCTATTGATTTATTTTCAGTTATTGACAATTTAGATTGCTAATTTTTATAACCTGAATCTATGATTATTCATTTATTACAATGATGTTATAGGGTAAAACTGAGTAGTGAGCAGGCTTTCTTGTGAAACGTAAGTGCTTCATCTCCTCCCCTCTCTCCTCTCCCATTTCTTTTTTTCTCCCTCTGCTTGTGTAATGCTCAGTCTGATCTTTGAAATGACTAGAGTGGGGCTTCAACATGCTGCTATCAGTGGTCCAGACAATAGGCCTCAATGCTTGAAAGTCCTTCTGTTTTTTCCTTGTCAATGATATTCAATTTATCCAGTTATAATGATGTCTCCAAATGAGTAGTCAATAGTCAAAGCTCAAATTAAAAAAAAAAAAAAAAACAACAACAAAAAACACACCAAAAAACCTTACACTAAGAAAGAAGTGTGCTTGTAAGCAAGTGTGGACTTGTCTGCTGCAACCCAGGAATCAGAAAGCTACTCATTCCTCTCATTTTTCCCATAATTTAACTCTTGTCTTTAAGTGACTGGATTCCTTTCCTGTGTGATTCTTGACCAAAGTATAGCTCTCTTCCTGAAATAGGCTATTGTAGTAATACAGTGTGTAGCTCTCACCAGACCCCTCTCCCATGGCTAGTTCTTGTACCACATTCCCTAAATACTTTATTAGGTCTTTCTTCCAAACAAACATCCCTGCTTTAGTAATATGTTCTTGCCATGTTGTCTCCATTCTGGGACTGTAGTACATTAGGACCTGTATTCTAACATGATCTTTCCTACTCTTGCAAGCTAGGATCCACACATTAAGTTTTGATCAATTTTCTCCTTTTGTATGGATGACAGACGTTGCTGAAGCTCTTCAAAATTTTTCTAAACCAAACCCCATTTAAACAAGAAGATATTTATTATTCTTGACCAAAAGGATAAATGGTATCTACAGGAATACTCTATACATCAGCATAAGTGCCACCCCAGCTGTCCCTACAGATTCCCACCCCCTACAGATTACCCCTTCTTAGATAACTGCTGAATAGTATATTGTGCCCTCCCAAGATCCCCTCAGAATGAATCCCTGAGAAAAGTCTGGTCTCATGTATTGTAGCATTCCTTCTCTGAGATGACCCTTGCGACTTCAGTCAATGTCTTCTTGAAAGCTGATGTTATGGTTTTGCTTCCTCTAAATGTCACTTATTTATTTTGTCATTCTAAGCAAGTGGTTCCAATAGTCCTCCAACCTTTAGAAAGCAAGGTTAGATATTAGTTTTATTTCAGCCATCCATTCAAATCTTGGATATTGTAAGCATGGTGTTTCTATACAATGTCACTTCAAGACTGTCTCTCCATCTCTGCTGGACTGTTTAGGGGGCTAGTTTTAAATCTTTGAAAGTTTAGAAATCCTGGGCTTTTCTTTGTTGGGAGAATTGTTTTACTGTTTAAATCTCCTAACTTCATTTATACCTTTGATTTAAGTATGGTAGGTCATATGTGCCTAAAAATTTATGCACCTGTAGGTTTTGTTATAATATAGCTTTTTATATTCCCTAAGGACACTCTGGTTGTCACTGTCACCACTTTATCTCTAATTGTATCTCTCTCTCTTTCTCTAGCTGTTTGCCATTCCAAAGAACACAAGTATTTGTTACACTGATTCTGTGTATTACTCTGTGTCTTCACTTTATTTATTTCTGCCCTGATACTAATTCTTTCTTGTCATGCATATGCTACTATGATGCTTCATTTGTTTTTCTTTTTCTAATTCCTTGAGTTAAACCATTAGGTTATTTATAAGATGTTTACCATGCATCTATACAGATTCAACAGAAAATTTCTCTCGGAACTTCCTTATCTCTACTCCAAATATTCTTAAAAGAGTTTTTTTAAATCTTCATTTGATTCTAGGAATTTTTCATTCACCCACTGGTTCTTCCGTAGCACACTGGTCACTCGAAAGTGTATCACTCATCCTTCAAGTGTCTGTGCACTTTCTGTAGTTTTCTATGCTGTTAATTTTTAGCTGTATTTTGCTAGTTTTATTACTAAACTGTTTGAATGAGATTCCTGCTTTCTGCTGTCTTTCCAGGCAGGGCTGCATATTGCCGAAGCCCTCTTTAGCCCTGGATATCTTTTATTCAGTGTATCAGCCTTTTTTTTTTTTTTTTGCCTCCCTTTTCTTTGTACTTTTTTTTGGCTGTTCTATCACTGACTTTGTAGCTTTTTGATACTTTTTTTTCCCCTTGGAAATTGAATCTTCTTCTTTTTTTAATTCTTATTTTTTCTTTCAGAGTCATGTGGAGGCATCTTCTAGTCCATAGTCTTACTTGGAAGTGCCCAAGGGTGCTATGAAGAGCATGTAAAACAGTTATTTATTTATTTTTTTTTTTAAGAAGAGGAAAGAAAACTAATACCAAAAAGAAGAAAAGAAAGGAGGGCAAGGATCCAAACTCATAAAGAAAAACAAACAAATAAACAATAAAATTCCCCTGATGTGCAGATCATAGACTGTAATGTGTGTGTGTGTGTGTGTGTGTGTGTGTGTGTGTGTGTGTGTATTTAAACAGATGTTAAATGTGGGCAAAGTTCAAAAGATTTAGAAAGGTGACCAAGAGAAGGTAACATTAAGTGTCAAGGAAGGACAGAGTTCAGGCAAGGGAACGTTTTTCCCTAGTTTTTGTGGTTGTCATGTGAAGTTATCTTTCTAAGTATTGAAGTAGCAAGTTCCATATTTGTATTCTAAAGATACCCAATATGTGCCAGTCCTTTGAGGCAGAAATTGTTAGAGTTGGGCTTTCATTCCTGATTCCCTTGACATCATTGCTTTGGAATCAGACATGACTAGCCACTGCATATGTTGGCGAGAAGTGGTCCGCTTAGAAAAAGTGAGCTCTCCTTTTTCAGATTTGTTCTGAGGGAGTAGGTTCTGTGGCCTGAAATATTCCTGGACTTGCTTCTGTTTAAAAAATTGTCAAATCATTCTATTTTAATGTTATTAAACATCAAAATTGTACTGCTATATATAAAACAAAGTATGACAAAAGAAAAAGAAAAAATAAACAGCCCTACCACATGATAACACATATATGTATTAAAACATATATATTTCTTTAAGCCATAATGATCAGAGTATGCATGTGCTTGTGCGTGTGCGTGTGCGTGTGCGTGTGCGTGTGTGTGTGTGTGTGTGTGTGTGTGTTACTCTTACAGCTACATTCACCATTCTTTTAGGCTGGCTGATTGATGACAATGGTTGCGGAAAGCTGGAATATTACATGTACAGACCCAAGTTATCTTTGGCAGGTCTCTAAATAGTCTTTTATTAGCTAACTCTCTGTGTGGCCAACATCTTAATGACTGTTCAGAAAATCCTTTGGGGATGCACAAACAGATTCCCAGATTCCACTAATCCAACGTCAGAGAATGTCATCAGACAGTAGGTATTGCCATGCTTGGCTGGGACCTTTCTAAATGATATTCCCACCATTATATTTGAAAAAAAAAAACTCAATAATTTCTGTATCATCAAAAATCTACAAAGTCAGTGATAGATTTATGATTTCCTTGGATCTGTTGCTATAAAAATTTCACAAAACTGTTGCCAGGCTGAAGCATGGCATATGGGGTAACTTGGATCTGTGTTCCTGACTTTTACATAGTTATTTTATCTCTTATCTATTACCAATTTGAAAAGAGAGATGTGTTTTGTGTGCTATAAGTGTTACTGGCCAGTGAGTATTAGAACACAAACAATCAATTTGGATATAAAAATCTTTATTTAAAAAGCCAGTCTGCTTCTAGTTTGCATGTAGGCTACACTGCTCAGTATGAAGGCTCATCCAAAAGTCATTTTGCTGAGTGGCCCACTCACTGAGAACCAGAGGGAGGTAGTTAGGCAGTGGGAGTGAAGACAGAGGAACGGTGACTATATTTGCTCACAGAAGGTGATCAGACTGAGAGCCCCCATTTGAGGAACTGCCTGAATATGAACTAGATTGTTTAAAAATGAAGATTATATTTAAAAATGAAGATTGTATTTATAATAAGCTTAGGAGGCTGATGCAGGAGGATCAAAGGTTCTTTGCCAGCTTGAATTATAAAGTGAATAAGAGGTCAGGGGTCAGACACACAATTGGACGATTTCTCATCAACAACCAAACAATAAGCAAACAAATCTTTTACATGCTGTCACAACTGTAGGGAAGTGCTGGTTTTATTGGAATTTATATGGAATCTAGTGACTTTGCCTATTTTACTGCTGAGCAGAAGCTATGAGATAAAAGTGCCAAATGGTAAAAAAGTTGTCAATTTCATTCTACGCTGACATTGATATGGGAAGTAGATACATTGTTGTGCTTGATTTTGATTTTTTTCGTTTGGCCTTCATCTGTCTATATTGTCTCTACTCAGTGGAGTGTTCTCTAGTGATGGAGATGTACTGTCTTTGTCTTCAGGGCGCTATCCACTAGCCACTATTAGCTACAGAACACTTAACAGGTGGCTGACATGACTGAAGAATTAAGTTAAGAAATTTAACTAATTAACTAATTTAAATGTAAGTAGCCACATGGGCTCATGAGAAAGAACTTAGTACTTCTCTAATGAGAGGTGGCACTCCTAATATGAAAATCTGAATTCTCAAGTGCTCCCAAATCGCTGTCTTGAGTGGTGATAAGATACATCTATATAAACTTTTTTTTTTTTTGACACACAAGATTGTTAAAAAACACTACCTAAAATTACCTTTAAGGCTTTGAGTATAAGGCACATATGCAAACCAAATGAATGTTGTGCTTAAATTTAGGTCTTATTCCTACGAAAATTTACTACCCATATGAAAATATTTTCTAAGTAAAAAATAAATTAAAATCTAAAACATTCAAGTGAGTTTTCTAATTTTTTTCTTCTTACTGTAAGAGTGAAGAGAACATACAGAGACGGAGTTCTGTCTTAAGCTGCATACCCTCACCGTGTGTGTGTGTGTGTGTGTGTGTGTGTGTGTGTGTGCGCGCGCGCGCGTGCGCGCGCACGCGCGTGTGCACGTGCACTTTGGGTTCCAAGTAACTTATCCCTGTGGTCTGCTGCATTGTGTGGCATAGAAGTTAGGACTCACCCTCTGCTAAGAAGAAGCCCAAGTACCAACTGATATCACACTGCTGTTACAAGACTTGGAGTGCTCCTAATCACAAACTACTTGACCACACAAACATTCCGGAAAGCTGGCAGACGGTCCAACGAGCCCCCCTGATAGCTTCTCATTTTTCACTGGGTTCTCTATCCCTTTCCTAAGAAGACTTTGGGGAGTGAGAACTGCTTTTCTTCATATACCCCGGCATTCTGGCACAGAACTCATGCTGTGGAAGCAACATATGGACTGTGGGAGATGTCTTTCAAGGAACCACAGATGGGCCAGAGCTGGAGGAGGATGGATCTTTTCAGATACGATTCTTTACCTTGCCATGAAAGTGCTGGCTGTTTTCTCTGTAATTTGCTAGTGGGACTTAATCTCACTTCTAACACAGGGCCAGGTGTTGAGCATCTACGGGCTGCATGAAGGAGCAAACTGTAATTGCTTTCATTTCAGATTCTCTAGTTTTATTTATATATTTTTTAAGAAAGTTAGGACACTTAGGGACTCTGTGACTTGGTGTCTTCATCTCACAAACACCTGTGCCCAAGACCTTAGAAAAGGAAGCAGCTGACTTGAGAGTTAAGTCTGTGAGTTTGCATCCGAAGGAACTGCCACTTAACTGATAAATTCTTGAGATCGATTTATAAATGCATTTTTTTGGATTATGTTTTCTTAATTGTTGTTAGTATATACCATGTTTGAGTAATAGTTCATTGGTAATATTTATCTTAATCTTAAGAAATTGGAAACTACTCTTGGCTGTTTTTATTCTTTTTACTTTTCTGGTTCAGGGTCATACCCAGGGACAAATTCCCTCCATATGCAGACATAGGAAGAAGGGCCATGACTAGGGAATAAATATGACAAATCTCCAAGATGCTTGTCTTCTTCCTCTCACATTGGCTGGCTTCTTCCTCAGCCTACTGACCTGAGCATCTTAAAACAAAGGCTTGGCAGTCTTTTTTTTTTTTTTTTTTTTGTTTTCTGTAGCCAGTATACATTGCTACTGATGGACCAGCTTGAAACGTTTAAGTCAGGTTCAGGACTGTTGCTGCTCAGACTGATCACCGCTAATTAAAGGAGGAAGATTTCTCACCGCCCCTTTAAAGCCCTCCAGCCCTAAAGGAGAGACTGGATTTTCAGTCCTTTGAGCTCCTCCTTGACTTTCCAAAAGGTCTTTCTCTATATAGCTACAGCATGTGGGACTTTCAACACTCTTAACAACAGCAACAACAACAAAAACTTTTCTTTACCCACTGATTCTGTCTGCTGTATCTGAGATTTTCCCCTGCTGCTACATGTCACAATCAGATTTTTTCTTGCCTTTTAATTATATAACTGACAGAGAAAATGAAGTCAGTCAGGACCCCTAGGTGGTAACAATACTATGACAGCTAGCTTGACCTTGAACTTTCCATTCTCCTTCATCACCTCCTAAGCACTGAGAGCATAGATACAAGCAGTATAATCATATAAAACTTTGTTTATTTTTCCCTCCCACCAATAGTATAATGAGGTCCTGTGGATGTACAAGGAATTGTGTAGAATTGTAAATCCTGTGTGCTATCTTGCCTGACTAGAGTGTTGATCTTCTTTTTAATTTAATTTAATTTAATTTAATTAAAATTTTTTTTTACTATTCACTTTATATCCTGCTCACTGCCCCCCTTCCAGTCACTCGCTCTCACAATCCTTCCCTTACCTCCTCTACTCTTCTCCTCCGAGCAGGTGGAGTCCCTCCTTGGGTATCCCCTCACTGGGCACTTCAAGTTTCTGTAAGGCTAGGTGCTTCCTCTCCCACAGTGGATAGACAAGGCAGCTCAGCTAGAAGAACATATCCCACGTGCAGGCAACAGCTTTTGGGATAGCCCCCATTTCAGTTGTTTGGGACCCACATGAAGACCAAGCTGCACATCTGCTGCATATGTGTGAGGAAGTCTCTGTCTAGCCAGTGTATGTTCTTTGGTTGGTGGTTCAGAGAGTCTTGATCTTTTAACCCCAATGCCAGGACACTCACCCAGTGGCAGAGAGCAACTGTAGAAGTTATAGCTTTAGTGAGCTACCCTGAAAATGGCCTGTTGCAAAACCTCTGTGGCCATGGGGCTAGGCCTCCTTTGATGAGTGTTGCTCTTTACGTCTCAGCTGAGCTTCTCTCAGGGAATTCCACAGCATCCTGCTAGGCAGCCATCAGTGAGCAATGGTGCTACTGTTTGGAGGATAAGTATCCTTCTGAGAACTGTTCTGATCTCAGAAGAGCATCTCCTAACACCCCCAATGAGTGTGTTGACATCCTTAGCCTCTGTTCTTCTACTGAACTT
>JANHMN010000013.1:15816277-15849149 GCA_030674055.1 Rhabdomys pumilio
AATTTTCTGTACGGACTGGATATAATTTCGCCTCTTTAGTTTCACAACCCCAGCAGCTGATCTGGAGAGGTTAATTGAGGGACACTTTGGCAAAAGCTCCTAGAATTCTGAGATTCTGACAGAATAAATTCATGTCGAGTAGCTGATCATGAGGATTCTCATTTGGATATGTTCTCACACGGTCAAGTATTTCATAATCATCGTTCTGTTTGCTTCTACTAATCTGGAGTAAATAAATTACTAGATTACAGGACAAGGCAGGAGCTGAGAAGGCAACAACTCAGGACTTGTCTGAGCTGAGTGCTGAGGTTTCCCACTGGGTTTCTACACATAGCATTCCTTCTACTGCTTTCCTTGTTTCTGGTAATATTATCATAAGGTACCTAGAATCAGCTCAGGATTCTGATTCATCTACTACTTCTATCACTGCCTGCTCACAGCCGTCAGAGTTGTTAGATGACACCAGCCAGGCAATCATCTATTCAACTCACAGCTGATGCTTTTCTCAAGCGTTGATTATTATTCTCCTCTCATGAAGAAGGTTTTTGGCATCACGAAACAGAATAGTTTCTGCACCACACATACCCAGTGGGTGATCACACTTATTTATCTAACCTGGTGATTCTTTGCTTTGGTTATATATTTGAATATACTGAAGAGTTCACAGAACACAAAAACAATTCCTACATTCCAACCAGGAATGGACCTCTGACATTATCATATCCTATATGTATAATGTATCTCATATATACATTAAAATATTTATGTAACGTGTGTGGGTGTTTTGCCTGCATCTATGTCTGTATACTACATGTTTGCTTGAAGCCCAAGGAGTTCAGTAGAGGGCATTGTGTTCCCCCAAACTAGAGTTATAGATGGTTACAAGTTGCTGTGTTTGTTCTGGAAACCAAACCAGGGCCTCTACAAGAGTAACTAGCACTCTTAACCTCTGAGTTATCTCTCTGTTCTTTTGACACTGTGGGGCAGTGGACTGTGCCAGGAAACTTGGTAAGGTCGAGTGGGCTTAGAAACCCCATTACCTTCAGGCCTGAGGGCAGTATGTGTTTTACCTACTATGAACCACGTTCCTGTCACATGACTATGGCATCCCACGGAGAGAACCCTGACAATCAGTCACATAGGGGTAGCACCACAAAGCCGCTCCACATACAGATGAGGCATTCCTAACATCTCAGACCAAGCCAATAGAAAGCATCTGCTTTTAGACCCCAACCCACCCCAAAATGTATATAAGACCCTGTCTACAAGGAATAAGGGCAGGAGAGTTACTTCATCAAAAATGGCTAAGAATGTCTGTCATATAAGAGCTGTAACACCTTTGTGGGGGAGAGTTCTTTCCTGAATCTTTCACCACTGTGAGCTGCTCAGGCCTACCTCAGTCACTTCCCGACCTTGGCTCCTAGCTGCCATGCCTTTGGCTGCTCAAGCCAGGCCAAAGCCCTGAGATCTCTGTGGATATCTGGTACATAGACTGACATGACACCATCACTATTCTGCTTTTTGTGAAATTCCAAGAAGCAACTACTGGCCAGAGCGTGGTAATCTCCATGCTTTAGTTGGAGGATATGTTGGTTAGCTTTTGTCAACTTGGATCATCCACTGGGGAAAGGCAAATCTCACAGAGGAACTGCTTCCATCAGATTGGCCTTTGAGCTTGTCTGGGAATACTCTTCACCCCACCCAGTTTTCTCATTATAAACCACATATTCTATCTAGTTCTATGCATATGTCCCATGATTTCCTACTTAATATTTTGTGGCAGATTCAATATGGTGAAATTAGACAGGTTACCGTGATCCTTCTAATGGCTCCCTGGCTTCCAGGTGCTGGCACTGCTGGAATCTTCTGTTTTGTTTTCTTGTTTTATTGAAAATGGATTTTTTTCCACACAATATATTCTGATTAAGGCTTCCCATTATCTCTCTACTCTTCCCAGTTTCTCCATACCTCTCCTCCCTTCTGGACCCTTCTGTTTTTTATCTCTCTTTATCAAACAAACTGTCATCTAAGGGATAAAAAAAATGGAAACAAATCAGAATAGGCTAAAATATACAAACGAAAGGAAAAGAGCTCAAGAAAAGGCACGAAAAACAGACACAGATGCAGAGACACACCCATTCCCACACTCAGAAACAACATAAAAGTACAAAACTTGAAAATAATAATAATATATATATATTATTAATATATAATTATATATATATATATATATATATATATATATATATATATATATACACACAGAAAGCCTATAGGGTAAGACAATAAATTTAAAATGTAAAATAAAATAAAACAAAATAAGGAAAACCTGATAGGACATTATGAGACAGTGATTCTTTTGAGTTTGTTCTCCATTGGCCATCTAATGCCAGGCCTGAAGCCTTAGAGGAGTTTGCTTTCCTAGTGTAACTCATGGGTCCACTTCTTCCTTTAGCTTGAGGACGGTATCTATTGCACACCCTTGCATGCCCTGTGCTTGCTGCCTCAGTCTCTGTGAGTTCGTAATGTGCACTAATCATTTTGGTTTCAAGAACCTTGTTTCCTTGGTTTCCTCCATGCCCTCTGGCTCCTATACTAATTCTGCTTCTTCTTCCACAGGGTTACCTGAGCCATGAAGTGGGAGCTTTGATGGAGACATTCCATTTGGGGTTGAGAATTCCAAGGTCTCTCACTTTCTGTATATTATCTGGTTATTGGTCTGTATTTGTTCCCATCTGATGTAGGAGGAAGCTTCTCTGATGGTGGCAGAGCAAGGCACTTATCTATGACTATAGCAGGAAGTCTTTAGAAGTCATTGTATTGCTATGTTCCTTTTGTAAGCACAGTAGTATTTGGTTTAACTTAGGTCCCTGGGCTATCCAGTCTTAGGGTTTTAGTAAGTCAAGCAGGGTTTATATTGTGAAGTGAACCTTAAGCCAAATCAGATATTGGTTGGTTACTTCACACACTTTGTAGCATAGTTATACTATCCTGTCTTACTGGCAGGACACCATCGTTGATTGAAGGTTTTGTAGCTGGGTCAGTGTTTACATTTCTCCTTTGGTAGTGTACAGAGTGCTAGCCTAGTATCAAGAATATGAACCGGTAGAAGTGAAGGCTTTAGGTAGGCACCAGCTCAATTCTCTGTGCTCAGTGAGTTGTGTAGGTATTGTCTTCAGCAATGGGGTCTCGCTGTCAGTTCATGGAGAGCAACCTACAACCTTTCAATAGCCCTGAGTGTTCGGAGTTCCAATGGGGGCCCTCTGACCAACAACTAAATTAGACATAACCCGTTTCTAGTACTGAAGCTTTATTTGGTGATGAGAGATGGCTTGTTGGGGCTTTGTTTACCCCCTCGTGTATGTATATAATCTAGGAAGTTGCTACTGTATTATGTTTCCTTACAACTCCTTAATTGCTCTTAATTTCACCTATCCCTTCCCATATCTACCCCTCCCCATTTGATTCCCCTGCTTTGTTTCCACCACTCCTCCCTACACCCCAAACTCTATTTCATTTCCATTTCCTAGGGAGATTTGTTTCTCTTTCATAGTGTTTGACTCTATACCTAACCTCTGTGGTTCACTGAATTGTAGCTCACCTATCTTGGACTTAACAGCTCCCACTGTAGGAAATTTTCTTGAATGATTTTTGATGTGAAAGGGCCCAGCTCACTGGGGTCAGGCTACCCTTGGCAAGTGGTCCTGAATTGCATAAGATATCAAGCCAAGCAAGCCACAGAAAGTATGTCAATATGTAGCTCTCCTCTATGTTCTTTGCTTCAGCCCTTGCCTGCAGATTCTTACCTTGAGCTCCTGCCTTGGCTTATCATGATAGATGGCGCACTGTGCCCAGGGAGTGTCAGCCAAATAAATTCTTTCCTTCCCTGTGTTATTTTGGTCATCATGTTTATCATAGCTACAGATAACAGATAGCAAACTCTGTGTGATACCAAGCAAGTCAAATTCTCTCGGGCTATCAGTGTACAGTGAAATAAAAACTGACTTTCCAGAATGCTGTAGAAATCACATAGAAGTCTAAGGAGGAGTAATTTCTAAGTGGAAAAGTGTTGGACAATACAAGTGCCTTTGGCGATGGCTATGTCCCTCAAAAAGTTTGCAGCTAAGTTGCATATATCAGCAGTGAAGTGCTTTCTCAACACTAGCCCCAAAAGTCCTCTGTTTGTACTGTGGCAGTGAATTGTGCTAATAATTTTAAGCACACCTGGTGTGATTACAGGCTCTAGGTTTGAATGCATATCACCTTCCAACACAATTTCTGAAAACCAGCTAAGAAACAAGCCTTAGTAACATCACAGGGCAGGAGGTGGCAAAGGTTAATTACAATTGGAGAGCCTTATGGCATTTCTGATGCCCTGCTGTTTCACGTCACCCAGTGTCACCTTGTTCCTTCCCATGGAGCAGAAGAGCCAGTCACCCATGACCTATACTTTCCTTTCCTTTATCTTAGTAGCAATTTTGTTTTTCGTGGATCAGACAGCTGGGAAGTAGTGAAAGCACCGATCCAGTTCTCTTGTTTCCTGAAAGCTCTTAGATACTTACATGCTTGAGGACAATGCAAGGGGTTGGAAGGGGCACAGTTTGAAGTTACTGAAGCTTTAGAGAGGCAGAAGAAAGCCCTAAGTCTATAATGTAGAAACTTTGTAACCCATGTTCCAGGACACACTGGCTTTTCCAAGATCACCAGCTGTCTCAGTGTCAAAAAGTGGGTGCCACATAGCTATGAAGAGACACATATCTATGGCAAGAGACACATCTCAGATCTATCTTTTTTTTCTTGAGAATTCTTTTTTTAAATTAATGAATGATTACAGCATAGAAAATCATTGACAAACAAAACAGTGATTTATTTAAAATAACCACAATTACTTGCAGATCATTTGTTTTCTAATATGCTCTTTGAATATTTTCCTGTTCTGAACAATGCTCCACTCATGCTATGCTTTTTTTTTTTCCACGAACTTTCTCCAAGCAATAAAATATGGCAAGACCTTTTCAATGTAACATTTACTCTCTTTTCTTTTGTCTGTATTTCCTGCATGTGCCCATGCTCAGGTACGCTAAAACATGTGTTACATGCTGAATTCTCATGAAAACTATTTTGAAGTAAGAGGGTTATTCGTAAGCATTATCATAGAATTCTTGGGTTGCCAGGTTTCATCTCTGAGTGTTGCTGTGCCAGGCAGTTTTCAAGTTTGCATCTATAATCATCCTACAGAGAACACACTGAAGAACCCACATCACCCTCTGGTTCCCAGCTCAGGAAGCCAAGCGAGGTTAAAAATATTTCACTCCGGGGAATGTTAACTGTGGAGTCAGTCTACACAGAGTTCTGCCATACCCCGTCAAAGAGGATAATGAGGAGATGCTGGGAAAGGAGGAGTTGATGGCCACTGTCCCTAAAGTCTGTTCATTTGCAGATGGTCTCTGCAGGTTGGAGGCAGGTCAACTACCCTTGTAGCTACTTTTAGCAGTCACAGTAAAAGCTCTGGATAAACAGACAGGGCTAAGCAGAAATAGAATCACCATTCTTGGAAAAGTCAAGTTAGCTGATCAACTGGGTCAGCTTCTGCCTTTCCATATGGAAGCAAGAAAACGCTAGTCAATTTGACCAAGAGTTTAGGGACCAAAAATTCATTGTATCTTTTCCAAAGTATTTACCAGCAAATATCACAAGTTTTGTAGGTGGAATCCACCCTTCACCATTTGTCCCCACCTTTTCTGAGCAGCCTTTGAAGATAGCTTGTCTTCCTATACCAAGTCTACTCCCAGTCCACTTATGGGGCAGACACGATCAGGATCTGTCCCTAACAAATGATAGGTATCACTTAGGTTGAAATTGGTGTTTTCTTTTTGAGCTTGACTGTCTTGTCCACATGTGGTTTCTTATGAGCTTATAGACACGAATGCATTTAATCACCCACTAAAAGAGATTTGCAGAACATTTTTTAGGGCTTTTAGAGAATGCAAAGACTTATAAAATGCACTATTTACCTTAAAGAAACTTCTAGTATGGAGGTATAAAAACGACCATGGTAGAAGATAAATTTATATAGTGTATACAATGACATGTCTGAACAAAGAACTATGATAAATGGTGATAGTCAGAAGAATTTCCTCTAAAGTCTGAGAATTTGAGAGATGGATGTAGAGAAAGGGATTTGGATGGACTGGACTTAGACTAGAAAACAGTATATTCTTTGGTTGGAACTGAGCAATGAACACCTTAGATCCATCAGACAATGAAGAAAATTGACAAGCCTACAGCGAAAATCTATACTGACTGCTCTCTGCACATACCTGGACACAATCTGAATTCTGAAGCAGGGGAAGCTTGCTTGGTAAATGAGACAATTTGATGACTTCACAAGGGACTAAAGCTGAACATTTCTAGCTGCCCTTGGGTTTCATGAAATTAACAAATGCCATTAAATAGTTCTCTTCTGCATGGATTCACACCATTTCCCTTGATATAACTTTTCATTGGAAATCAGTTACTCCTGGTCAGTAATGGCATTGGAGAGGAGAAATGAAGTCTCATATAACATTTGGCATAGTTTGTAGTGGCCATGTTGGGTGATAAAGACATTGGCTTTAATTTTCAATGCTGGTCTAAAGTTGCATGGGTCAGTCCATTCTATCTCCCTAAGCATTATAAAGGTGGCTGGTCATGGATTTGAACATGAAAGTGTACTATCAATACTGTGGTCTTTTTGAACATCAACAGAGAGAATAGAAATTTTGTTAGGATGTGATGGGTCTTTGGCTCCATCACTGATAGAAATGATGTAAGGTTGAGTGTTTCTTGTCATTAAAATATTATAGTACCAACTTTCAATATTCTATGCTTAAAGCAGTCTAGTACACATTTAGAGAACAACAAATTAACACGTCTCACATTACAGTCAAGAAAACTGAAGACACAAGAGGAAAAGTGGTGATTTATATTTCATTAAGAAGTGATGATCCAAGCCCTAGTTGCCTGTTTCTACTTTACTGAGCTATTTGGGTCTTTAGCTTAGCCCTTTTCCCCATAATGGCTTATACTCTAACTATGTAAAATACAGTGATTCAATATAAAAATTAAACAAGAGGTCTGTCTTGATGGTAAAGGCCCGTAATTGTGTCTACTCATGAAGCTAAGGCAGGAGAATCATAAGTTCACAGTCTGTGTGGCTACAGAATATATTTGAGGTTAGCTTAGACAATTTAATGAGACATTGACTCAAAAATTAATAAAAATGTCTAGCATTTTCAAGGTCTTAGTTTAATTCTCAATACCACAGAATAAATGAATAAAAGTTACAATAAAAACAAATCATCAATATTTTCCCTGTAAATGATATAATTATCACCATTATTCTGATATATGTCTCCTTCAACTTTTTACTTTTAATTATGGTTATTATTGCATAATATATTTTATTCTGCTGGAGTCATGCTTATATTTATTCTTTATCCTATTTTTACCTGTATTTATTATGAGCCTATTTTAACATCACCAAGTAAATACTATGAACTCTGTAGTCAATAAAGACTGCATTTCATTCTATCTTGCGGGTAATGATACTATGTGAATAACCTACTGTTGCCTTTCAGAAATTTTTCCAGTTTTATCACATTTTTATTTATTTCTTTATGATGAATTTTAGCAGTTAGTACTACATCCTAGACTATGTGTGCTTCTGAGGCTTTGGAGATATGTCAGCACTGTGTTTGTTAGGAATGCTATGACAACCCACATTTTACTAAAAGCATACAACACTATTCATTCTTTTTTCATGCCCTGATGCAACAGACATTAATATGTCCAGCTATCTCTTGCAATATAACGGATAAACCATTTTATTGTTTTTTATTTTAATTTTCATTCTTCTCTGATAAAAGAGGTTAAGTCCCCCCCCATAAGTTCATTAGCTAAAATAGAGACTTTCTTGAGGTGAATTGGCCTGACACATTGACCTTTGTGGATCAGATTAAAGGGTGTTTAAAAAGGTGAAGACTTTGGGTGTACGACTCTGTCTGAGTCAGTTGGTAGGTCAGGCCTCTCTGACAAAGGCATACACTCACAGCCAAACAGTGGATGGAACTTGGGGACTCTTATGGAAGACTAGGAGTAAGGATTACAGCCCCTAAGGGGTTAGTAACTCCACAGGAAGACGAGCAGAATCAACTAACCTGGAGCCTTGCAGCTCTCAGAGAATGAACTACCAACCAAAGAACATGCATAGACTGAACCAAGGCCTCCCCACATGTCTGTAACAGGTGTGCAGCTTGGTCTTCATGTGGGTCCAAACAACTGGATCAGGGCTATTCCAAAAGCTGTTGCTTGTCCATGGGATATGTTCTTCTAGCTGAGCTGCCTTATCTGGCCACAGTAGGAGAGGATGTGTCTAGCCTGAAAGAAACTTGAAGTATCAGAATGGAGAGAAAAAGGTGGGGGCACCCACTCAGAGGAGAAGGGAATGGGTAATGGGGATGAATTGTGAGAGGGGGGTGACCGGGAGGGGGACAATGAGCAGGAAGTAAAGTAAATAAGTTTTTTTTGTTTTTCTTTTTTTTAAAGGTGAAAGCACTGGTCTTTTGGGCACAGCACATGGGAATTGAATATTGTGTATACTTTGCCCTCAAGATTCTGGGACCAAATACAAAGCAGAAGCACCTAGCCACATGGTCAGAAAGGTGCTTTTATATTCTTAAAGTTTTTTTTTTTCACTAACTAATGGAAACACTGCACTAGATTCTCATTTTCTTTAGTGTTTCCTATATATTCACAATTAGCCTTACCATTTACTCAAGGCCTTTGAAAGCCCCCCTGATAGTGATACTGCTTTTTATTTGTGTGTGTGTGTGTGTGTGTGTGTGTGTTTTCCTTTGAGAGTAACACCTGGCTGGATTGGTATTTTTTTTTCAGTTAATTTGCCTATAGTCACTGAATTCTATCTATCCTTAGTCAACAACCACTTGTGGCTGATCAATATTTCTGTGCATTTTAAATTATGTGTGTGTGTGTGTGAAGTAATAGCTATTTAGGCTATCCAGGTAGACTTTTCTAACTTTGCCTGAATATCATACTCTACCAAATTGTCCCTGTAGAAATGAACATGTTGAGTATAACTGGATGCCTCATTGTGTCTGCTTGATACAAGCAGAATAGCCACATAGACAGAAGCTTTTAATTTTTTCTTTTTTTTGGGGGGGGGCGCCCCTCCTCACTCCTTCAATAGAATTTTCTGAGTTTCTTATGGTTTGTTTTATAGGGACCCATCTGTTTTGTTAACTGATGGGTATCTGGGGAACAAGGGTGCATTTTAATCATTTTGAAAGTATGCAACACTAGTATTTGTGTTATAGACATTGATCAGTTGTCTCCTGAGTGAGGGTTGGCAAAGGGGTTGGGGTAAGGTCTTCAAGGGCGACCTAGAGGAGTCTGAAGAGTCAGAGTCACTGGAAAGGGAGTGACATTCAAGTTCTGCGTGCTCTTCATCTTTGTTCTAACTAAATAGTAAGTCTTAATGATTCTTCTGCATATGGCATTTACATGTTAATAAAGGTGTATAAAGTCATACTTGACCAAGCTACAAAACATAGATCGCACATTAGTAAACACGGTGACTTTCATTATAAAGAATTTGAGAAAGTTTCTAACTCTCAAAAAAGAGATCTACAGTACAAGGATAAAGATAGCTTTTAAAATGTCAAATGTTTCGAGTGCATGATAAACTCTCCATATTACTTTTGCGTGTCTGTCTGTGTATCCCTGATTCCTGTGAAGGCCAGAAGCAGGCATATGATGCCCTGAGAGTGATCTTACATATGGTTTGTGAGTTGTCTTGTAAGTGCTAAGAGTAGAAAGTGAGTCCTCCTCTAGTGGGCTCACGGAAATCAGAGAGTTTGTACGGGTCTGATGTAGGTTATCAGTATATATGTTATGGCTATGTAGCTTTTTGTACTTGTGGGATTCCTAACAGTGGGAGTAGGGCTGTCTCTGACTCTTTTGCCTGCCTTTGGGACCCTTTTCCTCCTACTGAGTTGCCTCATGCAGCCTCGATATAAGAATATGTGTCTGGTTTTATTGTAGCTTGTTATACCGTATTTAATTGATATCCCTGGCTGGCCTACTCTTTTCTGAGGGGAGGGGATAGGGGATGGGTGGAAGGCAGGGAGAGAGACTGTGGGAGGAGAAGGAGAGGAAACTACATTCAGAATAAAAGAAAACAAGAAAGAAAGATACAAAGAAAGGAGAAAGGAAGGAAAAAAGGAAGGGAGGGAGGAAGGAAGGAAGGAAAAAAAGAAGGAAGAAAAGAAGGAAACAGTCCTCTGTAAGAGCCACCAATACTCTTAACTGCTGAACCATTGAGGCAGCCTCTACATTCCTTCTTTGTTCTGTGTAGATGCCATCAATTTGTAACACCAGCAGGCAGGCTGGCAGTTCCAAACCTCTAGTGTGGCTTGATATATGGGTTAGTGGTGAGAGAGTATTCTGAGTGTAGAAAAATCTTCTAGCAGGCAGGCAATGCATCCACTTTTTGACCATGGGAATAAGTATGGAGACAGTATGATACTTCAAGATGAGGCCCATGCTCTCAGCTTTTTACTAGATCAGGGGCAAGCCTTGGTGCAATGAGATTTTGATGCTGTTAAAGGGGACTGTTTGGGTTCCTTGATGGCTTACACCGGAGACAACAGGCAATGCTCTCTGAGCTATTCCCTGCCAGGATAAGTTGATCTTGTCCTAGTATGTCATGTGTCTACTGGAGCCATGACATTAGTCATTTCTGTGACAGCTCTAAGAAAACAGATGTGAAACTCTGATGTCTGTGCCCTTTCTGGCCAGGAGAAAAAGCCTGTAACATCTGAGGGCACTGAGTATGTATCAGGTAGCGTCTGGGGAATTAGTGCTACTCCTTTTAACAGTATTCTACTCTACCTAAATACTTAGGTAGGAGTTGAAGGAAAGAGGGGAGGAGCCCTGACAAGAGGCTAAAGATGTTTGAAGAAATGCTCATTGAAGAGCTAGAGAAAGAGCTCCACAGAGTGTCAACATCCTTTCTTTTATCTTGTTTGAGCTGAGTTCCCTGACCCCGACAGCCAAGCTCTGACTTCAGTATTCATGTACGCTCAGTTTAATAGGAAGTCTAAGGGCCACATACAGTATGTTCAAGGAGAAGCAGGGCAGAGACCACAGCCTCTTCTATTAAGTGTGTTTTTTTAAGCCAGCTGTGACTTTGTACACTGGGCCTTCATCTCATGCAGAAATGTTGAAAAAAAAAAAAAAAAGAACAAGCAGCTTCAGATTTACTCATGTCAAAGAGACAATACAAGCCTATGTTTGTTCATCACTGATGAAGGATTGACCATGGGATATTGATACCCAGTTAATTCTGGCCTACACTGATGACAGCAAGAGGAGTTTATCAGCCTGAGGCTGTGCTGACAACCACAGAGAGGCTGCTCCCTGGGAGTTGGGCCAACACATTTTAACTTGTTGATATGTATAAGAAGCATGGATAGACCGTCTATGTGTTGTATATTTTTAAGTTTACTCTGAACTTAAAATGCTATTTTAAAAAGACATCATGGTGATACACACACAAAGCAATGAAATCGGACTTTTTCTGAACACTGTACAAAAAATTCATTCAAAATTAATCACAGGTCAAAGGTCAGGCTTAAATTATAAAACTCTTAGACTTAAACATTACAAAAGCTTCAGAGCATTAGAATTGTTAATATTTTCTTAGATATGAGCCCCAAAAACCCAAGAAAAGTATAAAAATAGATAGATTGAACATACTTTATAAAAAGCAAGAATATTTTATGTATCAAGAGGCACAAACAGTAAAACTGTAGCCCCACAAAACGGGAGAAAGTAAAATTTAAAATATATTCTCTGAGAGGTTAATGTTAAAAATATATAGAAAACTCCTAAAAGTTAAGAATTATAGATAATAATGATAATTGTAATAACAGCAACAACCGACATGATTGATACATGGAAAAGAACTTGAAAAGATATTTCTCCAAAGAAAACAGAAACATGAGCCACAGGAGATGTTCAGTATTACTCACAGTGAGGGAATGTGAGCCACCTGGACTATGAGATGCCACTGTGTCACCCTCACCACACCTGATGTACATCAAAACCTCTAGAGGTCTGCAAGTGTAAATTGAATATAGAAAAGCTGGAGCACTTGGGTAACGTTGAAGGCAATGTGATGTGCATAGTGGTCTTTAAATATTAACATTGAGTTGTCAGCAATTTTTACATGTCTAGTTATGAACCCAGAATAATTGAAAGTAGGGTCTTGAAGACATTTTTTTATACCTAAATTTAAAACAATATAATTCACTAAAACTAAAATATAAATGCAACTCAGGTGCCCATCATCAGCCAAAAGGAAAGAAAATGTGACACATACGTGTGATGAAATCTTTAAAAAGAAGAAGATTATGACACATATTATAACATAGATGAGGCTTGGGGACATTCTATTAAGCGAAACAATTGAGTCTCAGAAAGACAATCACTGTATGATTCTACTTGGAGATATTTAGACCAAGTCATAAAGATAGAAAATGAAATTGTTATTGCCAGGTACTTCAGGCCAAGAGGGATGAGGAGGCTTATTATTGATGACTGAAATTTCAGTTTTATAAGGAGAAAGAAAGTAGATGGTATGATTCTGTGAATAAAAGCTCTTGTCTGTTATGCTCAATGACCTGAGTTTGATTTCTCAGTCCTCCCTTGTAGAAGGAAAGAAATGACCCCCTGATAGTTGCCCTCTGGCCTCCCACATTGAGGCATGATTGCATGCACATGCGTACATATGCACTTGAGAGTATTCACAAATGAATGTAATACCTTTTCAAGATAGTAGCAATGGTTGTCCAACACGATTCTGTGGCACTGAATTACATGTGTAAGAATGAAGAAGATGCTACTTTTATGTAACGTGTATCATGTTAAAATATGGATTAAAAAAGAAATAATGTATTACAGAATGAGAAAAAAAGTCCAGCACCAAGAACCTGTTTGTATCAATGAGTCATGTTCAGAGGAAAGACTAAATACAGACAGGAACAGGTATTAACAGGAAAGGCAGGGAACAGTGTTCTTGCTAATTATATACAATTTCACTGTGTGTTATTTTGTCCTAGGAATTATGTATGTTCTGTGCTGGAAACATTTCTTGTAATGGTCTAGCATAAGCTAAATATCAAGTCTTGGAGCTTTATCTACACGCCCTAGGTAATGTTGGAATTACTACTTTTCATTTGGCCTTTCTTCAGTCTTCATTTTTACAAATAATGTTCACTGAAATAGAAATACTCAACATGAAATGTATTTATTTTTACAGTAGGTAACATATAAAATTCAATGCCATTCCACCATTTATATATTCTACCTGTACTAGAGCAGCGCGAGCTGCATGCCAGGCAGGCTGTTAGCCATGGGGCATGAAGAGCAATAAAGATCTAGTTAAGAACTCATCTGATAATCCTTTGGACTAAAGTTCTGGTCCAGTGGAGGAATAAGGACAGTTAGAAATACCGGATACTCATTGTGAAGCCAACAGAGCAGCTTCTGGAAACCCAGGGTGTCATGACAGCACTGTTTTCTGCAGGATTCAATTCTCCAAGCAATGGTCTCAGCTGAAATACAGAATTACTTCCAGTCTATTCATAGATTGTATTTCTCTAGATCTCAAATGGATGGGAAGGAAGGCATTGTAGATTTGCTGCAGTGTCCTCCCACTTACTTATGTCTTATAGGTAGCTGGATTTTCTGTGCTGCCCTTTCCCACAGTTCAATGTTAGAGCCTTAAGTTCCAAGGTGATGGTATTTAGAGATGAGGGCTTTGGAGCTAATTAGGTATAGTTCAAATCATGTTGTGATCAGTGTCCTTCATAGGACCCAAAGAGGCCAGAACACATTCTCTTTTTCGCTCCCACTGTTCATTGCCTCTCTCTGCTCTGTTGCCAGACAAGGAAAAGTGAGGTTGCTTTCTGCAGTGTGTTCTAACCAGGATCCACATCTGTCATTACCTTGACCTTGGATGCTCCGGCAATCTGAAATCAATGTCTGTTGCTTAAATACCCGTCTCTAGTAGTTCGTTAAATGCCATACTCGTTGAGTGGATACTATGTTTGCTTCATGAATGAGAAAACTGAGCCAAGAAAGTGAAACAAAACCTTTAGTTAAAGGACAAGTTCCTGAGCACAAGATGCAGATAGCTACCCAAGCCTAAGCCTAGGAATCCTTTCATCTCAGAATATATGAAACGCTGAGGATCCAAGATTTAGGACTATTAAGTTTATTCAGACAAGAGTGAGTGACTTGGTTATTTTCTTTCTTAAAAAACAATGTTTATTTATTCTTTAGCCAAGTGAGTCCAGTTAGGACTACCATTACAGGAATGCGTATGGGGCCATCTACTAGGGCATCAAGAAACTCCTATTAGCCTCACTTTTAAAGAAAAGCGCCTCCCTTCCCTGGCAGTCATCAATGTCTTTGACCCAGTACAGCGTCCCACCATTTTGGACAGGCATCCTAGACACTTTGATACTGATTACAGTTTGCTTTGGTGTCTTCCACATTGGTTTTCAGACTCTGTTTGCCCCATCTCCTCTGGCAGGCTGTGGAGCGCATTGCTTTCCACAATGACTGCTGTAGGTCAGCTCTGCCTAGTTATTTTCATGTATAGAACAAAATAGTCCTAGTACTTCTTTATCAGACAAATATTCACCGTTGACAAATTCATTAAGTAAAAATGGTACCTAAAAAGTTACAGTGAGTTCTGGAATCCCCGCAGTAGAGCAGCCCAAGAATTGATTTTTAAGTCATTAGCTATATACATGTCTGGGAATGTAGAGGGAGTTGGTGCACAATGGAAACAGCCAAAAGAGATTCTTATTTGGATCTTATAGAGGTTGTGAGAGAAGGTTTTCTAGGTGGAAGCGACTTCTAAGAAGAGATAACTAGGTCATATGAATAGACTTTAATTTGTGGGTGGTGTGCACAGGAGAGCAGGACCCACACAAGGGGTAGATAACCAAAAACCTCAAGTGAAAGCAGTTATGGTGAATTCTAGGAACAGCAAAGCACAAGATGACACTTGGAAAGCAGACAGGTGACAGAAATCATCCAGTGTCTTAGAAGTCACGTTAATGACTTTGCCCTCTGAGACAAGAGTCACAGAATCTAGGGATTAGTGGAACACAGTTATTTTGAGGTTGTAGCAGAGCAATTGGCCAAGTGGCTTCACAGGCTTTGGAAAAATCACTCTGGCTGCTCTGAAGAGACGAAGTTGACATGAGCTAAGACAAGAGACTAAAGGCTGCTCAGTTTGTCTGTAAGCTTTTTGTATTCCAAGCAGATGGCTACAGTCTGGCAGAGGGTAATAAGAGTGAGAATGGAAATCAATATTCAAACCGAAGGTATACTTAGCAGAGAGAGGAGCGCTTGTTAAATCCGTAGTGATGAATTGGCACTTGGGAAGGTTTTCAGTGCATCAAGATATTTCAATTTCTGTGTCTCAGGCAAGGTGACCATTGAGCTAATTTATCAATGTTATTTATCATTATAAGTTTATTTTAGGGGATATTTACTAAAATTGCTATCAGTCTTAAAATTTAAAAAGAAATGAAAAACAGTAGTTTTTTTAAATCATTTTCTTTATGCATGTACGAGGGTGTGCACACAGATACACACACACACACACACACACACACACCCTCAATCTGATTTCCAGACACATGGTTGTACTTCAATGAGGGGTTTTGGAATTAAAGAGAAAGAGAACGTTTGGAATTCTCAGTTTCTCCCATCAAATTCCAGCCTCATCTCTGTCACCAGCTGGAGAAATTGGCATATTGTGTCATGTCACCGTGACTGCTTCCAACTCCAATGTTGTCATAAAATACCCTCAGTGTCCTCAACTACATGGTCTCCATGTCCAATGTGACAGCAGCACTTCAAGTTCCATGATCCAAGTAAGGCTGGAAGTAGAAGGCTCCTCATCAATGGGAAGGACATCTTCATCTCCCTGGAGTAAGATGCTACCAACATCAATTGACATGGTTCTGGTGCCGAATATACTTCAAAGTCCATTGGTGATTTTACTGCCATGGAGAAGGCTGTGCATCACTAAATGTGTCTCTATTGTTTGATAGATTCACACATTTATATCGTGAATTTTAGTCCTTCACATTTTCCATGACTGTCTCATACCCTTCTCCTCTCGCTGCTGAGTCTGGCTTCCCAAGTCCTCTCTTGCCTTTATTTCTTCTTTTTGTATGTGAACCACACTGAGTTTCTTTAATTTCTTGGCTAAGCATGAGTGGAAAGTTATGTCCTAGAACAAAAGAGATTTATCACTGGCTTTAGCACTGAGGAAGATGACATACTCTTCTCAACACCCACTAATTAGCAATGGTTCCTCAGGAGAGGGTGGGGAGTCCTGGTCCCCTCCCCGGTCTGTGATGAAATGATGACGATTACCTAGAGGAAGCCATGAGCAGATAACCCCAGCTGCAGGGCATTCGTGAGCTCAATGGCCATGTGACACCCAGAAGATGTCATTTTTTTCTGATGATCTCCCCATTCTCTCTCTCTTACATTCTTTCAAATCCCTCTTCTTTGCTGTCTTCTGAGTCTTAGGTGGGTAATATTACTCCTACCCTATTTAGAACAAACACTTTATTTCATTTATTCTCACCTTGTTGGGCACTTACAGATTCTTGCATTAAGTGCCAGAGCTGGGCTCACTGGAAGAGTGACTCAACAAGGGTTATCATCTCTGTATATTTGGCTGGAATCCCCATGACCGTGAAATAGGTGCAAAGCATGAAACGACTCCTTCAAGTTCATCATGACCAGCTTTGGAAGCATCAGTTTCTTAGTCAACATTATATATAACTTTGGCCTTGTGGAGGGCCTCATGATCACAGGCTATACCTTCCCCACCTCAGAGACTATGGATGGCTCCTCTTTTCTAGGAAACTATGGTGTCATAGCTGTGGAAATCCAGGACATTTTACATCAGCATTCAATGACATTTCCAAGTCTGTGGGCAAGGTCATCCTGAGCCTGAATGAGGAGCTCACTGGCATCGCATTTCTGTGTGTAATCTCTAGCATTCAGGTCATTGATCTGACTATCTAGAGAAAGCTGAGAAATGTTATGGTATTGGAGGTGGTTAAACTGGTATGAGATGTATCCTAAAGGGTTTTCTGGGCTAAATAGAAGAACAGGTTGTTCTTGCAACTGTCTATAACTAATGTCCCTAATGGTGGCTGGTAGTGACTGATAGTCATTGCCGTATGCCTTCACTATAGCTTATAGGACAGCATTCCCTATTTCTTAATGGAAGGAGAGTATTTATATTCCCCTTGATGTCAAGTATAGTCGTATGATACACATACACACACACACACACACACACACACACACACACACACACACACGATATATGTTATATGTACATACACACACACACACACACACACAGACATAAAAAATCTTGAGAAAAACGAGACTAAACCTCATGATGGCAAAGACACACTTACTGTTGGTATATAATGAGTGAGAAAGAGGGCCTTTTGTAATGCATAGGATATTTAGAGTTTGCCACGTATAGCTTGGCAAAACTGACAACTGCGATAGAACATATGGCTTTTCTCTTTATGTGTGTGTTTGTGTATGTGTGTGTGTGTGTGTGTGTGTCTGTCGTCTGTCTGTCTATCTGTCTGTCGGTCTGAAATGCACTTTCAGTCATTTTTATGACCCCCAACTCTTGCAACTTTTGTTCAGAAATTTTAGGTTCAGAATACCTAATTTGGAAATACGTTTCTGATAATTGTAACGGGTATCTATCTGGTCACAGAGGCAAGTGATGTCTACCAGGCTAATGTTCTGTGATTCTCTCCCAGAATCTGGTCATCCAGGTAAAACTGAAAATTGTCTCCTGTGTAGCATTTGGTGTTCTCAACTTCTTTCAGAGGTTTTCATCTGAGAGTAACAGCCAGCACTATATCACAAAAGCATATTGCTAGCCGAAGGGAAAGCTGTTGTAATGTTTCCTTACCTGGTAATCTCCTCAGGGGTACGGTTTGCTTTTTGTTATTTGAGAAGTTATCTGCAGAGAATTTGGTGTTTTATTCCTATTTTAGCTTTAGATCTCTGCCCTCTGATTTCTATCCACATGTAGCAAGCATGGTCAGGGAATAGGTGCCTCGGCTCAGCTTTGATTCTTCGGTTGCCTATTACTAACTTTTTACCCAGCCTCAGGAATCTCATTCAATTATGTCACCCACAGACTCAGAATCCTCCAGATGCAAGGTGAGAGAGCTTCATGACATTTTCACGGCAAACCTCATTAAATTCTTGTCTACGTAGTTGATTATAAGGTTATTACTAAGGACAATCTATAAAGGGAAGTCTGTGAGGGTTGGGACTGGGTTCTTTTTCTTTTTGAGAAGGATGTAGAGAACAGTAGTTTTCTGCTCATCTTCTATTTAGGGATGCCATGGGTAAGGATGCAGCATGCAAAGCTGGATCAAGTACCCAGTGACCATCTGCACATTCTTGTAGAGAAAGCAGGTCAGAAAGGTGGGAAGTGTTTGGGATCATTGAGCTGTCCCCTAAAGCAAAGGTTTTCTCAAGTTCGTTTTATATGTATCAGATTTAAATGTTCCCACTTTAAAGTTACCAGTAATTATACATTCTGTAAAAAGAAGACAAAGCATCATTAGCAGACATAAAGCAGCTTTATATTTAAAAAGCTCTTATCAATTACTTCATCCCATATTTTGTTTTCTTACTTTCAAGTTTCATTTTGTTTCTACTGTTTTTTTATATCTTACCAACTGTTCTTTCTCTCTCTCTCTCTCTCTCTCTCTCTCTCTCTCTCTCTCTCTCTCTCTCTCTCTCTGTGTGTGTGTGTGTGTGTGTGTGTGTCTGTGTGTCAGGTTTCTTTGTTTAATAAACCAGAAAACAGATTTTTTTATTCATTATGAGTCTTCCACCCAGTGAAGTTTCTTAGGATGGGGCAGTAAGTTTTTTTTTTGTTGTTGTTGTTTTGTTTTTGTTTTGTTCTGCTTTTTTTGTTTTAAATATCTTCATGAAGTTTCCCCTGCAACTTTCACAGTTCAAGTTCTGAGTACTAGAGTCTATTAGTAGTCATGTTGTCAGGATGTCCATGCCAGCCAAGATCAATCTGCTAACTTTTCTTGCTGTTTTGATAAACTGTGAACTAGCAGAAGTGGCCACTTAGATACAGGATAAAAATCTTAGGAAGGGGGAACCACCCTTTGGGTAAATGTGGAGTTTTTGTTTGTCCCCTTTAACCTCCTAGTTACATGTTTTTAATGACTTCTTTCGTCTGTTGATATCTGAAACATTAACATAATTATCTATTTTAACATATTGTATTTACCACCTGCTGGGGATGTAACACTGTAGCTAGCACTCGTCTCTCATTAACAGTAACACTAGTCCTTCATTAACAGTGTTGACCCAATTACATGTTGTGTATCCCAGAGACAAAGAACTGTAATTGCAACTCAAAAGTGATTTCATAAACACGAAGATTCGCGGTTTTTGAAATGCAAATTGGAAAGCATTATTTGAATCTTTCACATAAATGCAGGTTTAAATGAAACAAAATCATTCAACCAAATAAAATAAAAATTCAATCTAAAGAGAGGCCATTTGGAATCAATTGGTACAGAGCACATTTCTGCTTTGAAGGATCAAAATACTTTCATTGCTCGGTGCAGAAATTAAACAAGTTAGCAACAATGAAAGCCAGACAGCTGGTAAGTAACATCTACTCTGCCTATCAGCAGGTAGTGATTTTCTTTTGGAACTATTCAGCGTATTGTCTGCTGCCTGGACAATGGAAGTCTGATGAAGCATTGATATATCTGCCTGGGGGTTTTCAAGCTCCACTGAAGAGATGGAAAGCAGGGGAGACTTGTAAAGAAAGAATCATTGTGTACATATGCGCACGGGGCGGTAAATAAGTGTGGTGGCTTCGCCTATCCTGTGGACCAGACCTGAATAAACAGAAACAACTGTAGTGTGACATACTTGCAGAGCTGTGGGATTGTCCTTTACCCAACTAAACTAAAGAAGAAAGAAAAACTAAAGAAGAAAAGAAAAAAAAGATAAAGATAGCCCAGAGAACTGGGAAGAGACAGTGCTGAGAAAGACAACCTGTGGTAAAAGAGGAGATGTTTCTTCAGAATGGTTCACATACTATCCCATCCTCCACATCTTGATTAAAAAAAAAAAAGCTCAAGAATGCAAGAAAGAAAAAAACCCAAAGGTTGAATGAATGATACTTTAAAATTTATTTCCCAAAGAGTCACTTTTTAAGATTCCTTAAAACTGTCAGCTCAACAAACACTCCAGGAAGTAATGAATCCTGTTGCTGGACTCCTAGTTAACAAGAAGCAGTGGTAGCTTAGATGCCACCACTTTTTAATTTAATTTAATTTAATTTAATTTAATTTAATTTTATTTTTACCATTTAAAATAGTAAAATCATCCACACTGAGTTCTAGAAGTCTCCCAGGCACTGCAGGTTGGGACACACCTCTCAAAAAGACATGCTCATGCATTTATACAAAACAAGGTTTAAGAACGTTCAGTTGGGAATCCTTTAAGTTAGAACACTGGGGTTCTTTGACCTTCTTTATTGACTAAAAAATGTGAGAACAGTTTTAACTTTGACACATGTTCTCAGTCTTCTTTTCCTGTCCCTTCCTCCCTCCCTTTCTCCCTCCCTCCCTCCCTTGCTCCCTCCCTTCCTCCCTCCCTCCCTCCCTTGCTCCCTCCCTCCCTTCTTTCTTTCTTTCTTTCTTTCTTTTTTCTTTCTTTCTTTCTTTCATCCTATTATTCGATCCACATGAATCTGTAAGACTCTGATCAATTGACAGACTCTGAAACGCTCTTACAACAGTGAAAGTGTTAATGCCACAGACTCCGTGTACAGAGTCAGCAATGGGGCAATCGATTCTGGCAGAGGACCCACGTTGGGAGTCCCATGAAACTCTGCAGCAGGACCTGGGTGCCTGACAGCCCAGAATGTGCTGAGTTGGGGAGTTAATCTGATCGCCTTGATCAATTGTAATTGACTTATGTCAGGCAGAGTTTGCCATTTCTGCAGGAGCCTTTGATGGAAAGTCATTGAGACATTATGTAGTACCTAAACGTGTATAATGCTAAAAGTAAAAAAGAAAAAAAAAATTCTCTTGGCTCACTATTATCAGACTGTTGGTGTTTGTTTTCTTAAAGTCCTCTCAGCCTTTCTTTGGTATTGGTGAAGTACATTCAGCATATTTGTAGAAAAGTATTTATCCTGCTTCGTGTCTTAGTCCTCTGCAATTTTAAACATGTGCCCTTTATTAGCTTATGTCAGTTTTGTAGTAAACCTTAGCAACTGAGTCTAGAAGACAGAATGCAGAGTTGTGTCCATTTTATCCGGAAATAAAGGCATACAGATTTCCCAGGTGATTCCTTACAGGGACACAGCAGGCAAATGCAGTGGGTTCCACATGTCCTGAAATAACTCCCTATTCTTTCCAGGTACAACAGTGAGAGATTTATAGGATAAACTACACACACGTGTATCTTCATAGCGCGACAGTAGAAAGTGTTTACCTTCTTACTTTCAGACTTGGATTAATTTTTTTTTAAAAAAATATTAATATCTTAGAATCTCTCTTATGAACACACACACACACACACACACACACACAAACACACACACACACATTCCACCCATAGTGTGAACACCTCACTTGTCAGTTGAGGTGTTGCCCTGTGGCCCTTCTTGACTTTACACCGATAGCACAGCCTTCTTCCTCAGGGTCTGTGGTTGCTAGTCTTGATGTGGAGTTTTAAGGAATGAGAAATAGATCTTCTGTTATAGGATTAAAAGGGGCTGCTTTTACAAGGATTGCCTCATAAAATTCATCATTGGGATTTCTTGATTTTACTCCTTGTGACACACTCAATAATGTCTGGCGAGGAGCTCATTAGTAAAAGTAGAAACATGCATTTTTACCATTTCTGAAGATCAGTTAATTTAGTCATTCTGGATTTCTGACGGCATTGAAGACCTATAGACTCATAGCCAATCCAGGCTATTTACCTTGAGAGAAAAGATCTGAGTGGAGGGTTCTCAGCTGACATTCATTCTAAAGCCAAGAAAAAGCCAGGTTCAAAGCTAAGTGTTCTAGTCAAGAGAGAATACAGAGGTTCTGGCTAGTCAACAAAAGGATGGACTGAGTATTAAGACTATCTTGTACCTCACTGGTACAAATAGGAATAATTATGCTCTAGTTGTATTCTGAGAGAAAAGCTTTGTTTTAACAGTTAGGGTAATGTGTAGGAGGAGCTAAGGGGAAAGGAACACTGAGAGGAAAAGATGGAGTAAGGAGAGGAGAAGATGAAGTAGATGAGAAGCTAGGTAATGAGAGAGAAAAAGAGAGAGAAAGAGAGAGGGGGCATGGAGGCAGAAGTTCATGTGTCTCCACTAGTCAAAGATAGCTTACATAGCTAGGTTGGGTATTAGGTTACACTTCTGACTGAGCATTACGATACTTACAAAGCCCTTGATTAACATTTAAAAAAATTGTATAAAAGCCAAATGGAAAAGGGTGGGGGGAGGCACAGGATAGGGGTTTTCTGGGGAGGGAAAATGGGGAAAGGGATTGGCATCTGAAATGTAAATAAAATATCCAATAAAAAAAGATAGAAAAAAAATAAATAAAAAAAAAGAAAATGCAATTGAAATAAAAAGCTGGGCAATTGAATAGTATTATAGAGGGCTAATCGTTGCTACCCCTCCAAATAAATCTCAAGCTGGATTCAGTGAGTACTGTTTCCTATGTCAAAAGAAGTTGATTTAACAGTTTGAAATATTTAAGTAAAAAATTCTTCAGGATAAACCCAAACCCTACACATTTTGAAGTTTTGTTGCAAAGCTTTGACTGTCTTCAGTGGAAAGAGAAGCTGAATGACATGTATCTCTACACAGCAAGGTGTTAAATCCAAGCAAAAATACTAACATGAAACATAGTCATTTATATCATGTAATGATGAAAATCAGTATGTATGCACATATGTGTAGTCCGTGTATGTGTGTGTATGTACATGTGTGTGGAGTTGGCCTTGTCACCAAGCTTTTCATCCGTACATTGTTCTTTTACAAAGTGACAATGGGTAAGATACTCACTTCATTCTTCCAGTAACTGTGGAAGAAAAATCTAGCCAGTAAAATGGCATGCAAATCCCAAGTAAGATAATAATTACTCTGATGACTAATGAGGCGGAAGAGTGTAGGATTTCTTTGCCTGCCAGTCCCAGATCTTCCAATTTTCAGTGAGCAGCATCACAGTCTCTCAGTATTTGTGGCTGATGTGTTCTAATAAGCCCAACAAAGCAAAATGACCTGCGTCGACTCATTCAAATCCTGTTAAAGGCGTTTCTAAAGAATTATCAAGGAAAGGGTACATTCATTTATTTAAAGTTTTCAGTCATGAGGAAGAGCTTCCTTCATACAGTGTCAGACTGGTCAACCATGCAGAAAGGCTGCTTGTGACTGGTATAACCATCCAACGAGACGGAGTAAGCAGGATGAATCCTGACAGCCTGCTCGTTGCCTACCTATGGAGTCAATGTTTGATAATGAGAACAAGGTAACACTCCTGCTGGAATGCATGATTTTGAGAGTCAGGTGTAGGCTAGATCCATATGTCCAGTGCACATACCAATCATCTGATATAAGGAATGGTTGAATCTCTTATGATACCCTCCATTCCTGACCCAACCATCGCTGTATTTGAGTGTGCTATTACACAATCAACAATTTCTCTGCTCATAAGAACTGGGAGTATTTATTTTTAAGCCAAATCAGTTTTGCATTTGGCCAACCCAAGAAGAAATGTTGCAAGAGTCAGATCAAGAGAGATCACAGGGTGAACATGTATCAACTTCCTAACTGTAGCACAGTGATTGGGTGAATAATAGTTTATGATGTCTTAGATCAGCAGCAATGGTTTCCACCGAGACTCTTAGAGTGTAAGAAAACTGCTCTGAGGTTTTAGTTTTGTTTTGCCTTCTACTTTGTTAATGCAAAGGTTATGCTTTGTTTCCAAGACAAAGTTGTAAAAATTTCAATTGAAATGAAACCATCTCACACTGAAATATATAGACTTGCTAAAAGAACGGAGATTAAATTTCATTGAAATAGTTCATTGAAAATAATTTATTTCCTTCACAGTTCTGACTTTGTCTGATTCATCTGATCTCAGATGACTTGTGTCTCCCAATGCTTCTCTAGAGCACATCACGATTTTTCATCATCTTCTATTACTTCTTTCATGAGTAGTGCCCCCCGCCCCCTTGGTAGATAGTTCCTTATTATGTCTTAAAGACCAGGATCCTAAAATTATTAAATTTGTTCCTATTTTTCATTTATTTATTTATTTATTTATTTATTTATTTATTTATTTATATTTATTTATTCACTTTATATCCAGATCACAGCCCTCCTTCTCCTCTCAGTTCACCCCTCAGTTGGTCCCTTTCCCCATCCTTCCTCTCCCTTCATCTCTGAGAAGGGTGAGGTTCCCCCTGGGTAACAACCCACCCTGACACCTCAAATCAGTGCAGGACTAGGAACATCCTCTCCCACTGAGGCCAAAAAAAACCCCAGCCCAGTTCCGGGAACAGGAAGGTCGTGACTTTTTAGAGTATTTGTACCATTTGTCACTTGCATCTTTTGTTCTTGTCATCCCAGTTCTGTTCTTTCTCTTTTTCTTAGTTTTCTATAACTTTTTTACATATTTTCTTGTGTTAGATTTCTTCTTCTTTTTTTTATAGTAATGGAGGCTTTTAGAACCGTGGGCTTCTCTTGTGCTGAATGCACCTTCTCACATATTCTTTAGCTTTTGAGGATGCTTTCAGCTTACAGAGAATGCTTACACCATTACTTCCTAAGTAGCCTGCAAGTGCAGCTCTGACTCTGAACAAAGTCAGTTGGCTACATGGATCCGCTGTTTGTTCATGTGCAGGACTACTGGGTCCCCCTTTGTTAACCTTTTTCTTCTTATTATATGATTTAATATTTTTATCTTAGGAAAGTGCAAGTATGTTTTAAAAAAGACAAAAATATCTGGTCACAGAATGGGTTTTTGGAGGAAGGTCTATTGGACTCGTAGTGTTTAAAAAAACATTTGTACCAACTCTTCCTGATTTCCAGGTTTACAGAAGACGAGGAGGAGGAGGTGGAGGAAGAGGAAGCAGAAGAAGCAGCAGCTTTGATCAGGTTTTACAATGTCTATATCTACCTACATTTACACATGTTCTAATTCTTCCTAATGCCCATTCCTAATTTTCATCTTCTTCCAAATGTCTAACATCCACAATAACCAAGCAAAAGTGCTAAAGAACAAGGTTTGTGGAAGACTTCTAAGGCTAGCCTTTGGGCATTTGTTCTCTTCTTCTGGTTACCCATATTTTGTAGCAACACTAACTTCTAACTTGGCCAATTATTCCAATAGTTTCTAAATTTGTCAAGGCTCCAAGTAATTAATTTCCTTTGGATTTCCCCCCTAAATCCATCATGGAACTATAAAACCATCTCAAGTTGTCAGCACTTAGATTTCAACTAAAGAATACATTGATTAAGATGATATTGTCTTTGATTTTAAAAGGGTTGGGCTTATTATTAAGGAAAATGTCCTACCTGAACACGGCCTGTCAGAGAATCTTTAGAGATTTAATCATCTCTCTTCCACTAGAACCAGAGGGATGAAAGGCATTAGTACAAAGAGTAGGGAGTGGGATTCGGCCACTAACAGCTTCTTGAACATTAAGTTTTAATTAACAAGCTTAGTAGTCTAACCTCTACCTCTGATGTGAAAATATCACCTACTAGGTATAGAAGATAAATATTTATTAATTAACTTCCAAGGTATAAAATGGGCTTTCTCTGAGCTTATCATCTACCTCACTGGGCTCAGTGTTGCTGAGTTCAGTAAGAGTTTCTCAGCTCTGTCTGAGTTCTAAAACTGTGTCACTGTATATTTTTCTCCTCTTTCTCTATCATTTTTGTTCTTTAGTGTCAACAAGCCTTCCATAGATTCAATGGGTGTCCAGGAGGAACAATAGCAAAGGCTCTTCTTGGCTTTGGTATCTAGAAGTTTAAAGACATGTTTTGTCTTGGAAAAGTCATCACTCTTCTAAAGTGAATTGGAGTCATGCTTTGGATGTTTTGTCATAGTCCTTGCTCCCTGTTAATCAGTGTCGATTCCAGTCATGTTCTGCTTCTATGCTTTCTGACAATCTTGCTTTCCAAAGTCACGTTGAAACTTTCTTCTTTTTACAAACTATCTTTGTAGATTGTTGTGCCTGTTTCGTGAACTCCAAAAGGCCACCAAGAAGCCAAAGGTCTTTATTCAAGCTGGAGCTTGGGCCAAACTGCCATCTCTGATGCAGCAGGATGGGAGGGTGAGTCCTCAAAGGGACAAGGTTTTATAGGAAATGACAAGCAAACAATGGGGGTTGGTAGCCTGGCACACATCTGGTTGGGGGGCTATTATAGAATTTTGTTGTCCTTTAAAATGATTAGATGGTGCTGGGACCCAAACCATAAATTTAACTTCTGTTTTCCTCCTGATTGGTGATTGTTAGGAAGTGAATTGCCAGGGGTGGGTTTATAATCTGGAAACTGGTGCTAGATATAGGTTTGTTGGGGAGTAACCAAGAAATTGGTGTTAGGAAGTTCAACCTTAGTTCATATTCTCTGTCTGAACCCAAAAATTTGCTCATATATATACATATATATGTATATATAAACATATATATGTGTATATATATATATATATATATATATATATATATGTGTGTGTGTGTGTGTGTGTGTGTGTCTGTGTCTGTGTGTATCTGTGTGTATAAACATATTACCAAGTGAAGAGCTTTACAGCTTTATTGAAACAATTTTGAACTTAAAGCCATCAATTTTTGTTGAAAATTGGTGAAAACTAAAATTGGGGACACTAACCTTGGATGTTATATTTTTTAGAGAATAGGTCTTTAACTATACTTAAAAAATGGCTTTTCCCATCATCTGAGGCCTGTTCAGCTTATCACATTGTGGTTATTCCATTCATGTGTGCTCAGCTAACTGTTTTTCTGAAAACTTGCCTAACTGCAATACCCTTGAAAAAAAATCTCTACTTAATGACATGCTGGGTTACTCCAAATGGGTAATTTGGAGCCATGACATGAAAATGAAGTATCAAAGATGGTGGTTTAGTCCAAAGATGATTCTCTTCCTGACCTTGTCTTTAAATTTGGACTCATGTCTATAGCACCCACTCTGATACATAGTAGGCATCTCAAGAAAGAAATCTGAATCTTATCCTGTATTTTTCCTCAAACCTTCTCTGTCTCAGTACATGTTTCCACCATTTACCCTTGATCCAGGAATAAAATCCAAATTCCAGTGGGAGGTTTTTCAAGACACTAGATGGATAATTTTTTGTTTTATTTTGTTTATTTGGTTTTTTTCTTTTGCTAAAGTAGGACAAAAAATGTAGGTCAACTGGGAAGAGCCAACCAGCCTGGATTAATGATTCCCCCATTAATCTTGTGGTATCATTCATCCAAAGCCTTAGTTAGTTTTAAATTAATAAATGTTAATTCCATAACAATATGGGATTCTAGAGAATCAGAGGAAGTTATTGATTTATAAAGTAGTGATATTGAAAAAGCTGTGACTTCACGTTGAGAAGCAGCAGTCAACTGTTAGATCAGGAAGGGGATTACAAACTAAAGTCACTTTTTGGCCATATTTTTTCAAAATTGCTTGAAATCTTGTTTTATACATCAATTTCCAATTCAGAAGGATATTTTATTATCAGGAAGCATGCTGGGAATTTCCCTTCAGTGTGTCACTGAATTATTACTGGATTATTTTTTTACATGTAGTTAAGTGACAGCATTAGTGATACAAAAATACTTTATTTTTAAGTGAAATCTTTTATTTCATTGTGACAGAAAATAAATTCCAAATAGCTAAAATTGAAAATGGAGTAATTGCCAAAAGATTTATTCATTAATGAGCAGTAGCTAATTTCTGGGCATGAAGTTCTCTTTCAGATAGTAGAATATGTAGTATAAACAATTTAATAAGAAGGAGTATTCTGTATGCTGGAAGAATCAATAGGACTCAAAGAAAATATGTGATTGTTAGGGAAAAGGAAGGCTAGTAAAGACTGTCGAGAGTGAAGGGTCAGTGAAGATGCAGAAACGGAAGGAGGAGGGATCAAAGGAAATTGTTCTTAGATTGTTCGAGGCAGGCTTCTCAGTGAGAGTATTAGTGAGTAGGCATCCAAATGAATTGAGGGACTGAACCATTCAAGGCTTTCAGAAAGGAAGTTTCTGAGCAGACAGACGATATGAGCAAAGGCTTGGATACTGGCTGGCTGGTCCCTGGGAGTTGTGAAAGGACACAAAAATTGAGGCAAAGGATGCCAAGTAGATCAAATCACTGGAGGCCACAGAGAGGAATTTCAGTTAAGATGGCTGGATACAGTGGGAAGTAAACAGGTAATCTTGACTCTTCTTGCTCATGTATGGAGAATAGATGGCATGTATTTATATAGATTCTTATATACAATCTGCTGAGTCTGTACAATGCTACTTGTGCAAACGCACGTTCAGGGCGGACCATTTAGTTCTGTATAACCAGTTGGTGAGCTCTTCCATGAGGAAGTCTGTTTCTCTAGTTCTCAGCATTCTTTGGTTGACTGTAGATCTTTGTATACAACTGAGGTTTCATGAGTTTTCCTCCACCCACCAAAGGCAATATTCTGTAAAGTTTTGGGAATCCTTTGGACAACTCTGACCAAAAACTCAAAGGAAGGCGTTGAATGTCTGGTGTTGATGTTTTTGCTAGATGATCTTTGGCTCTTGGAGAAAGCATAGTTAGCCCAGATGAAAAAATTTTATTTACATTATATATATATATTTATAAAAATTTTACATATAGTATTTATATATGCATATATATATATATATATATATATATATATATATATATATATGTATACACACATGTAGAGAGCTAATTGTATGAATTCTTATGGTTTTTTCAGACTCCCTTACTGTTGTTTCCCTTTCCCATCCTTATATTTTTATCTCTCTCCCCTAGCTAGAAACCCCACACTTCTTTCTCATTTCCCTTGTTATATATATTACTTGTATCCTGCTATTCCCTCTCCATCGTTCCTCTATCCCCTACCCCATCAATAGTCCATTTCTCCTTTCTTGGATCCTGCAGTTTCTCCAGCTTATGTTCTCACATCTGAAGATTTGTAGCTAGGAGCCTCTAGTGAGAGAGAAGATATGATGTTTGTATTTCCTGATCCAGGTAACCTCACTTCATATGAACTTTTCTAGTTCCTTTTATTTTCCTGCAAGATTCATAGTTTTATTTTAAGAGATTCCTAAAGCAATAATGACCACTGCTATTTATTGCTATTGACTATCCTTGTTGAGCAGGGAGGTAAGTCCCTATGTATTATTCAAGACATCATGCACTTCAGAAGCCTTGTGCTGGGACTATTTTAAAAGCACAAATTGGTCTGATACAATTAAGTTATATAGTCAAAGAAGGAAAGGAAGTAGAATATGGTGCTTTGAGTTAATGGAAGGAACATTTTAATCATGCTGTATTTTTGGCTGAGATGGTAGGCTGATGCTTTGGTTGATAATATGACTGGACAGATTCTGGAGGCTCTGGAAGACTGTGTGTGGAATTGGTACTGGCAAAAGTATCTGGAAGACTCATACCCCAAAGGCAATTGCCTTGTGAACTTGGACAAGGGACTTTCCATAAAAGAAACTGAGCCTTTGGCTAAGCTGATCAGTTCCAAATAGACAACTGTTGCTTTGGCAACACATTGGGAACATGAGAATCTGTCTAGATGGAACAAGAGTGCAGGGCAGGTGGAAAAACCTGCTGCCAATGGTGCAGCCTGTGGCTGTGGCAGTAAAAGCTGTTACTGAAAATGTGAGCTGAAATAATTCAAAAGACCTGCTATAGAGTTCTAAGAAGGGAATCTTTATCAATACTTACTGGCTGCTAAGATTCATGGGGAGAGACATAGATGAAGAGGAAAAAGAAAGAACCTAAGAAGCAGAGGATGGGAAGGGGACAGTGAAATGTCTTCTGAATATGGCATGGTTATCACACCCATGAGCTCACAGTACCAGTGGTTGCCTGCTTAAGACCAACATAATATTAAGGTAACCAGAATTCCAATGACATGGGAAGGCATTTTCTAGTTTGTTTATTGTTTATTGTTTTTTTGTTTATTTTTGTATTTTGTTTTTGTTTTGTTTTTTTGTTTTTTTTGAGAAGTTATTGGTAGTTGAAAGCTGCTCAGGAAGGATAGCATCAAGGGTATAGGTTTACCATGCTCTGGTGGGTAATCTCACATTCATGTGCACATAGACAGCACTAATTGGACTTAGTGAATTACAAAAAAAAAAAAAAAAATAGAAAAAAGAAAAAGATACAAAGTTGGGAGGGAAAGTCTTTGGAAGACATGTGGGAAGTTGGAGGTAGAAAATGTAGGATAAATGTGATAATATTTCATTTAATGAATGTGAGAAATTTCAATGATAAGTATTTTTATCATTAGAATTATGACAAACTAATGTTAGACCTAGGCAGGGATTTGATTTATTTTTATCAAAGGAAGCTGTGCCCATTGCTGTACCTAAAGTACGTTTTAGGACAGTTAGTTTCTAGTAGACTCAACTCTTCTGCTTCCTAGGCATCTGAGAGAGCTGCAACATTGCTGGTTTATGTCTGGGTAGGAAGAATACAGTTACTCTTTCCAAGTGTCCACAGTTCCTGGGGCTCCTTTATGGTGAAGAATAAGGAAAGGAAATGATCAAGGATGAGACGCAGCAGCAGACCTTCTTAGTGGCAGAAATGTGTGACAGAGCTCTCCTTGTAATAAACCTTTCCTGCCAACACAGCCTGTTGACTGCTTTGTAGAAGCAGTGGGCACACTGTTTCCCATGGTCACTCTCCCTCTTACTATATAACATTTTTATATCCATGGAACATACCAGTTCTTTATTAAAGCAGGGGCAAATGTGTATCAATGTGTAAAGCTGTGTTATCTTGATTAATACCAGGACTGAAACAGAAAGTCTGGAGGTATTAATTTCTAACATTCAAGCTTATGGGAATAAATAACTTCAATGGGATGCATAACTGAAAATTGAACCTATAAAACACTGTAGGAATAATTGTATTTTAAGTTTTTAGTTACTCTGTATATATCTATATTTACTGTAGGCAAAATGTTTTGTATATTCTGTAAAAGTTACCCTTGTGCCAGGCAGTGGTGGCACACGCCTTTAATCCCAGCACTTGGGAGGCAGAGGCAGTTGGATTTCTTAGTTCGAGGCCAACCTGGTCTACAGAGTGAGTTCCAGGACAGCCAGGGATACACAGAGAAACCCTGTCTCAAAAATAAAAAAAAAAATAAAATAAAAGTTATCCTGTGTTATTCAAATCTTGATTTCTCTGCTCTCATATTTTCTTTCAATCTTGACATACCACTGAAATGCTTATGACAAGAATTCCTGTCTCAATTTTGGGCACAACAGTTCTTACCAAATGGCTAGGCAGAATAAAAAATAGGGCAGGATGTCTACCAACCAGAGGAAAGAAAGAGAGAGATTCAGATGAGCAAGGAAGAAGGAGGAGTTGAAGCCATAAGGAAGGGGTCTAGAGGGAGATCATAGAGACACACCTGAAGTCCAAAGGGCCAGATCAATATTGATATGCAAGTATTAAGTACCTATCATGGCTTAGAAAGTAAAGATAGATCTTCTAGTTGCTCAGCTATTGTAAGCTGCTGTTTTAAATAAATCTTTGTTCCTCTTTGTGGTTACTGGGGACTAATATAAGCTAAAAAAATATAGCTTATAGATTTACTTACTGCTACATTTATATTAAAAAATTCATTTACAATTTACTACCATTACTTTGTTTACCTTAAATTAGGATACATGAACAGCGTTTTAACATCAGCAAATACATTTTTAATAGTTTAGCCCATACACGCTGGTTTCTAATGTGCCACAGAGATAAGTCAAACAGTAAGTTTCAGCATCTCTCATCTCAAAGGAAGTGATGTGTTCAAGACAGGCCATCTCTATTAGAGTCAATTGGAAGGGGACATCTGTCAAGACAGGTTACATCAGGACAAATGGAAGATCAGACCAATCTATAGGAACAGAGCCAGAAGCTTAAAATAGGTTTTGAGTGGCCAAGTCGAAAGACATGTAACAGAGGGAGCAAGGCACGGAATCCAGGCAGAATCTAGAAGTCTTAGTCTCTGTTCTACTGTTGTGAACGGACACCACGACCAAGGCAACTTTTATGAAAGAAAACATTTAATTGGAGCTTGCTTACAGTTTCAGAAATTCATTCTATTATCGTGGCAGGCACATTGCAGGAGCATAACAACACTCATGATATGGGAACAGTTGCTGAGAGCTACACCCCAATCTGTAGGTAAAGAGAGGTGTGGGGGGCAGGGAGAGAGAGAGAGAGAGAGAGAGAGAGAGAGAGAGAGAGAGAAGAGAAAAGCAAGAGAGAGAGAGAGGGAGAGAGGGAGAGAGAAGAGAAAAGCAAGAGAGAGAGAGAAAGAGAGAGAGAGAGAAGAGAGAAGAGAGAAGAGAGAAGAGAGAAGAGAGAAGAGAGAAGAGAGAAGAGAGAAGAGAGAAGAGAGAAGAGAGAAGA
>JANHMN010000013.1:15849159-15869341 GCA_030674055.1 Rhabdomys pumilio
GAAGAGAGAAGAGAGAAGAGAGAAGAGAGAAGAGAGAAGAGAGAAGAAGAGAGAAGCAAATTCGGCCTTGCACAGATTTTTGAAACTTCAGAGTCCATCCCCAGTTACACAGTTTCTCCAGCAAGGGCACACCTTCTAATCCTTCTCAAATAGTGCCACTTCCTGATGACTAAGTATCAAATCTAAGAGCTTATGGGGCCATTCTTATTCAAACCACCACACTATTTGTTGTTTAGAGAAGAAGAAGAAGAAGAAGAAGAAGAAGAAGAAGAAGAAGAAGAAGAAGAAGAAGAAGAAGAAGAAGAAGAAGAAGAAGAAGAAGAAGGAGGCAAGGTCTTCTTTCTAAGCCATTTAGTCTCATCCAGGTTTTTTATAACCTCTGTATATACTAGAATTATTCTCCCACCAAGGTAGAGATGTAGTCACTTCTTCAAATGGCGCTTGTGCATTTGACACAGTAGATATCAGCTTAACTCAGAGTTTATACAATATTTACTGCATAAAATCAGCATAAGAAACACATTTAATATTGAGACAGCAGGGGCACATTAAAAACATGTTCTGAACTAGAGAATGAAGCATAAATACTATGCCTCAATGTGGTACCTCAGTGAACTTTAAGTCATGTTTTCTTGGTTCCCATAGTCCTTAAATACTCCCAGCTGAGTCACTTCATCTCTTTACTCTCAGTGTCTCCACAGTCCTAAGTGTAGATGGCTGAAGTTGACAGTCAGTGACTTACTTGCTGTATGCAAGTTATCTTGCTGTGCCAGTCACCTTGTCATCTTGAGGAGACAATGCTTCAGCTGTGTCTTCTGTGAAAATTTCCGCCCCCCTTTCCTAGTTCTATAACTTGGTTGTACTTTATTCTTAGCAAAGACTTTCTGGCTTTATCACTTCTGCCTCAGCATCATCTCTGCCTCAGCATCATCATCTCTGCTATAGCATCATCTCTGCCTTATCATCTCTGCTTCTCATCTTCTCGACTTCAGTATCTCTGCCTCAGCATCTAAAGGCCAGGAAGAAAGAGAATTTCCTATCCATAGCACTTGCTGTTGACTATTCATGCAAACCACACTTAGTCCTTTGGGTAGATTCATCTCAGTCCCTCTCAACTGCAATGGGCACCTTCTATCATGGAGGCATTCAACAAAGTCCTTTTACCTGTTGTCTCTCTCTTTCAAATGCATTTCAGACCTTTCTGTATATGGTTTATTTCCCCCTCCTCTGATGTCTCAAATTTTAATCATTAGCCCATTTCTCTATGACAGTCTTTAATTGGATCTACACAGTTTGGGTTAAAACCTCTTCTGGCCTGGGCTAACCTTTTCCTTTCAGGTCCCTCATTTTGAGGGTGATGCATCTTTTAAATCATTTATAAAAGAAGTACAAAAGCAGGAGTAGATTTCATGCTTGTATTAAATTGTGTAATTCCTCAGGGCAAGATGGATTCCCTTTATCTTTGGACAAGGTGACTAGCATTTGCTTATTCTGATTCATAACAGGTGTCTGGAGGGCAATGTGCTGCAAAAAAAAAAAAAAGTTATATGAAACAGCTAAGTCCTCGAAAATGAAGTGATTGTGACTGTATCTCCATGACCAAATCAGATTCTTAATGTAATTCTCATGTTTTAGCTTTTCTAGCATTGGAACGTGAGCATATTAGGAAGGTAAATTAAAAACCTCGGAAGTTGCATGGGAAACCTGCTTTGTATGAATTCTTTTAGTGCTGGGCTGAAGTAGTGGGCATTGAAGGTTTTCCTGTAGGAAGTTTACAGGCTTCTTCCTCCACAAGGATTCTCGTCACTACAACAGTACAGGCTCAGCCATTGCTGGGGGGACTAGGTCTCTTAGACAGTACATTCAAACACCAACCATTAAGAATAACAGGCTCCTCCCTAGAAATATTTCTTTCTTCTAATAAGAAAATTTTGTTACAGACAATCAATGGCTGCTTCAAGAAGAGTAAGTTTTCCACAGGTAAAAGCTCCCTGATAGATGATCTAACCCTCAATTCTCAGTCCTAAGCACATGTACCTGCTAGGGATACATTAGTAAATACATTTAGCAGGCTCTTTGTATATATGTTCATATTTAACAGTAATGATTAAAGAAGAAGGGGTTACAAAGAGGAAGTGCAGAGCACGGCGGGGACTGCAGGGAGGAAAGGGACCGGAAGAGGGAAATGATGTAATTATATTTTAATTGAATAAAAAAGAAAGAAAATAATTTAAGACAATAGAACACAAAACAAATACAGTGAGTTCACTCAGCCGTGTGGAGGCCCTATTGTGTGTCATAAAACTTACCAGTAACTAAGGCTACCAACATGCACGGCGTGACTTCCAGGACTGGTGTATAGAATGAATCCTTGAAGGGGGCTCTACCAGGAGATGGAAGTACGGTCTCTGAAGTGTAGCAGTTCAAGTTCCAGTTCCGTTTCTAACACTTAATGAATACTGCATTAGAACTAGAAACAGTTTCTATGCACCCCATTTCCTTCACTGCGACAATGCTATTCCCCTCCCGTAAGACCGATCTTTTAAGGAGTGTATGTGAAGCATTTGGACAAGTGCCCACCTCTTGGTAAACATTAAGGGTTCCCTGTTAGAATTACTGCATGATGTTAGTACAGTCATGCTCAAAATGTACATTAAAAATCAACACATTGATACGTAAGAAGAAAAAATAAAAAGTTTTGTTAGAGTGTTACATCAAAATATGAAATTAGGGGGCTGGAGAAAGGCTAAGTCGTTAAGTATATTTGCTGCTCTTGTAGAAGGCTGAGGTGAGTTCTTATTACCTACATGGAGAAACTCACAGCTGCTCGTAAGTCTCTTCTGGCTTTCGAAACACACACACACACACACACACACACACACACACACACACACACACGCGCGTATACACACGCACTACACACAAATAAAAAATAAATCTTTATAAAAACATGAAATTAAATGAGTACTAGCAAATCATTTGAAACCTCTGTCACCATTCAGCAAGATGGGAGACAGCTGTGCACCCCAGGAATGTAGATGGGCACCAAGCAGAGGACGTGTGGCAGTTCTTCGTTTCGTTTGCTTTCTGTGTCTTGAAACATTGCATTGTGGAGTCTGAAAACATCATTTGAGAGTATTGTATTTTGGAAATTCATTCAGTCAGTTTCGGCTGTTCAGCTAAAGGAAAAGTAGCAAAAACGGTGCAAATATCTCGTACATACATTTCACCAAATTGCTGACATCCTTTCTTACTCTGTGTACATGTTCGTATATATGCGTTTTTACGAGTTGTTGGAAATAAATCGGAGACTTTGTACTGTATTATCCTAAACCAATTCCTACGCACTACAGAAGAGCAAAGACAGCCTTCCAATAACATTTTGGTGGTCAAAATGAGAAAGATATGGCATTGGTACTGGCAGTGTTTTCCACACTGGGACCCAACTTTTACCTGTCAGATCTCTGTATCTCCTTGAGTTAGAAACAGTTCCTTAGCCTTCCTTGGTTTTTCTTCACCATGGCCATTTGGATGAGCAGTGGTCAGTTATATTTTGGAGTAACCCTCCATCTGAGCTTCTTTGCTTCCTGTGTTTAGGCCAGGTGCCCATACAAAGCCTGATGTAATCATCTCGGTGTGGTATGTCTGTGGTTTTGCTCTGTTGCTTGTGATGTCATCGTCATCTTGGTGTGGTATGTCTACCTGTGGTTTTTCTCTATTGCTGGTGATGCTGAGTTTGATCTTTTGATTAAGGTGATATGCATGCAATTTCTCCACTATAAAGCTGCCATTTTCCTTTTCTGATTTAACAAGTAATTTAGGTGACGATCACCTAGTGTGTAATTGAGGTGAAAAGCCAACCTGCCTAAGAGGAAGTATTCATTCTTGGTACGGCAAGAATGACGGATCTAATTCCAAGAAGACAAATAGAAAGTCATTTCTTTCTCATTCAGTGACTGGATGGCACATTAAAAAAACATTGTTGAGGCTTTCTGGGGGAAAAACGGAGTAAACTATATCGTAAAAACTTTACACTGTTGTTGAAGAAATGTATATAGATTGTTAACAGATTTCTGTGTTTATGGAATCTGATAGATTAGATTTAAATATTGAAATAGACCCAGTCTAATGTATGATTTTAAAAGATATACTGAATAAGGCATCTTCTGCTGGATGTGACTTAGGGAACTAAACTGAATTTTATAGGAATGCTAGGTTGAAGATATAATGGGTTGGGGCTCATCTTGGGATAAAACCAGGGCTTTAGGCTTCAGGCCTGGCTTTCAGAGATCCCACATGTGATCGCTTTTGTGTGGGAGTAAGTTGAGAACTTTGCGTGTGAGCATCATTAATTAAATTACTTAGAGATAATGCAAGTTAGAACCCAAGGTGCCCAAAATTTTAAGAGGTCCTCAAGACTAAATTTTGATAGCAAGTTCTTTAAAATATGCTTGTTTGTAACATGTGGATTTATTAAGATTATGAATATTTTTTTATCATACAATGATTCATGGGTTGCCTTATGGAAAAATACTTACACTCATCTCACTTATAAATACTATGCATGCAAATAAATTTTAGAAAGACATGTGTTTGGTGTTGGCTGACATTCCTGGTGATGACAAATGGCTGTTTGAGTGTAATAGCATAGTGAGCTAGAGCAGATAAATAGAAATTCAGATCAGAATGCTTCTTCTAAATAAGGTCACTTTAAAAAACGAAACCTGTAAGAAAATAATAACAAAAGAGGCCCAAAACCTCCCGAACTAAAAAACATAGAAATTAAAAAAAAAAAAAATCCCAGAATTCCAATTACCATCAACTCAGCAAGTTCAAAACAACCATTTCAAATATTTTTGCTGTTATTCTACCTTCTTTATACATGATATAATAATTAGACAGGAGAATTGTTGAATGTGCCAGAAAGGGAGGGCTGTCATGGGAGTTCACAGTAGGGCGATTATAGAGAGCTGCGTGCTGATGAGACATACTTTTTTCACTCTGGGTGAAGGCTGCTATATAGGTTGACTGCTAGGCAGGCAGATGCAAGTACCCACTCAGGAACATGCCAATACACACAGATACATACATGCTTCCCTTATACATATAGGCACAAACACACACAGCCTAGAGTTTCTCCATGTGTGGGCACGAAAGCAATAGGCATAAAGTTTCACAGACAGACACAGGCTGGTAAAGGCAAGACCTTTGACTTCAGGACCATATTTATATAAAACCTACATAAGAGTTGCAGTCTGTCAAAAATAGTTATATAACAGATTACATCCTTGTTTATTTTGGGGGCCCCCAGACATGCAGCATCAGCCACATTTTAACTGATGTACTTGGTAGCTATATCAGAAGCATTCTGTCTAGACACAAAGTAGCCTGTTCAGCCTTCTGTTCCCTACATCACCTTTGTTTAAATATTTGAAAGGGACGCGTTTCTAGCAGTGGTACATCAGGGCTTTCTAGCTGCTATTTGTAAGACCAAGTGATTGACATTTGAGAAAACAGAAGTCTGCTAACTGGATAACTGACAGATGACACCGGGGGAAGAATATTAGAATTTGCAAAATGCATCCAAAGATGTGTTTCTTCCGTTTATATTTATGTGATTTTTGAGGTACCTTATTTAGCTGTGAAGTCATTGCAAAAAGATAGTGAAATAAAATAAGCATAGGTTGGAGAGCAGGTGTCTAAAGCAGCGGTAGTCAAGTTAGTGTGATTACCTGAAAAGACTCAAGAGAGGAATGTTAACAGTACAAAAAGGATAAAGATTTCTTTTCCCATTGGGATAAAATAGACTATAGATAGGTCAGATTTCCTGGAATAAGATGAAGGAACCCCATTCATGAACTTTTTATATTCTTTCTTGTTTTAATTGCATAGTGGGAAACCAAACCTTTATGGAAGCAGAGTCCAGGAGTTACTTGTTGAATACCTGCCATGCACTTTTAGTTATTGATGGCTCCTGGGATGCATACAAGGTACTCAGAATACTTGCTTTCAGAGAACTTGCTGCACAGAGAACAGATAAGATTAAAAACAAGTGGCAACTCTAGACAGTGTATGCCAAGTCCTGCATGGATGGTGCAGATGGTGGCCGATGAGCTCAGAGAGAGACAGAGAGTGGGGGTTGTGGGGGGCAGATTTTACTGGCTAGAAAGCTTGTGGCATTTCCAACTTTACTCCCTTTCACTCTCAACTTGGTCCAATGTTTGGTTTTAACCGCACCCAAGTTTTTCTGTAGCTTGTTAGTCTGCCTGGATCCAGAGATACCTTTGGCTATTCTTTAGGATTCATCCCTTCCTCAAGTCTTAAGTCACTTGTCAAAGGGCGTTCAATCACCACAGCAAGTAACTACCATTCATTTTATATTATTCTGTGCACTGTAATGTTAGTTGTTGATTCTTGCATATTATTTTTATTTATTCTTTTTTCTTGATCCAGAATACTTTCTTTTCCCCTTTTGCTCATCATTTTATACCCAAAGGCTTACCCAGCAAAACTTCATGGTTTGAAATAAAACAACAATTACTCATCAAACAAAAGTGGTAGGAATCTGAATTAGATCTTGTAGGATGAATCTGGATACATTTATGAAAACAAGTGGTAGAGTATCTGAGCATGGGGAAATAGTGAGTGTGGCAAAATTAGAAGTGGAATAGTGTGTGTTATATTTAGAAGGCTTAGAAGACCAATTTCTCTTTAAGCCAAAGGTCTGGGATGGGAAATGGTTGGACAGAGCATGAGATAGGTAGTCCTAGCCAGAGTAGAGTAGGTTTTGAAACTAAGCCTAAACACATCACTAGGCAATTTGGACTTTATCCTGTGTGTGGCCAACAGGGAGTCACTAAAATTTGATGGAAATTGTAAATTAGAAAGCTTAACCTTATGTGTCCCTTGGCATCGAGGAAACAAACATGCTCCAGCTCCCTAGTGGTTAAGGGTTCTGTGGAGATTTCTGTCCAGACAATGCTAGAAAGAACATTAGCTGAAGTCATGATACAGTGGAGGAGAGACATGGATACTTCCAGCTCGAGGTGCATTCAAGTCCTGGAGAGAAAGGAGATAGATGTTGTACTTTTAAGGCCCAGGAATGTAGCTCCCTTTTTAATAAAGCTGCATAATATCTCTACATTAAGGTCTGGACAAGTTACTAGTTCCTTTGAGGACATCAGCCATATGCTCATGTTAGTGAGTCTATTCATTTCAATATTTATAAATATTCCACAGAACATTCCAGAATGTTATCTCTCCATCTTCACTTAGGTCATCTCCATGTAACACACACACACACACACGCCCTTTTAAGGTGCTCATGACATCTATGCCAAGAAAGGTCTATTCTGGATATCGAACATTGTCCTTCAAATGTTTTGAGGCTTTATGCTCTTGGACAAACTGATATTGCCTTTTGACGTTTCATATTTTCATCAATGCTGGGAAGTATAGGGTAAATTAGGAAATGTTACTTACCTGCTAAATGGGAGGAAGACATATCTGAACTGTAGGTAACACACAAGTCACACATTAGTACTTTCCTTGCATGGATAATTGTACCCAAAGGGCCAGGCTTGCTCTTCAATGCATACACGCTAGAAAACATAATCATTCTGTAAGCTTCATAGACATCCGAACTATCTAGGTGATGATCTGGCCGTTAGCTGGTATTTATTGTGACATTTTGGGCTTCCATTTTTTGTCTCCTTTTTTCTTCACTGGTTGTGATCTTCTTTATCAAGAAGCAAGTGAGGTCCTTGAGAGCATCTGAGTGAGTTCACTGTTTAAACTCCCATTCTGCCTTTGCTTTCAGACCAGAACTCGGCCATATCTTATATGTATGTACTTGTGAATCAAACTAACTTTTCTGATAAAATAAGCATTTAAAGAGTATTTGCTATATGTCAGATATAGGGCCAAATATTGCTTAAATAATATATATCTCACTCAGTGGCATGGAGTAGTAGGGATATCTGTTATACAAAGATGAAACTGGAACAAATAAAAAAGTAAATGTTTTTCTGAAAGTTAAACACACACACACACACACACACACACACACACACACACAATCTAGGTATTTATCAAAATGGGAAATTTACTGGAGTCCTAGCCTCCAAACTAAAATACCAGGAAATAATAATATCTTTGAGATCTGGTCACAGACAGATGGTTGTAGTGAAGGCATAAACAGCAACCACACATTACATGGGTTCTGATATCGCTAACTTTCCCCACCATTAAGCTTCTATATAGCTTCCACTCCAGACTTCACACAGAATCAGGACACTATCACAACTTATTCTAGAATATCCACATATGTGGAAGTGTACTGGTCACCCCTAGATAGTGTGTGAAGGGTGGTATACTTGATACTGTATCATGCCTTCATAGGCACTGGCTTCTTTCCTGATACCCAAACAATAGCTTGGTGTCCAGTTACCCACTGGACATCTCTACTTGGATATCCAGTCAATACAAATACAAATTTTATTTTCTCTCTAACTCTAGTAATGCATAAATATCTTTTTTAAGTCTCTGTTTCTCTGTTGATGAAAACTCTAAGTTGCTTTAAAGAATCTTTCTTCTCAACTCTCAGTAGCTACCCAGCCATATTGTCCCATCAACCTTATCTTCTAAAATGCTCACATATTGGATCCATTCTTTCCCTCTCCTTTATCGACTTTGCTAGTCTCATTTTATGACCTAATGTCTCTTGCTTATAGGCCTACTCTGTCTAACTGTTGCTCCTTCTTGTTTTGGACCATCGTACTCTGTGGTTAACACTCAATGAGTACCACTGCCCACAGGACCAAGTCTGAACTTGCCTGTGCATCTATCTCACTGCCTCTCCCCACTTTTCTCAAGTCTGCTCTTATCCCCACATCTCAAGTTACTCCATCCATTATTTTCCCTGCCCACCCTGACTGGGAATCCACTGCTCTTCAACACTCTGAAGATTTCTCAGTCAGTTTCTTCTGCCTCAAATCTTTTTTCATTACTTTTTCCTTAACATATTGTTATTTTGGGTCTCTGAAGACCCAACTTAAAAGGCTCTGTCTATAAACCTTCCCTTGACCACTTTATAGATCTATCACACTGTATTTTTTCCTGATGTATTAAAACACACATTATGTTCCTGTTTAGTATATCTAGAGTAATTCTAGATTTTTTTTTAAAATATAGAAATTAAAATAACTGTATATAAATATGAGATCACTCCTGCTCTGAGGTAGATTTAAACAAAAGACATTAGGTGATCAGCCACTTGAAAATTAAATGAGAGTTAGTAAAGCAGAGACAATGGGCATGGCTGGACTGGTGTGCTTAAAGGCCATGTAGTGGGAAACAGGACTCCTTCAAGGAATTGCATAGGAAGTGAAAGAGGAATTCTTGGTTTCTAGTGAGACTGGAGGAACTGGCAGTGGTCAGACTATTCAGGTTTCTGTAAACTAGGTCATGAAAACTGGAACTGTTCTCAAGAACAATGAAAGTATTTGAATAATTTCTTTAGCTGAAAAATGACATGACTCAATGTGTGTTTCAGAAAACAACAGTCAGGTTCTGTTCTGGAGAAGAGATCAGAAGGACACCATGGAACAGATGGGTCAAGAACCATTTATCTGTTTTAGTTACCTGGGCGGTGGTATGGTTTAAACAGTTGTCTCTGGTATTGCCATGGAAGATTTCTGCTTCAGAGAAGTAGACAGCCTACAGTAGTGTAATGTGATCACATGGACATTCCAAAGGATTGAATGCAAGGGGGAGGGTTTGATGAGTCTCACACTTCTGTTTTTTGGGAGGTGATAACAGGCATTGCACTAGCACCTTTAGTCCTTTCATAGTTGTGCACATGTGTGTGGATGTTCATGTCTTACAAGTATGTGCTGAACAGTGATGTACAATGGGAGAATCTTGATTATTTGTCTCCTTGGGTCATCATATGTCACTAACTACCTTGTAAGTTCTATGTATTGGGAAACATTTTCCCTTCTTTGGATGAAACCCTGAGCATAGATCATAATTTTGTTTAATATAAGTGGTTTTCCATAAATGGAAACACAATACAACTTTCATATTGCTGACTTAAATTTAATACACATCTTGTGAGACACTATAGGATTCAAAGAATTACACGCAAAGGAATTTTAGCAAGATTTTTGCTAGTTTACATTGCCAAAATCTAATCCCTCCCTATCTTATTTCCAGTGCTGAAATGAAGCCTTTTGAAAATTAACCAGGTCCCATCAAGAGCTAATAGCTAGGGTTAGGAGTTGTCTTTAACTATCTTCAATCACTTCTAATTTTAGCTTTTGACCTTCAAGTCTTCTGGATGATAAAGAGGCTAAAGATGGCAGCTCCCTGTCCTTCAACTTCTCTGCTGAAGTTCTGTCTTCTGAAGACACCCTGGAGCCCTTTATCTCTATGCTGCATTTGCCAATTCCGTCTCTTTCCACCTAGGAGTGACAGAAAGACAGAAGTCCTTTCTGACTCACTGCATCATCTTAGTGTTCCTTGAGGGAAAAGCTCTAATGGCTAGTTGATACGGTAAAAACCCTGTCAGTGACTTTCTCCAAATATCTTTGACTTGTCCCTTCTTTTGTCATCCTCTCTCTCTCTCTTTTTTAAAATTTTTAAAAATTTTTAAATTAATTTTTTATTGGATATCTTATCCCTTTTCCCCATTCCCCCTCCACCCAGAAACTCCCTATCCCATCCTCCCTACTCCTGCCTCTATGATGATGTGCCCCCCTCACCCACCCACCCCTACTTCCCCGCCCTCGAATTCCTCCACACAGTGGCATCCAGTCTTCATGGGACCAAGAACTTCCTCTCCCACCTATGCCAGACAAGGCCATCGTACCCTACATATACAGCTGGAGCCGTGGGTCCCTCTCTATGTGCTCCCAGGCAAGAAATTAGGCTAGGCATGGTAGTGTATGTCTTTAATTTTGGGAGGCAGAGACAGGTGGATCTCTGTGAGTTTAAGGCCATCCTGTTCTACTAATTGAGTTCCAGGAGAGCCTCAACTGTTGCACAGAAAAACCCTGTCTCAAAAGACAAAATCAAACAAAAATGGCATTTATTTAGCCAGGAATAATGGTGCATGCCTTAATCCCAGCACTAGAGGGACAAGCAGGTGGATCTCTGAGTTCTAGAACAGCTTGGTCTACAGAGTCAATTTCTATACACTCAGGGCTACACTAAGAAACCTTGTCTTGAAAAACAAACAGACAAACAAATGAACAAAACCACCACCAACAACAACAAAAAAAAGAAATTGTGTTAGGTATCCCCATTCTCTATTTTCTTCCTAACATGCACGTATGTTTGTAAAGTTTTATATAAAGCAGATTCATTATCTTCTAATTTTCATAGCCCATTTATTAAGTCATCTTTGACCAAGGCTGTACAATCACTTTTAGCCATTACTTCCAGACATGTGTCCATTTAAATCACAAGTCAATATTGATGGGAAGAGAGGTTCTTTCAGAAGAATAGAACAAACTTTGAAAATCATTGAGAGTAATCAGTGGGACCACAGAGTGGTTGGAATGGGCTTTATATGCCTGAAGGAGATGAGAAAAATCTTCCCAAGAGCTGTCAGATGATGGATAATTTGAAACTCCTTGAAATTATTTATTGGAAACTGCTACTAAAACCCGGCTACAGTTTTCAGCTTGACAAGATGGGGTTGTTTCAGCTTTTAAACATTCAGAGAAAGCTGTAGGAAAGCTGTCATTAAGAGATCAGTGAATCAAGCCAATGAGTGAGATAATTGTTCGCTGAAAAAGAGGGTTGAATTTTTAATGTCTCATCAGTACTAGACGGGTGAGGGAGGGATGCGTTGTTGGCTCATTCCTGTGAGCTGGCCGCTGAAGCCAGGGCCTTGGTGATAGAAAGCAGAAGAGAAATACAGAGAGTCTGGAAAATATTAAAATGAAACAATCCTGGATCATTGTTTCTGAAGCTTGTGCCAGATCCAGCTGTGATAATAGGTTGGTGTTTATTTGCCTCTTCCAATCAAAACGAAGGGCAATTTGGGAGAGATTCTGCCTAAGAGGCTATCTGGGAGAGGCAACCAGTGTTGAGTGCTTCTAATTGAAGGATCTGTGGCCATTTAAATGGGACCAGAAACAGCTAGGGATGATGAAATAAGGAAACAAAGCAGGGGCAGGAAAACTCAGCACTGAAATAGTACAGAGGGAAACCCCGGTGCCTTGGCTGTTTTATGCTTAAAGGCACTGTGACTCTACTTCCCATCCTTACTTTTGTTGACCCAATCTCACCACCCACAGCAGTGGACCTGCCAGGATTTACAAATCCTGCTGTCCTAATGTGAGTTCACACTCAATTGAGAAGTCACATGGCCGCCACGTTTTACCTCAAATCCAGATAGATTTCTTTGGAGAATGAATTTCGGAGAATGAATGACCACTTACATTGCAATTCCATAGGACCATAGTTGTCTGGTCTCAGGAGGGGTTGGAAGTCTAAAGGTTTGGCTCACAAAGGCTGAATCTTTTATGCTAAGTTTATATGTGTTATAAGCTAACCAATGCAGATTTCAAAACGAGAGCATTAACTGTGTTCTGCTTATTTTCATAAACAGTCAGGTTAGTCATTGTCTAAAAGGCATCTGACACCAGAAGAGATTCACTGAGGGAGAATGCTATATGCAGACATATGGGGTAGTGGGGACATTGTCCTCACACCCCTTCAAAGTAGGTCAGGCCGTAAGGCCATACACATAGTGGACCATCTAATAAACTTGAATGTTCTCCTAATAATTTTTAATACATTTTAGCAAGTCCACCACACACTACACAGGAAGTCGCTATGGACTGATTTTTCTATGTCCTTGTAAGAGAAATCCTAGAGGAAGGGCAAAGCAAGTCTCATGAAGCTCTGATACTTGATGGGGTCCATGACCTCCTGGAATATACAGCATTCTTTTCATGATCACTTAGAGGATACTGGTCAGAGGCGAGATGCTGAAGGTAGACAATTTCATATCCCCAGTTCTACTGACATTTAGAATTTGGAAATGATTTCCCATAGACCAAGGAAACCTGGCAAATAAGATCACAGATTTACCTAAGTATCTGAGAGGCTTCTGGAAGAAAAGAGGCTGGACTGGAATTCTCACACTGAGGTTAGAAGTTACAGCACTGCTGGTAGGTATAACACACAGTTATGGCTCAGTACCCCAGTTTGGATGTTCCACAAAGAAAACATAATGTGTAGAATAATGCCAAAAGGGAGCACTACATAGCTTGAGTGGCTACAAAGCTGACTCCTGATTTGAGTATAGTGATGATGGACAAGTTCTCTGAGGCCTTCAAGAGCCAAGGAAGACATCAAGTCCTGAGGAGAGTGCGAAGAAGTGAAGTGCATCTCTGTGGCATTTCAACATTCAATAAAGAATCCAAAGAGGGGAATACAATAGTAACCTTTCTCTTTCCTCCCCTAGACTTCATGAGGCAGTAGCTGATGACACAGGAGCAGAATCCAGGCTCACTGGGTTCAGCCAGGCTGTTACTTATGCTCTGTGGTACAGCCCATCTTTGCACATATGAAAGAAAATACCTAGTTAATGGGTGTATTTAGAAGTGTGCCTGTATGGTGTACATGGGCATGTGCAGCTTAGAATAGTTCCCAATATGTAGAGAACTCTTGAATAGGGGTATTGTTTTAATTTTATTCACAATAGTATTTACGAGCACTTAACTTAAAACTTTCTCCATGAACTAATGTGCCCTCTACCCTAGTGATGCTGCATAGATTTACTTATAAGAAGTGTTTGTTTCTTAGGTTAAGGACTCATGTCAGATGACCATGCCTGCAAGTTTTCTTAGTTCTTATTATATGTTTAGCTACTGTAGCAGAGTGTGAAGATCCATTTATTCAACAGAAAAGCACCTGTTCCATTAGCTGCTGATCGTTACCTTCAGTAATAGAGGATCCAGAGATGACAGTGTAGTGTTCTTTTACATTGCAGATTAGACATGTAAGGGTATGAGGGCACACATTGCAGAGGGAATAACTTTCTGTCTGGATCAACTTTCCCACATTGTTAGCATGTTAAGGATGGGTGAATAGGATGTTGGGTTAAAGACAATAATACGTTAGAATGTAGACAGGAAATACTAGTTTCCAAACTGTCCAGGAGAGCTGATGTCAGAAGATGCACCTGTCTTCTGTGTAGTTGGGATGAAGTTTAAGGATGGAGGATTATGACTTTAGACTTGGTGCTCAGGGATCTGTGAGGATTTGGGGGCTTCCCACATAGCCTGCTGTCTGTCTCTTCTTCACATTTCCGAGTTGATTGAGCATTGTCCATTTTTATAGTCACTGGATGTGTTACTAGTGGCTCTTCTTTTACATTTTTGTTTCCGTAGGGCCCGTTTTCTTTCTTATGCAACTTTGAAGTAGAACTAGAATCCATATCAAAAATTGTAAAGAGCATATATGATGCGTTTTTACAAAAGAAAACATAATTAGGAGTCTACTCATATATATATATATATATATATATATATATATATATATATATATATCTTGTTATAATATATATATAATATATAACATAATAGTATATTGTGTATTATACGTTAATATATTATAAGTTATTATATATAAAATCTAACATCTAATATAATATAAACTACAGAATATAGAGTATAGAATAACTTGAGCCAATATAGATAATTTTAAGATGTCTGAAAACCCTACAAGGGAATGAGTTAGCTTTCTTTCATCCTGACTATCAGAAAATGAGGGAGAGTAGATCACCCTGAGGGAATATCCTAAAGAGGATATGTTCACCCTAGAAATGTAAATCTATATCGATATCTATATCAATACACACACACACACAATATATATATATATATATATATATATATATATATATATATATATATACACATACACATTGCTTTGGCATTAATATAGTTAGACTTGTGTAGTTTGTCTGATATTTTTGATTCACAGTTACATGTATGTATCTCTTTTGCCACTTATAAAAGGTGTTTGCCTAACTGCATTGATGTCCCATATTACATTTTACAAAGCACTGTAGTTTAGAAATTCTTCTGCTAATGTCAATATAGAGTTGTTATGAAGAATACGCTGCCATGCCTACCCATTTGCACACATTTGGCACACATGTTTGCATTCCTTCTGAATCATAGGGCAGGCATAAGTTTAGCTGTCATATATCCTGGAAGTCTTCAAAATGTCTGTAGCAACATGTACTTGCCAAAGAGTTTTGGTTGCTCCACAGACTGGCCATCATTTTCTTGACAGTCCCTAAGTTTCTCACATTGAAAATGTTAGTCATCCTAACACCAATGGCTCTTATCCAGCCCCCAGAATATTGATTGGCTGCTTATGCTAAGTTCAGGAGATGCAGCCTCAGTTGTTCTTTCAAAGGAGAACCTTAGATATATTCTGTAATCCTATAAGAGGAACCTACCTCCTCAGCAGGACTCAGGAAATGTTCTCTCACCCAGCAGAGCTCTTGGTCTGGTTTGTTTCTTAACATGCAAGCTTGTTTTATCATTATTGATTGAGATTTACAGCCAGGACTGCCTGGATAAGATGGTTTAAAGGGTTCCTCTAATAAGAACGACACTCTGGAATTACCCTAAATTTTCTGAGCCAGAATGTTTGTACTTTCAAAAGTCTAATATACAATTGTAATAATCATTATTGTTGCCACAAATTAAAAAGCAAAGAGCAGCATATCTATCCTTCCTGGTTAATTGATTCTTTTATTAGGAAGACATGGAGCAAAAATATCCATTAATAAAGAGAAATAGTGCCAAGTATTGGGAGAGGAGTGGTAAAAAGGGCTTAAATAGGGATGTATTCTAGTGCTAGGGTGGAGTGGCTATTCTAGCATCGGTGATGATAGAGCAAGTTGTGCCTATGTGGTTCTGATGTATGTGATAGGAAACCAACCTCTTAGGGAAGGAAACAGGTCTTTGTCCTCCCGACCATCAGAAAATGGAGAGAGAACAGTGCTTGGGAATATACCCTAACGAGAATATGTCCCCCTACCAAGCCACCTACTGCATTACCTTTTATTTTTATCTTTGTTCTTAAGACTTACAACAAAGATAGTATATTCTAGACAGATGACTTCCGATTTAACACTGGTTACTTAGGGATTAATGAGAAGCTTATTTTAGATCAGAATCATGTCCAAGATGACAGGATCTGTGAGTCTGGTACTCTGATCAAGGTAGTATTTCATAGTGCGTGCACAGTCGCATCTTAGAGCCAGGAGAAAATATTCCTCTCTCTTTTAAAGGCAAGTATATAATGATCTAAGGGGCTACCTAATAGTTTCCCCTTCCAATAGCACATGCTGGATTTCAAGCCTTTAACCTGTATGCCTATGAGGTACACTGCCTATATTTTAACCATGTTGTAGTGAAGTCACAAATAACATTTTAGATTCACCAGGGTAGAATCTGAACAGACTCCTTTGCAGAGAGGATGCTTTAAACCTAAAGATGAAGTTCATTCATGATGCCTATATATACAATTCTCATCTTTTCCGAAGTCGTGATTCTGGGTAAAAACAATAACAAAAAGACCTCTTGTATTTTCAAGCTATTCAGTTATAGTGTGTGTCATATAGAAATTAACTTTGTCCAACTGATGCTTGAATATTTGCCTTTGTGTTCTTGGAGATAATCTCCAAACTCTTACAATACCTGTGTTTGCCTGAAGGCCCTGGGTCCATACCAGTTAAGCTCCTGCTGTGTTTTAGAGTGGAGGCTTTGGGTCTTGAAGTTTTCAGCTTGCCTTCCAAAGAGACTAGAAGCTGAGACCAGGTAAGAGTATATTGTATGTATATATGATGAAGTCTCAATAAACTCCATGAACAAGGTGGCTTATAGGAGCTTTCTTATGAACAATACTATTCTCATCTTTTTACGTATTGATTTTGGGTAAGGCCGTGTTCTTCATAATTCCTCTGGGAGACCACAGCTGGGAGATTCGTGCTTGGAACTACCTGGGACTCTGTTCCATATGTTTTTTTTTTTTGGCCTGAATTAATTTGTAATTTGTATCATTTAATATTACTAAACTATATCTGTGATTATAATAGCACTCAATGAATTCTAGAAGGTTTTTGAAGTCAATATGGTTTTAGGGCCTCTGATTTTACAATTAGCAGGAGAAATGGATGATCTACAGAAGTCACTGTGCTCTCTCTCTCCTCTCTCTCTTTCTCTAGTGTGTTTGTGTGTGTGTGTGTATGTGTGTTTTGTGTACATGAACCTATATATTTACATGCATACTTTGATCAAAGTATGTCTCAGTTTCATTTAGAGGTCCATTGATTCTGCTGGAATCATCTCTTAGCCTTTTGTTCTAAAAATGATTTTTTCAGTCTTTATATGAGCAGAATATTCCCTCTTTCATCTCTGACACGCTCCAAGGATGTATTCTATTTAGTTTAGAAACAGTTTCTTGTGTGAAGAAAGGGGCTTTACTAACAGATGTATTATAGTAAAGTCTTTGCCTTTCAAGTAATTTCTTGGTTTGTCCCAGGTCAAAATATAGTAACATAATTGTAATGACTTTCCAGTCAGTCTAGCAAGCTAAGTAAAGAAAAAAAAAAAAAAAGAAAGATTACAGCATTTTGGACCCTTTAGCACTTGAAAAACCATACAGAGTCTTAAAAGTGTAGGTAGTTGAAATCTTTGAATATTTGAGGTTATGCTCTTCCATAAAACCTCAAAAAAAAAAAAAACCATCAAAAGGAGTCATCCAATCCATTGGTTTCCAAATGCTTTCTATAAGCCCCAGTTAAAGTTTTCAGTTGTGAAAAGGCAGAAGCTCTTAAGTCAAAGTCCTGCTTGGAATATGTTGTGCTTGTTTTTAAATAGCCTATTTTTTATATCCTTTCATTTTTAATAAAGTAACTCATTGTTAAAGCATTCATACACAGATGTATACACCTAGAAGACCCTTCCTTGTACAGCTAAGTAAGTAACTTGGAGCAAGTTAACCATTCTGAAGGCACAGTGGTGTTTTTCAAGGCTGTGGTTTAGAAGTCTATCAATGATATGCATACTCTGGTGCAGTGTGTGTGTGTGCATGCACACACGTGAGAGAGAGAGAGCACTCAACCAACACTGAATATTGAGTTAGGGCAGTGACTAGATCCAACTGTTTGCTGTATCAGGAGCGAATGGAAGGTGGGGTCAAAGTTGCTATGCAGTTATTGCATCTCTCTTGGCATTGTCTGGAGAGGGAAAACATTTATTCTTCATGTAGATAGCAAAGTCAGTTTTATATTCACTGAGGGTATGGTGACAAGAGGTTCCACTATGAAGGTGGAGTGGTAGAATCAAAGCGTTATATACTGAAGTCTACTCCAGAATCCATTAGAAGGACCAGTGCTGTTAAAGAAAAGAAAAAAAAATCTACCTGAGAGACAGGTGCCTTAAATTACGCCAATAAATACTTGAAAGAATTCTTTTTAATGGATCTGAGTTCTATTCCAGGTGAAAGATGACTCCCTGACAGGGGCACACTTAAAAAGCTCATGTTGTTTTAATGGGGATGTTAATATTCTTCCCTAAGAGAGATAAATCTTTATAAAATATTATTTTAATCCTGCCAATTTTTTAATCAAAACCTTAGGTGGCTATCTGGGTTCAGAGCTGCCAGAATTATGGAAGTCTTTTTTAAAACAAGATTACATTTGATTTTAATTTTTTCTAATTATAATATATGCAAGTTTCGGGGAAACAAGACTAACATAGACAAAGGGATTCTAGATTCCTTAAATGGAGTGTGAAATAGTATCACCCTGATTTTAGCTCTTCTCTGGGAACAAGCTTCCTCCAACTCTTAGAATAAAAGAACTGCCTTTCTTTTCTACCCACCCTCTTTCCCTTCCCACACTTCACTCTTCACAGCTCCTGCTTGGCATGCTTGTTCTCTTCTAAGGACTGTGCTAATGACAACAAGGGCCTTTCCAAAGCCTTTGTGTGAAATGTGAGATGACTAGATCAGAAGGAGTTTCTGGATTTCTAGAGGTAGAGGAAGAATTTGCCGCAACCCACTTCCAATATGAAAACCAAGTAGTACCTTTTCTTAGGAGGAGTAGCAATCCAAAATACCAAACACATGTGCCAGCATGTTGCCAGTTATGTATCTTTCATGGTCTGCAAATCTTGTACAAGAAAAAAAATGTTGCACTGAATGGCTTGTTTAATACAATTGGACCTATGTTCCCCATTAAATTTAAGATGAATCTCATATTCTAGTTTGTAATGAAAGCTAATATATATTTTAAAATATCAACCATTTTTTTCTGCATCACAATACTCTTTCAGCTCACTTTAAGAATAAAGACCTTTTTGTGGCTTTGGGTCAAATGAGATTGTGAGAACAAAGGCAGTCATAGTCCACTCCTATGGGTTAAATCCTTAATGCAATTGCAACTGTAAGGGCATACATGCCATAGTGTTTAAAGTAAGATACACTAGAAAGAGACAGAAGGATTAGGATCATTGAAAAGCTGGAAGTTGTGGGTACAATGTTGAACATCGATTCTGAATTGGGAAGGGCTCCAGAGCTCACAGTGGCAAATAGGATTTTCTCTATTATGGATGTGTTCATATATGTTCGCATGTATGTTTGCATGAATGAGTGCATGTGTGAATTAAGAGCAGAGCTTAAAGAAAATGAAGAAAAAAATGAGAAATTTACATAAAATGATCAATGACATTCCCCAATTTCCATCTAATTTAATTACAGGGACCAAGCAGAGCACATGGCTCTTTTATTTCAATGGGCACATGGCCACTAACAATGAATCTTAGAGTTACAAGCTTCCTCTGAAGCATAGAGTACTTACATAGCTAAGCTATAGTCAATGAAAGTCAGTGGAAATGGCGAATTAACCTAGAAATGTCTTCAGAGTAAGTAGATGCTTCCTCTCTTTCTCATTGTGTTTTATTTGGAGACACATTGGCATTGAAACAGATGTAGCCCTTTCTCTTATCCTGGATTTTCTGAGTGAAGTAGTGTTGATGAACACACACACACACACACACACACACACACACACACACACACACACACACACACACAGAGAGAGAGAGAGAGAGAGAGAGAGAGAGAGAGAGAGAGAGAGAGA
>JANHMN010000013.1:15869351-15993909 GCA_030674055.1 Rhabdomys pumilio
AGAGAGAGAGAGAGAGAGAGAGAGAGAGAGAGAGAGAGAGAGAGAGAGAGAGGGAGAGAGAGAGAGAAAGGAGACATCATTCTACAATATAAACTCAGGTGCTCCCCCTACGTCATTTACCACAATTCTCAAGTACTATTTTCAGTAGAGAAATCTGGCAAATATTTCTAAGAATCTTGTTAAATTCTTGGCAAACTGGTTTGTCTCAAGTTTCTTATAAAACCTGGATGCGGTTGGAGCTGACTTCTTGCTCTGTGAGGCTATAAAGCCATGCTGTTCTCCTTAGGTTGGTAACCCTGGTGAACCACCGATAGAATAAGACTGCTTTGCTCTTAATTTCTATCAGTTTAAATTAATGTAGATTTTAAATTGCATACCAATGTCTTGTTTTTTTATTGCTATAGACATATACCCATGAGATTAAGAACTTCATTCAGAGATAGCTTTAAGAGCCTACTTTGGAGATTTTTATGAATACGAAGTCAGCATCGTGTTCATTTTCTTTCTCCATCATGGCCTTGGCTCACCCACTTTTTGAATTTTAGTGTAGCACTACCTTTCCTCTTCTATCTCTGCAGTCTCAAACATTCCATTCTTCTAATAAGTTTTTTCCAAAATAATAATATTTTCTGAAGTTCCTCATTCTGTCATAAACAAATTCAGTGGTTCTCCTAAGGATGACCTTTATTGCCACAAACTACTCACAAGAACACTATTAAGGTATGTCAAATAATACCAATTATTAAGTATGCTAGAATGTCCTGAAAACATTTCAAGCAGAGAAAACAAGTCTCTCTCATGAAACAACTAATTTATTATGTTGAATGGAGCTGTATAGACAACAATGCTTAGTACTGTTATATACTCTTTGTGATCAATTAGGAACCCATTCAGGTTACTACCACTCTCAGGCCCAGATCAGACACTAGAAACTACATAATTCTTGCAGAAGGCCTTGTTTGTATGGGTGTGTGTGTTTCAGAGATCTCAGTAAGTAGGCTTTATTTCATAATAAATTGACAAGAGATGAAAAACTTCCTATCTTTTAAATGTTTCCAGGGCCCTTAATGGGGAAACAAGGTAAATACAACCAAACGCTGTACCCCTTTTTTTGGTCTGGATGAGTGGGTTCTTAGAGATCATTCGAGGAAAGTTTTCATTGCCTAGTATCAAGCACTAGATCAGAAACAAGAACTGGAAGTCAGCCTTGCTCTACTCTTGACTGAGTTTTACTCCTTAAGTAAATGAGATTTTGAAATAGACAATCTTTAGGATTTTTATGGCTTTAAAAGTTGTCTTATTCAGGATTACATATTTTAAGATTTAAAACATTAATAATATAATAGAGAGATACCAAAACAAAGCTTGTTAATCCCATTGGTCAAGAATAAGACTGTTATCATTATTTTGAGCACAATTTTGAAGCAAGCTTTGTTTTATTGGGTGTATACAAGAGCTAGCCAGTGACTGCCTCCTAAGCCAGGTTAAAGGAAGCAGCCAAATTCCCTTCTTAGGCTTCCTTTAAGGAGTAAAATCACAAGTAGTTACAAATCATATTTACAAAAGAGAGACAATGTGGCAATATGGAAATACAGAGAAATCTCAAATACACACAGAGAAAACCCTGTGTTTACCATGTGATTAGAGAGGGTGATTAGAGAGGGTTTGACAGGCTTATGGAGGATCAGGGAGGGTCAGGCTGTTCTCAACAATCAGTCAAGGTCATGGGTTGGAGCAGAATTAAAGACAGCAACTCAGCTCTTACAGTAACATGAAAACTTATTTTTAACAATACAGCATAATGGGTCCTGCCTTCAAAATGGAGTCATGTAGTTTCCTCAAACTGCCTTGGAAAGCTTCCTCATTTGTTGTCTGATGTATCTATCTACCGTTAATCTACTTACCCATTCATTTTCAGTTTGTGAAAATACTCAGGGATATTCTTCAGTCTTGTGCCCTCGTGGCATCAATGATGCTCTGGTCTTCCATTCTGAAGATGCTTGTCCTTTGCTTTAAGAGAAATAGATACTTTCATTTATCTTTAATGTCTTATTAAAGACATTATCTGATAATGGTATAGTCCTTTGTAAGTTGGCTTAGTAACTTTTCCTTCTGCTATGCTAAACAATGACCAAAACAACTGAAGTGAAAATGGATTTATTTTAGCTCACAACTCAAAATTACAACCCAGCCTGTTGAGAATGCTAGGGCAGAGAGCTTGAGGAAGCAGTTACAGTGCACCCACACTGAAAGGAAGACCTGAAAACAGTGAAAGTTTGTGCTCATGGCATTTTTTCCTTTGTATGAAATTCCCACTCCTTCCCAGAGAATGGTGCGATCTTCAGTGGACAAGTCTTTCCATCTCAATTACCTAATCAAGAAAACAACTCAGAAGGATGCCCAGGGGCCCACCTCCCAGGAGAGTTTAGATCTCATCAAGGTACCAATTCAGAACTACCTCATAAGTGTATTGCACAGCACAGTGTAGGTACCAGGAGTACATGAAAAGAAATAGGGAAGTGTTAGGTAAGGAATGGTAGCAAATAGGAATTATGGGTATTTTCTTTTAATGTTTCATCATCTCTTTATGTTTGATTGATAATTCTGTTTCCAAGTAAGTTATACACATTTGTCTTGTCTATTTTAGAAAAAGTAGCTGTTAACATTGAGTACTGAGATGAAGACTGAGTCTCTATGAACAAGGGAAGGCAGACATTTTTGAACCGTTTTTTTAGATATTTCTCTAATTTAGAAATAATGTTGATTTTGGAGGAATGTGTTTCAGACTTTCTTCTTAGACAACTCCCTACAGAAATGTAGGATAAAAATACTTATTTTAATGATGATTTTCACTGTCTATTCTAAGACATATTCAGCAGGTCTTCAAATTAGCTGTCAAAATAAAAATATTTTACTTTGGGACCAATAAAACCATAATGTCAAAACAGATTTCTCTTTGCAGCTTCCTCACACGGATGCTCAGAGATCATAGAAGAACAGGGCAAGTCATTCCTTATGCACTGATGGTTTGAAGTTTGGCTGCATAAGACCCATTTTTTCGGCCTTAGTGATGTCTAGTTAGAGAAGATGGTGGCCCTTTAAGAGCTGCTTTCTTGGACAGCTGTTGTTTATTGAGGTATGGATGCAAGGCTGAAAGAGGTAGCATCATTTACCTTTCAACATGTTGTGCAAGGGCTGAAAGACAGATTGCGTGTGGACATCGATTGGTGGGAGCTGTTGTTAGGCTGTTGGACAGCCTCAGGATTTAGGACCTGAACCTTTGGCAAAATGAGTAACACCCTTGCAATATAATGTGATCACAATCTCTTGCTATATTCCACATTTTCTCATCTCTTACTAATGCAGAAGGTGCATGCCAAGCTTCTGACAGGAAAAACATAGAGGATAATAAAGGGAGCAAAAAAAATCTTAGCACTAATAATTCCCCTCTGTCTGTCATGGCTGTTTAATGCTGATGTTTACTTAAATTTTATTTCCGGAAGCCAATTGTTTTCATGTAATTTATTGAAATGTCCCTACAGGACCCAGTATGTGCCATGTTGGAAGGGGTGTCTCATAAATTCCTGACAAGAATGGTTTCTCACATAGCCTCTGACTCTGACATTTCAAATCTCAAGGTGATTATAGAAGAAAGCTCAGTTGCTCAACAGAAATGAAAACGTCCAATTCCTCATTTTCTTTTAATAATTTTCTAATTTTTTGAGACATATAGCAATATAATTTGCTCCTTTTGTTTTCCTCTGTCCAAACATTCTTATGAACTCCATTCCTATTTTTTTCAAATTTATGGCCTCTTTTCTTTAATTATTGTTACACACACACACACACACACACACACACACACACACACACTACATGCATGTGTGTGTTGTGTGTGTTGTGTGTGTGTGTGCATGTGTACTTCTAATAGAAAAAGACAGCCTACTTATTCTATATAATGTTGATTGTATGTATGCTTTTAGGGATGAGCCTCTGGTATCTTACACCTGAGGCTCAGGGAACCTTGTGGAAGAGAGAGCAGAAAAATCTTAAGAGCCAGAGGAACAGGAAGTCATGTGTAAGCTGTGTCTTCTACAAATGTCAGAAAAGTTATACTTATGAGATCTCACTGAAATGGATGCCTAAATATTACATGGACAAGAACAACACCGATAGATACGCTAACATCGACAGGCGAAGGATCATGAGACCTCAACCCTAGGCGAAGAACAACTGCAGACAGCCCAGAAGTGCAGAGAACGGGAGAAATCAGCATCCCCAGGGCTGAGCACCGTAGTTGGTTATCCAACACCGAATGGTCAGTGAAGCCTTGCTTTGATTTCGTTGTTTATGTTGAGAGGTTGCAAATTCAAAGGGGCCATTTTTAAATTTGTAAATTCTATTTTCCAATATCAAATAGTTGCCACCTTTCTGGTTTTGTCTTCCTTTTATTTCACACCCAATGGAGAATATCTAAAATATCCTCTCTAGCCATTGCGTAGAGATTATTTATATCTTGATATAATTTCTTATGCTATTTAAAACTTCATCATTTTAACAGTATTTTTAAATATTTATTGGCAAAAGGCATTTAAAAAAAAAACTTTTTCTTAGAGGATCTGGAAACTTAACAAGAGGTTATTTACGATCTTCATTTGAATACAATCTCCTTTAAGACTCCGGCACTTTAAACCTGAATTTGGCTGTTCCTGTAGAGGCATGCCTAAATGGAGAGCCAGAAAGTAAAAAGTATTTTAGAGAGACCATGACTGTTTAATGAGTGTCTGTATGAAGTTTAATGACCACTACACTTTGGAGGTTCGATCCTACTTCACCTTTATATTGCTTTCAAAATTTCTCTTTTACTTCTTATTAAATACAATAGATCAAAGCTGAACATTTATCTCCGTGTCTTCTGAAAATTTTACTAAAAAGTCGGCAAGGGATTAAAAGTGATTGATATCTTAGAGAACAGAGAACAGAGGAAAAGCCAGTGCGCCCACATTTTGGAAGTGGCTTTGGGGGGCCAGGTGAATGATTTAGAAGAGCACGGAAAGATGCCTGCCAGCAATGAGAGCAGCGGAAAGGATTTTCACTGATATTGTGGGGATTTGGTCGATCCTAAACAGTGCAAAACTTGACCCTGCCAACTGTGTGTGATCGTGTTGGGCAAATCAAAATTAAGACTGACTCAAAAGCTTAATGAATTGGTAACTTGGATCCAAACCTCACACACTGTGCTTCCCCACTGGGAAGACTTCCCTCTCAGACACAGTAGATAGAGGTTTAACCTCAGGAATAAGCCTCACACTCGGCTGGCAGCCCACCACATCAGTAGGGCTATCATGCTGGTAAATGCAGAATGGTGTGAGATATTGTTAGGAACTGCAAGATTCCCAGTTTCTTCTCTCACTAGACTCCAGGAATAAGGTAAGCGGCGCTCATTCTTTTCATGGAGAAATTGAATATTTTTCTTAGGAGACTAATAACAGAGAAACCAATTACAGAAAGACCTGATGACTATTCCATTTCTGAATAACCCACTCTTTCTTGTGAACAGATAGCCAAGAATCATCAGTAATACGTCTAGTTAAGCCAGCTACACATATGGTGGATGACAGACACACAGAGTTTCATTAGAGTCCTCAGAGAGGTAGTAGAAAGGTATTTATTTGCCATCTCCAACTGAAGAGCCACTTAAAATGCACTTGTAGGAAAACAGAAAATTAAAATTAGAGTAGCGAGAATGAATAACATAGTAGAGAGTAAAAGGTAGATTCAGAATGCCTTTTTAGCAATCACATTAGCATTGTATTGGTGAGGGTACATATTCAGGGAAGAATAACAGCGAGAAGAATATGGGGCTTTCTACCAGGTCAGCTACCAGACTGTAGGATTCAGAAAAGAACAAAATTGATGAGAGAAAATGGTAAATTATGTAAGAAAAAAATTCAGATCCCAGGTACCTACCTTTTCATGTTAAAAGAGTGCACCAGCGCCTTGCCAAATCATGTAAAAAATGGGCACCAAGTGAGTCAGACTTTTCATTGCTACATAAGATACCTCACAGAAATTTGGAAGGAAGAAAGGGTTCATTTGTTTCATGGTTTCCATGATTCTGCTCATCATGGCAGAGTGCACAGTAGGGCAACGTTCACAGTAGGACTGTATAGTGAACATCTCAGGAGCTGGAACAGAGAAAGAGCACAGGTGATGTGGGAATTTCTTATTTATTCATGCCCTGGGTTCATTTATTTATTTGACCTGGGTCTCCAGCATCTGGAGTAGAAAAAGAAAGTTCTTTACTTATTGCATTCGGTGTGGTTTTGGAATTACTTGTTTCATGTTTTAAACAAGGTGGAAATTGTGTTAAGATATGTTTTTCATATTATCTCACTTACTGATTTTTCAAAGAAACAGGCATCTCTGTTTAAATCACTATTCCAAGTGCCTTTTAAATTTCCGCTTCATTTTCTGGCCCAGCAAAATCATGAGAAAGTCTGTTACGATGTTCTCTCATGTGGTGGCTGAACTTTGATTGCCAACTTTATTGGTAAGAAAAGTTAACCTTTACAATAACTGGTTTTAACGAAGTAAAACCAAAAGTGCTGTTTTAAATACATATAAGAGGAAACACTTGCAGAATTTTCTTCTCCTTCAAACATCCTTGTTTGCCATTCCTCAAACCAGATGTTCTGTATCCTTCCAAACAGGCTTTGCTTTTCAGGTTTTTGGTAGAAGACTGGGGAATCCAAATACTTCAGACCACCTTAAATCATTATATGCCTGTGCTTATGCCACATATTGCTTAAACTTAGATGTGAAATTTGATATATAAATTACAGAAAAAAAAATTCAGTTCACATGTCAAGTCAAAGTACATCTTTTTTCCACCTCAGGATTTAGGTTAAACTAAAAATGTTACAGATTGTTTTCTCATGAGCAAAGGTTTGGGCATGTTCTTTACACACACAGCACAAGCCCAAGATACACACACACACACACACACACACACACACACACACACAGTTATATTAGTCAGGAGCACTTTAAAGTGAAGTGATTTATTTGAGCTCATGGTTTCTGAGGCCACAGACAGCGACTGTTGGCTTTATTGCTTAGGGGCCTATGGAAAGACATGTTGCAGAAGAAGCACAGCAGCTTTGAGCTGCTCACTTCATGGCAGCAAGAGGTCTGGGATACAATAACCTTCACAATAATTCTGGGGGCTCTAGCGAAGATTCCTAAAATTTCTAAAATTTCTACCACCTCCCCCAAAAGTGTTACCAGTTCAGGAGCAAGCCTCTCAGAAGCTTGTACAGGACACTTGTTCAAACCATAAATACTACAAGAAAGAACAAATAAAGGCATGATATAGTAATAATAAACCAATTTCCTTACTAATTCTAAGCTGATTCATTGGGTTTTTATTTCCTCAGTGGAAACCAACATTTTGTGGAAATAGTTTATTGCAAGAGGAAGTTAACCTTCAACTGTCGAATAACCTTTTGAGATCTTCCAGGGGCCATGTTGACAAAGGAAGAGTGTGTCTTCATTTCCTTCTTAGGGGGACATGAAGGGTCCTGAAGGCTAATGGCCATGACACATTTGGCTGACAGAAGTGACATTGGCAGTCGGACAGTTATGAGTACTAGATGTTGTACTTACTTCGAATAGTCTTTGAGCTCCCTCTGCACCCCACTGCATTTGGGACATCAGCCTTAATACCACAGAAGTCTTCCCTTGGTTTGGGGGTTCACTGTACCCACATAAAAACTCAAACCAGTACATCTTTGTTATTAAGTAAAATTGTTTAATAAAGGCAGTGCATACATGGAAAAGAAAACCAACAGCAGTTACCAATAATCTTTTAAACTTGATCTCTTTTTCTTGTTTTGTGTATAGATTTTTCGCTTTTTCATACTGTGAGTTACATCCATATTTCTTATGCAATCTGTACAAATACTAAAGGCTTTCCTCTCACCAAAACTGTAAACTTTCGTTACAATACTTTTTGCCCAATTTTATGTTTCATCTCTGATTCATTTGAAAATGTGTCCAGTTGGTTGTTTTCCTATAGGCATTGAGTTGGGAGTTAAATGAGCTTTTAACTTTGCCTTCCTTTGATACGTTTACAGTTGTAGCAATATATTTAGTGTCTTGTTAGATTAAAATTACCTTTTATAATATTAATTTCTGAGTATTTTGGAATCTTGAAGATAATTTGGTTCACAGTCCACTATCATTAATATTCTGTTTAATTTGGAGAACATTATTTGTGGTGACCAGAATCCGTGATTCCAGGCTACATTCACTCATACTTGGCTCCAAATAATTGACTTCTTCCCTCCAACTCTCTTCAATTTGTCTTCCCAAATTAAAACTAAACTCTTTTTTAAATTGCTTTAATTTTAAGAAGATTTTATTTTTGGTCAAAGGTATTCTAGGTCAAAGGTATTTTTGTCAAAGGTATTTATTCATTTAAAAATGATTCTGTGGTTTACATCACATTTATCTTAAATGTGGTCACACTGGTTTATGCTTCTTGTATACTATAGAATTAACATTTTTAAATTATTTCATTGCAAAATTGGCAGGTAAGAAGGTTTCTGACAGTGCGCAGAATTGTATTTATCAGGCTCAGAATCAATGCTATGCCAGTTTCACAAGACGAGCTTCAGCCTTTTTTAAGACAGCAATAATTAGTGCCCACTTTAATGATGATAAAAGTGGATCTGCAGGAGGTTAAGTAACTTGCCTGAGGCTGCACATCTTGTTAAGGACAGAGCTGTGATTTCTGCCCATCGCAAGGAGAAATATTGAGCATGGTTGGTATTAGAAGTGAAACGTTTGTTCCAGAATTGGACATTAAGTTACATTAACAACCCCTTACATTTATAAAGTGTACTAAGTATATTTTTTATAAATATCTATTACTCACTTGTAAAATCACAAATAATACTCTTATTACCATTTTCTTTTCAGTGTCTCTTTCAGCACAAGGCAGGAAATGAAAATCCAAAACCATTTCAGAACTCAGTCAGTCAGGGTCATGGGATGATGAAGTCGTAGATCAAGGCTGGGATATGAGGCTGATGACCCCACATGAGTCCCCAGTCTATGATGCCTTCTATGTATCTTTCCTTAAAAGTCATCTATAGTCTTTCTCCATTTTGGGAATATGACAAGTTTTTCCACACAGAGAGTCAACATATTTTGGTTGAAACTTCACCCTGTCAGAGAGGCTGCTTGGGACCATTAGAGCTTTTAAGCAAGGATGAGATAATCACAATAATTATCTTCCATTAGCAAAATGATCTGGCACCAGACTCTTTTTCCGGTTCTCACATCCTCTCTTCTAGGGTGGAGAGCATCTGAAATGGGCTCCCAGAACACTGTGATGAAATATAATCAGAAGTATAAAACTGAGCCAGAGGAGGGGTGGGTTAATCAAAGAATCCCGAGTGCTTAAAGATTCAAGCTCCGAAAAATCTGATAATTTGGGTTAAAATAATTCTGTTTTTGTCTTTTCCAGTGGGTTTGCTGTAGGATAGGCTTCCAATTAGCCTGTTTGCATGAATACCACACAGATATTTCAATGTATTAGTTCAGGATTTATCCATTTAATTCATTATTAAGTGCAATAAATAAGGCTTATAAAATAACGACTGCTTTAATTTATGAATGCAAACCTAGAGGATCTCTATTTCTATGGGAAGTTAAAGGAAATACAAAGATCCTTCTCTATGTTTCCAAAACCCAATTAGAAACTGAAATTTAAAGGATTTTCTGAATGGTCTCTTCTCCAGTCACTTCTTCTGGCATTATAATAATTGTCATTGTATATTTAATTATTTTCAACTGTATGTGTGTAATTTCCCTGTTCTTTGAAGCTGTGGCATAAAATACACAGTTAGGGCTCAGGCTTGCCCTCAGGGTGTTTATAATAAAAAGGGAAAGTGAATTATCACTGATAAATTGGAGGTATTTATGTGTATTTGGAATAGTCCCTAACATAGTCATTAAGACCATTGGCATATAACTGGAATGTGAGCAAAGAGCTCTAGGCTTGCTAGGGTCCATAGCTTGTATGTTCCATGCTTGTGGTAGCTGTTTCTATATATACAGTTTCCAAATGCAATATTGAACAGTTAGGAGAGGTTCCATAGCTCTTCGCTGAAATACACGTTGAGACTGAGAAGCTAAGGGAGCATCAACTCTAGCAGTTAATGTCAACATGTTTAGTGTCAAGCTTTACTGTACACTGATCAGCCTTCAATAGTACTCTTGTTTGACTCCCCTTCCCAGGCATTCGGATTTAATTTATATTCATGCATTCTTGACCTCTTAAGTTTCGATAATTCTATAGGTGATTTCCCCCAACTCTTCAGAACCAACATGTTAATAGATCTAAAAGAAGCTCAACAGTGTACAAAGATGCCATCTTAGTTTTTGAATTTATTAGACAATCAAAAATTTCTCAGCACAGTTACTGAACACCTATTGAGTATGAGGTGTTCTCCCAGGCTCTGAAGAATATGAAAGACTAAGACTAAGACATGGATCCTGGAGCTGCCTATTCAGCTGGAACACTAACAAACTACTAAGAAAGGATGCAGTTTAAGGAATAAACGAACATGAAAAATATTGCAGAATATAATTGGAGTATGACTTACAGAGATAGCAAATGTTAAGGGCTTAGAGGAAATACAAATCTTTCTATCTGAATCTGTTGAGGAAGCTTTTTTTTGGATAAGGTTACTTTAAACTGGGTCTTGAATAAAATATAGTAACAGTAAACTATATTTTAGAATGGAAGACGATTCAGAGGTATCTCAGGAAGTTAAATGGTCTCAGAAATAATAGTGTTTTGAAACATTGCTAGACAGGTAAGTCAAGGGCCTCATCATTTATAGGTTAAGGGTCATCACAAGGTTTTTAGAGATTTTTCCAATGTCAACAAACAATACAATAATGTCTCCTATAAGGTCATAATACTACCCTGGGCTGTTATTTGAACTTGGGATGGAGATTCTTAGTCTTTAAATCCCGGGGGTTGAGGGGGGATGTCCCTAAGAAGGAAGATAAAAGACCATTCTAGGCTGAGGTAAGTATGCAGAGAAGGAATGAACAGTTTGGGGTGAGACTGGAGGGTCATGACAACAGACTTTCATAGCATAAATGCAGGATTGGATGGCTCCAGCAGGGAGGCTTTATAACGTTGGCTTCATCTTGTGCCCTCTGCTTCCCAGATGGCCACTGGTTGTCAGGCCAATTTTAACATCAGAGTCAGTGTAGCTTAATGATTGTTGCCTTTGTTAAAGTCTTGATGACTTGTTATTTATTTTTAATAAGCACATCATTCATTATGTTTCTTACCTAAATGTCAAGATGGTGAGGCAGGGAGAGGAAGTCTGTCTTAGTTCTCTCTCCTGTCATTACTGTCAAGCAGATTTTATTGGAGCCCTGTCTCTTGACCGCTGCTCTTGACAGTCTATTCTTGATAAAAGAAACTAAATGCATCTCTAAGTGGGGGAGGAGGAATTAATTTCAATATTATAAAAAACAGGCTTAATAAAGAACAAATTAAAAAGAGTGAAAAGAATGAAGGCAGGGCTATCTCTAGGTCTGCTAAATTAGGCGCTTGCCTCCAGGGACTCTGAATTTATAAACAGATGGGAAGAAAGAGGTGGATTAGCTAATTAGACTAAAAAAGATCTATCCTTTCTAAAAGTCCAGTAGATATCTACAGATGCTCTCACTATCAACAGGATGCTAGGCCTGCCTCTCTAGTCTGTCTCAGTCTTTGCTCAGTCAGTTCATTAGAGGTGGTGTATTCTTATTCATGGTTTCATTTGCATTATCAAATATGGACTGAGATGGTAGGATATGGGGGTTCCAGCCTAGCTAGTTTTTAAGATCAAACTGAGTTGTGGTTGAGATATTTGAGTACAGCAGGCTTGGTTAACTTTCTCTGTAAGAGACAATAAATAAAATATGTTCATGTTCATGAGTCACATCTAGTCACTCTCATGTAGCAGGATGGTTTCCTGCTGCTGCTACATTGTCTGCAGAGGAGCTAATGTGGGAAGAGCAAAGAGAGAGGAGAGGAAGAAGAGAAGGAAGAGGAGGAGTGAGGAGAGAAGATGACTGAAGACGCCCTCGTGTCTTTAGCAGTCTTGGGTAGTTATTCATATCTAGGTTAGTTAATTGGGTTTACAATTCTAATTGTGTGGGCACCTTATTAATTGAGCATTTCCAAATATATAAAGCCTTTGAATAATAATTAAGCTTTAGAGTCTCATTTCTATTGGGTACCGCAGGCATGGTGGGTATTCTGGGGGTTCACCCAAGCTTTGTGGAGAAAGCGTGGTAGATTGGCAGAGCCATCTCCCATGCTGGTGTCTCATGGGTGCCAGGGCTGGTGTTTTTGGCTGGTCAGAGCAGTGGTCTCATGGGTCTAGTTGTGGTGCATGTGGCCTATGGCTGCTTCCAGCTGTGGTGAGCTTGGCTCTGGCAGCAGAACATGGCGGCCTGAGCTAAGCAAAGCCACCGTGGTTTAGATAGTCGGCCAGCGTATAGGCACTCATTTTAAAATATTACCCTTAACACTATCACATAACGTGTTTGGTGTGGGTAGTCCCTTCACTGGGAATGTAGCTTCTACATCAACATCATCACCATCACCATCATTATCATCTTCTTCATCTTCATCATCATCATTAGTGTAGAGAAAACCATGTTGCATCTACAGGTTTGAGGCAGGAGAGAAAGCAGAGGCTTCCTTGGGCGTAGAAGAGCCCTTTGTTCTCTGTTCTGTGTGCTGCTCATTCTCCATTCTTCACTTAAGGGGATTCGTCTGTGACTTCTGTTGGAAACATGTATTTTACCTGTGTTGATTAAGCATTTATTCTATTTGGTATTAAAGTCAATTCAACACAGAGTAACAATAAAAACAACAAACACTCCCTAAGTGCTTCCAGACCCCAGACCTCATCTATATGTATGTACTCTAAATATGTTACTTACTTTACTTGACTTAAATTTCAACAAAGAAGATTTTTTTTTCTCACCTGGCATATGAAGAATCCAAGGTACCAGGAGGTTAAATTACTTGCCAAGTTTATGAAGCTTATGAACAATAAGAGTCACTTGGAACTGAATCAATGAAGTCTACCTGTATACTCTATACTTTCAGTTACAGTGACCTCTTATCAACAGACCACTGCAAATATTACACATATGTATTATTTTAAAGTCTCAATAAAATGGTACACACACACACACACACACACACACACACACACACACACACACAGAGAGAGAGAGAGAGAGAGAGAGAAAGAGAGAGAGAGAATAGTAATTTGTCATCTCAGTGATAAATTTCAATATGAATGTAGATGAACTATGTAATAAGATCAGTGTAACCTCAGTTATACAATATTTCTTCATATTTGAAAGTTTCAAAAGCCTTTCTTCTAATACTCTTATGATTTATTTAGTTATTACCAACCGTTATTATCTTACTTACTGTTCTGCTACAAAACTACAGGGGTTTTCTTTCTTAGCTAACTGGACCTTATATCCATTAACCATGCTGCCTCCCTCATATTCTTCCCTCATAGCACGTTTCTCTAGTATACTCTTTTGAGAGCACCATCAGCTTTTATATGTAAGTAAAAACAGGTAGAATTTGTCTTTCTTCACTTTGCTTGCTCAATTAATGTAATGTATTCCATTCATATCACTGCAAAAGACAAGTTTCCTTTTTTTGTAGCTGAAGAATATTCCATTGTATGGATGTAGACATTTTCCTTATTAATTGTTTAGTTGATAGGCACATATGTTGATTCTATGTCTTGGCTACTTTGAAAAGTCATAATACATCTACAAATATGTAGGTGGCTGTTTGACATGATGATTTTGCTATCTCTGCATGTTGTGGTGGTTTGAATAAGAATGGGGTCCAGGAGCTTGTATATGTGAAAGCTTGGTCACTAGGGAGATATGTCACTTGACAGGGGTAAGAAGGTGTGGCTTCGTTGGAGGACATGTGTCAATGAAGGTAGGCTTTAAGGTTTTTAGACAGCCCATGACAGGCCCAGTGACTCTTTCTTCTGCTGACCAAGATGTAAAGCTCTCAGTTCCTTCTCCAGCAGCATGTCTGCCTGCATGGCACCAGGCTCCCCATGATAATGACCATGGACTAAACCTCTGAAGCTGTAAGCTAGCCCCAATGAAATGCCTTCCTTTATGAGTTTCTCTTGTCAGCGTGTCTCTTCACAGCAGTAGAACACTGGCTAAGACATGTGTATTCTCAAAACCGGGGCTTCTGAATCATATAGTAGTTCTGTTCACAAATTTTGAAAAGAACTTCTTACTATTTTCCGTGGTGGTTGTAGTAACTTGTAGCCCCATCAGAATTCCACTTTTACCACATATTCACTAACATTTGCTTATTTTTTTCAATTGCCATAGACATCTTATTAGCTATTTGTATATTCTTCTTGATAGATCAGCTCATTTGCCTATTATTAACTCCAAATTTTCTTTATGTTGAGATATTTATGCTCCTTATACATTATGGGTCCTCTTATATATTCTATTGGGAACTCTCAGCTTACATCCCCAGTCCATTTTCTAACTGGGTAATTTGTTTCCTCCATGCTTTGAGTTTTTTGTATATTATGGATATTAAACCTCTCTCAGATGTATAACCAACAGAGATTCTCTTCTATTTTGTGGATTTATTCTTCATTTGATTGTTTCATTAGCTGTACATAGATTGTTAGTTTTATGAGTTATCAATGGTTGCTTGTAATATTTAGGCAAACGAAATGTCATTTGGAGAGTACTTTTTATATACCTATATCCTGTAGGGTACCACTGAGATTTTCTTCTAGCAGTTTTAGTATTTCAGGCTTCAAATTGAGGTCCGTGATCCACTTGGATCTCTTTTGTGTGAGGCGATGCATACAGGTCTAATTTCACACTTTTAGACATGGACGTCTGATTTTCTAAGTACCATTTGTTAAAGATGCTATCTTCTCTCCAGCTTTGATTTTGTCTTTGTCAAATATCAGATGTCTGCAGTTGCTTGCACTCATGTTTGTATCCTCTACTTTTATTCCATTGTTCTACACATCTATTTGTGCCACTATCATAGTTATTTCATTACTCTAACCCTATTGTAGTCTTCAATAGCAAACTCTACAGTATTCTTTTTGCTTAGGACTACATTGAGTATCTTTTTTTCTTCTTCTTCTGGTTCCATATAAATTTTAATTTTTTTCTCTATTTCTGTGAACACTGTTGTGGGTATTTTGATTGGGATTGTATTGAATCTGCAAATTGCTTTTGGTAGAATAGTTATTTTCACAATATTAATTCTACCTACCCAGGAGTATGGGATATGTTTCTATTTTCTTGTGTCTTTTCCCAGCTTTTTCTTCAGATGTTTGAAGTTTTCATTGTAGAAGCCCTTCATTTCCTTGGTTATGTTTTTTCCTAGATATTTTCTTTTCTTTGAGGCTATGGAATTCTGTTCATGGTCTCCTTCTCTATTGTTGGGTATAGAAAACTTACTGATTTGTGCAAGATGGTTCTGTATCCTGTGACGTACTGCATTGCTTTATCATTTCAATAAGTTTTCTGATAATCTTTTTGGATCTCTAGTGTATATTATTATCATCTGCTAATAGAGATCATTTGACTAATTTTCACTTATTTGTATCTCTTTATGTTTTCTTTTCTTGTCTTATTGCTGTTGTCTTAGTTATTCTTATTTCATTGCTATGAAGAGACACCATGCCTCTGGCAACACTTATAAAGGACAAGAGTTAATTGAGGTTGGCTTACAGTTTCAGAGGTTTAGTCCATTATAATCATGGCAAGAAGCATAGCAGTATGCAGGAAGACATGGCACTGGTGAAGGAGCTGAGAGTTCTACATCTTGATCCACAGGCAGCAGAGACTGAGAAACACTTTTTTCAACAAAGCCATACCTACTCCAGCGGGGCCATACCTCCTAATAGCGCCAATCCCTGTATGCCTATGGGGATAATTTTCTTCCAAACTACTACATTCTACTCTCTGGTTAGAGTTTTATTCATAGCTTACTCAGAAATGTATTAAGTCTGACATTACAAGTTCCCACGGTCTACAAAAGTCAAAGTCCAAAGTCCTTCTAGGAATCACAATAATCTCCTAACTGTAATCCTTTATAAATTCAAAAATAAAAGAGAAGATCACATACTTTCAACATATGATGGCACAAGATTTACATTACTATTGCAAAAGGGAGAAAATAGAGCCTAGTGAGGAAATACTGGACCAAAGCAAGACTGAAATTGAGCTGGGCAAACTCAGAACTCTGCATCTCCATGTTTCATGTCAAAGCACTCTTCGGCTCTCCAATTTCTTTTAGCTTTGTTGTCTGCAACACAATTCTCTCTCTCTTGGTCTGGTTCCATTCCCCGTGAGCAGCTTTTCTCGACAGAGATTGCATGTCTCTTCTCTAGCATCTCCAACATTTTGGGGTCTCCAAGGTAATCCAGGCTTCACCTTCACAGCTTTACACAGTGGCCTCTCTAGGCCTCCATGAAGGGACACCCAACACAAGCCTGACCTTGGTGGATTTTCTTAGTACAGAAGGAGATTCCATAACCCCTTTCATTCTTGACTCTAAAATTAGAACCATGTAACCAATGCTGCCGACTTCTGCTGCTTGATGGGGCTGAGACATGATCTTCTCATTCAATTACGTCTTCACCAGCTTTGTATTAAATTATTTCCTTCACTGTCTAAGCTTGGCTATCCTGGAACTTGCTCTGTAGACCAGCCTGACATTGAATTCAGAGATTCACTTGCCTCTGTCTATGGAGTGCTGTGATTAAAGGCATACACCACCACACCTGGACCTAAACTTCTCTTTAATTCCTTCTGGTAAATTTGAAGCTTATCTGCTTATCCTTAACAGAATAAATCCAAATGCCCTGAGGTCACCACTTTCTTTATTCCATTTAATATCAGGCTTTTCTTTAATCTGTCTTTCTCCTTGAACATGATTTAGGTACATTCTACTTCCTGGTGCCTCTTTTCTCCTCAAACTGTACATTTTGTATTTTTACTAGCTCAGCTTTCTTCTATCCGTTACAGACTTCACAGGAGTCAACACTAATAACTAATAATGTTGGGGATGTCAGAGCCTGGGATACCTGCTAAGAGGGAGTGAAACTTCATTACAGTGAATATTAATAACATTAATAACCACAGGACAGAGTTGATACCAGGATGTTTTGAGATTTCCTCTGTCAACAGAATAAATCCAAACATTTTACTTAGCCTCAGGGAGACTTTTCAGACAAGGGTAAAAAGCAGCCACATTCTCAAACAAAATATCACAAGAACAGTCTCCAGGACACACACTAAAATTGGTCTCTTCTGAAACCTCTTGAGTCAGACTTCCACAGTCCAAACTACCCTCATTACCACAGTAATGTTTCCCTGCTGGTTTCTTTTTCTGTTAGCTTGTATCCCTTCTCTCTTTCTTGTGGTTAACTAGCACAACGGTTTATCAATCTTGTTCATGATCTAAAAGAATTAGATCTTAGATTCAATGATATTGTTTTTTGTTTTTTTTCATTTTTGTAGTTGTTTATAGTTTATTATTTTGATTTTATTATTTTACTTTCAGACTGCCAGTACAGGGTTTGAATTGATTTGATTTTTTTTCTAATTCTTGGTTGCATCATTGAGTCTTTGTGTGTGTGTGTGTGTGTGTGTGTGTGTGTGTGTGTGTGTGTTTTTCCTGATATTTTGATGTAGGCACTTAAGATTATAAACTCCCTGCTGAGAACTGCTTTCAGTTGTCCCAGGCGTTTTGTTGTGCTGTGTATTCTGTTGGGTATGGCATTTACCAGGACCCCTGCAGATGATCTACCTATTGGAAGAGGTGAGATGTTGAAGTCAACTACTCCTACTGGGTTCGTGTTAATCATTAATTCCATTATGCTGTGTTTTTAAAATTGGGTGCACCAACATTTGGTGAATGTATGTTTAGTATTATGGTCTTTTTTTGACTATTCAATTTCTTAATTAGTGAAGTGTCCCTCTGTGTCTCTTCTGATTAGTTTTAGTTTGAAGTCTATTTTACCAGTTATTAGGATGACAACCTCTGCTTACTTTCTAGCCCCATTTTCTTGCAATACAGTTTTCCATCTTTTTACATGAGGATGTTGCCTGTACTTAAAAGCTAAGATGAGCTTCTTGTAGCCAACAGATAGATGTATTTTGTTTATTCATTCATTCAGCTAGCCTGTATTGATTGGTGAGTCAATTAATCAAGTCCTGTTTCCAGAGACCTGTTTTGAGGGAATCATTATTATTATTTGGAAGCATTATTTCACTTTATTTGATTGTTTTCTGTGTTTTTTTCAAGCTTCCTCTGCTTCTACTTGGCTGTTTCTGCATCCAGTTGAACAGGTGCCTCTATCAATTTTATGTTGTCTTTTATTTTTTTTTGTAGTAAAAGACCATTTGTGGCTGCTATGTTCTTCCTAAATTTGCCTTTAGTTCCAGGTGGGAACTTCAGTGCAGTTTCTGTACATCACATACTTGATGCTGAAATACAATTATAGTTTTCGATACTTGCATGATTTCTAGGCTAGTCATTATAAGTCAGACGCTATTCAACAAATCTTAGTGGCTTTTAGACAGCACGAGTAGGTATTTTTTCAAAAATGCTATGCTTTGAATGGTGGAAAATTTTACTTCCTGTAGTCTCTAAGGATTCATGCTTATGACATGTCATACTCTTTCCTCTCTGCAGTAGCTGAGAAGAAAAATGGAGATCCTCACAGGAAGTTCCCAGAAGTGAACCGTGATTCCACATGAGTCATTTAAACACTTTTCCCAATTAACTGAAAAGGAGCCAGAAAACATAGTGATGCCAAATGTCCTTTTAAAAATTATTTATTTTATTTTGTATTTATGTTTATGTGCACAAGTGTGAGCATGTGTATGTGGATGCTCACAAAGGCCAGAAGAAAGGCATTAGATCCCCTGGCGCTGCAGCTATGTGTGAGGAGCCTAATGTGGATGCTGGGAACCTAACTCTAGTCCTATGCAAGAACAGGAAGTCCTTCTTACCACTGAGCCATCTCTCTAGCTCTGGTGTTTTGAATGTATGTAAGCATTTCTGCTCCTTCATTTCATAAATCTCAATGCATTTTCATATATAATACCTTGTTTGCCCTTCATTTAACCCTTTTAGTATGACAAAGTATGCATGCTTATCTATGTTTACAGACATAGAAGTTGTTAAATTAGAAGGGAATTCTGTGATCTGATCAAGAGTAATGAGAAGAACACTATTTTGGTCTCCAAATAAATTTTTGTCTAAAATTGGCTTCTGCTGCTAATTTGTAGCAGATTATTTAACCTTTTCTTTCCTATTACTAATCTCTACAATGTGAAGAAATCCCTAATGCTCCATCTATCAAAAAGACTAATGAAAAGGCATATAAATTACTTCATATTATGCTTGACCCATGCAATAGGTTTAATTAAATGATAGTTCAGTAAAACATCTTTCTCATGGTTTCACAGTTGTTTGGCACAGGTTTGAGAAAGGTGTTCTTGTCTCCGGTTTAAGTGTCATCTCCTACTGTCAATAACTGATATGTGTTGGGAACCTTCCAAGGGAAGCACAGGAGGCACGATCTACATACAACAGAGATGGGGTATGTATATGTGAAATTATGACAGACTGGTGTATAGGTGTGCTTCTAGAATGAAGTGGTGCTAGTGTACTGCTTTAGAATTTAGAAAGGAATCTATGTGGCTTGAGACACAGATTCTAAAGGAATTTGGCTGTGCTAGGTTCTATTGTCTTCTCGGGTGAAGAGCTATCCATAGACATATCCCTGTCCATATATCTTTCTGCATACAACATTAGAAACACTATACACAGTGACTTCTCATAGCTATCATTTTCTTTACAGTGTTTCCACAAGCGTTCTCCCTTTCCAAACATCCTGGTCCATTAGTGGATCTGGGTCACGGTGATAAAGTGCTTGGTAGAGACTTTAGTGGGGGTGGGGGTGGGGTTATTTTGCTCAGTTTCAGAGGGCTCATCACAACTGGAACAGTTCAGGAGTGTAATCGATGTCATGGTGGCTATAAGGCAAAGGCAGACAAGTGCTGATGTGGTTTGCTTTTTCCCTCTTTTATTTTGCCAGGCACTTTACCCAGGGGATGGTGCCACTCTGATTCAGGTGAGACTATTCCCTCTATTGATGCCCTGGCAACTCCTCAGATGCACAGAGAGGGGTGCTTCCATTTCCTAAATGATTTAAAAACACAGTCAAGTTGACAGTGAAAATGGACTATCTTAAATCTGTCCTGGATATCTGTGTGGGAATACCCAGCAAGCCTGCCATTTCTCGATTTGTGTTCTTCCTTTTCCTTTCTCATGTTCATCTACTCAGTTCGATTATCAAGTAATTCAGATGGTTATTTGTCTTGAGGTCTTACTGGAATGATTAAAGTCATTTTAGAGGTCTCCATTTATTTTTGTCAACATGGTACCAGTTTCGGAACATTTTACTTCCTCTCATATTTACCCCAGGCTTATCTAGTCCCCAGTTGGTAAAAACACTCTTGTTCCAACCTGCCATATAGCAATTGCCTTCTACTCTGGCTCTGTACTGGTTACATACATTCTCACAGTGCACGTAGGGCAGGTAGAAGGGACTTCAATGACTGGAAATCTCTCTCCGTTCCTTTAGAGACCCTCAGCGGCACCACAAAGCTGCTCAGAACTAAATGTCATGTTGTTTTCCCTATATTGTTAAATCAGACCCAGCCTTCCTGTTACCTCAATTCTCTGAGTGCCCACAGATTCAGCATCCTCTCTTGTTGAATTAAAATATCTATAGTTTTCTACGCCCAACCATTTATGCCATGCCTCAGTGCCTTTGGACTCTGTAACATTGCCTTAAATGTCTTTTTCTGGTGCTTCTGACTCCTGCTTGACCTTTAAGACTCAGTCCAAGAAATAATTAATCCCTGTTTTGTTCTAAGGCCTTCCTCTATTTTCTTTGAACACTCATTTATCACCTGTCCTATAATTTTCTATGTAGTTGTCTTCTCCCACTATTGACTAGTAGAGAGCTTTTTGGTTTGTTTTTCTTTTCCATACTGGTTGAAGTAAACAGGGAACAGACCATTCTCTTTGAGTTCTAAGACTGAGGAAATAAGGAAGAATACATAGACTCATTTTTCTTGTTGGAGTACTAGAATATTCTATGTTTGGGCTTTGATAACTAAATGTTTAAAATATACTCCTATGGATTACATTAATTTATATCACCTCACTCATGACCCAGACACATTTCCATTTTTTCTTCTCTTTTTAACTTAACCCTTTGCTTAACTCTGCTAATAAGTTATTAATGTGTAGCTTTGGCTTAGTCAAAGCTGTCGTTAGTTGCGGATTCTTCTGTCTCCTGGCATCTGATCATCATTTACTTTTGGTGTGTCTCTTATATTAAGTTTCTATTTTTAGTATACACATCTTTGTCTTCTACACGAAATGTCCTTGGTAATAGTGTTCACACAGTTATTTTTTTAAATTGATGCTCCCTGTCTCATATCAGATAATTGAAGGCATCTCTCAGTTCAGTCACCTAGATACAGGGTAAGAAACTCAGGATAGAAATCATAACCACCTTTATAAGAATCAAGTGTCCTTCAGCATGGGATTGTGGGCATGGCAAGGATTATAAGACTTGACAGAACAAATAACTGATTCACAGTACTATGATCGGAAGTACATGCAGCATATAGCATGCATTTTCAACGATTAAAATGATAAATTGTTTTATGCTGGAGAATTATAACAAGACTAGGCTGAAAGCAGTTGGGTATAAGGAGGTGAAGCACCTCTAATTAACTTGAGCTGAGAGGGAACAACTGGAAGAAAATCCCACATTTCAGGGAATTTTCTAGAAGGATTTTTGTTACCAGCTGTACAATGTGCTCATGCTAGTAGTCATATCCTCAATGAACTTTCTTGCTTGTGGAGAACTTTGTGAGCTTCTAGAAAGAAGTTCACCTTCTTTCCCTAATGCCAATATTTTAGGAAACTTGTCTGAGAGCCTCAATTGTCTTCAACAGTTATATTTTGTTTTAATAGGCTCGGGATCTAAGTATTAGATTGATAAAACAGTGATAACAGTAGAATAGTTTCATTATGCATGGCTTTTACTCCATGGATGAATAGGTTACACTCTCTAGCTGATCTAGTCATAGCACCACTCTGAAGAGAGGAGGGGGCGGCTGATCATGGTTAAGGTTGTTACTACAGCAGAAGCCAAAGGCGAGGTGACCCAGCATCACTAATGATCCTCCTGTTTTCAAATGTCAATATCTTTTAGGCCTTTTTGAAAAGGCTGATGTAATTGGACAATTGAGGCAATTATTGGAGCCATTGGGTTAAAAACAGCGCCTGTGTTTCAAATTTTTTTTTTGGCTGTTTTAGGTAAGAACATTCACAAATCTTTCTGAGCTGATAGTAGACCAGCAAATGCTACCACAAAATGAAGAGTGAGTTGGGATTATTGGAGCCAACCTTACTTTTTGTTTTGGGATAATCTCTATAATTTTTGTCTGCATCATCCTGGTACCTCAGATTATTGGATGTGTAGAGGGACTCCCTTCATCTCACTGGGTCCTGGCTGTATGAATATATTTTAAGAGAACATGGAAGAGTTGTATAAAGCTAGAGACCTCATCCAAACACACCAGATCCCAGACTCTACCACTAGCAATATGCAGGGCTGAGTAAAACATCTAGGATTTTGCCTTTCTTTCATGCCCTGGGACTTTACTGAGTGCAAGCTGTAGGAATAGAAGAGCTTTAGGATTTGGAAGGGCCAGAGGCATCAATGTCAGAGGTGTCAATGTTTGGCTGTGAGGTCTTGTAAACTTACTCCATGTCTCTTGAAGACTACTGGATTCAGTGTTCTCAAAAGGAGCCACACCTCCACGTTCTAACACCTGACTTTTCTGAGCACAGCTGTCCTTTTCTGGATGGTACAGATAACACTGTCTCTTGAACACACACCAAAGCCTGTCTATCTTCATATGCACGCTGACTTCAATGGAAATCTTTGTAACAAAGCATGGGTTGAGTTTTGGTGATAGGAGAGGATAAAAGTATGGAGATTATTTCTCCCAGATCAAATTCCTCAGATGAGCTTCACAGAATGAAACAGTAAAATATAAGTATGTCGCTTTCTTTTATGAAATCCACTGTGGTCTCCTTCCTTGAAAATTTTATGTCAAAGTCTCAAAACTGAGTTCCCCTCAAAATGTCATCATACTTTATGTTAAGTTCTTTTATTTTTTATTATTTATTTATTTATTTATTTTGTTTTTTTGTTTGTTTGTTTTTTTGAGACAGGGATTCTCTGTGTAGCCCTGGCTATCCTGGAACTCACTCTGTAGACCAGGCTGGCCTCAAACTCAGAAATCCGCTTGCTTCTGCCTCCCAAGTGCTGGGATTAAAGGCATGCACCACCACTGCCTGGCTGTTAAGTTCTTTTAAAAGGTAGGCGGGGGAGGGGTAAGTTGAAATGAGGCCTCTGAGATGGGAACTTAGTTCAGTGTAATTAAGATTCTTATAATAAAGAGAGGAACAAAAATGTGTGTGTATAGACCAAAGAGAACTTGAGGACCCAGCAAAAGGGTAATGATTTACAAGATACAAAGGGGCCTCAGGGGAAACTGCTTCTTCATACCTTGATACTGGGTTTCCCAACCTCCAGTATTGTGAGAAAATAAGTTTCTGTCATTTATACCATTCACGCTGTGCTGTTCTCATTGGGTAGGTTGAGCCTCTGTGCTGTTCTTATTGGGTAGGCTGAGCAGGTGAATATTCTGTTCTTCACAGGGACCACCATGTCTTGTCACAGTAAAGATGGTGCACAACAGACAATGGAAGAAAGGTCGTCCTAATACCTGACTTCCTAACATAAAGAGCAACAGTAAGCGTTTAGGGCCTTCTGAATCTAAGCGTTACTTACCTCCATATGGAAAGGGCGGGTCTTTGATTATTGGATATAACTAGTTATCTCACAGAGCTCACAGAAAATTTTTGACGTTGACAAGGATGCCACATAGGGAGAAAGTAATGAAGAGACTGGTACAGAGTCACATAGTGTGGGGACCCCAGAAACCTATGCAAGCCCTTAAGAATGAGAGATGTTCCACTCTAATTGGATGTTGCCTCTTAACCATTTTTTTTTTAAAGCAAGACAAAAACCTCAATGGCATTTTATTTTTAATATACATATAAGCTCGTATTTGATCATACAAATCCATATTTGGAAAAGTTTGGGTAGGCTTAGAATGTGTTACACTTTTCTCCTGATTCCTAAAGTTTCTGCAAGTCCAAAAATAACATTTGCAAATGACTGATCTTCAAGCTATCATAATCTCTCCCCATCACATAATCATTCTGCACTTAAACTGAATCTTCTGCACTTTAATGATTAGAATTTTTACCCTCTTTTAATTTATAAGCAAAATTGATCCTTTGAATCAATATCCCTGAGGGCAGCAGACTCTAGGCTACTGGTGGAGCCTGAGATGTCCCATCTGAATGTTAATTGTTTCATCTCCTGTCTCCTGGAGCAGGGATACTGCTCTGGAGTTAAGAGCTCAAATCTGGCCACATGTCAAAATCTATAGCAACACAACAGAGTCATTTTTCTCTAGACCCCAAAGAAAAGGAGATTAATCACATTTGTCTTCCTTACTCCCTTTTCAAGAGAATGTTTTTCTGTTTTAAAAAGCTGTGTGTTGACTTCAGCTTTGAAGGCTATTGAGCATGAGGAAGGATGATTGAAGGGTTGAGGATGCCTGGGAAGATGCTCTGTGCTTCAGGTTCTTGCTATGCAGATCATTCTCCTTTCTCAGTTCTTTTCGCTTCTCTGTGCTTCTCCCCTCTCTGTGCTTCTCCTTTCTTGGTGCTTCTCCCTTCTCATAGCCCTTCAGTACAGCAAACCAGGAAGTGGGCATAGTCATTAAGCCCAGTGGCTTTTCCAAGTGTGGTCCTCAGAACAGCAGCCTCAGTTCCTGAGAAATTCTTTGAAATTCATGTGCATCCTGGACTCAGTGATCTAAACTTTTGGGCTAGAACCAGGTTATTAATATCGCCAAGCTATTGGGTGATTCTGATCTATCCGGTGAGCTGTCATTTTAACAGCTTACATGGGGAAATATTTTCTTGAGGTTTCTGAGAATCAACTTCTAAAGTCACTTCTTTTCCTTGCCCAAACCTTACCAGCCCCTGAAAGATTCAGACCCTTACAGTCTACCTTCTCTTTATAGGATTCCAGTAAGGTATGCTGTTTGGGAATTTTAACCCTTATGTCACTACAGTTCTTGCCTTTCCTCATACACTGCCAATGATCAAGAGAAATAAGAATGTATGCTACTAAAGACTAGCAATTAAGGATCTAATTTTCATGTATGTAAGATTTTTGTTTCTCATTTTACTTTGTCTCCAGAATGCCCACTAATAAGGTTGAGTGTCTAGCAGTTTCCATACAAATGACTCCTTAGAGGTTCATGTTGGCACCAGAAACCAACGTATAACAAACTTTTTTCTATTGGGGCTGGAAACAGCCTACCATGTTGATGAAAAACATAAGTTATAATGTAGCCAAATAACATTTCAAGTTCATCCTGGGACAGAGTTGTAGCCCCAAGAAACTCCCTACTAAGCACTGGTAACTGGATAATGGATACATACTTGTTAAATAGGCTTAAAGGAGCTGTTCCGTTTAGCTAATCTGAGTGTTACAGCTATACTTTTTCATTATGTAGGTATAAATTAGAAACAGCTGAAGATAGAAACTTGATGTCTTTAGCATACCTTAATTATAAATTTTACCTGCCTTAAGTCAGGCATGTTAAATTCTCGAATGGAGGTACTAGAATGGCAATAAGTGAATCATGGTCTGTTACCCAATGTTTTTGGTTGAGGTATAACACAGCCAGATAAGGAAGGTTGAAAGTTTAGTCTGTTGGAGGAAAAAAACTTGATGCTTCTCATAGTATTACCAACCAGCTGTCTTTAGTTCTTTTGCTATATCCAGATGCAAGTCATAAACTGGCAAAGGAAGCTTCCTTGGTGTTGGTGGTTACAAACCCCTGAGTGCCAAGGATGTGGAGTGAAATCTGGTCTCAGGTACTCATTGATAGTAAGTTCAATAAAGTAGAGGTTAAGCCAAGGTCCATGGACCACGTATATACCCAGAGCCGAGGCTTACTATTCTGGGCCCTAAGCGTCATAGTCCCCAAACAGGCACTTAGAAGGTACATTTGCCAAATAGCATGCAGTCTTCACTTCATCCCATAAAATAACTAAAAGCAGGATAAAAGCCTCACATCCTCTTCATTTTATGGCGGCATCCTTTACTTTAGCTGAAGGGACATAGATAATTCACTGCCCTTAACCTTTCATCATGGGTCACCTAGAATTTTCAGAATAGCAGGGCATCTCATGAGATACCACTCCCAAGATGAGGACAATTATTCACCACGGAAGAGAAATAATTTTGTAGGAACAAGATCTTCCCTAACAACAATCATGATAACAATTTCTGCAGCCCACTTGCCAGAACCTGAGATGCAACAATGACCAGTAGAACACAGCTAGACCAGGACTTCTTAACTCTGCATGCCTTCCCTTGCCCCGGTTCTCCCTCTATTTAAAGCAAAAACTCATGTCTATACCAATAAGATATAATTAGGGATTTATAATATGTAATATAATTTATAAATTTATAATCATCGGACTCCTTTACCCATTATTCCACATGTAACTAAATTAAATAGATCTCCTTTCTTAGCTTTACCTGGCACTTGTACCTTTAAATGGCATTTGGGTAATGGATGGACGAGCTTAGTTTTTCAGGGCTGCTAGGGTCTAGGCTTTAAATCTGAAAATTCAAATTATAGCCTTGCACTCTGCAAGCCATTATCCATGGCTCATGACAACCAGCATTGGCTATAGCAGAGAGTAGCTAGTATTACAGATTTCAAGCCCTGTGTGTCAGAACTCTCAGTGGTAAGTGTTGAAGAACTCCACCACCAGCCAGTACTGAGCAACTACATACTGGTCTTGGTGGCTCACTTAACTTATTCCACTGTTCTTGTTGCTAGCTTCCTCTTTTCCCATGGTCAGTTTCTGCCCCCAGTCATTTGAGGGAACACTTTCATCACCTTATGCTTGATGCTGATAACCCTGCTATGGTCTGATGCTGTCTTGCCTTTATAGAACCAGCTCAGCCCTTTTCCCTCCTGATAAAGATTACAAATAATAAAGAACAAGCCACCTGGGAGAAGCTTTTGCTTGGCCTTAATGGTGCAACCTGGGAGAGGCTCAGGAGGATGCCTCTGGCTTATTCTAAACATAAGCCTGATCATTTAGCCGGTGGGGGTGGGGAAGGCATGACATAGGTGTGACATGCAATGTGGGCATTAGAATTTGGATCAATAACAGAATAAACTCAAAAGCCCTTACTCACAGGCTTTGCTTTATGCTAAGGGTAAGCTTTGTACTGAGGCACGGATGGAAACACCCCCTTCTTGGCCTGACAGAATAGTTGCATTTTGAACAGGGGCAACTAGCATTCACAGAGGTTTGTATTGTAGTGTCAGGGAAGGGTTAAACTCCCCGTCCCACCCAAAACAAAACAAACAAACAAACAAACAAACAAACAGACAAAACAACAGACAGGAGCAATCTGATGCAAATCACAATAGCCCAGTATTTGAACTAGCTCGGGCCCCCTCAACGCACACTGCCATCATTCAGGACAGTTTTTGGTGGAGAGAGGAGCTCTGAACATTCATTGGGACAAGGCTGTATAGAAAGCAGCACTCTGGGAGTGGAGTAGGTGAGTGTGCAAGCATCTAGTTGGAGAGCTACTATGGCCTTTGACATAATTGGCTGGTGCTGGGAGTCAAACCATAAACTTAAGTTCTGCTTCCTTCTGGATTGGTGGTTGTTAGGCAGGGAGGGCGGGTGGGTTGTAAACTGGGAGCACAAGTTTGTTTGGGGTGTAACCTGAAGATGCTGGTCTTGTTGGGGGTGTAACCTAGAGATGGGAGCTAGGCTTCCCTTTTGCATTGTTGATTGTTAGGCAGAGGGTAGGCTTGTTGGGCTTTAACCTGGAAATGCTGTATTTGTTGGGGTTATCCTAGAAACTGGAGCTTGGTTTGGGTTTTGTTGGGGGTAACTTGGAAACTAATGCTAGGTACCAGTCTGTTAGTTTACCTGAGTTCAAACTTAGGTCAAGTTCTCTAAAATAGAGTCTGAACTTAAAAGATTTGGCCTCTGAGTCTTATGATGACATCATTGAAAATATGTGTGTGGAGTAGTTGTGTCTAGAAGAAGAGGTCCTGAAGCAGCCATCATGATGGTAGTGGTTCTGTGTAATGACAGGGGTATTCTCAGAGTGCTTGAAAAAAACTCAAAGCATAATGTTACTTGTATGTATGTTTTCTTTGGCACTGGGTAACCAACTGGTGTTATTCCTGGGAAAGACCATTTCTCCTGCTCTCAGCATCTCTTTGTTGTCTGTAGTTCCTTGTGTAGGTCAAGGCCTTTAAGGCTTTCCCTTTAATTTTTCCATGTATATTATTCTTGCTCTGCTTCTGTTCAGACAGTCTGAGCAAGTTGTATTCATGTATTTAAGAATATGTATCTTATAAATACATGCATATAATAGCACTATAAGAAAAAAGTGGCCATGAATTTGAGTCAGAAAAAAAGAGAGCTTTAGAAAGAAGATGGCAGAAGGAAAATGATCTAATTATATTATAATCCCAAAATAAGAGAAATAATAAAAACACCTTACATGTTTGACATTGCCAAAGAATAAATTAAGAAACTGGAGCTAGGCTTGGGTTTTGTTGGGGGCAACTTGGAAACTAATGCTAGGTACCAGCCTGTTAGTTTACCTGCATTCAAACTTAGGTCAGGTTCTCTAAAATGGAGTCTGAAGGTAAAAAATTTGGTCTCTGATTAGTTAGCTACCAGAGGTAATCAAGCATGCAGGAAGGGTCTTCCAGCTCCATTTAAATCAAATAAACTGCTCAACAGTGGCAATTCACTCTTTCACAAAAACAAAAACAATAGCAACAACAAATTCACCAAAGGATGCTTACAATAAACATTTTGCAAAAGCTTAATACAAAACATATCCTCAGTACTGTTCAACAATGTTTAACTCATAGACAAAGACTCCTAGGAAGAGTTGGGTCCCTTCGGGTTGTCTCAATAAAGCCTCTGTTGATGAAAAGGGTTTCATTAGCAATATCTACTATTGTAATTCACCTTCTTCTGTGAAGTGGGGAGTGACTTTATCTTGATTTTAGTTTCTCATCAGAGCATTACCTCTGAAAACAATATGAGCTATCACCATTGCCCTTGGTTGCTTTCCAGAACTTGAAGGCACAACCCTATTGCTGAAGACCTCCACATCCTTCAGATACAGGATTCAGAGAACAGGAGTTGGAGCTGACCCAGATTCTTCCTCCCTGTGTATCAGATCTCACAGCATTAGAGTGAGCTCTGTAAGATACCAAAAGAGAGAAGCAATACATTGTGCCATGTAGATGTGAATCCTGTGAACCACAATGGCTGGACCAAGACGATATCTCAAATGATGTAGTAGAGGCACACTCAGTGGAAATAAATAGCTGATGATTTGGACTTATGGTCTACTCAGTAGGAGGGAACACATGCCTATCACTGTATATGTAGCTAGCTTTTTATGGCTAGAAAAGTTCTAGACCCAAGAAGAGAACCTATTACTACTATTTTCCTAAACTAGTACATTCGTAGCTGTATTCTAAATATTTTAAAAACTACCTTTATTAATTATTTGAGAATGTCATACAACATACAGGTCTACCCTCCTCCTCCCCTAAGTCACTTTCCACTTCTTTTACCCTCCATCTTTTGAGATGTTCTTGCGGTACATGTCCTAGTCCTTAGACTCTTGATAATATTCTTGCCCTCCCACCAGTACTTCTCTCTTGTTCCCTGAACCTTAAGTGTTCAAGGCTTATGCTGCTAATGTATTAAGTGGTAGACCACAGCCATAGTCCCTTTATCTCTGCATTTTGGCTAGTTGTGAATTTCTGTAATGATTTGTCTTCTATAAATGCCTGTCTTTATACCCACAGGTAAGTGTAGCTTTCAGTACTCACCAAAGAAGCTTTTATTTATTTACTTTTTAAAAATGGATGGAGACTGTTAAAGAGATCTCCACCTGGTTGAAATGTAAATAAAGGGGTAGAAGATAGCCAACCCTAACTGATGTATGTACAATGCATCTATAATACTCAAGGCTTAAGGTACTTTGCAGAAAATGATGTGAAAAGGTTTTAAAAGCCAGAGGCCCAAGTTGCCTGTTGCTAGATAGTGTTCCCTAGACATTACAGGAACTCTACACTCATGGAGTCTCGGATATACTGCTGCCTGAATGAGACCAGCAAAAATGACAACACCAGTTGATATTGCAAGGTAAACGGTGGGAGTTGCACAAGGTCATGCCTAAAGGAATGGTGGCAGGTATTTATTGGCATCTTAGAGAGAGTCAGTGTCCTCCAGGAACAAACTCCCTCACAGGTTCTTCTATCTCAAGTGTTCAGCTTTGGAGCTTCAGAGGTATGAGCAATACTAAGTGGATTTGGTAGATTGTATAGACACGTGTACACATATGTATGTATAAGTAGGTAACAATGATTCTTAAAATAGAAACCACAAATTTTGGAGGGGTGGGCATGAAAGGAGTTTAAGGTGGGATGAAGAAGGAGCTGGAGTGGAGTAGACATAGCACTCATTTGATAAAGTTCTTAAACAAGAGAAAAAAACTTGAAAAAATAGTAAAGAATGCTTGAGTGTGTGAAGAATACTGACTTGGAGTTAAAGATACATTTGATTTGGGTATTGGGACATGACTATGTAATAGAAGTGCATAGATAGATGATAGATAGATAGATAGATAGATAGATAGATAGATAGATAGATATGCATGCACACAGAATAGAAAAGTCATCGGGACTAACTGATGTTCATCAAAGTATAGAACTACAGGAGTTGCTGTGATCCACTGGGCACAAGCATTTTTAGTCGAGTGGCAGAGCTCTCTGCTCCTGCCTTCTCCATCTGGGAGACAATATGTCTGCCTCACTGATTGTTGTCTCTTCTCTTCATGTTGGTGTGGTGGTGAAACACAGCTCCCTGACCTGTTGGTCTGTTAGACTAACAAGGACAATGCTGGCAGTTGGAAGAAGCCATGAATAAGAGACATCTGCTAGAGCCACAATGTTCTGTTGGGTTCTGCAATGACAAAATGCCATTGAGCCTCCCTGGACCTTAGTTTCCTAATCTGTACCATGAAAACAGTAACTTAGCTACTGTCTAGGTAGATCTGAGATATCTACTTTAAGGAATAGGCACCATTTTTGAGGATGGCATAAAAAATTGAAGTCTCTGATGCCACTGTCAAGATTATTCCTCAAGGACCGGTCCTTGTCTGATCTAAGGTAACTCTTCTCATCAGTCAACTAGAGTTGTGTTCTGTGATCCAGTGATGAATTACAAAGGCTTTACCTGAGGAAAAGGGCAGAGACTTTGCACTTTTTTATTTATAGTTATTTAAATAAGATTTTTGATGTATTTTCAATGACATGTAATTTTACCTAAGTTTGCAAATCCTATTCATGTTTTGTTATTTTTACTTCCCAGTTCTGTTTATTTGATTTTCCATCCAATAACCACATACATATGAACGTCTTTTCTCGGCAATCCACAAGACAATCAGACCTGTGTCTCCTGGATATTCCTTTCCATTATATAAGAACCCATAAGACCACATATGCACAAAAGTACGTATTGGATTTTTTCTCCTTTTTTGAGCCCATTTGGAGTTGAATGGGACAGGCACATTCACTACACTTCCCTTCTCAGTGATACATCATGGCATCTCATGTGCAATGGCTTCAATTCTTTCTTTAAATTGATCCACAGAGCTCTACAGTGAGTAGGTCTCAGACATCATTATGTGTTCTTTTGTTACCAAGCACATACTGTATTTCCATTTTCTCACAATTTTGCAGGTTTCAGGAAGAATTTGGAGGTTCTCAGATAAAAACAATTGTATTGTAACTGTTATTTAGGTTGTTTTTCCAAAGCCAAAGCAATTTAAGTTCTGTCTGAATTTTAAAATGCTTTCTCCTTTTTTATTTTTTTAACCATATCTCCCCAAATAGTACATGTGATCAAATCCTTTAATTCTTTCAGGTTTGTGCAAAATAATAATTTACAGCTGACTTTACTCTTTCATTTACATGGGCATATTTTCATGTAGCTGGAGAATATTTTCAATTTTATTCATATACCATTCATTTATATCTTTCATCTGTGTGTTCTTCCTTGGAAATATGAGCACATTCTTGAAATAGTAAGATAATTGCCTGGTTTTTACACTGGTTATAATTCTCCCTAGATATTTAAGAAAAAATGCTGGGAATTATTGATATTTAACTATTATATCTATTTTATCCATGTTGATATGTCCTTTGGGTATTTCTAATGAATAAATATTCTCCATATGATATTTCCGTTTTTAATTTTAGTTTTTTTAAAAATACAGTGCCCTCACGATGTAACCTTTTTTCCTGATCCTACGTTGTTTATATAGGTCAGCAAAGCCTTGTTCCATTCACTTCTATTAAATTTCATCACTTAATTTTACGAGAGCTTCCTCATATAGGATATAGCTTTTTAGATCACCTGACAGTGTTAATAGGATAATTGAGTCCTTTTCCATTTAGCACTGTGTGTTTGATTTTACTATTTTTTTTTCTAGACCAGAGGTTTTTAATCTCCGCATTGCTGATATTTATCAGTATAGGTTTATTCATAGGGCTCTCCGGTGTAGTGTGGCATGTTCAGAAGCATCTCTGGATTCTGTAAGTAAAAAGTTCACATTCTTTTCTACTCTATATGTTATGACAGTCAAATTTTTCTCCAGCCATGGCTCGTGCTCCCTGCTGAGAAATGTCTGCCTTGCCTAGCATCCTTCACTTTTAGGTGATACCTAGTCCTTCTAGCACTTTGGTCCCTCTTCCAATTCTGCTGTTTCTCTGCGCATAAATTGTTCTATTACTGGCAAACTTATGTCAGTCGGGCATGGCTGGAAGGATCAGTTCCTGGTTTATTCCTTCTGGGCCATCTGACATGGGAGTTTTAGTATTAAACCTGGAGAAAAAGGAGATGAGCTAGATGTGCCCCTTAACTGCTGTTACACAGTGCCAACTTAAAGAGGACAATGTGGCAGGGTACACCTAGCCACCCAAAGAGTTGCAATTTTTTATATTGTTTGTTCAGTAAAGTGTCCTCATCTCAGTACATTCTGAGCTCAGTGAAAGTACAAGAAAAACCCCAAGACAGTTATATCTGAGAGTCATAGTAAAACCACCTGAGAAGTTTGTAGCGTATCTTATTTCTTATAGCTGTATTTCTATAGTAACATTTACTTTTTACCATCATTTATTCTTAATTTTCAAACTTTTTGTTGTTTTATATCTTTATTTTTCTCTCCAGGCATTTTCCTCTGGGGCAAACTCATGTCACGTATACATGTTCTGTTATTGCTTCCTTTTGAGCATCTTTATTTCACACTGAAAGGTGAGCTACAACTTGTGTATGTAAGTAGTTCTTGGGGTTCATTTCTTTATTCTTACTTAGTTGTACTTTATTCTGACGGCAAGTAAGTGAAAGAAGAGATGAACATCTCCGGAAGCAGGTTTTCCTTTCATCAGAATGATGAGGGCAGCAATCTCTCTGTGGAACTGGATACTAAGTGTGAGATTACCAGGGACCTGGGGTTTGTAGGGTAGAAAAGGGAACTTTTGATTGGGGATATTTTTGTCTGCAGAGTATTTTCTGCTTCCCAAAGTTCATAAAGTTTTGTGGAGGTGTTTAGCGTGTTGGTGTCCTTGCTGTCTTCGTTAGACTTTCTATTGCTGTGAAGAGACACCATAACCATGGTAACCTTTAAAGGAAAACATTTAATTGAGTCTAGCCTACAATTTCAGAGATTTAGTCCACTAGTGCCATAGTGAGATACATAGCTATGTGCAGGCAGGTATGGTGCTGGAGAGGGGGCTGTGAGTTCTACATTGGGATCTGTAGGCAGCAGGCAAGTACTGTGAGCCACTGGCCTGGCTTGAGCATCTGAGACCTCAAAGTCTTCTTCCCAGTCCCACACTTCCTTCTACAAAGCCACACCTACTCCAGCAAGGCCACACCTTCTAATTGAGGCCATTTTCTTTCAAACCACCACACTTGCCAAGAGTTCTCCAGGGAAGTCTTAATGGCACATTGGTCCCTTGACAGGCGCTCCCTGCTCTTAATTGCTGGCATGTCTTCTCTTCCTGTAGGGAGTTTCTCTTGGTACATGAGGCTTGTAGGTCATTAACTCTTCACAGATGAGTAATTTTTTTCCTTGTGGTAGTCATCCTTCTAGGTTTGTCCCTGAGTTAAAAAAAAAATGCATGCTTTACTTCTTTTGTTTTATGTTATATATTTTTCTTGTCCTTGCTTTATCTTTAAAACAATGAGCACACATCCTTCTTTTATACCTATTATCCTCTTATTGCTATCATCAAATATATATTTTTTTTAATTCTGGTTGACAGATGGAGTAATAGCCAAGGAAAAGAATTACCTCTTTATACAAGTTGTTCTGGATATCTGCCAGATGTTGAGTATTTGGCCTGGTTTTCAGGGGTTCTGTATCCTGTTTAAAAATCCATTTGGCATTTTCTCTGAGTTCTCCAGTTCTATTTCATCTACTCTGTCCCTCCCCAGATGAGGTAGATGTGAGTAGCCTGGGATTCAGGTCCAATGGGGAATCGTTAATGTCTTCCTGTCATCTGAGCCCCAATTCTGACTGTTGAAAGGGGGAACTATGCTTGTAGATTTGGATTCCTTGAATGACAAGAAGCCACATACATGAAGTTTTAATGTGAATGTAACACCTGGATTATTAAACAGTTCATTCTGGGAGTAGCATGTGAACGTCTTCAGTGTATGTACGCTAAATGCATGAAGGGTTTCTACTTGAGTGGACCTTCTATTGTTTCTTCCTATCAAAGTGAGTTATAAAAACACACTTTGCAACAAATTCATCTTCAGAAGATAGTAGACATAGAAATTAGGAGTCTTTGAAGCCTGTGACCGTTCTGCAAGAAATAGAAGGGAAATGAACTAATTCCAACACTTGTCATGAACAGAAGAACAGTTACTGATGCTCCAAGACCTATTGCTTTCAGATGAGTGGTTATGGTTGCAGTCACCCTCAAAGCTTTGCTCACTTCACTATGTGGCTTCTTGACAGAAATGTCTGCTTCCTGGACCAACACTGAGGAAATATTGTCACTTGTGGTGCTGATGTTGGTTTTCATGTTGAGAGAAGTTTGCTCTTTTGTTTTGTCCCTGAGATGTCCCTGTTATAAGATAAGGTTGTCTTTTGTATGTCTGCATTCTCCTCCACATTTGTTTACCAGGGCTCCGATGCATCATAGGTACTCAATAGTGACAAAGAAGATGGATGGGTGATTAAAAGAAAGAGCCTCAAATCCTCCTTTTTTACTTTTTTCATTTTTTCTTGGGTTCTACTCTCCATCTATTTGGAAAATGTTAGCTTTAGGTCTATATTCTATCCCTTTGCCTTCAAACTGTCCACAGTTTTTCTTCTGGTGATTTAGTTTGGGCTAATTTAAATACAGATCAGAAAGATCTTGCATTAAATAAGCCTCCAGGCTGCCAATGAACATCAGGTAGCTATAAAATGTCTTCTAGCCATTAATTTGCATTCTGAAAGTCTTTCAGCTTTTTTTTCCTTCTTTCTCATCATTTCTTCCCCCTTTGGGGAAATTACCTTTTGTGCCCACATCCCATATACAAATTCATACTCTGTTTTTAGTATGTGGTCAGGTACTAGCATTATGGGTTTTTTGTTTTTTTGTTTGTTTTGTTTTGTTGGTGGTGGTGGTTTTGGTAAGTTTTCTTATGGTTTGCTTTCGTTAACATTGAAATTATTCTTCCCTAGTAAACAAAACATTACAATGAAAGCACAGAGACTAGGTTCCATTACACCCTGGGTCTATGAGTATGCTTGTATGAGACACAAAAGGAATCATTGGCTGCAGTGTTCAGCCTTTAACCCCTTTTTAGTTTCATAATCTTTTATTCTAATTTGCATTTAAAAGAGAACAAAACACACATATTACATTTTAATGACTTCCGCCATGAAAAGTTTCTTTGGCACAGATCTTAGTTTTTAACCTTATATCATGATAGGGTCTAAGCAATCACAAGGCATCCCCTGTCAGCTCTCAGGAAAGGACAAGAAAATGCTTTAGGAGCTTAGAGAATTATCAGTTTCTGTGTAGCATGACTTCCTTTGCAGTTATGTTTCTGTGCAGTGCTATTGGTTCTAAGAAAAAGAGATGTGTAAGCTAGGTAATTATAGAGACTGACTGGACATTTTCTCCCTCACTTCGTTGGAAGTGGAAATGAACAGTGATACCCCAAGCTACTAGAAACAGGTTCTGCACACTTCTTTTTGCCTCCTGCACATAGTCCATACTGTTTATTTTATTTTACGGAGAACATTGATATTATAATCTAGTGTGTGTGTGTGTGTGTGTGTGTGTGTGTGTGTGTGTGTGTGTATCCATTTTCCAGTCCAAGAATATAATTTAGAATTTGTCAGTAGTGGTTATATCTGATGCTTTTGTTCAGGAAAAATTTAAGAATGTTGGGTAAAAATGGAGGTGTTTCTTGGGGAAATATGAATTTACTCCAGATAAGGAACCAAAGATACCAAAATAATTCCACTAAAGTCCAATTTGGAACCACTGTGTTTGCTGAAGTTACTTACAGTAGTACAGGTGAAGGGTTACTTACAGAAACAGGATCAACTCAAAAGTATCTGTATCTCATCCTACATAATGACTCATAAAGGCTGCATCTGCAAAGACTGCTAACTACCTTATAGGCATCTTGACAGGTCAGACAGTTATCTTTCAAGCAGCTCAGTTGGAGAGAGTCACTTTCCCAGCAAGTTCTACTTCTTCCATAATATTGAAGAGGTGGCTTATGATTCTTGTTAACATCAGGAACTATTTGAGACTTGTGAGTTGTTTGCTTCTTAAATGCCAAGAGACTCCTTCATCCTCTTTTTGAAGAAATATTTTAGTTTGGAGAAAATTGGTGCATAACAATGTCACATTTGGACAGTCATAGTTCTGAAATTTTATAGGCCTAACTTCTGAGATTAGGAGAAATAATCTTACAGCAAACTGCCTGATACTCTGACTCTTACAATCATCCCTTCTATTCTTTTTCAATGTTGTATGAGTGATAGGAACAGGAATGTTCTCATACATGTATTAACTGGGACTCCACAACTGCATTTTGAAGGTTGTAGTTTTCTGTAGTGGTCTTTATTTATACTGAGAAAAGTTAGCTAGATTTCTAGCACCAAGCATGGCTTCCCTCTTGTTGAGTGCGTGTAGCAGGATTATCCCTGTCCAATTAATTTAATTATTTATACAACAAGAAGCCTGTGATTGGACAGGGAAAAGGGAGGCAGAGTGAGGAGTGGCAGAGACGGAGGAGACAGGAAGAGAAGGAAGCAAAATGGAGGACAAACAGGATGATTCAGATTCCTCGTGCCTTTAATTAGCCACAGGTAGCTATAATATTATATTGGGATAGAATGATTGGGATAACTTGTCTAATCTAGGTGGGCAGCTTGTATCATTAGCAATTGGCTCTGAAATTTTTGTGTTGGCATCTTATGAATTGAGAATTTATTGATATATAAATTGGACTGATTAATTATATGCTTCTAGAGTTTAGATTTTAAAGGGTTACTGGGAATTGTGACCGCTAACCACAAGGTGGGTGGTCATTGCATGGGGCTGGCGTGGCAGCAACCTGCCAAGGGAACTAAGAGAGTCAGGTGGAGACATCTTAGGAGCTCTGGGACAGAGAGTCTGCTGAGATGAGATCACCCTGCTGGAGCCATGTGCTCCGCCAGTGCCCAGTGTAGTGCAGGAACTTCCTGGTCAGGGATCCAGTTCCTTTTTAATATTTCCTGCAACAAATGTACCCTTACCTTTACACCTTGCTCAATATCTCTAAATCTTCCCTCAGCTTAGTTGACTGGTTTCCTTCTGTGAAGTTCAATGGTCTTCTGCCTCAGACGCTTTGGGGCTGCCCTTCCATGGGCTGCTTTCCCTTTCTGCCTATATTTTGTAAGATCTCCCCTGTAGCTCTGAGTCTCTTCTGTCTCTCTTCCACAAGAATCTCAATTCTCCTCCCACTCTCTCCTAGCTTAGGAGAACCTGGAAGCCCTGCCTCTTTCTGCCCAGCCATTGGCTGCTGGCATCTTTGTTGATTGATCAAGAACTAATGGGGCACAAAGACCTTCAGCATCAGTATTCTCTGATTCCTGGTTAAATCAAAGCGTTAGAACCACTCCTCTACACACGATGGTATGTGTGCCACTGATGTACCCTTAAGAAACCGTGCCGGTCATTGGTGTGGTTTATAGTCATCATAGCTAGATAGGACTCTTATTTGGAAACTTACAAGACATGTACTAGTACCATTCAAACTAGTCCTCATGGAGGGGACATCTAGGTCAGCTCCAGCTCAGGGGCTTTGGGTCCTGTTTCTAAAGTGCAGAGTATCTTATCATTAGAGGATTACATTCCACATCTGTAGGGTGGGCAAACAAGGTTAATAGCAATAGGCTGTATATTTTGGGTGTCTCTTTGATAATTCTGGCCAACAGCTCAAAAGAGGGCTCATCTCTGGTACTGGAATTTTTAAAGGAGATCCTTGGCTCTTGGAGGGGGAGTACTATCAGTCCAATTTTTTTTTTACAAAGCTCAATAAAATTATATATGTGTATTGATACACAGAATTATGTGCATCATAGGGCTTTTTAAGGTAAGTAGTTAATAGTATAATTCCTTGTGTCTTTTCAGACACTCTTTTTTGTTGTTTTTAAAGATTTATTTTATTTATATGAATACACTGTAGCTGCCTTCAGACACACCAGAAGAGGGCATAGGATCCTACTACAGATGGTGTGAGCCATCATGAAGTTGCTGGGAATTGAACTCAGTACCTCTATAAGAACAGTCAATGCTCTTAACCACTGAGCCATCTCTCCAGTCTCTTGGACATTCATATTATTCATATTTGTTTCCTCCCTCATGAAGAGCCTTCCTTCTCCATTTCCCTATCACGTGTATCCCATTTCTCTTTACCTCACTCACCTTCTTCTGTATTTACTCCCCTCCCCAAAGATTCACATTTCCCCCTAAACAGATCATTTGTATCCTGTTATTCCTCTTTATACTTCCCTCATCTTCCTCTCTATTTACCTCTCCATTGCCCTCTGCAAAGTCTTCCTTTCCCATTTTCTTGATTAGATCACTTACACCTAACTGTTCCCCTCTCTATTTCTCCCAACAGCCCTCTCCTGGAAATGGTCCCATTTCACTTTGCTGGTTTCTGTAGTGACTACAGGTTATGTGCTCACATCTGAAGATTTGGAGCTAGGACTATGAGTGAGAACAGCCAACTTTGTCTTTCTGGCTCTGAGTTGCCTTAATCAATATGATCATCTCTAATTACATTCATTTGCCTGCAAAGTTCATGATTTCACTTTTCTTTATCACTGAATTGTATTTCATAGTGTATTTGTACCACATTTTTCACTATTTGCTGGTTGCAAGATGTTTATGTTGTTTCCATTTCCTAGCTTTTAAGAACAGAGCAGTAATTAATATGGCTGAACAAGTATCTGTGAAATAGTCTGTTAAACCCTTTGGACAAATGTCAAACTAGCACATATGTTTAGCTAGGTCATAAGGTAGATTTATTTTTAGCCTTTTCAGGATTCCCTAGATTTATTCTTAGAGGACTTGGATCAATCTGTAATTCTAGCAACATTGAATGAGGGTTCTTCGTTTCCTATATCCACTCCAGGATTTGTCGTTGGCTGTTTCATTGACCTGGAATAAGAAAGACATCTCAAACTGTTTTCATTTGCATTTCCATGATTATTAGGAATAATGAACATTACTTTTTAAGATATTTCCTTGCCATTTTCTCCTTTGTTTGAGAACTCTCTATTCAGGTCCCATGCCCATTTTTCAAATGGGTCATTGGTGAGTCTTTTGTTTGTTTTTTGATTTCTTTGCTTGAATAAGAATTGGATATGAATTTTCTTCCAGATGTATAGCTGGTAGATATTTTCTCTGTCGACTTCCTTCTTACCTGGTTGATTCCTTCTTTAGCCGTGCAGAAAGCTTTGATTTAACCAAGTTCCACTTATTAGTCATTGGCAAACATGCTATAGGTATTGGAAAGAACTTTCTAAATAGCACTCCATCAATTGTGTACTGTCATAGAATAAATGACCACTTGGCAGTGCGTTTATGGAGATGTGTTGCAGACAAAATGTGGTGGTGTTGAACAGGAGTGAATTTTGTGAGTTCTAAGCATCCACATCTTGATATCTTCTATAATATCCATTGGCTGGTGTTTGTCCTATCTTGGACTATGTCTAGTCAATCGATGCTCACTGTGTTACAAAGTAACTATTCTGAATTTGAAATGACTCTAGCTATTTGTTTTACATTAAGTTGTGTCCACACTATACTTGTTCTATGCTGCATATTAGCAGAGCAAATTTGCTTTGTCCAAAAAACTGGCTTTTCAGACATTTAACAACACACACCATTTTCCCCAGTGTTTTCCTTTTCAAGGTGTATTTTACTAAATATTTTAGTCATTTCCTACATAATATTGCTAGCACATTTTGATGCCTAGGTTTATTCTCTGGACATGTTCTGATTAGTCAAGTGTTTATTGGACAAACTGAAATTCAATCTGGATTTAGTTTGATGAGGGAGCACAGGGCTGGGTTTTCAGAGATGGAGCATGTGCATGCCAATGGAGTTGGTGATAGATAACAAGCAATGCTTCCTCAACGTAGATATCAAGACTCTCCTATTGACTCTGTTTAATAATAGCATTTGCTTTAGGAGAGACAAATCAGATTTTGGTTTCTGTAGTCTTGGAGTTTAAAAGAAAAATCCCATTTTTCCCCCTAGGGACTACTGTGAAGACTTTCTTTCTGTTCAACCTTTATATTTGTTTTTCCATCCCAATAAAATAATGAAAATGATAGACATATTTTAACTAGTACATAGTTTTCAGACCATTCCTTTCTTCCTCACCAGTGCCCTTATTTTACCCAGACACAGCCTAATCTCTGCCTAACAATTGGAAATGTTATTACTAGCAGGAGGATTTTCTTACGTTCTCTCCAACTTGTGCCATAGGCAGTTCTGAAACTGATTTCCCGAGGTATAGGATTCTTTTGCTTAATTGTCTGGGTTGTTTTTGATCCCTAACAAATTTAAAAATATTTAGACCAATCTTCTTATGACCAATCCACTTTTTCTTTGTCAAAGAATTACTCAGAATCTTTTATGTAATTGTCAAAGTTTCTTCTCCTGTTTTTGTGACTGTAGAATAAAACTTATACCCCGCTACCATTAGTATGGTCAAGAACATGAGACTAGATAGGTCATGCCCCTAGAGGAAACCCTACTAGTATTATTCTGCTAAATGAAGATAGCAGTAAAATGACTTCTAATGCTGTAGTTCTATACAGTTGATTAGTGCAAAGAAGGTTCTTCTTGCAGTTGACAGTTACTTACACAGGGACTATAACTGGACAGTGTCCAGAGTGTAAAAGACACTGGAATAGCCAGTGATCTACTCAGAAGAGGCTGCAGAAAGACAGTGAGAGCCAGAGGTGGTAGATGATTTCACCAAAACAGCATATTCCAGACATAACAGGTCTGATCCACATACGAACTCACAAAGACTGAAACCATGCTTAAGACCTGCACAAGTTTCATGCTAGACCAAATCCAAGCACAAAAGTGAGGTGGGTACATAGTGTCTAGGAGAGGGAGAATCTGTGCTCTTCAGCTGGATATAGCAACCACACTCCACAGCTGGCGTCATGCTCAGGAGTACTTGGCTGACACAAAATGGACTCCGTGGTTTGATTTTTTTTTTTGTAGTATTTTGTGCTTTTGTTGTTGATGATTTAGTTTCTTTTTTTAAGAGAGAGACCATGAAGTTGGGTGCATGGTGGCATCTGGATGAGTCGAGGGAGGTGAAAGGATATGATAAAATTTGTTGTATGAAAAATTAAAAAATATATAATGCAACAAAAAGCAATTTAAGGGAGAAATGGTTTATTTAGTTCACAATCCCAAGTTATATAGTCATGGAAATCACAAAGGTAGGAGCTTGAAGGAACTGGCCATATTGCATCTGCCATCACACAGAGCATGGCTGCATCCTTCTCTTCATATCTTCTTGCCATTTATACAGTTTAGGATTCCAGTTAGGGAATAGGTTCACCCAAGGGCAAGTCTTTCCACTTCGATTAATGAATGCTCAGACCCTTCTCCCAGGAGACTCAGGGTTTGATCAAGTTAACAATTAACATGAGTCATCACTGTGCTTGTCTCCTGGGAGCCTAAACACATCTTGTATTTTTCTCTTTATCGCCAGGTTCCCATGACATTGATATGTGTCTGGTATATGATGTAAATGCTATTCCATTCATGTTATTATTGTAAATTGTAACAGCAAACTTACAATTAAATATGAGTAAGGTGAAAATTAATATAAACATTAGTTACTTTTCATATTAAAATTTTTCCATTTGACTTGTTTGTGTCAAATGATGTTATAATTATATAAATTAGTATGTCTATGTAACATCATAAAAGGTTAGAGCGTATCCTCTTATCTGTTTCTCCATATAAATAACACGGTAAATATGTAATTTGTATAGATATACTATATCAAATGTATATATTGGTCTAACATATACATACAGGTATGGATGTAAACAAATTTCAGTTACGACCATCACTTCTTAATTTTCCAGAAATAACATGATGTTGGGTCAAGAGGTCATTCATGGATTTCAGTTGTGTTTATCATTAGATAATTGACTCAATTGTTCAGAGAAATTCAAGCTACAGATTTCATTTTCTCTACAGAGAGTGTCCCCCTAAGGCACCCCTAGGAGAGAATGAGAACAAACAAGAGATGTTTTTCCTCAACTTAGCATTCAAGTTTCTGAATTTGTATTTGAGAGCCTCACCCTCTTTATAAACTCCCTTTGGAGTATTGTATGCCTCAGATGCATCTTTCCCTCCTTAGAGCACACGCACTGGGGATCAGAAATCCTTTCTGTTTTGGAATTAATATTCTAAGTATTTGGCAAGGACAGAGTACCTTGACGACACAAATGCCTCTCAGAATGTCTCACAACTCCATTTTGAACTTTTTTTGTAAGCAAGAAAGGAGAAAATAATTTCTCTCTTCCATTAAATATTCAATGGGCAAATACTAATCTGAAAGAAAATTGAAATTCTCTCTGTGACACATGCAACAAATGACAGTTTAGATTATATTAGAAGTATTGTCATTCTCTTCAGGTCAGTTAACTGAGTTAGGAATGGAAATATAAAATAAAAGTAAAGTATTGCACTGAGTGTGACAGCATGCACCTCTATCCTCAGTCAATGAAGGGATGCAGGTTTCAGACTCTATCGCTAGGCAATGGAAGGCAATGGAGGGCAATGGGAGGCTGCAGGCTTTGGATGAAATGGGGGGACAATGAGCTCTGGCATGCTGACCTGAGCGACTATATTGTACAATATTCTCTGCAATTTGCTTTTGACATATGAACCCCTCAGGCTTTCTGGATCTTTAGTGGAGTGAGGACGCTGAGAAGATGTTTGAAAGATATTTACCGTGAGTCTAGCAATCTGCAGACTCTGGAGTGGTAGACATCCTTCATTTAAGAGAAAGCCTGGGCAATATGCTCACTCATAGCACAGAAGGACCCTTGCACCGGGGGTGGTCCTTTGCAGAGTCTACTACTCTGTTCCATTGGGGGCTGCAATGCTTTTTTTCTAACTAAAAATGTTGAGTTGATTTCTTCCTTTTGTTATCTTATCTATCTTGTAGAACATCCTTCAGGGCTCTTTAGGAATTCAAAAATGAACTTATTCTGCTTACTTTCTTATCTGTGATTTGATAGTAAATACCATTGTTGGAGTGTAGTGATTCACAGTACCAAGGCTAATTGCTTCCCTTCAGTTTCAGCTTCTCCTGCTGCCCTGGGAGGGAAGGACACACGATTGAGTTCTCACATTTACAGTGACCCCCTTCTTCCAAACACCTTGAGGCTGAAATCTGTACTTTCCTATCACCTGGGGGCAGTGATTTAATTTGTACCTGAACAGACCTAAATAGAATCACATAGTTCCCCTGCTGAGGTATGAACATTCTTAGAGGTCACTGAAAGGAGATGGTGTCTTCCTGTATTTTTTTTTTTATTGCTATAAGTAAGTTAACACAAACTGAGTAAGTACTTATTTAGCTCACATTCCTAATGGTTAGAAGTTTCAAGATTAATCCAGTGCATCTGGTAGAAGTTTTCTTCTTGGGTTAGGGGAGCAGGAACTCTGAAGCTTCTGAAACCAGCTTAAGATAACTGAAGTTTCTGACTCAGGTTTCTCTCCTTTTATAAAATCACACTGTCTCCTTTGTTTAAAGGTTGTATTCCTATGTTCACACTTGACATTATTGATCTCCCACAGGTCTCATTAGGACCATAGTCAGACTAAGGGCCTAATCTCCTAATATCTTACACTTGAGGCTAAATTTCAACCATTTTGGATAGTAAGGTCAAGAAGGATGCTTTTTTGCAAGACCATACATTTTTCTTCACCGTCTTTCCTGAAGGACTACCTCTTGTTCCTAAAACATCTTCGGTTATTATTGTGAGTGTGCTATGTCAAAAAACGTAGAGTGACATGTTTGTGTGTTACCACAATGTCAAAATTTATTGAATAACGAGAAATTCACAAGATGCAGTGTTTCAAAAGGAGCAATTTTCCATGTACTCCCATTTTCCTTAATAATCTGGCTAAGGCAGCCAAAGGATCTTTTGTTCTAATCTTAATCATTAATATTAACTATCAGATCGATGACACATCACATGTCAGTCAAAGTATATATATTTAAGTATCATATATGCATGTTTGTGTTACAGAGTCTCTATTAAGGGTTATAAAGGTGTGAAATGTCAGAGACCTGAGAAGCCAAAGCTGGGAATTCACAGACCTGCTGTTGTAAAACAGGCCTCTGTGAGTCACAGATTTGGAAGTGAAGCTGTAGAGTCAAGTCTAGAAGCACAAGACAGATGATGGGGCTGCATAAAGATGAAAAAAAGGGCAGCTAGAGCTAGATAAACAGCAGGTAACAGGAGATGAAGAGATATAAGGATAGAGTGTAACTTATGAAAGGCCTCAGGTTAGGGGTTCAAGATGAACAACAATGGAATGGGACACAACCGGTCACAATGATCCAAGAATGACAACCTTAAACCCTTTTCGGATTCCTTAGTTAAATCCCTCACATCATAAGGGATTCACATCTTTCTTTTAATGTCTTCCTACATACATTGAGTGTGATGGGAAAGGTTGATAAATTATGACCTGTAGAACTAAAAATGTATTGAATTAAAGCTGAAGCTATTGTATTGTTCAATGTCTATGCTGGTTTTGTTCCTGCATTAAAGGTAGAGTTGGGAGTTTGTAGTAGAGACTGAAGGTCCCACTGAGACCTCTCAAAAATGTACTCTCTGACTTTTAAAGAAAACACTTGCTGATTTGTGAATTAATCCAAATATAAAATTAATGAATATTAATGACGGTGACTGTTATGACTACAAGACGTTATTGACCACAAATATTATACATTTACATTATTAGAAGTCTTAATGTTTATGTCCTAGTAAGTTATTTCAGTGACAGACATAAACAATGAAGGGAATGGGTACAGCGCGCTGTGACTCATACAGCCCGCAACTGCTTGTTTGTGGTCATCTGTTTCTTTAATGGTGTCTGGAGATGACTTATGTCAGTCTTTCTCAAAGTTTGATCTCTGAAATGGCAGCATCAGCACCTCCTTGGTACTTTTTAAAAATGACAATTTCGGAGGCTCTTTCCTGGGGCCCCTTGACTAAAACTCTTGAGGAACAAACAATGTATTCAGAAATCCATCACTTGTAAAGGGATCTGGAGGCTTTACAGAATTGCATATTTTATTACATGTTGAATCAGCCTTGATGACATAGACAGAAGGGGAAGAAGCTAATGAGCATAGAATTCCTTTCCTCTTCTGGAATCAAGAGGGTTCTCTATCATTAGAGAGCAGACAGAGTTAAGTTCCTGAGTGCTAACGTTGCTTCAAGAGAGAGGAAATAAGAAATATGACATTAATCATTCTGGAAGTAGCTATGGCAAAGATGCCAGCATATAGTGTTTTCACTGGTCTTTCACAGTTTCTGCTTGAGAGTAACAGTGACAGACCTGCCAATGGCCTTTGACCGGTGAGTTGAACTGTAAATATTGCAGTGGTAATTCCCATTTTATGAAGAACTGAAAAGACGCCAGTAAAGTCTTGGCATAAGTAATATGAAATGAGCTCAACCCAGAAGTGGCAGATGTGAGCTGTCACCTCAGACCTATCTGTCAGTATGGTTATGCCTTTTCTGTTACAACACTTGCTTTCCCAGGATGGGGGCAATGAAAGGTTGCAAGACCTGACCGAGGCTACATGCTAAAGCTGCTGCTGCTGCTGCTGCTGAGTTGTCCTGCATCCGTCTGGCAGGACTTGTACTTTCTGAGTCTTCCACTGAATACACAGTGATTAGAAAGCCACTGTTTGGAGATAAACATAATTGGGAGAATGCTGCGCGTGGGTCTGTAGAAACACAGTGTGTTCGTCTTCACAACATGTAGGAAGTGCCCTGCTACGTTTCCTGTCCTGTGGAGAGCAATGAGCGTGGAAACCTGGGGAAAGTCAGTTCTTTGCATCATGGGCTTAATGCCTTCATTTAGACCACATGTATTTACTGGGAGTATAACCAGCTCCTCTAGTGCATTGATCAGAGGCACAGCAGGAGTCGGAACAGGGAACTATGGGAAAACATTTAAATTTTTTTCTCAGCAATCCTATTGTTTTTCTAAAACATTATTGAAAATATTGCCAAACAGAATCTTCTTTGGGGTGATGCAAATAGCTGACTGTGAGAAAGCAGGGAGCAAGAAAGATTTTAGAATAAAATTGGGAGAAGCACCGATGGTAATTGTGAACTCCTAAAGGCTTTTCCCATGTCGTGTCTGAAGATGCTGCATAGTGCAGTGTCTAGCCTGGTGTCTTGAACACAGAAGATGCTTAGGATATGCACACAGAATGAAAGGATGATAAAACTGTCAAGAGGCGTTAATTATAGTGATACTGGGAAGCAATTTTCAGTACAAGAGGTCTATTTACAAGACTATTTTAGCAGATGTCAAGGTCCTGTACTATTATGATAGACATTAATAAATGGGTATGCTACAGATGTTGACAAGGTCTTACTCTCTTGCTTGTGACCTATCACCTTGTAGACAAATCTTTTTTTTTTCTTCTCTTACCATTTCACAGCACTCAAGTCACAGTCACCATAGAAATGCAGGTCATTTTTGCAATTTGATAGCTATGTTCTCTTAAATGGGTACTGTCTTTTGACCATGTCCTTCCAGCCCAGATGCTCCATAGTGCCAGTCAGGGAAGTCAGGGCTGGGGAATCGAATTACACTGGGCCAGACTCAGCCAAGACACAACCACCTAGATGCCAGGACCAAACTATGAGATGAAATTATTCTACATTAGGCCCATATTCTGTGCTACTGACACACAGTGAGAACCGGAAGGACAGAGAGCCCTGAAGAGAAACAATGCTGCCATCTTAAACTCAGCTGGAAATGAACAATCTAGGTAGTTATCCCAGTGAGTTTGATATTTACCAGTGGCATTGCTCAAGTAATTTTAGAGTCAACCCTGCCTGTAGGGAATAACAGCTTATAACAGGCATAAGTAAAAAAGAATCCAAATAAGATATTCATCTTTGATACTTCCTCCTCCGATGATAATTGTCCTCTCAAAACAGCTTCTTCATAGTGATGAAATTATTTTGTAAGGGGGTCTTGTCCACTTCTGTGATGGGAGGAGTACATGAGGACAGAACAGGTCTACTTCTCAGTCATATGTGGGAGCCTTGATGACAGTACCTTGAACACAGATGAGAACAGTTGGCAAGAGTTAGCAGCCCCAGCATTGCAGACTGGGATTTAAGTCAGGGGAAGAGGCTGGGGCTTGTCATGAGTCTCAGGGCTGACACTTTTGGGTGCCCATTAACAGTTAGCAGATACTTTTGCTTGACCACAAAGTTTCAAAGCCTGAAACAGTGCACCTGGAAAAAAAGTTACCCTTTCCTGGGTCTCAGAGGGTTGTAGCATGGTTGACACAAATAATGTTGGTCATTCATCTTGTTTTCTTTTCTTGGAATTGATTTATCTGCAGGCATAAAATATATCTGTTTCTGCCCTTTGGACATAACCATTGCCATTTGCAGTGAGATCAGATGTGATCTCCTCTATGTAAAACCCATGCATGTTGGTCTATTAATATTTTCTCTTAGAGAGTGGGAGTCTCCACAGATGCCCAAGGTCTTCACAAGATTCTTGTGAGATTTTCACAAGACTCTCCCTACTGTGAGATACATAAGTAGTAAACAACAGACTGAGGCTTTGGATTCCTTGGTGATGTACCTGTCTGGATGTTGCCCAATGGGATGCTTTGGTGGCTCAGCCTTTCATGAATTGCCCTTGTTACTAGTATGACTCATTGTTATTATAGATGCCCGTGAGATTCCCAGGAGACTTTCCAATGGCGTGGTTGCCTTTTTGTCACTCACAGTACTGTAACTAACTCCAGGAAACTAGGTTCAACAAGGTGACTAAGTGAAATCCTTTCTTTCATCTGTCAGTACCCTCTCTACCTGGGATCAGTGGTCTCCCTAGGAAAAGTCATGCAACGCCTTATTAAAAATTTACTCTTTTTTACTTAGTTTGCATTTTGTAATATATGTACTTGATTGTCTCTGCATAGTCCACCAAATCCAGTATGCTTAATACCCCCACCCTACCGTTTTGGTTTCCCTTACATTGAACAGGTCTTCTAACTCAACTCCATGCACAGTTTAGGGTAAAACTTATGTCAGTGTATCCTGACGTCTTCAGCTAAGCCTGTACCCACAATTTTATTGTTTACTGGTAGCATTAGTAGTATACTTGGACTCTGATTAAAGATTTGGAAACTAACTCTATTTTGTAGTTTTCTCTGATTGGTTCATGAGTCTAATCCTTGTTTCTTGAGCTAAAGCATCAGCTCCTCTAGGTAAAGACAGCTTAGTTCTACTGTAACGATTTGTAACCCCGTCTCCAGCAATTCTGATTTAAGAGTACTAGATTCCAAGTATATAAGGCTTTATTTTCATTATTTTAATTTTTTTGTGTGTGTGAGAGAGAGAGAGGGGGGGATGTGTGTGAGAGAGAGAGGGGGGAGTTAGGAAGGGAGGGAGAGAAAGAGAGAGAGAGAGAGAGAGAGAGAGAGAGAGAGAGAGAGAGAGAGTGTTTTCAAGTGCCCAAATATGCCAGAGATATTAGATCCCCCAAATCTAGAGGTAAAGGTAGTTGTAAGCTACCTCATGTGGGTTGTGGATACTGGGGACAGAGATCGGGTCCTCTACAAGAACATTTTCCGATGAGCTGTTTCTCCAGCTCTAGGTCCTTCTGAAGGGGCGGGTGATAATCTTGTCTGTGCATGCATCTTGTCTATGCATGCCACATTTTTTATCTGTTAACTCATTTATTGCAATCAGGTTGTTGTACTCCTTTTACTATTGGCCATAATGCTACAACAAACACCAAAGTGCAGATATTATTTTCAATTTAACTTCTTATATTTTGCATATATACCCAGAAAGGGAAATGGTATAGCAAAAAAGAGGGTTAAAATTAGCAAATGTGCATTCATGGGGCAAAGTTCAGAAGGCCTGCTACAGAACACAGTGTTTGTAGTTAGTAACATACATAGTGCATGTGAGAGGTGATTAGTACACTTTAAATGTCTGCATTCCAGAGAACAAGTATGTATTTCTCAATCTGATTTAATCATTCTGCAACAGTAGCGTAGGTCAAAGTTAACCCTCACACCATTAATTTTCTTCTCTCCTTTTTGTTAATTAAAAAAAATCTAAAACATATTTTGAGATCATGGAAAGTGCCTAGCAGACATGATACTTGTTGAGCTGATCTGAATATAAAAGCTTATTGACCCAGGTTTTCACCCATCCCAGAATCTGCTGGTTTTGTAGGGTAATTGGTGGCATGGTACTCAATTGGGGCTACTGTGGTAGCATCTGGTAATGCTGTTTGCAGTGCTGCAGAAGAGACTGGCATGCAAATATAAGACACATACAACTTGTTAAAAGGCATGGTTTGCTGGGCCCTGTGCTCTTCCAAGGAAGCAGATTAAGGTCATCTGTAAGCGGTGATTTGATTGGCAGCATTTGGTAAAAGGTCAATCAGGACTGCAAGGTAGTCTTTGCTTCAGATCAGTAGGAAAGTATCCTAATTTTAGGAGCAAGCTTGTTATGTTGAAGGATGTCCTTCTATAAAGAGAAAGTGTGACTGCTCAGAAACTCAGGGACATGGCTTTTCCATGAGATAAGGGAAGATTCTAGAAATAATGGTTCCTCAGGTTTTTAAAAGATTGCATCATTATTAAGGATGTACTAGGGCTAGGGTATGACTCTGAATAGGAAGAAACAGGAGTCATAGAGGAGTTATGATATGATTGGCAAGTGCCATAGTATATTTGGGAGAGATAAATTTAACATATTTTTCTTGCTAAAGATACCTAGAATGATGTATAGAATTTGTCCAAGTAAGTTTAATACAACTCTTTCTGCAAGCGTAAAATTCCACTTCTGGCTAATCAAAATGTATTGGGACATATTTGCTTATTGGCAGAGTCATTTCTTAAGTGACACACACAGGAATGATGCATCTAACATAAATGTTTATGTAGATTCAGTGAAACAAGTAGCAATAGGGTTTTTGTTATATGAAAAATGACTTGCACAAAATTATTCTCATCCATACCCTAGGACTCATACTCAGAAGTCAAGAGTTGGGGTAGATTCTCAAGCCCTGGGCACCTTATTCTATGGTCAAAATCCTTAGTCCTCAATGTTGGTTTCATTTCCACCTTTTATACTTTAATAACATCTTATAGTTTAGATTCTGTTGCAGTCCTTCGAGGGCAATGCAGTGATGTCGATGGGCACTTCATGTTAGCCGGTCTGGGTCTGATCTTGGCACTGAATCCTCAGCTGCACCAGTATTCTGAATTTGGGACACAGTTTCTCCAACATGAACCAGGAGTCAGGTCAGTTAAATGTTTGGCCGTGTGTGTGTGTGTGTGTGTGTGTGTGTGTGTGTGTGTGCGTGTGCGTGTGTGTGTGTGTGTGTGTGTGTGTGTGTGTGTGTGTACTGGGGGAGTGGTGTCAGACAGACATAGCCAGAGAGAAGGGGGATCTCAAAGTCTTCTGGCCTTTCTCTTCTGAGCGTGTGGAGCCTCTGATTTTATTATACTGTGTTACAGAAGTTTTCTGTTCCATGGAAGAGGCTGTGAACAACATTGCAACACATTGCGGGTAGATACTCTTCGTATTAGAGAAGAATAAAATGAAGATCTCTTTACTTCCTAAGTCCTGTGATGGCTCACATATTGTCAAGTTTCCTAGAAAGATTTATTACAGCTCTAGGGATATTTCTTTCCACCTTTTCTGGATCAGTATTTGTAACATCTATATAATACAGTAGCAGGAAGAACATGGTTCTAAGGCAGAGCTGAAACACTGACATATGTCTTAAAGTTAAAATTCTTGAAATATGGTCTATGAACCAGCAGCAGGTGTACCGTTGGAAATTACTAGGCAGGTACTCAAAAGGCCGAGTTAAGACCTTTGAAGTCAGATACTTTGAGATGAGGGGCCCATTCATCTCATCAAGAACAAGTGTTCCATATTCTGATGCTGGATTCTGAGAATCATTGTTCCCAGGGTCCAGAGCACAACAGAAAAGAAGGAAAATAGAAGTTTTGGTCTCTTGACCAATGACCCTGGAATATGGCCCCTGGGGTAAGGAATGTGATTTTTTTTTTTCTATTTTCTTCTTATGTGCTTTTGGGCACATTATTTAGCTTTGCTAATGCCTCAGTTTTTTATGATATGAAGATGGTTGGCTAGATTTCCTCTTTATTCATTTCAACCATTTTATTGTCTTTTGTATTTTAAATTACATCAACTGGTGTGTACCATCCTTCAGCAGAACTGATGAGGTGGAGATGTTAGTAGGACTTGGCAGTTTTCAGGATTTCAGTAATCCTGTGTGTGTGTGTGTGTGTGTGTGTGTGTGTGTGTGTGTGTGTGTGTCCGTGTTTATGTGTGGGGTTTACACATGCAGGTACTTATGTGTGTATATAAAGGCTAGAGGTCACATTAGATGTCATCCGTGATTGCTCTCCTCTCACTGAGCTGGGAGCTCATGGATTCCTCTAGATTGCATGGCCGGAAAGGCATAGGGAACCCTCAGTCTTCGCCTCTGTAGCAGTGCAGCACTGTGATCACAGATGTGAAGTGCTGTTCCTAGCTTTTTATGTGGGAGCTTGGCATCTAACTCGTCTTCTTATGTGTGGCAAGCCTTTTATTGACTGTGCCGTCTCCTCAGTCCTGGGATTCTTTATTGTTGTTTAGGAAAGGGATCTAGTTGGTCTATTTTCTGGTTCCACTGGTGAATCAAGAATGAGCCTAAGCAAGGTTTGTCCTGCTTGATGAGAAAGGGATTGCAGTAGAATAGCTCAAGAATTCATTCGTCTAATACCCAACAAATATTAATAGACTCTGTTTCTAAATTCTTATAAAAATCAAATATTAAGAGATTTCTTTATGATTATTCTGTAAATATATATTACATAATATCATATTCACTTATCCCACTATTATTCTTAAGGATTAAATATTAAAAATAACAATTCTATATATTTTTAAAAGAAATTAAAGAAAAAAACAGTTTCACACATTTAATTCAATGACAAGTAGGGAGCAGGCATTTAATACACACTTTATTTTTCTTCCTTTTACTTTAAATATTCCTTTTTAAGTCTCCAGTGTTTTTTAAGGCATTGGCTTGGTTCTCCATCTATCATTCGTCTACCTAAGACTAGCCATTGGAGTAGAACCATTTGCTCATAGTCAGTTAGATTTATTTCAGCTCACATGGTTGTCTTTAGTTCATAGGGTATGAACTACTTGCCTAAAACCAATACTTATTGAAGACTCTGGGATCTTTTAAGAATTTGTTGCCTGTATGTATCAGAATTTTGACTTTCTGGGTTTTCTTGTTCCAAGCTCCAGGTCAAGTTACATAGTACATCCTAATTCAAAGAGGACAATATGAATCCATGCATATTAATAAGACGTATAAATGGTTTTAAATTATACCATCAATGAATAAACAGAAGAACTTCTTTTAGTATTTATATAAGGTCCTTTCCAACCAACCCATGGCCTTTACAAAGCTTCATACCAATATTTACCAGCAAGCCATCTGATTCCATTCTTACATTAGTCCTGTGAGTTGGGTGGGATTGTATGCATAGAAGCAACTTTCCCAAGGTCAATCAGAATAGGAGAAATGATAACGTACATCCAGGCATTTTTCTTTCCAGGGTCAAAGCTTTCTTTACAGAGGGGAAACTTTCCTAAAGCTTAAACCCACTGGGTAAATGGCCCTAGTGTTTGCATAAGGATTTTTCTGATCTCAGAAGGTACTGAGATGGTTTAATCAATCAACCCATCAGAATTTATTGAGTGCCTTCTGGGTACACTTGACTTTCTGGGAAATGAGCAATAATAAGAAGAATCAAATGCATCACACTACTGTGAGGAAAGATGAATGCTTGTGTGCAGCAAAGTTTGTCACATGATGCAAAGGCAGACATTGCAAAGCACACAGGGAAAGTCTCTGGCAGCCACATGGCTCTGGAAATGTTTTACATCTGATGCATGGATTTCAGGCTCTTGGAAAGTCTACCCATTCCAAGTCTCACCACGCTTCCTTTGGAATCTCAGATTTTGTAATAGCCTCATCCCCATTTGATAATGTGGTAAATCAAGTCTCATCAAGTAAATATAAGCTTTCCTGGTAATTACAGTTGATGAGACAGATACGGGAATTAAATCTGGGCTATTCAAATTCAAGTCTGATTCTCTTCCTATGACTATTTTTTAGAACAGTCTCTAAAAGCAGCTTGTTAACATTTATCCTACCCTACAGTGTGGCTGCAGTCATCTAAATGTCAAGAGATGGGGGTCTAAATAGCAAAGGTTGCATTTAAGGGATTTGAGGGTTTTCATAGGCAAAGATCAGTAAGCCTTGGAAGGCATCACCTTCCTCTACTGAAACTGTCATGCTGATATTTGTTCAATTATGCGCTGAGGATTTTAACTCATGGCACGTTAAAAAGAACAATTTAACATTGTGGGCATCTCTTCCTAGATTGTTCTCTTACTGCCAAGTGCTTCTCCCAGCACTATATTGTCTCTTTATATGAGTGAGCTTCAGCCTTGAACAGTACAGGGCCGAGCTGGAGCAGGACCAGGCTGGTGAGGCAGGATTTCCAAGTTCCAGAGTCATCACAGAGCTTGCCTGAAGACATTGCCTTCCACTTGGAAAGTCAGGAGCAAAGCCAGTTGAAACAGCAATTAACACCATGTTAGAAAGTTCAGGTAGCTGCTTCAGTGTCCCCACCCCCCTGCCCCGAACCTGTTGCCAGGGACCGGATAGGTAGCAACCTGTTGCCAGGGACCAGATAGGTAGCAACCATGACAATGTTTGTGTGCAGTTGTTGCTTGCATGGGTTGGCTAGTACAACTTGATAAGCAGGTCATTGCTTGTGAACCTCACATGTCAACACAGTACAGTCTTACAGAAGCAGACCTGGAAGGAAAAGTATTTGCTTAAGGACAGGGTATCAGAGAGGTGTTTGTAATGCTTGCTTTCATTTTATTTACAGATAGACTTTTGTTTTTTAAGTCTCCTTTTGAAGGGGGAACTTCAAATGCCTAATGCCTTCTCAAAGGCTAGCTTAAGTGCAAGGAGACATCTGCTGCTCATGGCAGTTTCTTTTAACAAGTCAGCATTTAACTACCCCGGTCCTCACACGAATGGCTTCAGTTGAAAACTACAAATATATTTAAACGTCTTTTAAGGTTCAAATTGGCAAATTCGAATCCTGTAATACCTGGAATGAAATGTACGCACAAGCATTTTGGGAGCACCTACCAACAGAACAGTCTCTTTTTGTGGATCGTGATGATTCCTCGGAATTTGAATCTTCAATATTCTTAGTTTTCAGCCATGTTTAGTATGGCTTGAGCTTTCCTGCTTCTAATTCACCGATATCTTTCTATTGACATGATAATTCAATTAAGACTCAGCCATAGTGTACCATAACTACAACATTATATGTAAGTAGACATAATATACTTACATATATTTACAAATGAAAACACTGCAGGATTAAGCTTAGAATATTGGTTTTTTTTTTTTTTACTTCTTTTATTATTGATTATCTATTTATTCATTCATTTATTTACATTCTCAGTTGTGGGACTCAAACCAGGGCTGGACACCCTACCCCTGCTTACGACTCACCATAAGAACTGGTTTTATCTATGGAGGTCACCTTAACAATTCCCAGCTCTATGGATTATTACCCTTATAAATATATGTATGTTGCTACTTCCTATTTTTATCGTGCCTTGCTTTTATTAGCTTGTGTATCATCAAAGTTCACCGCCCGCATCCTAAATTTATTTGTGTATAATATATTACCATTAGTTAGGGATTTCCCGTTTCAATTATGTTAAGGATAGATACATGGAAGATCCACGGGAAGGAGCAAATACGTCATTACCAAAAAGTAATGAGACTTTACATCTAGAAAGGACCCTCACAGTTGAAAACCCAGGAAGCCTTTTTGGTCATCTTAGCTTGGAACTTGAGGCAGATGAAGCCAGTGCCTTGTTCTATTCCATCCCCAATTCAGCCTCTCCAGACCACGGAGTTGTGCGTCATGGCCTCCAGATCAGCATGCAGATATTTGGAAATAAATTGTTGTCAACATATATGGGAACAATAGAGACTACAATTGAGATTGGCGCATGAATGTGGAATTAAGATTCAAGAATAACTGCAGGCAAGTGGAAAATAGTTCTCTTGGCCTATAGCACAGGGTCCAGTTGGGAACATCTCTGAGAGAGCTCTGTGCTTCTCTCCTGGAGACGAATGATGTTTACTGTGGCAAGATGTGTGTGGTTTTTGTTTTTTTTGTTTTTGTTTTTTTTTTTTTTTTAACAAAACAAAACACTTGGCAAGGCAAGGTTTTCAGAGGAATAAAAGCAGCAACAGACTCATTTCAGATCACTTCCAGGGTTAGTTACCTGAATGTTGTTTCAGCACCCTTGCAAGTCCGAGGCAGGCACAACTTTCACCTTCTGACCACCATCCCCACCGCCCTGTCCTGGGATGGTGTTTTGACAGTCTCCTCCCATCTTTATCAGATGCAGCCATTTACTCTCCTCTTGGCTGTGCTCAGCACCTTATTTACTGTCCATTTTTATTTTAGTGGTTCTGCATTCTTTTTGTGAAGTAAAAATGAGAAGAATTAAAATGAACCCTGTTATTATTTATGGAAATGGTAGGAAAAATAATTCTAGCTGTTATTTTTACACTTGTCTACCATTATTTTAATTCCTTATTTTATATCTACCAACCGACTATCCAGTATGACCTGCTTTCCTAGAGGGGAGCTTGCTCAGTCTCCATTACTATTCATGTTGGCATGAGATTCTTTCCATAACTCAGTATTTTTATCTAAAATCTAGATATTATTCACAGAACTACAAGAAGAACCTGCCTGTGTCTCCAAAACAAATTATATATATATAATTATATATATATATATATATATAATCATATAAACAGATATAACATAAAACAGAAAAGCATAAAAACAGAGTCAGCAGGTTATATTTATGTATTTCTGCATACACACACATGAACACATACAAATACATGTGACTATTATAAAATAAAAAAGTCATCAACTTCAGCTTATTGGGGAAGGCGTTGGAGGGCTTCAAGAAAGGGCAGCTGGCAGGAAAGGAAGTGTGGAAAAGTGATGGAGTTATATTTCAATTAAAAACATATTAAAAAATCTCTCTCCCCCTTTCTCTCTTTTCCCTCTCTCTCTTCCTCAACTAACTACTGTGATTCATATGTTCATCAATTCCCTAATCTTCTAAAGTCTGTCATCAGAAATATTGCTTAAAGTGACCTTTGCTCATAAAGATGTCATTTACTGCCTATGTCTCTACTCCTTTGCTTACTCCCTTTGTTTTTGTTGAATTAAGTCAAAAATCTTTTCTGCTTTGTTGTATAGGTGATAAAATCTCAACACTACCTACAAGTCTGTTGGTTTTTTTTTTTTCTTTTTCTTTTTTTGTAGATGTTTGGCTAGAAGGATCTTCTGAGTCCAGTGCCACAAATTCAAAGCCCCTGAAGGCTTCCCCTACTCTCCTCGTCATATGCTGTCACCTGATAAATGCTCCATGGGGCTGGTTCTAGCTTTGTATACAAAGATAGAGGGTCTCAGGTAACTTAAATTAATGCTCTTTTGTGTTTGGCTTTGCAGTAATGTGTAAGAATTGGTTTCTGAATAGAGGACCTTTATGGGGATATATTTGAGACTTTTTTATGGGGATATATTGTTTTGTTTCAGTAATCTAATAGAAGGACTTTCATTTTAATACTTGTCTTAGTCATAGGATTGGCCCTACCCTTCCACTGTAAGCAGCCTCACATTCTTCCCACATGTATTATACTTTCAATGACACAAACAGCATTTGTAGTTCACCTAGCATGAACAATTCTGTTAGTAAATATATTGGAATAGGGCTCATATGTAGTGTGTTATTGGCCTTAAATTTCATTGAGGCATGCACTGGGAACCAGATCAAAAAGATATTTTGATTGGCTGGAAGCTGCTTTACCTTGCCACTTCAGTATTCAAAGTCAAATTCATTAAGATAAAAGTCATATATAGTAAATCCATCTTTTCGGATACATAGTTCTGTGAATTTTGAGCCATGCCTACATTTGTGGAATTAATTAACATCATCAAGATATTGAATGTCAGAAAAGCTCTCTTATGTATCTCTTAGTAGCCTCTTGGTAGTCAACCCCTCTTTACACCCTTTTCAATAGGTGCATAAGAGCCTAAGGTACCGAGCCAAGTTTAGAACCTGACCCACAGAAACTATAAGATAATAATTCTTTAAGCCTGTAGCTGATGATACAGCAGTAGAAAACTAATACATTCTAGGGTTTTTTATTATTATTATTATTATGAATGAACCCGTTATACTAATTCAGAACTACAGTTGTTTGAAGTGGAAACTTTTAGTTTCTTTGGAAAGTTAGTTATGTCAAATGATGTTTTGTTGGGATACACAGTTGAAAGGATGTCTTGCTAAAGCAAACATGTGAAAGAATGTTTTCCTGAGGCTGAAAGGATGTTTTGCTGGAGCAGACATAGGAAGGAATGTTTTCCTGAAGCAGACACAGGTAAAAGGATGTTTTGATATAGCAAACATGTGAAAGGACCTGGGATGAAGGAATATAAATATGACCCCACAGACAGAAAGAGACGAGCACTGAGCATTGCTTTGGTTTGCTCCACCTTGCTATTCTTAGCTAACGACATGCATTTATTGGTTTGCCTTGTACAGTTTTGTTCATCTCAACTTGTGGTAATGATGTCATTGAGAGAGACTCTCCAAAGAACTGTTTGTGAGGTTCCAGTGGAAGCTTGCCACTTCCTTGTTTGGTTGGTGCACCTTGCAGTACCTTCAAGATTGAACTGTAGCTACTGGTAGTGTCTGCCTGCCGAGAGAACTGGCCTGCAGCTTCTGGGTCATACTTAGTGTTTGCCATGGGACTCAACTGCTGCCAAAGAAGTTCAAGTTTGTCCTCAAAGAACTATGGCTGAACAGGTCCATTTCCCCCACATTCTAATAGCTTTTCTCTTCTACTACCTATGCTGGATAGTAGGCTAGAGGAGAGATTGAACCCTTATTAAAAATAGGTTGAAAAAAAAATATGCCTGCTGTTGTTGGCTCATATCTTCCTGTCTTCTGGGTGGAGTTACTATGATCAATGTATATTTAACCTTTTAAATACATGTTCAAGCTGCACCATTTTGTCACTCAGGAACATATGTGACTTCTAGCCACCCCATGCATGGTACTACGTATTAGTGTGATGTTTGAACTGGATTCTAAGGAGTCTGAGATCTAGGAACAATTTTCTTACCCTTTTGGCCTAGAGTTTGGCTTATGTCATAAATTGCTGTTTGGAATTTTAAAATCAATTAAGTAATTGATTTTAAACACTTTCTTTTTATACTCGCACTGAAGGGCCTTCATTCCTTATCTTGAAGAGACAGTATTAGACAGATGGTTTTTTTACTTCTTACTCAGACACAGTGATTCCTCTATAGGAATGGTTCTCAAACGTGGTTGTACATTAAAATTACCTAGAGAGCTGAAAAATCATCGTGATTCTATCTGTTGCATATACCAGTTAAATCTGATTCTCTGGAAAGAGGATCAGAAATCATAGACATATTTTTAAATCACTGGGTAGGCAGCAGGATTAAGGATATGAGCATCACTGGTGTCTTCAGTGAAGCTGAGTAATTGCTCAGCATGTGGCCTGGGTGCTCAGGGTGTCTAAAGCTCCCCAGATAATTTTCAGTAGGCAGCAAAGTATTCTATCCACAGCCACAGCTCTGGCTCCATTATCTAGTAGACAAAGTAATTCTTTGAGAACAGAAAACCCAGAGCTGTAAGAGGCACACCTTCAATGATCCAATGAAAGCAGGTGGGGAAAATCTGCCATTCAGATTATATGATCTCATTTTACAGGCTGTGAACTTTGTACTAATTACTTTTGTCTGATGCAAAAACATCAGTTGTACATCTTTTTCTTCCCCCAGATTTTCTTCCTCATGCAAACTGCAGTGTAACGGTTGTTATGGTTCTCAGGGACCCACAGAGCCAGTGGGCCACAGATGCGAAAGGACGGCAGAGAGACAACTGCTGTCAGAAGCATCCCGCACCGACTCGCATCGCCTTGTCGTTGCTCCCAACTTTGTATTTGAAATGTTGCTTCAGTGTCACATTGCTCCCCGTTTGGGTTTTTAGAAGTTAACATGTTTTTCTATTAAACTTGCAGCAGCTAATTCAATGGCGTTTGTGCTGGTGGGAGAAAATAAAAGCCACTATGTTGTTATAAAACAGAGTCAGGACTAAAATATTTAGATTGGTTATCAAGAACATAATATCTTCTGGTGGGTTTGACTTGCCCCCTCTAGCTGGTTTTAAGGTAGCTGCTTCTCAGTAGTTAATGCATAGAGGGTTACAGAAGACACAAAGGAACCAAAAAGTATGACCCCTTTATTGAGGCATGACAAAACGACAAAGCAGGCAGAATGTCGTCGTTAAATGGCCTCATGGTAGGACTTTTCCTCCTCAGAATTCAGTCTGGACATACTCAGTAATTTACCTCCTGAGCATCTTAGAGCCAGTTACTTATCTCCAAACTTCTTTTCTGGTTCAGCTAATATGAGTTTACTCTGTTTCTCTGTTGTGTTCCTTTCTCACCTCTATCCTGTATCTCAGACACTTCATTTTAAAACATTCAACAGCTCCATAAACATTGATATCTGACAAACACAGGGCAGGCTTCATACATAATCCCTTAACAACCCACCCTTGCTGTTACAGATAACCGCGAGTGTATTTGCCTACAGTTACCCTGCATCTGGTACTGGCTCTTCCAAATGATGAACTTAGAGTTAAAGATCCTCCTTTGTAAACCTCAGTGGCTTCACTAAATAAATGATTTCTTTGTACCCTTGATCCATGGTGATAGACTGTGGATTCAGGCCTTTGCTTCCTGAACCTCTGTGGCAAAGGAGAAAGTGTGAACAACCATGGGACATCTCTGCCATCCCTTCTCATGTTTCTTAGACTAATGAATGTCATGAGATTGTGCCCAATTCTAGACTGGGAAATGTGTATGTGTATGTGTCGGGCCGTTGAAAGTATCCTGGTTCTTGAGCCACGCCCCCAGAACCCAGGCTCCTGACAAGAGGTCTAACCTCCATTCAACCTGCACTTTTCAGTCATGTAGGGCACAGGTAGAGGGTGTGATTAACAGGCCTCAGGCCCTAGAGAGATTTACATACTAATGAGGTACCTGAAGGCCAGAGGGTGGAGCCAATTAAACATTCCTCCCCAGCCCCTCCCTATTCTTTCCCTCTCTATTTAACTCAGGTCTGCCCTGGGTTTTGGGGGGATGCATCCAGATCCATTCACCATCCTTCATGCTAATAAACCCATTTTGGAAACCCATGGGCTTTCTTGTGTTGTTGGGACCCTAGTGAGGAACTGTGGAGAGGCCTTTAGTGAGCCACAGCAGCTGCGCCTAACTCCCACCTAGAGGAAACCTCAGCGTTACCTACATGTATATTACACATATATGTGTACACACACACACACACACACACACACACACACACACACACACTTCCATCCAATCAAGGCTCAAGGCTTAGAAAGAGGAACATAGAAGATATTTTTGGTATGTGCAAGAAATCCTGTATTAATTATTTATGGGTAATAGTTTACCCATAAAACACTAAGAATTACACATACAATGGCCAAAGGAGAGAACGCACACTTAAAAAGTGGGACTGTCAAGTATCTCCAAGGAAGATTTGTATTAACCAGGAGACAGTAAGCGTCATGGTATAGAGACGCAAATGCTCTGTGCTCACATTCCCAATGCTCATCAAAACTGAGAGTTAGATTAGAGCCCAAGGCTAACATCATTGGATATAATACAAAAGGCAAGTCTCAAACCTTTACCCAGTAGATGTCATTAATGCCCAGAGAGGTGAAGGAATATACACCAGACCTGCCTAACACAGCAAGCAGCAGATAGAACTAAAACCAGACCTAATCCTGACTCAGGGTCTAGTCTTGCTGGAGTATAATATGTTTTTCTTAATCTATTGATTCCAGGGAAAGTTAGGGGAAAATAAAATGACCTGGACTGTCTCTTTTTCCCTTAGCATCTGTGAACTCAGAATATATGAACTTTGAACAGATTTTCTTCATTTGTTCTTTCCAACTTTGTTCTTTCACTTGAGGACACCATCCAATTTCTAAGAGGATTTATAGTTCTTGGCTTATGGCTTCTAAATGTTAATTTGGTTACGGGATCATTTTTGTTTACTGGATGAGTTGGGCTTAATCCACATTTTAGTAAGGTCTTATGAACATACAGGTTCATAAGTACATAATCTGGAAGCCTGTGGGAAATCCCCTCCTCCAACACCCCTTTCCAGGGGAAATGAATTCACCCCAATCAGAAGACAGGATTAGTCAGGCTTGACCTACTAAATTGAATCAGACAGTTATACAGCGTCAGATGTTCCCAGCATTGACCTTTTTAATGAGAAATGGATCTATTAGATCTGCTTTCCTCTGCTGTAAAATATTTTATGAATTCGAACAAAGCTTTCCATCATTTAGATAGGTATCAGGATCCGAGGAGCGCTTAGGCTGAGACCAAGTAAACTCAGCTTTTGATGGCCTGGCCAGGTGGAACATGTTTAATTTGTTAACTTGCTGACCCTCTTTCTTCTCTGAGCCAAAAGCCTCAAAAGCCCAGACACCAGTGAATACATTTCATAAAAGAGAAGAATGAGACCCAGCAGAAGTCCTTTGGAAAAACCTCATGAAGTATGCAGTCTCTCCTGCTGGGGGCGGACAAAGCATCCGAGGCTCTTTGCTTTCCTGTCACATCCACAACTCCGGTCCTTAAATGCAGCTTCAGGGGCCTGACAACCGGAGTTGACTAGTTAAGTGGATCTTAAGTTCCATCTTTAAAATCACCCAGCTGTTCTCTTTTCTCAAAAATAAAACCAGCCCAGCTGGTGGGTGGGAGTTTCCTACTGTGACCCAGGAAGCTGGGGCCTGGAGACAGGTGTGAGCAGGGAGGATGGAGAAGAGGGGGCGGGGCAGGCAGGGTAGGCAGGTGCTGCACTTCCCAAAGGCGATTTTCTCTTGGGCACTGAGCTGAGAGTGACACTGCCTGTGCATGGACTTAGGCCGAAAGAAGCCATATGTTTCGCCACACTCTTCAGACACGTGGGAGAAAAGGGTCAAGGCACAATGGGATCATTGACTGTCAGCGCTGGAAGGGGTCTTTGAAACCGAGGCCAGTCATCTTAGAGATGCTTAATATGTTGTCCACAGGTGTCCACATTCAGTCCATTGGCACATAACTAACCAAAGACCTGTTTAGTCTGCCTGAAGTGAGTGCATCTTTCTGACAACGCCTGATGCAAGGGGATACAGAGAAACCCTGGTATTAACATCTTGATGGCATTACTGGGAGAAAGTATGCTATTATAAATGACATTATTTACAGGACAGAGACCCCATTCCTGTAATGCTACTGAATATGCAGAATGTAGCTGCATGCCATTTAACCTATGTTAAATGGTTTCTTTGATGCCTCTACTAAAAGACTCTAAACATTCATATATGTCTGGAGGAATATAAGTAGTGAAACCTGTGGTTAAATAAAAGAATAATGTTTTTGTGGTTGTATGCATGAGGTAACAAGAACAAGAGGGCACGCTGGGATCCCATTCCTGTCACGGCTGTTCAGAATCACAAGTACAGTGTTTATAAGGTTTTGCCATGACACTGGTCTCCCTCTACGTAGCATTTTTTCCTCCCTCCCATCTTCTTGTTTTTGTTTTTGTTTTTAGATGGAGTTTATATGTATTCCCCTGGAATGCCTCCTCCTGCCTTTACCCAAGACCTTAATAAAGAAATGTATTTCTCTAGGATCTTTGAAACCTTAATGGAGATAATACAGCCACTCTAAACAGTGATAGCAGGGGAAGACTGAAGGATGAATGGCTGACTCATTTCATCCTCTTCTCACCAGGATAGCAAGTGATGGATCAGCAGGCACTTTATGGTCTAAAGCCCCAGAATGAAGGGACAGCAAAGGGGAATATCTTGATCAGTCCACGAATCTCTTAGGAACTCTTGAGAAGACTTCTGAAGACTCCTATCTCTGTAAATATCATTCACAATGGTTGAGCTCCAGCGAAAAAACCTGGAGTTCTATCTTCACTCCAACACTGCTGTATGAGTTTAAGGAAAATTTGCATGTCTGAACTTGTTTCCTCATCTTCAAAGGGAGGTCACTCTTATTCTATGTGTTGTGAAGACAAAATGATTATATATGAATGCTCTATCTACAAGGGACCATACATCCAAAGCTCCTGTTATCCTGGATTTTGGTGGGAGAGAGTGGGGGTCACCCATGAGTTAGGAAGTACCTGCTAAATAGAAGAATTCATGGGTTGTTCCTGCTGTAATTTGGTAGTTGTTTCCTCGGGTAAATGTTTAGATCGTAGGTGAAGTCAAACTTGGAAGCAAAATTAAGGACTGGGCAATGAAACAGGAAGAAAGAAAGAAAGAAAGAAAGAAAGAAAGAAAGAAAGAAAGAAAGAAAGAAATGTAATGTTTCCCATCCATGGGCTAGGAGACAGCAGTGCTCTGGTGGGTAGGGTCAATATGTAATCAGTTTCCCACCCATACTCAGGAATTATTTTTTCCCGAACAAGTGTGTTCTCACAATACTGACCTTTTCTTATTTTGACAGATAACTAAAGCCAGTAGCTAGCTGTGCTACTGAAGTAACAGTGACCAGTGCTTGAATGCCTGAATGTATCTGGATGCTGAGACTGTAATTGTATGTCAGAATGTTCTGATTTCATAGAGAGAATCATTATTCCTCTAGTTAGAGAACATTCTGGCTCAAGTCATCAAAAGATGCCTAAAGTAATAAAGAGTACTGGGAGGCTATTGCCAGTGACCCCTGGCACGGGATGAGCAAGAAGCACTGAAGTCGACATGAGCTGAATTTGTTTCCCTAGTGTTTGAGAAGGGGCATAGGAATGATCCTTGCATCACAGGAAGAGGTAACATGGCTGTCCAGGGAGTTTGGATGAACTGCAGCTGAGAGGGCATCTGGGTTCCTCAGAACCCTTGCAGAGTGGGAACTTCTCAGGATGGGGCAGCATAGGAGAAGCTGTGCCTCTGGCAGGCTGTCTACCTACAGTCAGCTGGGGCCAGCTTCTTCAACATTTTCCCTCCTAAAATTGAAGAATTTCCAAGTGCAATGCCATGTTGCCTGAGGGTCATTCTTCAAGCTGAAATAATCCCATGAGTGAAAGAAAACCACAAAGCAAAGCACAGAAGCCCAAGTACTGTTATCTGTGATTTTGTTCTCTGCAGTAGTCAACCACTTTTCAAAATATTAAATGTTTTATAAATGAATCCCTCTAGACTGGGCTTCACAGCCCTGCATTTTGTTTGACTGTACTATATTGTCTCTGTCTGGTGCAAAAAGATGTTTCCTCTATAAGATGGAAAGACTGAACTTATCCATGAGTGTGAGAACAAAAGTTTACATTATTATTAAAAGTTATGTTGTTCTAGTAAATTTGTGGTTATAGAATTTCTTCAAGTAGCACTAAGTTGTTAGCTAGGTTTCCAATATTAGGCATGGTAGCCCTCTTGTTGAGCAGGTCTTAGGTCTAATTAAAGAGATGTTGGTACAACCAAGGAATGCATGCCTACTGCATTCTTAGGGTTATCATGCCAAAACACTGCTACATTTAAGGCTCAAGGAACATGTTGGGATAGGAAGCGTAAAGATTGTAGAGAGTCAAGGATTTGAGGCCTATGCCTACATAAAAGTACCAGTAGCTAAGTAATTTCAAGAGTAGGAGAATATTCTTTCCCAGGGAAGAGCATACCAACTGGTTATCCAAAATGGTCAGTCCTGTAAACATACATACCAGTGACACTGTACAGACTGAGCAGGTTATATTTACAAATACACATGTATACATATACATACATGCAATAACAATTAACAAAGAGAGTCCATATGAATATGAAAGAGAAGAAAGAGGGGTTTATAAAAGGGGAGGAAGGGGAAGGGAAATGTAATTGTATTAGAAGCTTAAAAAAATATTAAATGAAAAATTCTACAAATAAATATTCATAAAATGTTTACAACTTATACTACATTATGACTGTCCTATGTTATTATCAGTTAGCAGGTTCTTACTGTGACCCATTTATAACTTTAACTTTACCATAGAAATACTATGTACTGGGCAACATGAAATGGGTCATATTTTCAGGAAACTGTTATGGGCCTACAGATGCATTCTTCATGGATATGTTCAACCTAAACTTATCAGGTTATGCTGCTGCCTTATTGGTTAGTACATTTATTCATTATCCATCACTTCTGAGTGCTAAGATCTACTAGGCATTGCATACATGAGCCTCCTCCTCTTGTACTTGGTCTTATAGAGAACAGTATTACTAGGGAAGCCCACACATGGTCCAGTAGAAAATCAAACAAGAATCACTGAATTAACACTTTGAAGGTGCTGTAATTTGGGGACAGGGATAAGTTGTAGGACATATATTTTAATTATTCATCATATTACATCCAAGTTTTTAACTTCAGGAGGACACTGGCTCTGTTTTCATAAACAAGTATCGGACTGCCTGTAGCTCACTGTGTTAGCGTTGATAATGAAACCACAGCAAGAATCCTGAGGCCAGTTTCTTTTTCTGAGGCTCAGTTCAATGCATTTAACTGAAACGTTAGGATTGTCATGGCTGGAAGTATATTCTCTAGAAAATCTTGGTGACAGCAAGAAAATTGTGTCATCAGCTTCAACTATAGCAAGTAGGAGGCAAGCATGTGGAGCTGGGTTCTCATATCAGTTAGCAAGCTGAACAGTTTGGTTCAGGGATGTTCTGAGTGGGTAACAATCCTATCAGAAGAAAGGGATGGAGGGGGAGGGAGGGAGGGATGGAAGGAGAGAGAGAGATGGGGAGAAAGAGAGAGAGGGAGAGAGAGAGACAGAGAGAGACAGAGAGAGACAGAGAGACAGAGAGAGAGACAGAGAGAGAGAGACAGAGAGAGAGAGACAGAGAGAGAGAGAGAGAGAGAGAGAGAGAGAGAGAGAGAGAGACTGAAATACCGCTCCACAGCTTCTGTTTTCTCAGCCTCATAATGGATTGTGTTGAAGTGACAGAAAATTGGCCATCACTCCTATAAAGTGGGCTCCAGAAACCTCCATAGGCAGGTATAGTTTCATACCTAACCTTGAAGTCTTAATGTAGGAATCTGAGGTTAAGTCAAATAAGTGGTAAGCTTTAGAACCGAAAATTGTGATGTGAGCTAGGGAAGCCATGAAGACTGCTGATGAGGGAAGAATCGTCCATTATCTTCCATACAAGACTGTCCATGCTTATGTTTTTGTTCTTCTATCAACAGCTCCTCCCTCACACTGCCCAACCATCACTCTCTAATATAATCATCTTCAAAGACCCCTGTTCCATTCCAGTTCAAAAAGATGTGATTTCCTTATGGTTTCTATCTTCTTGGTTTCTAGAATGTGGTCAGATGTGTGTCCAGACCATCATGGCATTAGATCCACTGAAAGGCCATGTGTTTTTTAACCAGCATTTCCTTTTGTGAACTTAGAGCAACTTTGTAGATGGAAACATATTACAGTTTTCAGGAAAGCATGTACATCTTTATATTAGAAGAAGGCTGAGTGTTGGTATATGTGTCGTCTGCACATGTTTAATCTTAAAGCTTGCCCATGCTGCTAAACTAAAGCTGTCGTCCAGTTGACTGAACTCTGGAGATGAAAAGTTTTGCCAGCAACAGACACCCATCTGGCCTTTTGAGCAATTTAAAGGACAATGTATACAAGTTATACTTAATATGATGTGACAAGAATGAATCTCTACAAGCCAGAAACTTGGCTACTGTCAGAAGTCATTCCCTGAGAATTGCTCCCACTACATACCACAAGTGCTACTTTGCGATATAACAGTAAAAACCTGAACAGCTATTCTGTGTAATCCCAAGTTTGGTGCCCAGGAACAGAGGAGTGTATTAAAGAGCTGTGAGCCAGCGATGTTACCGTCCAGATGTAGATCTCTGAGGCAGCTGTTCTCCATTACTCCAGAGCAATCAGGCTGAGCACAGTGGAAGATGCTAATTAGACTTCATTAGGGTCCATCCTATATCATGACCAACTTTCCTCTTTGCTGCCCAAGGTCCTCATCATTTCAACTTAAGAAACATTTGCATACTTCATGCCCACTATCTATGATGTCCTAAGAATTGTACTGCAGTGGTAAATAGGAAATCTGATCTAATGACAAGTAGTCAGTGTTCACCTGCACCTGATGTAACTTTTAAGGCCATATCCTGGGTAGGTCTCTATCTGGAAAGAGGGTTATAAAAATTTCCTCACTGGGAAATTCAAAGGAATCTTGGTGTTAATGCATGTTCTTGTAGACATTTTTCTGTCTACTTTCTATGTTTTTTTTTTTTATATAGAATCAGGAGTCTGTGTTCTCTTTAAATTTCGATTACTGAGTGCTTAGCAAACTTAGTCATTAATAGAACATTAGAGTTCCCCTTACACCCCTCTCCTGATCCTTGTGGCTGGAGCAGACACCCAGCTGGTCTGCTCCCGTGTGGAAACCATATCCCAAGTCATCCCAGAGAGGCCACTGACTTCAGAGAGGCAGGTAAGATCAGTCACCCACCGCCCTACACCCCAGAGCCACAATTGGGAGCAGGAAGATCTCAGGATCCACCAGGCACCCAAACCCTGCCCCTGCAGAATATCACTCCCCTTCTGCCCCCTCCTGATCCCTGTGGTTGGAGCAGACACGCAGCCGGTCTGCTCCCATGTGGAAACTGTATTCTGAGACATCCCAGAAAGGCCACTGACCTCAGAGTGGCAGACATCAAGCTGGTCTGCTCCTGTGTAGAAATCGTATCCCAAGACATCCTAGAGAGGCCACCGACCTCAGAGCAGGGGACACCATACCCAAAGACATCCTAGAGGAGCCACAAAACTCAGAGCAGCAGACACCATATCCTGAGACATTCTAAAGGAGTCATTACACTCAGAGCAGCAAATATCTAGCTGGTCTCTTCCCAGGAAGACACTTTATCCTGAGGCATCCTAGAGGAGACACTGCACTCAGAGCACCTGGAGCTCAGGATCACAGGATCACAGAGACATCAGGACCCTGAGAAGTTCTGACACAAGCAAGATAACTGGAAAAACAGGCTCCAGTCAGAACCAGTGAGTGCAGGTAGCACTAGAGTTAACCAAATGGCAAAAGGCAAGCACAAGAATGTAAACATCAGAAACCAAAGTTACTTGGCATCACCAGAACCCAGTTCTCCCACCATAGCAAGCCCTGAACACCGCATCACACTAGAAAAGCAGGATTCAGAATTAAAATCACTTCTCATGATGATATTAGAGGACTTTAAGAAGGTTGTAAATAACACTCTCAAAGAATTTGAGGAGAACACAGGTAAACAGGTAGAAGCCCTTAAAGAGGAAACACAGAAATCCCTTAAAGAATTGCAAGAAAACACAACCAAACAGGTGAAGGAATTAAACAAAACTGTCCAGAATCTTAAAATGGAAGTAGAAACAATAAAGAAATCTCAAAGGGAGAGTACCCTGAAGCTAGAAAACATAAGAAAAAGACCAAGAGTCATAGGACACAACCATCACCTTCAGAATACAAGAGATAGAAAAGAGAATCTCATGTGCATAAGATACCATGGAAAACATTGACACAACTGTCAAAGAGAATGTGAAATGCAAAAAGCTCCTAACCCAAAACACCCAGGAAATCCAGGACACAATGATAAAGCCAAACCTAAGGATAATAGGTAAAGATGAGGGTGAAGACTCTCAACTTAAAAGGCCAGTAAATATCTTCAACAAAATTATAGAGGAAAACTTCCCTAACCTAAAGAAAGAGATGTCCTTAAGTATACAAGAAGCCTACAGAACCCCAAATAGACTAGACCAGAAAAGAAATACCTCCCATCACATAATAATCAAAACATCAAATATATAAAACAAAGAAAAAGTACTAAATGCAGTAAGTGAAAAAGGTAAAGTAACATATAAAGGCATACCTATAAGAATTGCACCAGACTTCTCACCAGAGACTATAAAAGCCAGAAGATCCTGGACTGATATCATACAGACCCTAAGAGAACACAAATGCCGGCCCAGACTACTATACCGAGCAAAACTCTCAATCACTATTGATGAAGAAACCAAGATACTCCATGACAAAACCAAATTTACACAATATCTTCCCACAAATACAGCCCTTCAAAGGATAATTGATGGAAAACTCCAACACAAGGAGGGAAATTACAACTTAGAAAAAGCAAGAAAGTAGTCTTCCAACAACCCCAATAGAAGATAGTTACACAAACATAATTCTACCTCTAATAACAAAAGTGACAGGAAGCAACAATCATTTTTTCTTAATATCTCTTAATATCAATGGACTCAATTCTACAATAAAAAGACATAGACTAGCAGACTGGATATATAAACAGGACCCAGAATTTTGCTGCATACAGGAAACACACTTCTGTGACAAAGACAGACACTACCTCAGAGTAAAAGGATGGAAAACAATCTTCCAAGCAAATGGCCCCAAGAAACAAGCTGGAGTAGCAATTCTAATGTCAAATAAAATTGATTTTCAACCAAAAGTAATAAAAAAAGATAAGAAAGGACACTTCATACTCATCAAAGGAAAATTTTACCAAGATGAACTATCAATTCTGAACATCTATGCCCCAAATGCAAGGGCAATCACATTCATAAAAGAAACTTTACTAAAGCTCAAAGCATACATTACACCTCACACAATAATAGTGGGAGATTTCAACACCCCAATCTCAGCAATGGACAAATCATGGAAACAGAAACTAAAGAGACACAATGAAACTAACAGAAGTTATGAACCAAATGGATTTAGCTGATATATATAACATTTCATTCTAAAACAAAAAAATATACCTTTTTCTCAGCACCTCTTGGTACCTTCTTCAAAATAGACCATATAATTGGTCACAAAACAGGCCTCAACAGATACACAAAGATTGAAATTATTCCTTGCACCTATCAGACCATCATGGACTAGGGCTGGTCTTTAATAATGACAAAAACAATGGAAAGCCCACATAAACGTGGAAACTGAACAACGCTCTACTCAAGGATGACTTGGTTAAGGAAGAAATAAAGAAAGAAATTAAAGAATTTTTAGAATTTAATGAAAATGAGGACACATCTTACCAAAACTTGTGGGACTCCATGAAAATAGGACTAAGAGGAAAACTCATAGCTCTAAGTGTCCACAAAAAAAAACAAAAAAAAACAAAACAAAACAAAAAAAAAAACAAAAAACAAAAAAAACAAAAAACCGGAGAGAGAGCATATATTTACAACTTGACAGCACACCTGAAAACGTTAGAACAAAAAAAAGCAAATATACTCAAGAGGAGTAGACAGCAGGAAATAATCAAACTCAGGGCTGAAATCAACCAAGTAGAAACAGAAAGAACTATACAAAATATCAACAAAACCCGGAGCTGGTTCTTCGAGAAAATCAACAAGATAGATAAACCCTTAGCCAGACTGAACAAAGGGCACAGAGACAGTATCCATATTAATAAAATCAGAACTGAAAAGGGGGACATAACAACAGAAATTGAGAAAATTAAAAAAAATCATCAGATCCTACTACAAAGGTCTATACTCTAAAAAATTGGAAAATCTGGATGAAATGGACAATTTTCTAGATAGATACCAGATACCAAAATTAAATCAGGAGCAAATAAACCATCTAAACAGTCCTATAAATCCTAAAGAAATAGAAGCAGTCATTAAAAGTATCCCCACAAAAAAAAAGTCTGGGACCAGATGGTTTAGTGCAGAATTTTATCAGACCTTCCAGGAAGACCTAATACCAATTCTCTTTAAACAATTCCATAGAATAGAAACAGAAGGAATACTACCCAATTTGTTCTATGAAGCTACAATTACACTCATACCTAAACCACACAAAGACCCAACAAAGAAAGAGAACTACAGACCAATCTCTCTTATGAATATTGATGCAAAAATACTCAATAAAATTCTTGCAAACCGAATCCAAGAACACATCAAAACAATTATCCATCATGATCAAGTAGGATTTATCCCAGGAATGCAGGGATGGTTCAATATTCAGAAATGCATCAATGTAATCCACTACATAAACAAACTCAAAGAAAAAAAACCACATGATCATCTTACTAGATGCTGAGAAAGCAGTTGACAACATTCAACATCCCTTCATGGTAAAAGTACTGGAAAGATCAGGAATTCAAGGCCCATACCTAAACATAGTAAAAGCAATATACAGCAAGCCAGTAGCCAACATCAAACTAAATGGAGAGAAACTTGAAGCAATCCCACTAAGATCAGGGACTAGACAAGGCTGCCCACACTCTCCCTACCTGTTCAATATAGTACTGAAAGTCCTAGCTAGAGCAATTAGACAACAAAAGGAAGTCAAAAGGATACAAATAGGAAAGGAAGAAGTCAAAATTTCACTATTTGCAGATGATATGATAGTATGCTTAAGTGACCCTAAGACTTCTGCCACAGAACTCCTAAACCTGATAAACAACTTCAGCAAAGTGGCTGGATATAAGATCAACTCAAACAAATCAGTAGCCTTCCTATACTCAAAGGATAAACAGGCTGAGAAAGAAATTAGGGAAATGATACCCTTCACAATAGCCACAAATAATATAAAATATCTTGGAGTGAATCTAACCAAGCAAGTGAAAGATCTGTATGGCAAGAATTTCAAGTCTCTGAAGAAAGAAATCGAAGAAGATCTCAGAAGATGGAAAGATCTTCCATGCTCCTGGATTGGCAGGATTAACTTAGTAAAAATGGCCATCCTGCCAAAAGCAATCTACAGATTCAATGCAATCCCCATCAAAATTCCAAATCAATTCTTCATAGAGATAGAAAGAGCAATTTGCAAATTCATTTGGAATAACAAAAAACCCAGGATAGTGAGAACTATTCTCAACAATAAAAGAACTTCTGGGGGAATCACCATCCCTGACCTCAAACTGTACTACAGAGCAGTAGTGATAAAAACTGCATGGTATTGGTACAGAGACAGGAAGGAAGATCAGTGGAATAGAATTGAAGATCCAGAAATGAGCCCACACACCTATGGTCACTTGATCTTTGACAAAGGAGTTAAAACCATCCAGTGGAAAAAGGGCAGCATTTTCAACAAACAATGCTATCTCAACTGGAGGTCAGCATGTAGAAGAATGCAATTGGCTCCTGGGGACTGTGTCACTACAAGTTCCTGAATATAGAGGTATCTGAGTTTCTCCCCAGACCTGTATAATCAGATTATAAGACAGTTCACATTCCACTGTGTTAATTTTCCAAAGCTGCCTTAAAAAAATTGCCACAGGCTTAGTATCTTAAAGCTGTGTAAGGAAGATGGAAGACCCCAATACTGAGTGTTGGTGTGGTCATAGATCTTTTGAAGAATTTTGGGCAGAATCTTTCCATATCTCTTCCAGCTTCTGGTGGCTCTGTATGTTCCTGGATTTACTGCATTACAATTCTAACTTCTCCCTCAGTGTTTACATGGCTTTTTTCTGCCCTCTTTTTGTTTTGCTGAGAGTATCTCTGCATCAGTGTAAGCTGTATGAATTGCTTCTGTTGCTGTAATAGAATACCATGATCAAGTCAGCTTATATAAGACATTTTATTTTGGCTTATGGCTCCAAAGGGGTGAAGAGTCCATCATGGCGGGGAAACACAGAAGCACGTGGTAGGCATGGCAACAGAAACAGGCTGCCGTATTACACTTAGTACTTCAAACACGTAACTGAATTGGGGAACACTATAAAGCCTCAAAGCCCTCTCCAGTGACATATATTTTCCAGCCAGGCTGAACTTCCACAAACAGTGCCACCCACAGGGAAAGAAGTGATCAATACATGAAGAAATTCTCATTCAAACCACCACACAGGCCCACCAAAATCATGAGTGGCTTTACCCTGAGATCCTTAATTGATCAAAGATTCTACTTCTAAATATGGCTACCTTGTAAGGTTTCACGGGAACATCAGTTTGTGGGAATAGTAGTCAACCTGCACTCTCATCCTTTAAAATTTATTGTTTCAAGTTCAGGATTACTCTGTGCAGATTCATCTTTTAACAGTCAAATGCCTCTTTTGGAAGGTAGTCTGTGACTGTGAGGTGGGACTGGTCCTTCTGAGACCTTAACAACTCAGAAGTCCTGAAAAAGTGGACAAAATGAAGACAACACAAAGTGGGGGTTGGGGGGGGGGGGAGAGTTCTTTCTCCATGCCCTACCCTCTTTATTGTTTGCTAAGAATTGAACCAAAGGGCACACATGCTAGACAAGTGTTGATCACAAATTTTAGCTAGTTCCTAATTTGGATAAATATTTTTTTCCTCTCAAGAAGCTGGAAACAGAAGGGCCAGAAGAAGAGGCAATTAAACACCAGTACAAAATCCTACTTCCTAGTTTACCAACATAAGCTCCAATTGTACTGGGGCCTGCATAACTTTTTTGACATGGTATTCAGAAGTACAGATTGTAAGTCTCACTTGCAACAATAAAAACAATTTCTGATTGCACAGAAAGCAAACTGCCACCAGCCTAGCATTTCGCAATTGTCAAGTCCAACGCCCCCTTCATTTTATGGAACGTGCAAACTGTCTCTCAGATACTTTTAAATCCAAAAATGTCAATTATGATGAATCCATCTGGCATTCTCCATGAGTATTTTGGTAGAGCATTTCAGGAAAAAAGGGCTGCTGCTGAATGACTAAGGAAGGACAGTGCTGAGCATGAGGCTACGATTCCGGCTGTGATCTCAGTGACCGCTAGCCAGCCTCTCATGTCTCATTGCCTCAGTCTCTCCATGAGCCGATTTACCTCCCAGGGATCCTATGGGTATTACAGATGCATAGAGGTGAAAACAAGCCGTCACAATGCCAGGTGGATGTATTAAACTTCACATGTAATTGTGTGCCTGCTACTGTAATGTGTAGTAGCGGGAGGTTTTTCATCCTAAATAGGCGAGGATTCAAAAGCATAAATAAGCAGGTTAAAGTAATCTCCGTCTCTGTACTAACACAAAAACCAATGTCTTTATCTTTATTTTAGACTTAAAAGAAAAAAAAAAAGCCTCCAAGCTAGCCCCTAAAAAGTGGGCTAAACTGAAAAAAAGAGTTACATAAAGGTTCAAGTATCATGAGCAACCCAATCTTAAACTGACAATGCTGTATTTAAGGACAGTGAGTGAAGATGTCATGTACCTTCCCATAAAACCATACCAAACTTCAGCAAGCCATTGATTGATACATGTATCATATATTCTAAATATGATTAAAATTTTTTTTAATTGGAACCAAGTGCTTTTAAACATTTATGAGCAATGTGGGACATTTCGTTATACACTTGCAATATATATTGATCCGATCACATTATTTGATATGCTCATCTCCTATCATTTGGGTTGAGAACATTCAAAACCAAATATACCGTCTCCTTTGGGGTATATAAGTGTGCCTCATCCCTGTTGTCCTGGTGAGCCACAGAGCTTTAAATGTTATTTCTCCTAGCCAACTGCAACTCTGTCCCCACAAGCCACCCCCTCTCTCCATTCTGCTTCCTGTGTAACCTTCTCAATCTCTGGTAAGCTTTTTTTGTAAAACCCGTATGTCTAAAATCTACTAGCTGATTTTACATGTGAATCTTGCTATCTGTGTTTCTATTAATGGTAGCATTTTACTCACTTTGTGGTTAAATGATATCTCAGTCCATATATATCCCTCACTTTTCGATGTGCATGAGCCTACATTTCTATTACCTACATTTTTTGAGACTCTTAACACTTCTTACTTTTTTTCTACCTTTGCCTGTTCTCTAGTCTCTAATCTCCACATGAATTTGGCCTAACTCTTTAAACTCAGAGACTTGAACAGTTCTTTATATGACCCAGAGACCCAGAGGAACAACCAAAAACCAATCAACTGAGCTATCACGTTTTGTACAATCTGGTCTCCTCACCTCACTTTCATTGAGAATACCTTCATGTAAGGACCTTCTCTTCCATCAGTCTTTCCCTAGACAACTAGGTGGCTTGCTCATGACTTCTGCAATTCTCAGCTTGTTCCCTTCTACGCATCTAAAACACAATAATTCCCCCCCACCCCTGTATTCACATTGTCCTAGGACAAGTAGTTTTTTTTTTTTATGTCACTTTTCTGGGTTTATAATGGGAAGTGATTCCAATGCCTAATGTTTTGCTTTCTTGAGGGTCTGTGGGGTTGTCTGATATTCTAGGATTGTAAGTGCTGCATAGCAGAACAGTGTTTAATTCACACATGGGATGTTAATATCTTCAGCCTTTGATCTGAAGTGCTTCTATATTTGAAACATCATTCACAGTTCACGAGTGATATGACATTGCTTTGAACACTTTTGAGTGTGCTTTGTTGTATGAGCTAATAATATGGTATTGTAATTTGAAGATTTGAAGGCCACATGAAGTCAAAAGGCTTATCTGATACTTAACTTTGCTTCTCCTCATTTCTGATATCTATCCTCTTTTGCCCAAGTGCTCCAAGTACCCATGAGGGTGCCTAGTATTTCTTTGCACCCAACCCTTCTGGAGTTTAACAGTAAAACCATTCTTACTAGTGATGTGTGGATACTCACTTCCCTGTGGTACTAATGCAGCTTTGTATTTCCATTTGGAATTCATATGGAGAACCATCCTGTTCTTTGGTGATTCCTTCCTCATCATTTTTCTTTCCCATTGGTTTGGTGGTGCTGAAGATGCCAGAGCAGGAGTAACCAGTGAACCAGTGCTGTCTGTAAACTCTAGACCACTCTGACAAGAATGGCAGTGATCATTTAGGCTACCATGATGGTAGAAGTGTGTATCAGCTGCCTCTCACTAGGGTTCCTATTAGCTTGTTATTATTATTATTATTATTATTATTATTATTATTTGCTACTGTATTGCTTTCATGACAGGAACATGCTGCTTATCAAATGGTTTCTCCAAGCTCCTTTTTGTTTCTCCACAAGCACTTCTGGTCATAACTACGTCCTTGACTCAGTGTCTTTTAGTCCTCTCATTTCTATCTGCAGGAGAGGTTGTTCATCTTCCGTTAAAGTGGTCCAGTGGTCCTTCCATGAACCTCTTGGTTGTCTTACTAACTAGTAATATGCATAGCATGACTTTATTCTTTGTGGCAAGTCATTCTCTCAAAGATGAACTATCAAAGATAAAACTTTTGAATTTAAGATCAAATGAATCCTAGTTCCTGAAATTGTAATTAAAATATACTTTGTTTCAAGACTGGCATAGATATGATTAAATAAATATTTACTGAGTACCAACCAGGCACTATTTATCATTCTAGATAGCAAAGTAATATAGAATAATCCAATGCTCTGTGAAGCCAATTGTTTCTTTCTAGGAATATGAATCACATATTCGTAAAATGAGAAAATCATTAAGTTTTAGAAGTAAATTTTATTTGAGTTAGTGAAAAGAAAAAAGAGATAGACACCTATTGACTGCCTTTAATGGAAACTTGAAGTTTACTCCATTTTAGCTAGCTTACTGGTGAAAGCATATTATTCAGAATGATATTGGCTGATCCTGATAAATCAGTTCTTTTTCTATTTGGAGTATTTGCCTTTATCTGAGAATTTCCTGTGCTCAGGCAGAGCTTAAGGATCTTGTGTCATCATCTTTAATAATATTAGGGGCAGAAAGATATAGTAATGATTAATACTATTGATACAATGTGCAATTAAGTGAGGAGACAGCACCACATTTGGTTAGAAGATGCTACAGTTGAGCCTCACCTCATCCTGAGTAGTTGCAAGGCTTGGACAATAAACTGAACATCTTAAAGCAGTAACATTTCAGTTTCTAGATGGGCATATAACTCCCAGAAGGGTCATTAAAATGGCTGGCCTCACAAGCTATACATTATAAAAACTGCAGTGACTATAATGACCTGTACTGCAGGTAAGATGTAGGTTACAATACTGTGAGGAGCACTCCTGGTGCGTGACTGTGATAATTGCAACCCTTGCCTCTCATCTGCCGTGTGCAGGTCTGGCCCAACTGAAATACAATTTGTTGGTTGATGCAATCATTTGTTCATTCACCGAACCATTCTCAAGTGTTTAATGACTGAGATACATAGTGATAAATATGAGGCATTCAAAGGTGAACATGACACAGATCACTGTCTTTAAGGCTGAAAAGGACCAGCATCACTAACTGTGTTAGCTTTTTTTTAAAAAAAATTATTCATTTTATTTATTTACATTTCAAATGATAGCCCCCTTTCCAGTTTCCCTTCCGTGAACCCCCATCCCATCCTCCTTCCCCTTTGTCTCTATGAGGGTACTCCACCTATTCACCCACCTCCACCTCACCGCTCTAGCATCCCCCTACACTGGGGCATCAGGCTTCTACAGGACCTAGGGCCTACCCTTCCATTGACGTCAGATAAAGCCATCCTCTGTTACATATGCAGCTGGAGCCATGAATCCCTCCATGCGTTAGCTTTCTCCTTGAGAGTCAGCTCATTTCAATATTAGTAAATGACTGAACACCCAAAGTCTTGATAGAAGAGATTTCTACATACTTTGACCACTTATCGATGTAAACTTAGAAAAATCTGGAGTGTTCACATAGACATGGTCCTAGATACGAAGAAAAAGGAAGGGATGGAAAATTTTTTGTCAGATGCTACAGTGCAAAGCTTTTGTGTCTGTACTTTGTTGGCCCAAGCAGATCATGACCCTGGTTATAATTTAGAGGCAAAAAACCCACTACATATGGTACCCTGATAACATGCTATGGAGGAAAAAAATCACATAATAGAAAAACATGTAGCCCGGGGCATACAACACTCAGTTTAGACACACACACTCTTAAAGTTCTTGCTAATTTCTGTAATTATTATGTACTTACAGGTATATTTATGTATCTTTTTGCATTAAAGGTGATAAAAATCGCAGCTGAACTGCTTAAATATTTAATTGTTATATATAGATTTGATAGTGGTGGGAACAAGATTTATGTATGTATGACTGTCTTATAATTTATAGAGAGTCCGTGTTGGTTACAAATGCTAATTGTACTGGGATCAAAAGACTCAATAAATATTTGATGGATGAATGAATATCAAGTGAGAGACTCTGGCTTTCCCAAGAGTTGTGGATAGATTTTAAAATGTGTCTTTGATATTTAATGGTAACTTCTAAATTACATGGTTTGGTTTTAAATCAAGCCAAAGAAGAAGGTTCAGAACTGCTGGGGTGCAAGATATGTCTCATATCAGTGTGGCAAAGTCAGTCATTCAGGAAATTTTTGAGCTACTAGTTTAAGTGTTGATAACTTAAACCTACCTGCTAGCAGGGTATTTGAAACACTAGAATAGAAAAATACTTAAAATAGCACGTTTTATAATGCTAGTTTCCAAGAATATTGTGGAATTATGGTAAGATGATTATCTTTTATAGTGCTAGTTTCTAGGAATACTGTGGAACTATGGTAAGATGATACTCTCTCTCTCTCTCCCTCTCTCTCTCTCTCTCTCTGTTTGTTTTGTTTTGTTTTTTTTTTTTTCGAGACAGGGTTTCTCTGTATAGCTTTGACTGTCCTGGAACTCACTCTGTAGACCAGGCTGGCCTTGAACTCAGAAATCCGCCTGCCTCTGCTTCCCAAGTGCTGGGATTAAAGGCGTGCACCACCACTGCCCGGCAAAATGATTCTCCTTATGGTAAGATGTGGAGTCATGATAACTCCACAGAACGTGAATACATTGTAAAGCATGACTGTGTACACATGAAAACAATGAGTAGTTGCAGATATAACCTGGTCTTTATGACACTTACATTTCCTAAATGACTATGTTCTTGGATTCTCGTGTTCAAGTTAGGTGCAATTATGATTAGGTTGAAAACGATGCATACTAAGTCAAGAATATTTGTTCTGAAAAGTCTTACTAAAGATTAAGTGTCCCTAAAGGATACTAGGAAGATGGTGTTGACATTGTGTGACTCCATTTAGTCACTGTTAAAGAAACTGATGTATCTGGGTTAAAGGAAATTCATATTTCACAAGTCTGATATAGGGTCAGCATTCTTTGGGAAAAAAACCAATAACAAGTGAACATTGCCAACACTGTGTTCAGGGTCTGAGAATACATCAATATGTCTTCTGGGCACACAATTACATGATGTCTAAAAGGACAAAGAATGTATCATTTGCTTTAATACTGAAATAAACAACATTATTGAAGTTGAGCATACTATATATTATATTGTTTTTTATATATAATTGGGATTGTAATGTATGACAATTCCTTGACTTTCTATTTTTTTCTAAACTACATTTCTCATCCTTAAGGAATCTAGTGTCTAAGATTTTCTGAGACACATTTTTTTTTTTTTAATTTATGGAATGTCTAGCTCATGGGCCCTAATCTAAATGTGGTTATGGTCTCTACACTTGAAAAGACGAAGCACGAGAATTGCAAAAAGTATGAGGTAAAAAAAAAATAAATGTATTACTCTATCAAAATTATTGATTTAACCCTTAGCATCTCTCCCCACGAAGCTTCAATTTTAGCATAAATATATTTTGGGGCAAATTTCAAGCTTGCAACGAAAGGCCTACTATTTGCTGGCTATGTTGAGGCTATTAGAAGTAGCTACTTAACCTATGGGGATGGGCCAGGTCTTGAGATCATATCACTTCCTGGGAAGGATCAGTGCAATTTTTCATAAGTACTACCTACATGCCTTATTGGAATAATTTCAAGAAATTTTAGCATCAATAAATGTTAAAGTTAGTCTTTATTGCTATTATTTCCTTATTCTTTTCTGTGCCTTCACTTTATATTTTCAATAAAATATTATCTTTTGGTTATTATTGTTACACACACACACACACACACACACACACACACACATACACAAACTGCTAAAATATAATTGCAACTCTTTTATTCCATTTAGTGTTATTCATATTAAATAATTTCATGGCTGACCATTTAATAGTAGATAACGAATAAGGAGCTCATTCCTGGGAGGGGTTATTTCTCCAGCTCTCAGCATTTCTGTAGCTTTCTGTCTAGGGTTGGGACTACCCCCTAACATTTACTCATGTTAGCATGTCAATCGGCAGTGTTCTTCTTCAGATCATTATTAGGCAGCCAAATTGTTGTGGTATCAACTGTCACTGTCATTTGTGGAAAACAAAAATCTCGTAACAACTTTCTTTGTCCTCTGGTTCTTACAATATTCCTGCCTCTGGAATGGTTCTGAGCCTTAGGTGCAAGATTTGTGTTGTAGATGTATCAGTGGGGTCTTGTGCTCAATAATCACTTATTTTTTCCTTCTGGAATTCTGACTGATGTTGACCACAAGACACATTACAGCGTTCACCTCTCAGTGGATTATTCAGATTTCTCTTCAAAAGATAATCTCAATTTCCGGAAACTTTCCATGAAGAGTCATTCTGTTCTTACCTCTATTTACCTATTCAAATGTTAGCTGGGCTAGAGAGATGACTCTGAAGGTAAAGTTGTTTGTCATGCATGTCTGCCAACTTGAGTGCAATCCCTAGAATCCATGAACTTATTTAAAGAACTAACTACACTAAGTTGTCCTCTGATCTCCACATACAGAATATTATAGCACACACCTACATCTCTCTCTGTCTCTCTCTCTGTGTCTGTCTGTCTGTCTGTCTGTCTGTCTGTCTCTCTCTCTCTCTCTCTCTCTCTCTCTCTCTCACACACACACACACACACACACACACACACACACACACACACACACACAGAGAAAGCTTATGAATTAGTTACATTAGTCATGTTATGGATATTAGTTTCATTATAGGCTTATGATATACAATGTTCTGAGTTAAAGCCCTTAGCCACCCTCATTGGATGAAGATCCAGAAATTCTTTGGTCTGAAGAAGTATTCAGACACAAATAAGTGTTTTCTCATAGCAGTGAAGTTGTAAGTTACTCTCTTTGGATCCTCTGGTGGTACAACCATTTAGACACATGTGAGAGAGTTTTTCTTTTTATTTAACTTGCTCAGAAATAAAGAGTACTTAATTTAGGTATTCTAACATCAGTATCAACTTCCTAAGATAATGCAGAAGTGATTATGCTAGATTAGCTTTTAAAATGCATACCTGCATTTAATTTCTTATAATAGAACCTGAAATATTGGACTTGTTATAATTGAATTCCTTGGTTAATTTTGATATTTGTTGGTGCATATTTATACTTGTTTTTTTTCTCATTTAGTAACCTTACCTGTTTGTATTGTAAAAAGATACCAGCAGTCAGACAATTGCAGTCATAAAGGAGTTAACTAAACCAGAAGCTGACAGAGTGAGAGAGGCTGGGAGCAGATGGTATTGTCAAATAGAGGTATAATTGCATTAAAAAAATCTCTGCAAAATAGTTTCTCAAGCTTTAGGTAACTTCGATGACATTTAGCAGGCTCTGGAAATCACTTAAATGGGTACAGAAATAAAAGAATCACAGATGAAAATGTCACCATCTGAATTTATCTTGAGTTTTACTGAGTTGAGACATCTGAGTTCTTGTAAATACCTAACAACTGTTTACAGCCCATAGAAGAGAATGTGTCAGTGTTGTGGTATGTTTAGCTCATTTAGGGGGAAAGGTCATTTTTGGCTGTCTTGACTTTTAGTGTTCTAAAAGATGAAGTCTCTGGGAGAAGGAGAAGTACGAATTATCCCCATTTCCAATACAGGAAACTCACTGGAGTATTTTGGGAATATTAACTAATTCAATTACAGTTGAAGCTTCAGGGAGAACGGTCCCTTTTTCACTGTACTGCTGAGGTTCATCAGAACTACTGCATAAGATGCAGCGAGCAATGAGACTTCTTTAATCACTACCTGAAAGTCCAAACATATCAATGGAGAAATCTAAGAGTTTTGTAGTTGGGGGATGTAGTATATCTGAAAGACCAGAGAAATATGTCCATAAAAATGTAGAGTGACGATAAAGTTGTGACACTAAACATAATCTTATTTATAAGTGAGGTGATGGAAGCTTGTGCAGAGCTGAGCCAGAACTAAGACTTATGTAGCCCCCAGCATAGCAACCTCTGAGATGATGCATGGTCAGAAATATTTTGTGATCAAGCTTATCACAAGGTAGTAGATGGAATCCAGTTCTCATCATACCCTGAACATAAACCAAGGCTGAAATGTAAAATCTCTGCTAGGCAGAATATTCTACTGATGAGAAAATGGTTTTGAAATATAATCATTTGGAATCCAACTTTGGCCTTTTTGTTTTTAAGTAAATAACTTTACTTAATGTCTGTGGTCTTGTTTCTCCCTTTGATCAAGTGTAGACTCTCTTTCAGGGACCAAGAGCTTTTGCATATAGGTGGAATCATCAACTGCCGAAGGAAGCATAGATTTTTCTCTAAACTCTTAGTACAGTGCCTTGATTTCTCCAGCAATGGCCTGCTGCTAGTTCACAATGCTTTCTAGCCTGCTGCAGATACAATTATTAGTATCACTGGACAGGCTAGCTCATTGTTAGATCTGCTTGTACTGCAGCCTGATCAACATAGAATTTATTTTGTTAATAAGGAATGGTTTCTAATTCTAAGCTCTGAACCAGCAGCAACAGTAGCACATGAGAACTTGGAAGGTCGAATCCACATATACATGCACAGAATCCAGAGCTACATTCAAGATCAGGCATGGATTCAATTTAAATTAAAATTCTACTTTCTCAATGAAGTAATTAATGTGTGTGTGTGTGTGTGTGTGTGTGTTATGTATGGAGTATATGCATGTGAACACGCTGCTATAATATACCCATACAGATGCTAGAGTAGGATGTCAGTTGTCTTCCTCTATTATTCCCTTACCAAAGCCTCAAACAGAAAGGTGCAGTTTTTGTTAAGGTGACTGACCAGAGAGCTCTTGGGATCTCACTGTCTTTACATTCTAAAATGAGGGTTACCAGACAGCATGGCTGTGCCATGGGTAGTGAGGATTCAAACTCTGGTCCTTATAACTTGCAGAACAAAGTTATTACTTAGGCCCCAGAAATCTTTCTTATAACATAATTTCCAGAAGAGGGAGAGATTTTTCAGCAGTTAAGAGCATTGGTTGTTCTTTTAGAGAACCCAGGTTTGAATCTCATGTATAACTTCAGTTTCAGGGTATTGAATAACAGTTCTGGCCTCCTCTGGCTTGCATGCATGTGATATACAGACTTACACACAGGCAAATAAAATAAAATTAAATATCTTTAAAACAACAACAACAACAACAACAACCACCGCCACCACCACCACCAGACTTTCCAGATGATTTTCATATGTGAGATAATTTGGAAATGACTCATCTAGAGTTAGCTTTTCAGTGCATTTATAGTTTGAGAAATGAATCAGCAAAGTATGATCAAGTGTGTTATACTTTGTGGGGAGCCTACAGAAGGCAGCTATCATCCTTGCAGCCATCTTGAGCCATATACCCTGACAAGAAACTTGTTTTCAACAGCTTACAACAGCTGAGCACACTCTGATAACATTTTGTTTTATATACCCAGGATTATCCCTTGGGTATGTGTGACTTAAAGGTGTGACTAAGAAGTGAGACTTATAAAAGGTGAGAGGCAGACAGAAGAGGGGACTGGAAACTTGGAACTTGGAGGCACTAGGGACTAGGAACTAGGTACTAGGAACTCGAGACTTGGGACTTGGACTAGGAACAAGAAACTTGGAAAGAGCTGAGTGGTGGTGGTGCATGCCTTTAATCCCAGCACTTGGGAGGCAGAGGCAGGCGGATTTCTGAGTTCGAGGCCAGCCTGGTCTACAGAGTGAGTTCCAGGACAGCCAGGACTACACAGAGAAACCCTGTCTTGGAAAGAGAGAAGAAGAGAGACTTCAGAATAGACGGGCCTAAATCACACTCTGTCTGGTCTCCATTCTTTGCATCCGCCTTTACTCTTTCTCTTGCTGAATCCTGACCCGTGGACCAGAGCAGCAGTAAAAGCCAGGACAATTTAGCCCGCAAAGCTTAGGGCAGTGCGGGCTCTAACAATTTTGACCCCCAAGCTTTTGGCAGTGTGGATTCCAACATCTGGCAGAGCGGTCCCCAACAATAGTTTGCCACTAGACTCTAAACAGATGCATTGAAATGACAGGGTATGCAAGATACTTGTCTTTCTAAAGTGTAGTATTGACATAGGCCAGACATATTTTGCCCAGGTCCTCCTAGTGTACTTATTTCTAAGACTGCTAGTTCCTGCTTACATAACATCTCTTAGCATGCAGTTATCAACTTACAGACAGTGATGGTGTCCTCTGGGGATGAGAAGATGATTAGGAGTCTGCAAAACAAATTATGGCACAGGGATATAGAGCTGACCTTACTCTGAGAGACCAGGAAGGAGGCAAACCTTCTGTGTATTTGATGGGAAAGTCACCTGTGGTTACTTCTTAGGTTCTGATGTCCAGTTTTTCTTGCCTCTAGGACATACTAACTTTCCTCTGAAACAGGGAAGCCAATGGCAACTGTGGCAACTCCCCATATCATCTCTGGCAGGTTAAAAAAGAACTGTGTGTGATTTACAAGATGCTCATGTTCTGCACAAAATAACTTCTCAATGAATTGTTGCAGAGCAAAATTGAAGGTCCTCCTGGACTCATTAGAAAAGGAGAGCATGGCATGAGCCATGAGTTCACTCCTGCACCGCTTCCTTCCGCTGAGTCTGACATTTTTATTGTGTGCACAATGACATGCATAGCATCTCAATTCAGTTCCATCTACTTACTCAAGGCCACTGTTGAATGCAGGTTTTGGATAATAAACTGAGAAAAAAAAAACCCTTAAAATGCTTCCCAGATGCTTGTGCCAGCACACCAATTCCTATACCCATACTAATGCACTATCCTCAGATTTGAAACAACCTTCCTCCCTTTTCTTTGATTCCCTTAAAATCCATTTTTATCCACATTTCCTAGTTTTTCAAAAAACTATTCTGTAATGTTCTGTACGTTCCTTCTCATGGCTAAGCCTTTTCGATGACAGCCTGTGTTTTCCTCTTATCCTCTGTAGAGTCTTAGTGATGTGTTTGCATTTGGAAAACCTGTGGTGATTTCTGGATCCCTTTGCTAAAATAGATCTTACGACCTGTGTCATCACAGGGTTGCTATCAAGCAAAAAGTCTGTTTAATGACAGGGAAGAAATCTTGTCTTGTTCCCCTCCAGGGGAGTCACAGCAGATGTGAAGTGTCGGGGTGCTGCATGTGTCCTCTGTGACTCCCATCAGCCCGTTCCAGTTTTTCTCTTCTGTCCTTTCCTATCAGCACTTTAACTTCCCCGAAGAGAACTGGTGGATTCAACTGACATATTTTCTTGCAAGCTGTAGGATCAAACACCATGTTTGATTTTTCAACTATCTTAGCCCCGCAGCTGCACGAGATAAGAGATTATTTTCTACAGCCAGAGAGAGTTTCTGGGTTTTTATTTTATTGTACTTTTGGTCAGTGCCTTGAGCCAAGAATAGAGTATTTTGATCTTGTCAGACTATTTCTTTAAGTCGTTCATCTCTGAAGCGTTCCCCCAATTCTACAGTCCTTGAATTTCTCAAGCTCTTCCTTTGGCTTTTTATGAGAAAAGGCATGTGTTTCTCATAAACCTTGTCTTCAGTGGATGCATTATTCCAAGTGACCACAGGAGATAAGGTCTAAGTTTTCACCACACACCCTGAACTGCAGCTTTAGGAATCATCATTTCCCCAAGGCCCTCTTTCTCTTTTCTCTGAGGCTTTACTGCTTGTGTTGGTTGGAGCTCTTAATTGCACACACCACAAGTCAATGTAAGCTAATTTACAAAGGATTTAAATAAGAGATTCTGAAAAGCAATTCTGGAATTTTTGTAAAGTTCAGGAAACCAGGCTTAGCAGGCAGAGTTTTAGTCTTGCTCCTGATTTGCCCTTTCTCCCAGTGACACACGACATTGTTGCTGGAACCCACTTCCACCGCTAACTTGGGAAAGGGGCTTTGGTTATAGGAAGTGAAAAACTGGGTTCATATTCAAGCTTGTATCATGATTTTTTATGAGAAACAGGACCCAAAAAACAGAAGAGCTGGTTTCAGAAAAAGAAGATAGGTATTAAGAATTTGCTCTCAATATAATTCTGAATTTAGTGTAAAGGTGACATCTTTAGAATATACTGATGGAAAATATGTTGATTCTTGGTGAATTGTTGGGATTAAAGTGAGTTCGTGTCTAGTGTACAAGGATTCCTCTCTCTACAACTAAAGTTAGCAGCATCTGCAGATAGCTCACATCAGGACTAAGGGAAAAAGCCAAGTATGAATTCTGGACACATGCTTTACATGGGAGAGGTGCTATCTGGTCATGGAAACACAATCTGACTGGTAACTCAAGACCATACCAGTACATAATTGCTTCCCATTCAATTGCTTATTTCTTGGTCTGGTTTAGCTTCTGTTCCTGGTTATCCATAACTTACATTATACATAATGTAAAACAGGAACTGGTAGATGACTATAGACATCATTTCTCACTCAACACCACACACACACACACACACACACACACACACACACGAATATATATATATTTATTATTGTCAGGAAGTCTATTTTTTTCATTATTTTTTTCATATCAAGTTTTAGACCTTAGAGGAATCATAAAGATTCTTTATTGAATTACATAGAATTATATTTCTAGTTATCCATAGAATAATCATTTATACATATACAAATATATAATATAATATATAATCATATATAATATAATCATATTTGTATTTTATATAATGTATATATGTATACATATCCATATATATATATATATACATACACACACACATATATGTATTTATATCCAGTAATATATACATATATATGTATATATCACATTATTTACATTTTGTGTCACTATGAATGTTATCTGCTCTTATTTTCCCCTGTTCTGTGAATTTAACAGCACAGTGGCTTTCTGTGCTTGAGACTGGAAGAGAACTGAGAGTGGTGTGGTTTAAGGTTGATAGAGCCCGACTAAAACCTTGCTTCTGTTTTTTATTATTTGTGCAACCTACTGAAAGAAGGCAACTCCTTGGAGACTCTTCCTTCATGAGGTTAATTGTTTTGGTTTGGCTTAGTTTTTTTTTTCCTTGAGGTTGAAAGGCTAAAAGTATATGGATATTCTCTACCAGGCTATCTGGAGTTCAAGTAATATCATCATAATAAAGCGTGTGACCTGCAAGCAGCCATGGATTTACATGCAATTACAGTTGAAGCTTCAGGGAGAACGGCCCCCTTTTCACTGTACTGTTGAGGTTCATCAGAACTACTGCATAAGATGCATAAGATAGACCAGCCTTTTTATTCTGTTGTTGAAGAAGCTGAGGACCAGAGGAATAAAATAACTTAATTTTTATGTCACTATAGACTTGGACCTAAACTCTTGACTATCCACTTAAAACCAAGGGAAACAATTCAGTGTTGAATTGTCAGGAAGCAGAAGACTCAAAAGTACAGAAAGCTGCTCTATCTCTGTACATTTCCCAAGTAGGAAAAAAAGTGAGTACTCTGAGAAAAACCTTCCCCAAGCAGGAATCTCAGTGTGCGTTTTGGAGAATGTATTTGACATTTTTATATATGAGTTCTGTTTCTAGATTTTTCAGCTAGCAATCAACTCTGAAATTTTATTTTAATTAAATAACTAATTGTGTGTAGTGTTTGCATAAGTATGTGCTCACACGTGTGTACACATGTGGAGGCCAAAAGCCAGTATTGGGCATCTTCCATGACAATTCTTTACCTTGGCTTTTGAGACAAGGTCTCTCTCATTGAAGTTGAGGATTAAGAATTTATTGTCTTGCTTGTTCCTTGACTATTTGCATCTATTGTGTTGCTAGACCCTCAACCTAGAACTGACCTCAATACATGCATGTAATCAAAATGGTATAAAAGCATAAAAAAGGAGGGGGGAGGGGATAGGGAGTTCTAGGGAGGGAAAATGGGAAAAGAGATTACATCTGTATTGTACATTAAATAAAATATCCAATAAAAAGTAAAATTAAAAAAAAAATTGGCTCTAGCTGCAGGCCAACAAGCCCTGAGATCCTCCTGTTTCTGCCTCTTTGACAGTTGGAATACGCTTTTAAACTACTGGCTTTTTACAGGGGTGTTTAGATCAGACTCAGGCCTTCATGCTTGTGTAGCAGACACTCCTGTTTGAGCCATCTCTCCAACCTCAACTCAGGAATTTAAGAAAGGCTGGCTTTGCTTTTTAAAGCAAGATTATGAGTAATAATGAATATACCATTAAAAAAAAACTTCGAAGGTACAGTTAAATCACATTTGCACAAAGAACCTAAGTTGCATTGTTACCCCAGCCCAGTGCTTAACTGTCTTCATTTGCTTGGTAGGTTTGCTCATACTCGTTCATGGTTTACACCGCACACTCACCTTTAGGCAATCGCCAGTTACTTTCTGTTGCTGTAGAATTATTCCTCTGCCCATTTCACATAAATGCATGTGTGTGATATGTGGTCTTTTGCAACTGGTTTCTTTCATTCAACATTATGTGTTTTTTTTCCCCTCTATATTGTAGCATGTTTGTTGTTTCGTGCTTTCTGATCTCTGAATCTCAGTTTGCTATTGATGCAGGTCCTATTGATTTGACAAGGAAATGAGGGCCAAAAATAGTTCCCCTCCCTCCAAATTTGCCACCGGAGAAGGCTGTGTCTACACTCACCCACTGAGTAGCTTCCCATTGGGAATTCACCCAGGTTGAGTCCGCTGGCCTTCTTCCCACCCTGCAGGGGGAAATGTTTACATCCTTGTCTCTGATGATTATGCCACTAAATGGTTGGAAAATTGCCCATGTAGGAGGTGGCAGCTCAGATTCCAGCAGGTTAATAACAGCGTTGCCATGCATATTTCTGAGCCAAAGTGACACACCTGCCATTGAATGGAGGAGGAAGGAGTAAGCCCGTCATGTGGAGACTATGCAATGGTTTATGTCAGTGTCTCAGTTGAAGGAGGCTCTGACAGGGGGAATGCGTGTTTGCTGGCTTTACTGGTCGTGTGAGTGAAGTGGTATTGGATAGTAGTATAGCAAAAAGTTTGGATGTCAGACCTGGGTCGACACTGTGACCTTGTACCAGTGACAAAGCCTTGGAACCTCAGATTTCTCACGTATGCCCCCACCCCCATCTCTAAAGCCCCGTAGAGTTGCGAGACCAAGAGTGTTTAGCATCGCGAAAGAGTCAACTTGCTGACTACTAATTTTTAAGTCCTTCACACCTGAGAGTCAGGACTACTTTGGCTGGCTCACTTTCTGAGTGTATTCAATGAAGTACTAGCTTTCTAAAATAATAAAACTATTCAGTGATTGACAGAACATTTCACCTTAGAACTAAAATCTCATTTTCTCTCTTCCTCTTCCTTCCTTTCCTTCACTCATCCTCAACTTCCCCTCCTCTTCTCTGTATTCTCTTTTTATCACGATCTCTTCCTTACAGAACTGAAATTGTTAGAATAACTCCAGTAAGTAATATTTATACTACTTGTTATATTGTATCTTATCTCAACCTGACTGCATTTGTTCCTCACAGTAAGCTCTGGTGAAAGCTATATCATCATCATCATCACCACCATCATCACCACCATCATCATCACCATCACCATCACCATCACCATCACCATCACCATCATCATCATCATTATTATCATCCACCTTTCAAAATTGGAAATAATATGAGTTGCACTGCCCATAGGTAGTGGGGATCACCCACATTAGCAGATACCTAGTTATATACATAAAATGTATTCACTCCTATTTCTTCTGGCTGGCAATCTAAAGTCAAGATGTTAGCCACAGTGGCTCCTTCCAGAGGTTACAGTGGGAATCTGCCTAGTTATTTCACCCAGAGTTGGTTGCTGCTAGCAATTCTCATGCTTTCAGGCTTGCAGTTGACTGACTGCAGTCTTTGTCTTGACCTTCTGTGGCATTGTTCCCTGTGTGTGTGTGTGTTTATGTTTGAGGTGTGTGTGTGTGTGTGTGTGTGTGTGTGTGTGTGTGTGTGTTCTGTATCTGAAAAAAAACATCCACTTTTCTTCCTCTTCTAAAACCTCTAGTCTTGGAGATGTTCAACGAAAACACCAAGTACAGTTGCAGAATGGGAGGACCGTTTTACAGATAGAAGGAATAGAAAAGGGTCAAGCCACAGATGCTTAAGCTACTTTGCTTATTGCTGTGATGAAACACCATGACCCAAATGCAAGTTGTGAAGGAGAGGGTTTATTTGGCTTATACTTCCACAACACTGTTCATCATTGAAGGAAGTTAGTACAATAACTCAGACACAGGATCCTGGAGGCAGGAGCTGATGCAGAGGTCATAGAGGCTGACTAGCTTGTTTCCCCTGGCTTGTTTAGCATGCAGGACCATTAATCCAGGCCCACCACAGGCTGGGCCTTCCCTTATTGATCACTAATTGTAAACTTGCCTTACAGATGGATGTCATAAAGTCATTTCCTCAACTGAGTCATTACCTTTCTTTCTGATGATTGTAGGTGATGTCAAGTTGACACACAAAACATACCAGTACAGAGGTGACCTTTGATTTTGCTTGTTTAAATGGAGGCTGGGCAGAATAAGGAAGAAAGGGACCAAGCACACCCAGCACCCAAACTCTGAAGTGTCTGAAAGTCAAAACACCACAAAGGACAGGGAGGAACAAATATAGGAAGGATCAGGTTAGTCGTGCACATGTGAAATCTTCTACCGTTTTGTAAGTGAGAATAGAAATTTCCATTTAACATTCAATCCTTAGCGTAACTATAGGTGATGTTAACTGCCTATTGAAAGGAGAGGATTATGATAAAGGCTAACACTTTTAGAAGTAAAATATTCCAACTAAGTATCACCACCTCATACACCAAAACAAACAAACAAACAAACAAACAAACAAAGACAAACAAAATGGTATTTGAAGTGACTAGGCCAAGGATAATAACTAGTAGCAGTTTACATCGTAGCTGTGCATTATCTGAAATTTAGTAAAATGTTGAAAGTTGGAGGCGGAATTCCACAGAAGGAAAAAGCAGAGTTGAAACGCCACTGCATCTTTAGATGGTGGTCACTGGGCACTAAAAAGAAACTAGGTTTATGAAAAGAATTTAAAACACTGCATAGGTTCCAAGGCAAGGTTGAGGTTGTTTCTCTCAAGCCCATGGCTTTTCCCTAAATATGGGACAGTATAAGGTAGAGATCACTTCCACCGTGGTCATGGCTATGCCACTAGTGTGGAACAGTATCAGAACTGGGCATTTGTTCAGTAAGGTAAGCAGAGAGAAATTCGGAGCTTTTGGCATAGCATGGAGCCAGTAAGGGTATCTCTCCCAGAGGTGCATGGGAGGAGGAAGAGGCTGACCACAGCTTTTACGTGCTAATCAAGCCCAAATTTTCTCTGAACAGGGATAACCCAACTCATCCTTACTGGTCATGGCCCAATTCCATAGCTGTTCCTTTAGACTTTGTTCTTTATCACATAGCCCTGACTGCGTTGGACATTCACAGGTACCAGAGGTACTCACAAGGACTCTTTCTCTTTTGGTGTTGTTCCTGCTTCAGATTCAGTGTTTCCTACATAATAACACTTTGGTTCTTGTTGCACTTTTCTAATCATGGATAGCTGTAGTGTTAAACCTGGTCAGACTGGGAACAGCACATCCTTTTCCCACATATCCCTGGATGGGATTGAGGATTATGGAATGGCAAGAAGTAGGATACACATTGAAGCTCTCTTAATAGATAGTGAGATGCAGAAGAAGCCTGTTTTTAAGGGCGATGAAGCCACTGAGCTTGTTTTGGGACAAAAACAGTCTATAGATTCCAGCATGATATTGATTGGTGTGAGTTTCTATTCACCATGTCTTTTTTTATTGAAATAATGATGTCATCAATAACTAAAGTGCTGGTGTAAAGTACCAGAGGATGCTTTATGACTCTATAATGCTATTTATTTATGCATTTAATAATAATTCTTCAACTTCTATCACAAGAAAACTACAGGGCATCACAGAAGCAAATACAAGCAAGAGGCCACAACACTCATATCCTTCCCTGACAGAGTCTAATAAATCTTGGGTACTTAAGAACTATGTGCGCTTGGCTAAAACACCAATCCAAAGCAAACAAACAAAACAAGTAGGAAAGGGTTAGAGAGAGTACCCCACTGTGATGCCTAAAAGGTGTTTGAATCTAGATGTCTAGATACATCGTGGCTTTGCTCCTCTGCTAATCAACAGACTTGCTGAGGCAGGGCTGCAGAGTCTATTGTCTAGAATTCTAGATTGACTGACTTCCTTCACGCAGCCCTGGAGTGTGGCTCACAATGGGAGTGCAGCCTGCATCTCCAGAGGACTGCAGGGAGCTTGTGATTGGTTAGGCTATAATTAGCCAACTGATGATCTCTCCAGTCATCCCCCGCTGACAAGAGGATGCTTTGCCAACACTCATCCAGTCAGCCAGTGCTCCACCCTCTTTCAACAAAGGACATCTCACTTATCACTCCGACACCTTCCTGACAGAGCTTGCTTTCACTCAAAAGAGAGCAGCAAGGAAGGGTGTCTTGAAAATTTTGAGTCACTGAAACCATAAAGCAAGAGTAGAATGAGGTTTACAAAGTGGATAATTTGTCCCCTAGGGCCTGCAAAGGTCTACCCCACAACCCCTGTATTTCTTTGCTGCTTGTTTTTCCAAAGCCCAAGAAATTGAAACCCAGAGTTTTCCCCCTTTCTTTTTCTTTTTCTTTTTTTTTGTTTGTTATTTAACAATTTCCACCACACACGTGCAGTATCTATCATTTGCTCAGCACATAGAAGTTGGAGCTAAGACTGACTGCTCCTGGATGACTCATTTGTTGCGAGTTGGAAATCCCCCCCTTTCTTCCAGGTGCTTATGCTATTTGGACAAGGACAATTTTACACTGACTTCCTCTGCCTGAACTCCACAACACTCACAATAAAGATACTGTATAATATTGACATACAGATCCTTTACAGATTGTTTTGCTAGACAATAAACGTAATGTATTATTAAATAATCTTTGGACTTGGAGAGATCTCAGGATAAACCATGGACCTGGTATTTATGAGTGTCTCTGCCGTGATGTAAGCCATGCCAATATTGAGATAAACAGTGTTTTTCATCCTGTGCTCTGCCTAGAGTGATTCCATTTTATAAGCAGCCTTTGGTTCTGTTCTGAGCACACAAACAGAGGCAGGATGACTCTTCATCGAGTTTAGCAGGTGGACATCATCTCCTATCTGCTTCTAGCACCACCTGCAAAACACAAAGTGATCATTCATTCTGAAACTAAAGAGGCACCATCCACACATTTACAGATGTACACCGGGAAAGGAGGAGCCCATGGACATATTAAAGCTGCAACCCCACACAAAGAATTGCAGGCAACAAAGGCATGCTGAGAGTGGAGGAAACAATCTTCCCCAGGGAAGAGCTCACCAAGTGGTTATCCCATATCAATGGTCAGCCCTGAAAACATCCATACAAGTGACATCATATTGGGTGATCAGGTTATATTTAGGAGCTAATGGAAAAAGAGGTCATGAATTGAAAAAAGAGCAAGGAGGGGTGTATGGGAAATTATACCCCTTGTAGAGAAAAGAGAAATTGTGTAATTATCTTATAATCTCGAAATAAAGTTAAAAAGGAATATTTTGGGAAAAATATGCAAAACATATGAGGCATGGGGAGACCAGTGGGTAAAAGCTTGATAAACAAGCATGGAAATCTGAGTTCAAGTCTCCAGCATCTATGAACCAGACTATCTCTGTGACCTCAGAATTGTGCTTAGCAGAGACAGGGAGATCTCTGGGACTTTTTCCCAAGCTAATGTTGCTGATACAGTGAACACCAGGTACAGTGATAGACTCTGCCTGGAATAAAAGACCAAAGTAAAAGTAGAAGAGGTTAAAGAAGACATCCTGATGTCAAATTCTGGCCTCCAGATGTACTAGAATAAATGAATGTATCTTCACATACATATGTGTGTACATCTACATAGTCTACACATTCACACATATACAAACGTACATCTACAAAGTTTATTTTTATCTATGTCTAATCATCTATATCTGTGCCTGTATCAGTATCAGTATAGAGGTATATAATGATATATCTAATAATATAGATGGATCTAGATAATATAGTTATATAGATTAGACATAGATATTTATATAGATATAAATACACACACACACACACACACACACACATATCAAAGCCAGAGCTGAGAATTTAGTTACTGCACTGTTAATGAGGGGTACAAAATATTCACATGGACTCGATAAAGAGGAGACAACTTAAACACTGTGAGGATAACACAGTAATTAACTTTTCCACTGGCTTGTCATTTGACCACTTGGTATATGCATAAAGGTGTCAACAGGCAGAGAAGTAACTCCCCCAAGAGCTTCCCCTCAGCACATGCTCTACTTCTTGATGGCTTCCATTCAATTTGCCATCTGTCCATTCATATTCTGTCCTTTCAGACCTCTGCCTCTCCTCCACCAGTCTATTCCTGTGCAGTTAGACTCAAGTCTGCACCTGGCTCAACCTTGAGGCCCCAAAGTTTGGCTCTGCTTAAGTCAGAAGAGTCAGGAAAATCAAGAGTTCTAGGCCACCCTTGTTATTAGGCTGGCCCAAGTCCTTGGCTCGGAGGGAAACAGCCCTTTCAGAGAAATAGAAACTACACATACTGTTTGCCTCCCAGCCCCGTGCCTCCTCAAATGCATTCAAATCAGGTAAACCTACTTTCCTCCATTCTTTCAGCAGACTTTTCCTAACTTGTCCATCTTCCTCCCCATATCAGCTCTTAGGTTCACCTGAAGCATAAGCCACTCTATGACTTGAACCAGACATACCCAGCTTTTCTTCCCCCAGACTTGATGCCCTGCTCAACAGGAGGTATCTGGAGGAGACCATCAACAGACCTATAATCTATAGAAGGCTGAGATGTTAGGCTGACCCAAGTCCCTGGCCAAGAGGGAACCAGCCTCTTAGGGGAAATAGAAAATACCCTTTCTGCACATCTCAGGAATCTGACCTTCATCTCATTGAGGGCAGACTGACAACAGCATCCTGTTCTCTTCACCCCACAGAATTCTTTTATCTTAAAGACCATAGGTCCCCACTCTGCTTACAACAATCCCTTTGTTTGCAGCAATTTTCTTCCCCCAGTGCTCCCTGACCACTCTCCCACTTGACTTAAATCATCCCATGAAAACCAACCTCCTTTTGGCAATGCTACTCTCCCCTCTCTTGGTGACAGCTTGGCAGTTTGTACTTAAGTACAGCTTGGTTCTCTGGCCTCAGTGTGGCTCTGGTGGTCTCACTTTCTTGTAAACCTTACACTTAATGACAGAAAATGTGAGACAAGCAGTGGATCAAATGAAATCCTGTTTCTAAAACCACAAATGCAAACCAGTAACACAACAGCAAACATACAAACAAACAAACCCAAACTAAACTCCCCAGAAACCTAATAAATAAACCACAAGGGGAGAGCTCCTCCTTATGTCCTGAATTACACTTTCAAAGCAAAGTGAGGCTACAAAGGAATACGTTAGGGTTTGTTACTCGTAGTGTGGATGTTGCCATAGACATATTCTTTTTGGATTCCTCACAGGAACTTGAGCAGAGGTGCTAGTTAAGGGGAAAGATAATTTGTCAAATACTTCCTCTTAGACAGCATGGATGCAATAAACTTCTGCCTAATGGGACAGTGTTCTCTTGTAGTGCCGAGCGTCCATGTTAAAAGTTGTCTTCATAAGAAGTAGAGGAGAAGCTAGGTGATGAGAGAGAGAAAGAGAGAAAGAGAGAGGAGGCATGGAGGCAGAAGTTCACGTGTCTCCACCAGTCAAAGACAGTTTATATATCTATGTTGGGTATTGGGTTACACTTCTGATTGAGCATTACCATACTTATAAAGCCTTTGATTAACATTTTAAAAAATTGTATAAAAGCAAAATGGAAAAGGGGGCATGGGATAGGGGTTTTCTAGGGAGGGGAAATGGGGAAAGGGGATGGCATCTGAAATGTAAATAAAATATCCAATAAGAAAAAGGAAAAAATACAAATACAAATAAAAATAAATGAACTATATATATATATAAAAAAAGAAGCCAGGCACTACATTTGATTACACTTAAAAAAAAGTTGTCTTCATGCTTTATTATGTAGACTCGGTGGTTATTGAGGATAAATTCAGTATATTCCACCATTACACTTACTGGAAAAGAGCATATTGCAATATTAAAGAATTTGTTGTAAAAAATTTTTAAATAATTTTAGATGTGAATGAAGTATGTCAGTGAGTCTGGATAGTAATTTTACTATTATTGTGTATTAATTATATTACAATGAGTTTAATTGTAATTTTCAAAAATGCTCATGATATGTCTTATAATATTAAGCAGAATAAAATCATCTATTAAAAAACAACATATTCAAACTAAATGCCTGTTTGTACAATACGATGACTTTTTTCTTATGATATCCTATATACTATTAAATGTGATTTATACAACTCATAGGTTTTTTTTTTTAATGTAAATTTTGCCTTAAAATTGGTGATCCCAATACCAGGTACAAATGTCAGGTTCAGTCTTGGAACTCAAGTATTTCCTTAAAATTTCCATTCTTCTTGTGTCTTATTGCCCCCACCCTAGTTGTAGCTCTGTTTCAATGGGCCACATGACAAGCATGTTTTTATTTGCAAGCCTTAGGGCACCCATTGTCACCACCTGGCTTTGCCTGTGCTGGCTGAAAGCATCACAGGTCATAGATAAACAAATATAGTCAATATAACCTATTTATCAAAACAGACCGCTGGACTGATGTGATCCAAAGATCCTGTTTACCCAAATCTATGTTCTAGGTGCACTCACAGAGGACTGCTTCGTCTGCTGTTGTTGGGTTGGTTCTTTTGCCCATCAGTGATCACTATGGTATCTACCTTGTGATTCTTCTTTCTGGTACTGAGTTGGATGGAGCTGTCCATGCACCATCAGTATCACTTTATGCTGTGAAAGAGGAAAGAAGGGGCTTTTTACTTCTTTAAGGAGTAAAGGCTCACAGCCATAACAGACACTTATTGTTTCAGATAAGGTTCATTGTCAATAATTAGTTAAAGGCAACTCCCTAACTATGAAGGCAGTTTGAAAAACCATCCTAAAAGCAGGGCATGATGATGCATAGCTTTGATCTCAGCACTAGGAGGGCATAAGCAAACAGATCTCTATCTCTGCAATTTCCAAGTCAGCCGGGGCTACAAAGGAGTCAGTATGGTGAAGGTCTATGAGATTGCAGAGAAGTTAGGGATAGAATCGAATTGTTGAACCTAAAGAACTTGCAGAGTGACATGTGTTCTCGGCTTCCAGGTTGAATGTTTTTACAAATATCTGATAGTAATACGGCAAGAGGATTTATTTTATAGTTGTGTTTCAGTTAGATTTACTGAGGGTTGCATATGAATTTTTATGTTTGGTTTCTAAATTACAGGGGATTTTTGTAAATTTTTAAAGATAATTCATGTGTTGGATGCTGGATATTCATTACCAAAATCATTCTTTCACCTGGGTTAAATTCAAAATAACTCAGAACGCTAAAGGATCATCTTTCTTGTTGTTTCCCACTTCATCCAACAGAGTTTCCTTAGTTTTCCTTCTGTGTTTTGCCATCTGTTTCTGGATTATTTTTGTGACTTGTTTTATCTTCAATGTTAATTCATTATTTTATACCCATTTTGAAAAGTTGTGGTTTCCCTGGAGTTTATTAAATGAATCTCATTTCATAATCTATCTTCAAATAATGCCTTATTATTTGAAGTATAGTTTAATAATTTCAATTTATATGATTTCAATTGTTTTCCCTGTGTGTGTGTGTATGAGTGCATGTGTGTGTGAGTGTATGTGTTTGTGTGAGTGAGTGTGTGTGTATATAGGGGATATTTAAGTGGGGTGGAGGCTGGAGGCACAGCACAATTTCAGGTGTTACTCCTTTGTTTTCCAGACTTGTTTATTGGTCTGGAACCAGTCAAGTAGTTTAGGTTGGCTGGCCAGAAAGCCCAAAATATCTTCCTGTTTCTACTTCTCAAGTGCAGGCAATGCATGCCAGCTTCAGTGTGTGGTTTTTGGAGTATGTACTTAGGTCATCATGCTTGGAGTGCATACTGAAAGAACTATCTCTACATTTCCAAGTGCCACTTTTTCCTTATTTTCCTCATTTTTATGATACATTTGATTTTTGAAAGTTGTGTATCCCTAAAACACATTGCTTTCTTTATCCTAATCAAAAACGAAATGTCAGTACTTTTATATTTAAATTCTGAAATATTTATTAGAATGGTTCTTAATAATATGACATAGGTTTCTCTGTAGGTTCTTTGGTAATGAATCTTCTATAATTTCATTTATGTAGAGGTGAGCCTGGGGCTTCCTGCTTGTAATCCCACCACTCTGGAGGTGAAGGCAGGATGATTTCTGTTAGTCTGGGGCTAATGTGAACTGCATAGAGAATTCCAGAAGGCTCTGGGATGTGGTGCTGTGCGCATCTTTCTGGAAAAAGCACCCCGACATCAATGAGAGTGGAAGAGAGGAGCTGTCACCAGAGGATCAAAGCCAGGACAGCTTCTTAAAGGTTTCTACCCTAATCCACTTTGCATCCCCTTTTTATTCTCTAAAATCACAAGGTGACATGGGCAAGCAATCAAGAATTTACAGAGCCATATGTGGCAGTCAGCAGGTTGTTAAGGGCAAAGAGCCACTGTTTCAGCTGTTTCTCCAAGTCATTCTGTTTCAGGTAGCAAGTGAAGTCATGCTTGGCAAAGCAGAGCAAACAGTGCTTTAAATAAATCACCAAATAAATCAATAAATCAGTATTTAATAATTTGTCATTTTTAAATCTAATTTTACTTCAGCAGTCTTATCCTTGTAGATATAAATCTTAAAACATTCTTATTTAAATAAAAGGATTATTCAGTGGTGAAGGGAATATTCAGTAAATTTAAAATTATTTCTAGTTAAGTAGTCACTTTATTGGCTGTTAATTTACATAGCTTTTGATGAAAAGTCTGCTGTGTTCCCATATAGAAGCTCTATTGTATAATGATAACCTGACTGTAAGTTGAAAATACTGTAAGTCCAAAATGCATTTAGTACATCTCACCTCCCGTTCATCAAAGGTCGGTCTCTGTCACTACACAAGCAATAAGTTCACTTACATTAAAGTGGTGCAAATTCATCTCCCACAAACCCATTCTGAAATTAAGTATCAATTAGTTCATATAGCTAATTAATACCTGCGTCTAAAAAAATGCTGTCGACCTGGTACCCTTTAGAGTTATCACCACTTTACCCTTGCCATCATGTGGATGAAGGACACCTGTCTTGCTGACATTGCCCGGCACCATGAGACAAGCTCATCAGACTGAGAAGAGATTAAGCCTCAAGGCTGAAGTGCAGTTCCTACTGACCGTTTCTTGCTTCTGCACCATAGTTTTAAAAAACCATAGTTTTAAAAACTGCAAGCTGTTTTGTCTTACCTTGGCAGCTGTACTTGTTTTCCGTTTGTGATTTTCATTATTCTGAATGCATTAAATAAGTTCTTTTGTTTTCCTTACTTTACAATGTTTTTTTTTTTTGAAGGTTTTGCCTGTTTTTAATATGCATCTGTTTGACAGTTTCCTTGGATTCTATGAAGGCCATGTTTATCGATGCCTCTTTTGGGTCCTTCTTCACATGTTTTCCTTTGTTCAGTGGATGTTTGATACTTTGCATTTAGAAACTGCTCTGTTCTGCTTCACTAGTCTCCTTTGTATTTCAATTATATACTTTTTAAACTCAAGGTGTGCTTTCAGATTTATGGGATGTGTTTCCTTTGGTTGTATGAATTTACAGATGAACCTATGGAAGGCATTCTAAACCTTGGTTTCTCTCTTTCTCCAATGCTTGTCATGTTCATTTTGTCGAGTCTTCTGTTTCTGATAAAATTTTCATTTACCTTGTCTACTGATTCACCTTGGCAATTCTGTGTGTTTAGCTTCAGTGCACTGCAGTAAGTGACTCACAGACATCCCTGACTTCTCTGGGCACGCCAACATGATGCTCATCCTACACCGCAATGTGGGACCTGTGCAATAGCGTTGCTTTAAGGAAGTGGTGAGTATTCCTTGTTTAAAACGTGACACTGGTGGCCAGTGAAGTTGCTCAGAAAGTGATATCGACAGATTTTATATACAGAGTTGCTAACGGCCTTCAGTTTATTGAGATGCAGAGTGAGACAGAGCCTCGCGGTGCCCATAAAACACAATAACAGGGTGCAAATTTAGATGAGGAATGCCTCTGTGTCATCCATGTTTTTATTATACATTATAATTATCTACTAATAATAGATAATTATGCTAATGATTATTGTTTTGATGCATTTAGTTTTTTTTTATTTTATATATATGAGTGGACTTTTTAAAAAAAGTGTATATGTGCACTACGTAGTACCTGTAGTGGTCAGAAGAGTGGGTTGGGTCCCTCAGAACAGGAGCTCTAGATGGTTGTTCGACACAGTTGGAGCACTGGGAAAAAAGCTGAAGTTAGCTGCAAGAGCATTATCTGAACTGCTACTCCCTCTCTCCAGCCTCTGGTCTTTGACATGTTTTACTTAATAGTTCAACCATATTGTTCTTCTCTGAGTTTGGCTTTTTTGAGTTCTTTTTCCCCCCTGATTGTAGGATATATATATATGTATATGTGTATGTGTATGTGTATGTGTATGTGTATGTGTATGTGTATGTGTATGTGTATGTATACATATATGATGTATATGTATATGTATGTATATATATGTATATATATATCCTACATATATATTGTTTGCTTCTTTGTGTTGTGTGTATGTGCTGTTACTTTTGATTGAATGTTAGAATTTGCATACTATAGTGAAGACTGAGGTAAGCAATCTATCTCTGGACTGGGCACATGTGTTAGGTATCTAAGGTATAATGTTAATTACAGTTAGTCTGTAGTGGAGCTGAATTTTGATTTTTGGAGTTGACATGTTTAATCCTCACTTTTCATCTCAGCTGGAAGACGATTGGCTGGAACTTATATCACAGTGTCCCCAGGTCACCCACAAAGTCGGCTTCCTGTGTCCACTTTAACCTCACAGCCATCCTCACAGCTGTTGGTCTTCCTCTGGTAGTAGTTGCTGTTGGTTGCTCCCCTGTGCTTTCTTCCTTGGCCACTGGGAATAAAATGCCTCTTGATTTTCCTGGTCCAGCTTCAATCTGGGGAGGTGATCCTTCCTCAGTAAAGCTATGTCTTGCTAAGTCGTAAGATAGCTACCATGTGAACTTGGGAAAGATGATTGCCTCTCTGCTGTTCTCCTTTTATACGATGTCTGTAAATGATATTGGAAGGTGTTCTTTGGCCACAGCATTTGATGTCATTAGCATTGTACCTTAGGGGACATAATCTACCCCCAAAGGCATTCATATGGTAGTGATTTCTACTTTCTCCAAAGTGCTCACTGATTTTTCTCTTTTCATGGCTTCCAATGTTTCTCTTGAACCATTCAGTGGAAACTTAGTGAATGATGACTTATTTCTGTCAATTTGTTTGAAAATAAAAATTTAGAACATCTTCATGCTAACTCACATTTAATTTAACAAATGCTAGCCATTTGTTAAAAATGTTACCAGTTTGTGTGTGTGTGTATGTGTGTGTGTATTTGTGTGTGTGTGTGTCTTGTATTAAGGTGGCTCCACATGCCCATTCTATCATGGATGGGTTCACACCTGATTCTGTCATAATCAGGGATACTGGTTGTCGTAAAATCTATTGATTTAATAATAGCCCCTTCCCTTTGTTTGGTAGGAGTGACATTTCTGACTTTCAGGAGGAACGGAAGCAGAAGTCTCTGTCTTCGTGGGATGACATCTGCTTTCCCAAAGATGACCTTCTACCTTGCAGGCTTCGGACAGCCATGTGAGAATGAGATCATTCTCTATGACTTCACTGGAATATCCAGTTTATATGAGAAACTGGACTATAATGATGCTGTGAATTTATGTGAAATTACTTGTCAAATTATCTCTAAGCACGTCTGATTGAGTACGCTCATGGAGTTAAAACAAAAGCCTTTGTAAACGGCTGAGGTTTAGGTCATGGTCTTGTTTCTGCCCTTTTCTAGCTTCTTTGGACAACTCATGGACTCTCTTTGGACCTCAGTTTCCTGTGAAAGTGTAGATGCTATGTTTGGGATTTCTGTGACCCACTATCTGTTCTACAGTCAGCCATGCTGAATGAATCTTCTTTTATCCACATAATTATAGTTCAGGTACTAGTATTATCATCTAACAAAGAAACAATTAAGAAGAAGCTAAGTATATGTATTTTGGCATTGAATTATCATCAAGCAGAACAAGAGTACTCAAGTACAAAACCTGAACTTCTAGAAGGAAGATGGAGTCAAGCCAACACAGGAAGGAAATGGCTTATTTTCTGCATCTTAAGTTCTGATACAAAGTTATAATGTCATTGTCTTTTGAATAAGGATTAATTCAACACTTCCAAATATGTTGTATAGTTTCACGATACTTTGTAATATAATCTGATAATAACCTTTATTGTGTGAAAGAGAGGGAGACTAACAATAAGGTCTGGGTTGGGTTCATTTGTGCATAAAAAGAGAATAAAATTAAAGGTCTCCATATTTTAAAATCAATGTTCTTTTCAAAATTATTTTTATTCTAAACTACATGCACTTATTTGGTACCTATAATGTTTTGATACATGTGCACATTGTGTAATGACCAAATGATGGTAAAAATATGTAGGTTCACAACCATTTACATTTTTGTAGTACAAAGACTCAAATTTTTTTATTCTACCTTTTCATTAAGTACCAGTATATTACCATTACACTCATCTTCCAGTGTTTCTCCTTTCATGTGTATCTATTCATAAATCAATTTTACCCCTTCTCTCCCTGATTCCCCCCAACATCTTATCGTCTTATAACCTGCATTCAACCTTTGATTTCTACAGATAAGATCAACATTTGACAATTCCATTAGTGAGAAAATGCATCACTTGTCTTTTTGTGCCTGGCTTATTTTATTTAACACCATGACTTCCAATTTATGAACAATTATATTGGTATAATATCTCTACTATATAATATTTAAATAAACATTTAGTCACCAATGACCAAGTACAGAATTTTGTCAAGGAACTAAACATGTATCAGTAAATAAAATAGATGACATCTTGGTCTTCACAGATTTGAAGACACATGATGAATGAAACACCCAGATGGCATTATATTCTGTGTAGAAAAATCAAGTGAGAGTCTCAGTAGCAACTGAAGTTAGCTGAAGGATACTTCTTATTTTGTACAAAGGCAGCTCCTGTGAATTACTTTCATGAGCAGAAAGAAAGTGAAAGGAAGTAGTAAGCCATGATATTTAGAAGGTGGTCCTTGAAGTAACATCACACAGCATTATAGAAGGTAAGATCTTCTGTTGCACTTAAACAACACGTGTTAACATATTAGTAACCATAGAAAATTGTGCTCTCCGTTTGTCTTTAGAGATATGAGATATCTTCTGGAGACAAAACAGACTTTTTCCATTCCTAGAGATTAGTCACAACAGACAGAATGGACTCGTTTCTTAGGATGGTAGGATGGTGATCTTACTAATTGCAGATTCAGTGAGTAAACCAAAGAACTCATTGCCCTGAGGTAAAAAGAAGTTCTCTGCCACATTGAATGCAAGTAGAACAAACAATAGAATCCGAGAAAGGAACTCAGTCTAAGATGGAGGGAATATAAGGCCGGTGATGTTACATTAGCAAGTAAACAGCCAGAAACAGAGTGAGAGTGAGACACAGACACACACATACACACACACACACACACACACACACACACACACACACACACAGAGAGAGAGAGAGAGAGAGAGAGAGAGAGAGAGAGAGAGAGAGAGAGAGAGAGACAGAGACAGAGACAGAGACAGAGACAGAGACAGAGAGATTTTTTGAAACAGATATAGCTAGTGCAAAGGTCATTGCTGCCCAAACATCAGGAAAACAATAACTGACAGCAGTAGGAGATAACACTAAAGCTAGAGAATTAAATTCATAGCTGAATAAGCTCTCCCGAGTCATGAGACAGTTAATTACTACCCCATTCCCTGAGTGAGGAGAGTTTTTGACTTGTTTAATGGCAGGTGTGAAAACATGAGCCCCCTCCCCCCCGAGTTGTGCAAAATTTGTTTGAGTTTATATTTTCCTAATTATTATTTTCTTTAGTAAATGATGTGAAGTGCTTATCAGTTGAGGACATAGACTATGGGGTCGTTCTGTTCTCTCTAGTCCTGTGAATTTGGGAAGCCACTGTATCATGCATCTGTTTCTCCATTTTAGAAAAGGAATCACGATAGCACATATTTCTGTTATCAGAGGTAAATTAATTACAATAGATAACGGCCTTTGATAATGTTGGTATTATCTGGAGTAACCCCTTGGGATTATGGTCCTGTCTAGGAAGCTGCGTGGAGATGATTAACATGAATCTCCAGTTGGTGTGAGTCATATAGTTTGTGTCTACCATGTTGACTTATAAGAGAATGGGCAGCTGCTTCAATTTACCAGCAAGTGACAAGCGGATACAAAGAAGACTGGACTGTATGTTCTCTCTCCTTTTTTTAACTTTAAGAGGAATGACTACAATTGCAGGAATATAATTTCACCATTAATCACCAAAATATGTCAGCAGCCTCAGCCTGACTGAAATGTGGAATGACAAAGGTGTTACTAAAAATAACAGTGCTCCTAGGGCTGGCGTTAAATCTGCCTTGCTTGCTGATGTAACTCTTCACCGAGAACAGTGTCATGTTTAGTGTGGGGGCTTAATAAAGATTTGTTTAAAAAGAATGAATTTGAGTATATTTTAATAATCATGCCAAATCCTAAGGGTTGAAGGCAATAGAAGTCATTTGGATATACAAGTTTTAGAATACTTGTTAAGAAGTCAGTTAGGCTATTGTTGGCACTCCACTCTGAGAATAACAAATGAGAAAGAGTTTGATTTTGAGCGAACGAGTAGGGAAAGCTCTGAAAATTCTGAAGCCCTTAAGCAAGAAAAGACATGTCAATCTTGGGGAGCAAAACTTTATTTCAGTGGATGCTTTTTCCAGCTGGGATTGCCTTTTAAAACCCATCCTCAGCATTATTTGGGAATGAAGAATTTGATTCCCAGTTTAGTTGTCACCTTCATGACTTATATGATTTATTAATGAAGGCTCATATTGTCTCTTGGCAGGTTGGCAGTCTGAACCATTCTCAGGAATTAAATAAGATCAATTCCATTTTGTAGGACCGGTGACCAGATTGATTAGACAGTAAATGATCAGGCCAAATAGAAATTACCACTTGGCATCAATGAGTATGTCCATTTAAAACAGAATTGACCTCAAATGTTTAATATAGTACCTAGAAGAGCCACAGATCTAATGGTTACAGTCTAGGGCAGCAGTTATCAAACTCTGGGTGCATTAAAACCACTTGCAGGGTTCATTAAAGCACATTGCTGAGCTTCAGCCCCAGAATGTCTGGGCAGCAGGGTCGGGCAACTGAATGAAATGATTTGAATGAAAATGGCCTTCATAAATTCATAGGAAGTGACATTAGTGGAGGTGTGGCCTTGTTGGAGTGAGGATGACCTTGTTGCAGAAAGTGTGTCACTCATGGAGGTAGGCTTTGAGTTTCAGAAGCTCAAGCCAGGCCCAGTGGCTCACTCTCTTTGCCTGCTGTCTATGAATCAGTATATAAAACACTCAGTTGTTTCTAAAGCACCATGTCTGCTTGCATACCACCATGCTTTCTACGTGATGGCAATTGGACGAAGCCCCAGAACCTGTAAGCCAGCTCTAATTAAATGTTCTCCTTTATAAGAGTTGCTGTGGATGTGGTGTCTTACCACATCAATAAAACCCTAACTAAAACACTGACGTTTCCAACACATCCCTAAATATTGCCATCTCTGAGATCAGACCCTAAGGGTTGCCATTCTAAGTGAGTTCTCTGTTTAGTGTAGTATAGACACGGATTGCAAGATTTTCTTCAAGTAAGGGATTACAGCTAGGGTTACACTTAGGTATAAACCAAAAGGCATAGAGTAAGAAATATTCTCACATCAATACTTTACATATCATGTTGTGAAATCTTTCAGTAATTATACCCCCATTTTTTTTTTTTTTTGTAATTAGAAATTGTTTTTGGCTGAATACAAAGTAGAGCACATGGCCATTGAAGCCATCTGTACAATGTAAGCTGTTTAAAAAAGAATTCAGCTTTTCTGAAGTGAGCAGCAAGAAATCCCTAGTTCTTCTCCTTCTCTGTTTGTGGGGAAATGGTCTGAAACTCCAAATATTATCATATTATCTGAAACTTGGGGTCATTCTAAATTTTCTGTACTCTGTGTTCTGTCCTATGCATCCATCCCTATGATACAATTTAACTTGTAAATTAAGCAAATAAGAGGTTAATATCAATAATAACACAGGTAAGTTGTAACAATAAGCTTTACTAGAGGCTACCTGAGCATACCCATCTTCTCTTTAGAAAGATCTTATTCACTGGGGTCCAGACGGTCTGCGGTTCATTTCTCCTGCACAAATCCTCACCTAGATGTGTTCTTGTGACTGTTGGAAAACTTCAGGAACAAGATAAATCCTGGGATAAATGTCCTCTTGGGTAAAACAAGGCCGCAGGGCAGGAGAGTGGAGGAGGAAAAGCTTGGACAAGGGGGTCAAAAATATTTTTTGCTCAAGATCTGCTTGCAATGTAATTTTTAATAGCTAGCTAAACAATATATAAACAGAAGTGGGGAAAATAAAAATTGCTCATTCTTAAAGAGAACCCAGAATCTCATGTTTCTGTCTACCATTGTCTCCTCTCCTGGTCCCTCTGATACCCACAGAGTGCTGTCCATGATGCTTTTGAAACAATGCACATTTATTCATTTGGTGAAGTGTTTCAGTATCTCTATACATGACACTATGCTATATATTCAAAAAATTTGTTTATTCCTCACCAGAAGTATGAAAGCAACATGTTCTAAGAGTACATAGTGACACCTACCAACACGAAGTCAGGCATTATGGCTACACTGGGTGTGGTGGGTGTTCAGAACTCAAATGACCAGACTAGGTCTTTCTGAAGGAATCCATATTGGTCTTCATTCAACACCACTTATTAACAGTATCAAGTCAAACCAACGACAGAGATGATTCTACCTCTATGATTTCTGCTTTGTATTTCTTGAGAAATATTTCCAGAAAACTTGAACAGGTTAATAAGAAGCTAAGTGGTTGGCACAATTTCTGAGCAGATTAACACCACACAAAATTTCGGTCTACCTAACCAGTGTTTCTTCCTGCTTGCAAAAGTTGTGTTTGTACAACTGGGGCAGAGTCCAAAAGGATTGAAAGAAATTAATTAACTCAATTTTCTGAGGCCTTGTCATCTGGTCCTAGGGCCAGGGAACAAGACAAATTCTATGAATATAAAATTGTAGATGTACACAAAGGTTGTGATTATAATTAACACGACTATCAATTTTCTCATTATTGAAGTTTTATTATATAAATTGTTAGCTGCAATTAGAAAATAGATCTAGAATCTCACAGTGGTAGGAGAGGTGGGGGGTACTTATGCCAACATCGGCTAATCTTTAGCTACGATCTGACTCAAAACTTAATTTGGAGGCTGAGTAATAATGGAAATTCTGGGTTCTCATTCCAAGATAGTCACAGAGTATATGGTGCCTGCTTTGCTTTTGACAAGTTCATTGGGTTGCATGCTTGGTTTAGAATACATTGGTCAAACTCTACCCAAAAGACATGCATTGAATGTGGAATCATACACTGTAATAAGAAGAGCAAATGGAGGCGTGGAACCATTATCCTTAATGACTCACCAGAAAATTCTTTCTTTCTTCTTTCTAGAGCTTTAAACTCCTCTGGTTTAGAAGCCTTTGGTCTAGAAGAAGAATTTTTTCCACCAGGAAACACAAGAGTCAGTCCATTGAACTGGTTAATTAAACTACCACCCCACCACTCTGATTTCCTAATGTCTCTGACCCAGTTAAGCAGAAAAGAGTTATAGTCGTGGTTGGAATGACTGGTCTGAAATGCCAAGGTAAAGTAGATATATTCTATAACAGAGGTAAGAAAGAGTATGTCTGCAATGGAGCAGCTTCCTTAGGAGATCTCATAGGATTGTGATGCCAAAGAATTAAGGTCAAGGAGAAACTACAAAATCCAATCTAGGCAGGGCTGCTAATGACCTCGGGTCTTCAGAAATGAAGATATGTTCACTAAGTTTTCACTTTATATTATAAATTTGCAGCATATGATGAGAAGGGTAAACATTTAGGAACTGTTCCTCTGGGGAAGCAATTAATATGGTTTGGTTGGATATAAAAGAATTCTATCACAATAGGAGGATATATATATATATGTGCGTGTGTGTGTGTGTGTGTGTGTGTGTGTGTGTGTGTGTGTGTGTGTGTATCCTTATGTCTTTATTTAGAGAGTAAGTGTGATTCAAGAAGAAGCCAAGATCACAGATGGGCTTGTAAGTGTTAACTTTGTGTGTTGAGTGCATTGAACTTAGGGATGACCAGATAGCTGGTAAAACCTATTTCTAGGTGTGTGTACCAGTGTTTCTAGAGGAAGAGATTAGCATTTAAATGAGCAGGCTGCACATAGCCTGTCACTCAGCAATGTGTGCAGGCTGTGTCAATCTCCCCAGGGCCTGAACAGAATAAAAGGGTGAGGGAGACATGATTTTTTTCTCCCTCTGGGTGCGCTGAAAAATCCATCTTCTCCTTTCAGGTGTTGACACTTGTAGTTATCAGGTGTTTGAATTCAGACTGGCCTCATACCATTGGCTCCTGTGGTCTGCAGTCTCTAGGCTTGCTGGGAAGCTGCATCATCAGCTGAATTAGCTAACTGATGTGTCACTCTGTCCACATTATCTGACAGAAACAACGTAAGAGAGATTGCTTTTGACTCACAGTTTCAGGGAAGTTTTGATTCACTGCAGCAGGAATGGCTGGAACAGTGGAGGTCAAGGCCGTCAAGGAATCTGTAAGGTGTAGGTGTCCACATCATGTCAGACTTGAAGCAGAGAGAGTCATAAGATCCTAGGCCAACAGCTCCAACCTTCAAAGGCCTGCTCCTAGTGACCTACTTCAACCAGGTGAGTCCTGATTATTAATAGTTCTAAAGTTTTCAGAAGTAATTCCACCAGCTGGGGAAAATATTCAAATCCCCACACTGCGGGAATGTTTAAAATTCTGATTGTAACCTTTGATATCCAATTGTTGATGGCAGATTGAGGGAACTTTGAAATTGTGGAATCTAATAAATTCCTCATTAAAAAGGTGTGTCTATATACATTTACCCATTGGCTTTCTTTCTCTGAAGAACCCTGGCAAAGAGTTATATAGAGTCATATGTAGAAACGGTGGATCAAGACATAAATACAGAAAGTATTTACATATAACTCTATGGTGTGTATCCATAATATTGGAGATTCGTAGGCTATTCCTAATCTATTACATAGCCTGGTAAAAGAAACATGTTGCAAATGTATGAAGCATCCTGAGATAATAAAGCAATGCTTTATTAGGGCCATCAGTGGTTTGTAGAGAGACTCTGTTCTGTAAGGAAGACAGTGTGTCAGGAGAGGATCTTTAAAAAAACAGTTTACCAAATCATTTCCTAGATATCACAGTCAAAACATGCTTTACTGGAGCTCTTCAGCTTTCCTGGCAGCACCACATAGTGAAGAAGTTACATGGTTTAGGATCTGTAGTAGAAAACTTTAATATGCAGAATGCCTAGAGATTCTTTCCCACATAGAATCAGGACTCAATGTAATAATCCAAAAAAACAAAAAAACAAAAAAACAAAAAAACAAAAAAACAAAAAAACAAAAAAAACAAAAAAACAACAAAAAAAAACCCATCATTAGTTGTTGCCAGAAGAACAGATGGTATCCACTTTGGACAACTCAAGTGATTCATGAAAACATGGACAATATTCTAACAATCATTTATTACATTAATTTTATCTTTTAGCTAATGAGTTCTCCTTGGTCATCATCTCAGAAGGCTCTGTTTTTTTTTTTTTTTTCCACTATGAGTTATGAGCTGATACATGGAGATTCAACACTGTCACTAGGCTAGTATAACATTTTGACTTCCCTGTGGCGAAGCAGAAAGTAATTCCCATTTCCTATATGGGAAATAAAATATTTTATTTCCCCACACCTCTGCCACTATTGAGGATGCAGAGCAGACAAGAAGCATGGAGCCATTCTGCCCTTGCTGTTCATGCCTCCTTTGCATCCTTTTGTGGTATTTTTTAGTGGTGTTACAGCTGTAGTCTGTACTTTTAATCCTGTAATGTGTTATTTGAGTGGGAGACAGTCTCCAAAGTAAGTGTTTATAAGGCACCCTGAGGGTAGGCGTATCTGTTACTCTGGGGAAGGTAACGGAAACAAATGATAATGGCAGGATGCTAATGACTCAAATGAGCTGAAAATGATGATGTAGCACTCACAGGAGCCTTCCAGTTTGGGGGATGAGCAGGACCTATCGCTAACTTGATATATAAATGTGTCTTAGAGAAGTCTTGCAGGGCTGTTTGTCTCTCAGTGATCCAGACAATTCATTAGCATATGGCATCCTTCTCCAGTGACAATTACCGGAGGATGCATGTGAACCGCCTATGTGCAGATATTGCAATGTAATTGTGCTTCAGGGGATATTTTCATAAACAAGGCAAACCCATTATTTTTATCCAACTACAATTGTAAATTAATTGAACAATTAGTAGTAATGGCTTGTGTGTATGTAACGGGGCACCTTGCATCCCAAAGTATCATACTGACAATATATAAGCACCAAGGCTCTACTAGTGAGAGAAACATGTCTCAGGGTTAGGTACAACATCTGCTGAACAAGAGTAGAAACACTTTCATCACTTGAAGTCAAAAGAAAGGGGCTGGCATAAGTAGTGGAAAAGAAAGAATTCATCAGGGATGATTGGGCTACTCTGTATGTAGTTTCTGGGTGGATAGAAAGAATAACTGACACATTCTATTTGTTGGTTAGAAAACTAGTTTGCCATTATTAGGCAGATCAGATATGCCTTTGAGTATGACACAATAATAAACTTGGAACTAGTAATGAGAGCCATTGTCTGTGTCTTCATTTAAAAATGTCATTATTTAAAAATGTGGTGTTTACTAGGAGGGAGAAAAGTGATGGTCTGTATTTTCATATTAAAAGAACTGTCTCTTCACAAGAATTCCTAATCAGACATTTGATTGCAGCTCACCGTGTGACAGGCAGCAGGACCATGCTGTGACTGGAATAGCTCTTCAGATCCTCATGATCCCTGGCAGCTGTGTTATGTCTGCTTTCCATGCCACCAACAGTATAGAAACACAGAACTATTAACAAATATACTGCTTATATCTGCACACTAGACAGTGTGTCCTAGCGTCCAATGCCCTAGTACCTAAAGATGTAATCTACACTTCTATAAACATGATAAGTTCAGAAAAAAAATTTCAAAAAGTGATTAAAGATATTGTAAAGCATTTTTTCAAACTAAAGATAAACAAGAAATACCTGATTTTTATAAATAGTTGGCATGAATTCTTAAAAAAAAAACATATAAAGAAATTCCATTTTTAGGACTCTCTCTTTATAGTACATGCATAGACGTACTTGTTAGAGGTATAAGAATTATAAAACTAGCACCTAATGGATATAAAGAAATAGCTAGAAAATCAGTCCTGGAAGATTTAAAACTTTAATTTAGAAAGTACAACATTCAAGATACATAGGAAACTAGCCAGATTGCTTCAAGGAGGCAATATTTGGAACAGGGGAAACTCAGAAGTAGTTATAAAGTACACAACACAAAGAAGAAGTCAGCCTCCAGCCAAATGCAAAATTAATTTCAGATAATATATTTTTCTCTCTGATTGCTGAAGACAGAGTGAATGCCAGAGCGGAAGTTATCTATATTTACAGCCTCTCTGAAATTTGTACACAAACAGGATTCAATCAATAAGTACTAGGCGTATCACAAAGAGCTACAAGAGAAGACATAGACAATAGAAACAGAGCCACAAGTGACCTGTGTTTGAAGTTATCAAACATAACTTTAATACAGCTAAAGTAATACATTTAACAAAATTATATGAGTCCACATTTGTTTTTAGCCTACAGGAGAAACTATTTAAACCATACACCTAATAGTAATAGTAATGATGATGATGATGATGATGATGATAAATTCAACGAAATATTAGTTGTAAAAGTATAAGGATGTTTTGAAAATCCACATCAACTTATCTTTTCTAATTTCTTTATTTGAAAGAATTGCTTACACAAACAAACAAAAATTACATATATATATATAAAAAAGTAAGTGGTACAAGATTGGTATGACTAGCTAATGATGATAGCACCAAGCAAACTTGAAGACTGGTTCCAGACTGAAGCAGAGGTAATGTGCTGGTGGAAAAGAAATGTCTCACATAAAGCATGACTGATGGAAAACCTTGGTACGACATCTGCTAGTGAGCTGAAAGCATGACTACACAGAAGACATTGCAAGCAGGAAAACAGAACAGAAAATGACAAGGATGGAACTTACAGTTATAAAAGAGCAAGTTAAATAAGATGAAATATATTGATGGTATCCTACTTTGTCCCATAGTAAATAAAAACTCTCACAATAGTATAAACATCTTTATAACGATAATTGAAAACACAACATTATACAGAGAAAGAACAGGTTATGTAAATGATCTAAACTGACATCTGTAACAGTGAGGCAAAGGGACTGTTTATAATAGATAACAAATAGTATAATAAAAACATTACTTAACACTATAAAAATAACTATAAAAGGATTTTTTTTTACAGTAGTCAATGTATAAGATTAAGGTACAGATTGGGGAGGAGGTAGGTTAATTTTTCCTTTGCTGTGTGTGTGTGTGTGTGTGCTCACCTATTACTTTGAGAAAAATTAAAAGTCTTTGTGTTAATTAAGTTTGAGACAAAGAAAGAAAATGATAAAATAAAATTATTCCAAGTCTTTTATAAAATATACAGGGCTAGGGTTTGTTTCATGTATACTGATGTTTTCCCTGCATGTTTGTCTCTGTGAGGGTGTAACTCCCCTGTAACTGGAGTCACAGATAGTTGTGAGCTGCCATGTGCATCTTGGGAGTTGTGACAAGTCCTCTGGAATAGCAGTTAATACTCTTTACAGCTGAGCTATCTCACCAGCTCCCACAATTTTTTTTTTTTTACAAACAATGTTTATATGCCTTAAATTTTACTGTGACTGTTTCCCCCTTAACTTCATAAATCAAAAATATACATTTTAATGCGTTCAGCTAGCTGTTTAGACATTATATAACGACTCACCAGTGTTTGAATATTTAAGGTGTTTCTAAATTCAGGAATATTATAAATTATGTTGCAATAAATACCCTTTTACATAAACATTACATATCTTTTTACATAATCAGAGGTTATATAAATGATTGTGGTAATAATTGTCCTTTGCTCATTAAAAATCCTGATTATTTCCTTATGATAGCTGCTTAAAAATAGAACTGCCTACTCAAGTTTATGAATCATTTTAAACTTCTTGATAGATACAAATCATTGCAAAATTGCTTTCTATGAAGGTTGAATGAATAATGTCACGCTAGATGATGAAGTAAGTTATACCAAGAATGTATAGTATAAGAAAATGTGCAGAACAGCTTGATCAGTGTGGGGAGGCAAGGGTCTCAACTATAACAGAGCTTTGACCTTCACAGTGTATGGGAATGTACATGGGTCCAGCCACTGGCAATTCCAATATGATCAGTGAAGCAGCTGTAAGAAAATATGCCTGCTACTTTGATATTTCTCATAGAGTAATGCTCCGTAACAGCTGAAGCCAGTTAATTAAGATGCCAAAAAAGCTGACACATCTCTGTGAAGATCCGTATCTCTCAAGACACCCTTGTAACAACATGGGTTTATTCCTGCCTCGAAAAACTCTGTTTATGTGAAGTGGTTCAGAGTCCAATAAAGACTCCAGTGAAAGGAGGGTTGGTTCTCTTGACTGCTGCCTCTTCATTGGCTTGAGCTCAAAAGTTACAAAGCTATAAACACAATCATGGTTATTAGTATATGTCACTATTTCTTTAGTGGAACTTCAAGTTTTCAAAATTTACTAGCAGAAAAAAAAGCAAATTTTAATATAAATTATGATGTATCATGAAGGATAGTTCCCAAATAGTGGTTCTTATACCAGCAGCCTCAGGGAAGATTTTGGGTAAGGGGAACACAGGCTCATTCTTGCAAATAATTTTAAAAAATATGCCTTCTGATTATACACATCTTGAGCTTGCTAAGTACACAGGAGTACAGAGTGGAAGTGTTTACTTGGTCACCCCAAAAACAAAAGCATCTTGAAAAATACTGAAGATTCAAGGACCAATGTAGTTTCTGTAAGTATACCCCAGAGATGGCCTTTCACTCAGTCATTTAATAGGATTGTCTCTGAAAACTCTAGTGATTCTTTTTAAATATTAATGAGATCAACCCAATTAATCTTGGGATTGTTGTTGGTGTTTATAATTTATTTTTCATTTTGCTTATAGGGTTTAAGAATACTTAAAGAAATCAACTATGGAGCACAATTATGTGTCGATAATTATACAAATATATCATAGTATATGATATATACTGTTACACGGATGTGCAGCAGTACTTAATGATACCTAACAATCTTTTGTCTTTTGATATTTATTAATTTATTTCCAATCAAAATAGTCTTTAATCAAGAAAGGAATTTACACATAACTCCAAAGCAGAAACCAGCCTATTCTATGTGTTTCCTCAGTTCTTCATTATGTTGTGGTCTTATTGAGTTTGATGGTCTGATAATTTTTAGAACTTAAAGAATTGACATCTCATTGGTAAAAATCTATAGAAAGTATGGAACTACTACATAGTAAAGTAGGAGACACTTAATAATGGAAGAAGCTAAAAGAGCCAGTGGCAGCCGAAGAATTGATCACATGTAGAGTCCTCTCTTGTACCAAAGACACTTGAAGATAAAGGGTTTACCTGGGCAACAGCTTGCCTTTTTCTTGTTTAATGACTTGAATAGGCTTCTTCAGCAATAGGGCCCATGCTGTCAGTTTATGGACATCGACCTCTATATATTCTTGGCAGTGGCTTGGATTGTTTGGGAATGCCATGCTACTCCTTTGGTCAGCAACTCAATTAAATGTAACATACCTGGTACTGGAAGTTTCATTTGGTGACAAGAGATATTCAGTAGGGGCTCTCTATCCCCCATTATTTGATGATATTTATTTAGACCACCTACATATATGTATATATTTTAGGAAGTTTCTATTGTATTAGGATTCCATACTACTCATCAATGGCCCTTAATTTTTGATGCGTCTGCCCATAACCCCTCCCTCATCTCCCTCTTTTCTCCCTCCACCCATCCATAAATATTGATCCTATGTCCCTTTCCTAGAAAATTCCATCTATCTCTCTTAGACATTTATCTAACCTTTGTGGGTCTCTGGATTGTAGCTTGTTTATCATTAACTTAACATCTGGTATCCACATATAAAATAATACAAACCATATCTGTCTTTCTGGATTTGTGTTACCTCCCTCTGGGTGATATTTTTTATCCTGGGTTAGGGAAGGGGTTATTATACACCTCTCTTTTTATTTTAATTTAATAAAATTGTTTAAAAATGATACCATTTTAAAAGACTGAGGAATATTCCATTTTGTAAATGTACCACATATTTTTTATTCATTGATTTGTTGAGAGACATCTAGGTTGTTTCCAATTTCTGGCTGTTACGTGTAAAGTAGCAATGAACATGGTTGAAAAAGTTTATCAGTGGTAGGATGAAGCATCCTTCAGGTATATGCTCATGAGTGTTATAGCTGGATCTTAATGTAAATCATTTCCAACTTCCAGCAAAAACTGTCACATTGATTTCTATAGTGGCTGTACAAGTTTGCAGACCCATCAGCAATGGATGAGCATTCTCATTAATCCACATACTCAACAACATGATCTGTCAACCCAGCCAGAAGCCACAAAGACCTACAATTGCATCCTACCTACAAGATATGCTAGTGTAATGGTTGCAGAATCAACTAATATCTGATTTGACTTAAGGCCCACTCCACCAGATGGAACCCATATCCAGTAATGCTTGGGTTATCAGAAAACTGAGATTGGATAACCGAGGGACTTAGGATAAAACCCAGTACTACTTATGGTCCTACTAAAGTAACTGAACAATAAAATAACTCCACATGATATTCTGCTATACTCATAGATTAGTTGCCTTATTCACCCACCCATCCTCAGAGAAGCTTTCTCCTGCAGCAGATAGAAAAAAAAATACAGAGACTCACAGCCAGACAATATGGAGAGAGAGAGAGAGAGAGAGAGAGAGAGAGAGAGAGAGGAGAGAGAGAGAGAGACCTTATGGCACTCAGTCTTAAATACTGAGTCTCCATCAAAATTTCTTCCCTCAGGGCTTAGGGTAACTTGAAGAAGAGGAGGTGGAAAGAATGTAAGTCAGAAGAGATGGAGGACACCAAAGAAACAAGACCCTGTAATTCAACAGGATCAAAGCACATATGAGCTCACAGAGACTGAGTTACCATGCAGAACAGGTATTAACCTGATGGTGTCCTAGAACTGAAAGAAGTGGACAATGACTGCTCCTCTAACCCAGGAGCTATCTCTAATTGATAGCCACTTACTAAAGAAAGTTACTTTTCTCCAAGGGATTCTCGCTAGGGAAAAGAACTACTCTTATGTGTAGGCTACATGCCGGGCAGTAGATGACCAACAGAAAATAAACTCAATAGCATCTTTGGAAGTTCCTTGTCTCTTAACATGGTGTCAGATTTTTAAAATATCTTATTATCTTTTACATATATATATATATATATATATATATATATATATATATATATACAGACACATACATATACATTTCCTTTTAGCCCACAGGTCTTTTGTAGGTATATTATGGCTTCTAGTCTAGTGGTTTTTATGGGTTTTAGTGTTTTTTATATGAAAATGAGTGTATCTATCTCTTATCATTTCTATCTCTTTCCTGAGCCTTTTCTTCTGCTTTTCCTCTTCTCTTTGTTTGTTTTGTCTGATTCTAGTCTGTTAGTTTTGTCTGTGCATTCTATTTTTAATTTTAACTTTGTTATCATCCCTTAGAAGCTTGTTTGTTTTCTAGTGAGAGACAGGAATTAGGTGGATATGGATGGTGGATGGGGTGGGGAAGAGCTAGGGGGAATAAAGGGAGGAGAAAACAGAACTGGTATATTATGTGAGAAAAAAACTATTTCAATAAAAAGATAAAAAGAATAAAAAATAATTCTTACAAGAAGAATTATGTCCCTATGAGTTTATTCTACATGTGATTGGGAGCTTCTTGAAGACAGATGAAGTTCCTGGTTTTTAGCTCCGTATGTATTGTGGGCTTGGAGGCAGTGAGGGTGCTGAGACAGTAGCTCATGAAATAAAGAAAGAAAAATAGGAGGAGTTCAGGGGCAGAAAGATAGGAGGGGAGAGAGGCAGGGCCGGTATGCATATAAAACAGTACTTGCAAGTGAGGAACAAGTTAGATGAATCTTTTCAGAATGACCAAGCTTTCACTGCTGAGCTACTTATCCAGCCTTCATTTTGTAGGTGTAATTTGAGGTTGGTATTTAAAGAATGGTTGAGAACTCAGATCAGTGAAAGCCAGAATGTAATCTAGAGCATTTGCAGCCCTCCCTAAAAATTCCTAGTACATGGCTTGAACATGAAAATGGATGCCCAGATAGAGTTATTAAATTAACAGACTAGCAAGCCAAGGATGGGTAAGATTTTGCACAGAGCCTTATCAACCTAAGATAGAAGTGCATTGCTTTTGATAATGCATATTTCATAATGGGTAAGGAAGCCATTCTTGTCAGAATGACCTAAGACAGGCTCAGTCTTGTTAATGAAATAAAAGGGGGAAGAGGTGGAGAGCCTTTGGTGCATCTTGGCAAGAATCTGACACAGGCCAAGGACAAGGAAGTAGGCTTCAGGTAGAAATCTCACATTAGTTTAGAACAAAGAAGTAATTTCAGGCAGGAATCTAAATCTTAGGCTAGAACAAAGAAGTAATTTCAGACAGAAATCTAAATTTTAGGCTAGAAGAAAGAAGTAGGCTTCAGATGTGAAAATGACCTTGGGCTAGAACAGAAAAGTAGGCTCAGATACTTTGGTCATCCTGTTAAGCCCTTAGAAACAGTGATCATGGGAGTGTTCACAGAATTTTGTTTATTACCTTGCTTGTTCTTTGTGTTTATTGTCTTGCTTGTTCCTTTACTATTTGCATCTATTGTATTGCTAGACCCTCAACCTAGAACTGACCTTAATACTTGCATTTAATTATAATGGTATACAAGCAAAAAAGAGGACTGAGAATGGGATGGGGGGGTTTCTAGGGAGGGGAAATGGGGAAAGGGAATGACATCTAAAATGTAAATAAATAAAATATCCAATAAAAATTCCCTCCACACCCCCCAGCCAGAAGCCAGCCCTAGCTTGATTTCATTTCCCTGTCCCTTTTCGTCTGAACTTCACTTCTGAGTGGCATCACTTTTTAAAGTAAATTCTAGCACCTTCTATGTTACTCCTCCATATATTTTACTCCCGTTCACTGCTGATTCCTTACCATCCCAAAGTTTATTCTCCTCTGTTTCCAAGGCCCTCATTTGAAAGGGAGAGCTGCGATGATTCAGTAACATATATATTAATGTGTGCTCTACTTTCAGGCATAGCTTTTCAGGTAGGATCCTAGGAGAACTCCAAAGGTAAGAGTCCTGGTGACTGAAATGAAGATTCTCAGCAGCTTGCTTATGGAGGTGAGGTTGGGCATAGAGGGGGCTTTTCTACCACTGTCCTCACAAAAATGCCAAGTCTCGACACTGTACCATCATCAGGTCTCAGAAAGGAACTCAAAGGTCAGACTCTGCAACTCACTCACCATGGAAACAGAACACTCGGATAACTGATTTAACCTTCTTATTTAGTTTGTGTTCAGTAAGGACAGAGCAAGGGTAACTCTGGCAGTTCCATAATTGAGTCCATAGGCAGGAAATGCAGTTAACTGGTCAATTCAAAATCCTAAGGACTCTATCTAACGAGTGTTGAATTTAGCAGCTGAGGTAGAGTTGAACACTTCACAATTAAGGATTTGCTTTATCTTTCTGTAGTTTCATCCAGCTATAGTGCTGCCTGTTTAGCCTGTAGCCCCAGTTCTGTGATACATTGTGCCAATTTTGATCAAGTCATATGTGAAATCTGAAGAGATCTCAGTGGAATCTGGGATTAGCCCTGTAACCAGAGGCCTGGCTCCCTTGTAGTGAGCAGCTGTCTGTCCACCCGGTCTTAGCCTGCTGTGTGAAGTGTTGTAGGGCAGTCTCTATGATGGGTTTCATCTAATTTCAACATGGTACTTGGTTTCCCTGCTAGATCTGGAGGCTTGCCTTGAACTCCAGCCCAATTGACTATGGTCTTGTCAGCATGCCTAGCACTTGACATTCCCTGTAATTTGGCAGCAGGATTCTGTCTCCCTCAGTTCCAGCCCTTGACAGGGGTCTTGTTCCAAATTAAATGGACCACCCCAAACTCAGAGGCTGCCACCCATATGACTTGTGTATTACCTTCGCCTAGTGACTCTTGGCATTTTTCCTGTCTTGCAGATGGGACTCTGATTAACATTAGGGATGCTTGGAACTAATAGCATTTTGGAATATGATGTACACTGACTGTTATTCCCAGGGAACAGGCAACTCTACAGCCAGCCAATGCTCTTCCCTATTCCTGTTTCTGCTTGTTTTCTATCTTTGTTCCCACTCCCACCCATACTGTGTACAGACTCACTTTGCTACACACAACATGAAAAAAAAAAGGTTGTCTTAGTTTTTTGTAAATTAGTCTCATTGATACAAAACTTAACCTCAGTATGATTAATAATTCTGCTGGGATTATATTGTGTTTATCAAAACACATAAAACTTAGAGAATAAAGAAAGACTCAATGTAAAATATCTGGAAGGCAGTGATTGACAAACCAATACTATGTTATGCTCTTATCTAAAGGACATATCTTATCTAGAAGTTCAGCCATGATGAATGGACTTGGAGAAGGTAAGCTGACGGGGAGGATACATAGCTGCCATTGGTAGGTGAGCAGAAGGAAGAAAAAGATATTCATTGCTTGAGTTTCAGGTTTCTATGGGAAAACACTCCTAAAGGAGTATATTAATTTTATTTTTGCTGTGACCAAATACTTGGCAGGGAGGAACATAAGAGAAAAAAGTTTTATTTTGACTCTAAGTTTGAGGACACACAGTACACCCACCATGGTGGAGAAGATGGTAGGTATATGAGGTGGCTGGTCACATTGTGTCAGCAATCAGGAAGCATAGAGAGATGAATTTTGATGCTACAAAGTTTACCTTAAATAATATATAAATATATAAATTATATATATATATATATATATATAGTGTGTGTGTGTGTGTGTATGTGTATAATCACAGAGTGTTTGTGAAGGTCAGAGAACAACTTGTAAGAATTAATAACTCTTCTTCTAGCACATGGGTTCTAGAGATTAAATCCAGGTCATGAGGCTTGGTATCAAGTGCCTTCACCCACTGAGTCAATTTTCCATCCCACTTTTAATGTTTTATCCAGCCTGATATTCCTCCTCCCCAGTGGTACGGCCCACATCCTGGGTGGAATTTCTCTCTTCTGTCAATTTTTTCTGTGACATCATCTTTATAGATATACTAAGAGGTGTGTTTCCATGGTGATTCTAAATCTAGTCTAGTTGATAATGAAGATGAAGCATCACAGGGATCTTTTCTTGTGGAGTCATTTGTGTGGAAACAATAGTACACCAAGTTTTTTTACTATGGGAGAAGAGGAGAAATAAGTACATATATATATTGTTTAGCACAGTAAGCATTCAGTGAATGTTCAACCCAGGATAGCCAATTAGATTGGATTCTCTAGTACCTACCTGACTGACACAATATTATACTTAAGGAAAAATTGTACTATTTATACATCCAAGCTTTTGATATGAGAACAAAAATGCACTTAATGAAATTGTGTCAAAATTTTGGACTATATAATTATTTCATGTTGAATCAAGATTCTTTTTATTTTAAAATTGTTTCTTTTAATTTTTGATGTTATAACCTAATTACATTATTTTCCCCTTCCATTTTCTCTCTCTAAACCCTCCCATATGCCTCTGCATGCTCTCCTTCATAGTCTTTATTTATATATAATATAATAATATAATTAATATATATTTCTATATACCTAAATATATCCTGCTTAGTTTGTATAATATTCCCTTTTTGTATGATTATGAAGTTCCCCAGAAAATCAATGATAAACCACAGAATGTGCTATGTACATTTTCATCCATTTTCTTTCTATTTTGGTTCAAAATGTGTATCTCCTGCTCCTTCTTTTTCATAGTCTCCTCCATTTACTTCATTGCAAATCTCAATGTTTCAATGATTTTCCTTCTTGTTCCCATGCATTTGCTCATTCAGTTACTAGTTATTGAAAATTTCTCTATGTCTTCCAGTCACCATCATCGAATTGGCAGGATACCCTTTCAGATGTAGTTTTTTTCTGCATATAGGATTACAAACATTTCAATAGTCACAAGTTCAACAGAAAGATGGAAGTAACAGAAATGCATTAAGCTTTAACACTGAGTTATTCATGTTGAACAGTAGATCAGAGGAGATCCTTTTGTGGCCAGAGTGTTTCTACAGAGCATGTTGAATCATTCCATTTACTTGGTAATTCCTCCTGCCATGGTGATCTGTAAGGCTGGCAACTTAGACTCTTATAGGTGGAATGGTTATTAATTGGCTATCACTATTTGGGTAACTGAAGCAACGTTTGCCAGACCTGACCCTTGGCCTCCAATCAGATACTGTATAGTCTGTTAAAAGAGTTTGGATAATAGCCAAGAACATTTTACAAACCAAATAGATAATCATTTGATTATGGAGTGATCACTTAGTGGTATGGTTACTGTCATTGACTACTTTTATGGTATCAGCTCTACAAAGTACTGTTCAAAAATTTGTCATGGTTGGCATATAGGATATTTTCTAAAGATTCTTGTCTTGAATGCTGTTATCCTTCAGTACAAGAGTTAAGAGTTAACTTAAGAATTAACAGTTGAGCCGGAAGTAGTTGGATCATGAAGATGCTTCCTACTTCCATGGATTAGCACTGACGACTTCACAGCTGAATGAACCCCTAGGAGATGTGGCCCAATTTAGAGGAGTAAAAACCAGGGATGTGTTTGCTTTTGACCTCTTTCCTCTCCTCCAAGTCTCTCTTGGCTTCCTGGTTGCTAGGAAACAAACAGCTTTAGTATACAACTATCTGTTCTCTTTCATGATGTTCAACCCCATCTCAGGCCCAAAACACTGGGTCAGAGACTATAGAGTGCAGCCCTTGAAACTGTGAACCAAAGTGAATGCTTCCTTTTTAAAGTATTTGAATCATTTGTTCACGATGATGAAAAGTTGACTAACACACACACAAATCCACACATGTACGTACAGACATACACACATACATGCACATATACATACACCCCCACACACACCCATACACACACACACACACACACACACACAC
>JANHMN010000013.1:15993919-16035568 GCA_030674055.1 Rhabdomys pumilio
ACACACACACACACACACACACACACACAGAGGACAAAGGAACTTTATTTATGAAATTTACGACACATTAATATATGAGAAATGCCCAAGCATACTTAAAAAGCAAAGTCTTGTTGAGAAATAACCTCTTCTTGGCTTCAATAGAAATGACTTAAATATTTTTGAAATGGTAATTTGTGTATGATAACACTCTAAAATAATGCCTAAGTCTATTTTCCCATTTCATGGCATGCTATCATTTTCTATGTCATTTGTATAATTTATACTTTGTAGTTTGAAAATGTCTATTGTATAGGAAGAAAATAAACATGTCTACTAGGCAACATAAAATGTATACTTTAAAAAAAAATGTGGTGACTGAATATAATTAAGATGGAGAGGCAATTTTGGGAAAATACACATAACATTAATGAAGAAAAGTTGCCAAAAGAAGTTGTTCTGATTTTTAAAAATATGCATTATTTTAAAATGTACAATTTAGAGTTTCAGAAGGAAAGGGAGTAGCTACTTAGAAAAGGGGTTGAGAATTATTGGACTATCTTAAAATTTATATATACTTTTAAATTTTACTCAGCTCTGGTATCATTTTATGAGTTTTGGTAACTAGATAAAATTGCATATTTTATCGCTAACAACCCAAAGTATTCCTCATTCCTGTCATTTTTTTTATACTTTCCTTTGGTTGTTAAGATTTCCTCTCTCTTCCCATATCCTGACCAGACCCCTTACAAAGGCTGCTCTGTTCTTTACCTTCATCAGTTTCACACCAAAATTATAACAATTCATAAAATAATAATTAACATTTTGTTTTAATGCTAAAAAATAATTTTAAATTGGACTTGAATTCACTGAAAACGTGCGTCTAAGTTATAAGTTGAATGAATATGTGTATTTGTGGAAAAGAGAGAGTGCTAATAAAGGATATTCATGTGAATTTAGAGTGAAAAAACCTCGTCAGTGCCTTCCCATTAAAAACTATGTTTCAAGACCAGTCAATCCAAGGAGTGTCCCATCTAAAGTTAATTTCATATAAAATCTCTTCACCCGATAGTCTTCAATATTCCATATCAACTAAATCCTGTTTTAATTTCATGTTCTCCAATAACCCTTCTTCAGCACTTTCATCACATATATTTATTAATTATATATGTTTTTGACTAACCATAAATGGGAGATACAGTTGTTCATGAAATTCCCCTCTTAAGTAGATTTCTTTATTTTACTGATGAGCACATATGAGAGTCTTGAGAAAATGAATCAAATGTTTGTAGTTCTAGGGCCTAGCCCTATGGCTAACATAATTTCTTTCATTGTGTTTTTACTAAACTATGAATAGACTTGTACATGGAGAATATTAATATACACTAAAGGGCTGAAGGCTATTTTTGAACATTGGTGTCATAGCACTATGACAGAATTGACTAACTCTCCACTGAAGTTTTAAGTTTAGTTTCACATTACTAGGGTTCATTATTGGGAGGTGCACACCCACAGAAGAATGCAAGAGAAAGATTCCTATGGAGTCATGTGTCTTCTGTGTTTGTTGGCCCCTTCCCATTGATTCGGTGAGAGGTCAAGACTTGGAGATGATACTTCCCAGTACAAAGGGGTCTGTGTCTGTCAATCACTGCTTAGGAGAATTATAGAGACACAAGGATATAAACATGGATTGTGTCCTTATTAAATTGGTCCATTGAAATTGTGGTTTGGTTTGTTATTAACAGCTTTACCGAATGTAAAAACCTTCCAATGTTACTGTCGAAAGAAAGACTACTTTTAGGTCTGTTTAATAAAAAACCAAGTGTTAAAAAAAAATAAAGCAAAAACAACATGGGTAAACTTTTGTAATAAAGTGCCCTGTGACTAAAGTTTCAACCATAGGGCTATATCAAAAGGTAGATATTTAATAATGTGGGCCTGAATGGATTCAAAGTATAGAATTAAGGAGAAGATAGAAAGAAACAGAGATTGCCTCTACATCTGTCAATGAAAAATTGGCAGTAAGAAAAAGTTACTTAGAGACATGGTAGCTGGGTCATGAAATTATGTTATTGAAGGTCACCATGGACATTTCTACAGGGTTGATTACATGACTTGAAGGAAAGCTTTTACCTACTGGATGAATACTCCTCGATTTTGCTATAAGCAAATTTGAATATTATCTTTTTATTTTCTTTAATTGCTGGAGTTCAGTAAAGAAAAACTGTCACAACTTTGGCTTTTAAAAGCAAAGACCATCTTTCTGGCTCACATGAATAACTGCCCATTCTACTTACTTTGAAAACTGAGCCAGGGGAACAAGAATGATGCTACTCTGTTCATATTTCATGAAATAGGTCAAGAAACTGCTTTAAGCAATGGGAAAATTCCTATCAGGGATGGCGGGTTTTGCCCACACTGTGTGTGGGATGGGTGATGAGACTTGAGCATAGAGAGCTATGGATGCGGCCTCTAGTACCACTCAATGAATCTATAAAATCCTCAGACTCAAGAGAGCTGTTTGCTCTGGGAAAGAGTCACATTTAAATGACTCTGAGACAATTTCAAATGCCCCTGGGAAGATTGTACCATAACCACACCGGACTGCAAAAGGTAGCAAGATGGATTTTTCTCTGCAGACACATACCAGTCACTGAAGCATTTCCTGCAAGTCCAAGTTTGCTAAGTATAGATGACCATGGCAGTGCTGCTCTATGACCTTGGAGAAACTCAGGTCGAAGACTCAACATCACTGTCAAGTTCCAGGGACTGGTATAGTTGCACCATTTTGTGAACTATGCCCCTGAGACATTTTGGAGGTAGAACCACTGCAAGCAGCAGCATGATTGATTTGCTAGGTGTTACCTTTTTTCCTTGCTCTGAAATATTTGGAAACACACAGCATGTCACATCATGTTTCACAAGATGACAACAACAAAAGCCCAAACAATACATAACCAGGTAAGAAGTGAGAGGAAGGGATCTGACTTCAGTTAGACACTGGCGTGAATAATTGCTTTGCATCATGGCTTGGCTGAGGGGTAAATCAAACCCAGATTTAAACAGTTCCAGCAGTGAAGAGGCCTTGCTTTTCTTCTCAATTTCTCCCACTTCTCAATTTGTTTGATCATAGATTATTTTGAGCCATTTAACCTATGCTATGTGAATTATAATTAGTCCTAAATCTCAAAGCCCTATGGTTGAAGAGGTTGAGGAGCTAGAGCAAAAAGCTGTTTCGTTAAGCTGAAGCAAAAACAAAATGTAAAAAACAGAGATGTTGGGAAGACAGGGAACCTACAGAAATACCCCTTTCTGAATGGAAGAGATCACTTGTGAGTTACAGAAAATGTAATACTTAGTCTTGAGTTCCAAAGGTTAACACACACACACACACACACACACACACACACACACACACACTTGACACTTAATATCCAATACAGAACCTTACCCAGTAATGAGGTTAATGAATTAGAGCACTCAAGAGCCCCCATTGTGGCTCTTCCTAGTCATTACCTTTCTTTGCCTAAAAGTCATAATTCTTCTGATATTTAGCACAAGTTAGTTTTACTTTAATTTTATGTAAAAGAAAGAATATAATATGTATTCATTCTGTTATCTTGTCCCATATTCTTTTTTTCTGTTATTCTTCTTTCATATATTACATTCTGACTGCAGTGTTCCCTCCCTCTACTCTTCCAAGACCTCTCCACCACCACACCTCTCCCCCAGATCTACTCCTCTGTTTCCCTTGGGAAACAAAAGTAGATCTCACACGGATATCTACCTAGTGTGGCCTAACTAGTTACAATAAGAGTAGGCACAAATCTTCATATCAAGACGACAAAACAACCCAGTAAGAGGAAAAGGGGTCTGAAGAGCATGAAAAAAAGTTATAGACACCCCTTCCCATTGTTAGGAGTCCCAAGAACACCAAGCTACACAATTATAATGTATACTCTGAGAACCTAGCTCAGATCCACAAAGGGTCTGAGATTGTCTCTTTAGTCTCCGTGATTCCCCTATAAACTCTGCTTAGTTGTTTCTGTGGGCAGTATTCTCTTGGTGCCATCAAATCTTTCTGGCTCCTGCAATCCCCACCTCTTCTGCAGGATTTCTCTGGCTCTGCCTAATGTTTGGCTATGGATCTCCTGATCTGCTCTCATCAATTGCTGGATGACACCTTTCTGATGACATTCAGGGTAGGCACTAATCTAAGAGTATAGCCGAATATCGTTAGTAATCACTTCATTGAAAAAATTTCCCAGTCACGTTTGCTTCTATTCTAGGAATCTGGGCTATCCAGCCTCTAACTCCTGGCCATTCTAGCAGTTTCATGCCTGGGCTTTCTCTCATGGCATATGGCTCAAGTTCTGTCAGTCATTGCTTGGCCAGTCCCATTGGTTCTGTACCACCATTTCCCCAGCACATCTCGGAGGGAGGCGAGATTGTATGTCAAAGGTTTTGTGCGTGGGTTGGTGTTATAGTCCCACTGCTGAAAGCCTTGTCTAATTACAGCAGATGGCTAGTTCAGGCTCAGTATGCCCCATTAGTAGGAGACTTGACTAGAGTTATTCTTAGACTCCAGATAGTTTCCACTGCATTAGGTTTCCACATCTCCTCCCAAATGCCCCCAGTTCCAGTTGTCTCTCCCAGTACCCTCCCCCCATCTCTGTTTGACCCCTCCTGTTTCTATCCCTATCCTCCTGAGTCCACTCACAAAATCTTTCCCCTTCCCAGTGAGATTCAGGCACTGCCCATGCTGAACTCTCTTTGTTACATAGTTTCTCTAGGTCTGTGGATTATAGCATGGTTACTTAACAGCTAATGTACACTTTTAAGTGAGTACATACGATGTTTATCTTTCTGGGTCTAGGTTACCTCACACATGATGATTTTTTTTCTAGTTCCATCCATTTGCCTGCAAATTTCATGTTCTCATCGTTTTTATAGCTGAATAATACTCCATTGTGTAAATATACCACATTTTCTTTATCCATTCTTTGGTGGGGGGACAATCTAGGTTGTTTCCAGTTTCTGGCTATCCTGAATAAGGCACACAGCTGAGGAAGTGTCCTTGGAGTAAGATGGAGCATATGACTAACAGTGGCATATCTGAGTCTTGAGGTAGATTGCCTTTTTGTCCCCAAAGCAATGGTAGAGTGTTTACCTTGCTCCAAATCCTTGCCCCCTAAAAGTGGGTTCTTAGGTTTTCACTTATTTTCATTGCTCTCTAGGACTCTATTTAATTCATATACGGTAATTTATTCACTCTAGTATGGATGAACATGTGATTGATGGACTCTGGTCTTTGTTTCTCGTGACTCACTGTTATGAATATTTCTTGTGCATACCTTTTGTTGTATATGTATATTTTTGGTTACAGTTCTATGTATAATTTTTTTGAACCACTGGATATGTATATAATTATCTCTATTTGAAAGTGCCAATCTATTTCCCAGGAACTGGAGAATTGGAGTTCAGAAGACTCAGGAAGGGCGGAGTCTAGAATGTTTTGTGAGTAGGGAGTATTTTAGGCTAGGCAGAGTTCTAAATGTGTATGGTGTATGTTAATAGATAAAAACAAAGCTGTGCATGGGGGCACAAATGGAAGAGTAGGACCATCTTATGAAATCAACTTTAAATAGTAGGTACTGGGAAACTGTTGAAGTTCATGTGGGGAAGCGACTTGGCAGCTGTGGACTCTGGGTAGAGCAGACATTGTGAGTGGTCTGCAGAATAAAGCCAGGTGAGATGTAGAATTCTGAACCTAGAGATTGAGAATGATTATGGAGAACAATTTAGAAGACAGATTAGCTGAAGTTCCTTTAGACGAAGGTTTTCTTTTTATAGCCAAGATCCCCTGTTCTGCTTAATTCTGGAAGGTTTTGTTTGGTCCTTCCCCCTTTTCTTGATTCAACAAGCATGATTGTTAGCCTCTTTGAGGATTCCTTAATTAATTGCATCTTGTTAATATTTTTCTCAAATAATGAGAACAGCTGCTTGGTTTTAGGTAGTGAACAGGTGGGGAAGAACAGAGATAATTTTATATTTGTCGTGAAAATTGGTGATAGTGAAGGACTTACCAAGAAACTTATAGGTATGAGCAATTCTGACTGAAAAAAAAGTGCTATCAAAAGACAGAAAGATTTTTATTTCCTTTGCAGGCATGCAAATATTGAGAAAGTAATATTAATATCTATTGTCTAATGTTTAGAGTTTTTGGAAGAACAGCAGCACAGTATAAGAATAATTTATCTGAAACTATATTAACCATTGATCATCAGAAGACCAATTTAGTCTGATTATATTATGACGGCATTATCACACTGCTAAAGGGACCAGATGGGTCAACACAGAAATAGATAATTATGTGACGAAGGATGCATTTTGTCAATCAGTTTTCTTCTAGCAGCACAGAAAAATACATTAGCCTTCTATATCAAGCCTTCTGTGTCACAGGCTTGATGTAGCCCCTGCTCTTTGGTGCAGGCCTGCATCAGTTAATAGCTTTGGGGGTTTGGGCTCAATTAGTTTCAATCTTTGTGGTATGAACCTGAAAACTAGGCTCAGGCAGACACAATAAATATTTGGTAGATTCCAAAAGAATAATTGTATTCCCTAGCTACAAGCAATTAAGCATTAGATGTATTCCTTGTAAACCTTTGCAAAGGCAATAAAAAACACGTTTTAAAAAACAAATAATTAAATGGCTCCTTTCGTTTGGTGGCATTTAGGCAAACAGAATTAAAGTTTATTTTACCTGGGAGGAAAAGAGTGATTTTCTCCTTTAAAAACTCTGATGGCTTGCACATAAGATGCTGGTAATCTTTTAGATATCACAGAGTAGGCTAGATGGCAGAAAACAGAGTAACAAAGGTTCCAAAATTTAGAAGAGATGAGCTTTTTACAAACTACTAAGGGAGAAGCTTACTTTCTACTCTTTATCTTCTCCTAGAGTTTGAGTTCAGATTTAGTTAAGCCAAACAGCTAAAGACTCACACACCCAAACCAGAAACGCAGTCATTGCCTATGTCCTGATCAGCCCTTTATCCACGAGCCCAGTCAATTACTACTTTCTGCCACTTCTACGTGGAAATATTTATATCTCTTCCTTCCTTTCCACTTCCACTACTTTAATCTTACACTTACCTCATGGTTTGCCAGGGTTGCTGTTCAACCTCAGACTTAGTCTGAGGAATGTCCTGTCCCAGTGGTAGCCTGCCAGTTGATGTAAAATATTTATCTTACTATGACTCAGTCTTCTTTAAACACTCTTGGCATCCTTATGTCTTCATGTAAAAGAAAATATTTTCACATGGGTAAAGTAAAGAGCATTTTTTACTGCCTTGCTGATTATTTGGTTTAGACATTGGTACAGGATAGCATATCCAATCTTTGGCCTTAAACTGGAAGTTTCCTGAATTCATTGGATATTTCACATACATTTGAGTCTTTCTGTGATAGAAATAAAGTACCTGGTTTTTGAGTCTTTAATTTTAATGTTTGTGTATGGTGGTTAGGGTGCAGGTTTACAGTGGGGATGGCAGCCATGTTGGCCAAAATCATAAAAAGGAAGGCTTACTCATTACTTGAAGAACAAATATAATATTGTGAAAATGGCTGTGCTGTCAAAAATCAATCTACAGTTTCAATTTGTAACAGACATTATATTAGTTAATTAGAATGAGCTGTTTGAGTCACCTGAGAAGCCACCTCTGGAAGTTGGTTTGCCCCATCTCCCATTTCAAATGTAAGCCTACTTGTCTCAAAGTGCCCTCTGAGCCCCTTGTTAAGAGAATCAGTTGGGTTTTCTAAATCTGCTGAATTTTAAAGCAAAGGTTAATTTCATTGGTACTTGTTCTCTTTATAAGGTAAAACTGATTTGCCATGAGTGCTTAAAAAGTAATCAACCAGTATCTTATTTGACTTAAGATCCACTCCACATGATGGAGACCATACTCAACACTACTTGGATGACCAAGAACCTGAGACTAGGAAGCTCAGAGACATGGTAAAACCAAATACCACTGTTCAATGAAAGATCATAGTAGTAAACTAACTCCTAATGACATTCTGCTATACTCATATGTGAGGGCCCAGTTCAGATATCTTCAGAGAATCTTCCTCCTGCAGCCGACAGTAACAAATACAGAGACCTACAGCCAGAGAGTATGTAGATAGTAAGAGATCTCAGAACACTCATGGAAAAGAAAAGGAAAAATCATGTGTACAATCAAAAGGAAGAATTTTGTACACGTTAACTACATAAATAAATATGTAAAAACTAAAATGATAAAACAAGCTTCATATTCAGCCTCTTCCTGGTCTTAATACTTAATTGGCATCATAGGACAATGTTTTATCTCTGCTGACTGGGCTCAGATATCTCAACACCCATGGGCCAGGACTCTTTCTTTGCTACTAGTTCCAATACAGAGGCTGGCCCTCACAGGACTGGGGTCCTTTAAGAACTTGACCACAAAGAGTGAGTCCAGTGCCCATAGGGAAAAAACCTTAAATCTTCCTCCAGAAATAGCATGGGCTCTGTGCTCCTCCATCGTATGCTAGGTCATCAGGAGAATTTGGTAATTGTGGAGTAGGCTTTACGCTGACACACAAACCAGCATTAGTCATCCCTCTGGAAACCAAACTGAAATATTGAAAATCAGAAGCAAAAGTTAAAAAAAAAAAGGCAGGATCCCTTGACTCAGTATTTGTAACTTTTTATTTATCTCTCTTCTATTTCCTTCTTCTTCCTTCACTGTGTTAGGTTACTGGATAGCTGGTTTGTTTGTTTCTGTTTTCATTACATTTATAATATTCATTTGCTTGCTTATTTGTTCTTTTATAATCTATGACATTGGCTTTTATTTTTGTATAATATTTTGATAGTTCATTATTTCTGTTTGCTATTTTTCTAAACCTACACACTATTCTGTGCTTTATTAAGCAAATATTTTAATCATCATTATACCAAGGTAGACCTACATGACTGTGCTTTGCTTTTCTATACTTATAAAATTCTGTTCTGTGATTTTACCTCTGGCATCCCTGCTATGGCTCATGCTTCCAACTTGTACACATTACAAGTCAAAGCTTATTTCATCTTTTCCTTTATGCCCCACTCCCATTCAACAACTTACATACTGATGCCATTCTCTCTAAACAACCCCACGAAATTCATTGTCTCCAACCTCAGTGTTATACTCTATATATTATTTGGAACAGAGGTATGATACAAAAGGTTCTCCTACAACTAGAGACCACAGCATCTCCCTCCTTAAGAGCCAGAGGAAACCTTCTTCTCAGTGAAGACCGACCTTGTAGAAGGAATGATGAAAAAAAAAAACCCAACCAAATTAAGTTGGAAAACAGAAGAGTTAAAACTGTTCATTCACTCATGTACACAGATATATACAACACAACAAAGAAGCACAATATGAAACAAGTCACAACAACAGGTGGTCATCCTCCCAACTCTTATTTCATGGAAGCTAAAATGACTGAAATTACTAAAAGGATTGAGAAAAATTTAGAGTTCTATTTCAAAAAATGTCTACCATTAAAAGGTCTCAAATAAGCAGATGAACTAGCTAGGAAATCTTTACAGCTCCTTGCTAAGACAGTTACCAGAGTGAATGAGACAGATGCAACTTGGAAGGGAAAGTCACAATCATTGAGGAAACATTCCCCAAGGAAATTAAAGCACTGAAAAGGAAACAAACAGAAAAAGAGGACCTGAAAGATGCAGTCTAATGAAAAGCTCATCAGGAAGCAACTGAAGCTGAATCAAAAATAGGCTTGGACATACACAGCGAAAAGCTTAAAGAATATGTCCAACAGTTAAGTTATCTATGGGATACATTTAAGGTAGCCAGGCTTAAAGTCTATGAGTTGGAACAAGCTGCGATAAATGTAAAATAATTAGATAATTATTTAATAATTTTATAACAGAAAAGTTCTCAAATCTAATGAAACTGATGTATACACAAAGGAAACATTTAGAACAGTGATGAGAAGAACCTTCATGTGATCTGCCATTGCCAAAATGCCAAAAACAGAAAAGTAAGGAAATAATAACTTCAATAAAGGAAGAGCACAAAAATCACACGTAAAGCAAGAATATCATAATAACCTCAGACTTTTTATTAGAAACCCCCAAAGCCAGGAAAGAATGGAATAAGGTATTTTAAGCTCAAAAAGTAAATAGTTTCAACATTATTTTCCTTCCACCAAGAGAAAATAGTGATGCTGGTCAAATGAATCTGGTCATCACACCCTTTATTTGCCAGAAGTATCAAAAGAATGAGAGACCCACATGTTCTCATACTCAGGAGTCTCAATAAAAATTTAAACTGAAAGCCATGAAACATATGCAAAAGACCTGGTGCAGACCTGTGTAGGCCCTGTGCTTGCTACTTCAGTTGCTGTGAATTTATATGAACTTTGCTCAGTTTTTTTTTTTAGAGCTTTGTTCTCCATTTTAAAGCATCTAAGACTTTCCCTATTAAGCAAAGACAAGCATGGATTGTTCAAACAATTGGTCAGGGAGGTAAGAAGACACGGGAGAAGAAAACATTGGCTCCAAAATTTGGACTGAGATAAGTCACAGGGAATGAGCATCAGAAGATGCTCTGCCATTGGACCAACTCTCTCTTCCTGTCATTTTCTCTTAGCATGTAGGAGCAATCACAGGAAATCTCTTGGTTGACACACTGGCACTACTGGAAACCATCTACTCTATGATTTTCTTTTCTAAGGATTCTTTCAGCAACCAAAAGTGACTTCAGGATGTCTTTAGAGGGTTTGTCACTTGTTAATTGATCTTATGGGCATAGTAGCATGTGACTATGATGAAGTGCAGAGCTGCCCAAAGTAACTCTCAAGTCAAGTAACCACACAGGAGGACCTGGTGGGTTTCCTTTCCAGGGTGGATGACACCTCAGAACCATGGAGGGGAGCTTTTCTTATGATGAAAATGAAACATTGATCAAGCTCTTAATTCAGGCTTCTTCTACACCTTTCCCTCTCTGCAAACTTCAGCATGCTTGACTTAGCATATGCAGTCTCTGCTTCCATGTAGTCTTTTTGTATGGATGGTAATTATTTTTTAATAGATAGAGGTAACCATACATTCAGCCATCTGTGTTTGGAGACAAGTGTCCTGGCCTATTTTCAGTACAACTCTTTCTTTTCTTTTCTTTTTTTTCCCTATCATTGTCATACTCTTTAATGAGGCTTAAAGCTTTCAACTTCTTGACCTGTTTCAAAGAATTAGGTATTCAGTGCCCAAGATCAAAATGTACTTTCTAAGAATGTCCTTGCCCTGTCCCAAGTTGTTCTTTGTCTAAGATGTAGCACTACTATTGCTTTTTTCCCAGTTAATTGGGTTGAACTGAATCCTTATAATAGTGAGCTAGCAGTCAATCCCAGAGTATCAGTTGGCAGAATCCTTGCGAATTGAATGCTTGGGCAACTTGAGTCTTTGATTCCACTGAATCCTTGTAACAGCATGCACTCAGTTCTATGGTTTCATTGACATGTATTTGTGAAGGTAAATAAAAGTCTTTATATAAATTTAAAAGGTTAGCAATCTAGGATCCACACAGCATATATAGAATATGGGAACTGGAAATAAACCTCCATTAGAAACACTCTGTGAAGGGCTGAAGAAAGTCTCAGTTGTAAAGAGTACTTGCTATTCTTCCAGAGGACCAGGGTTTGATTTCAAGCAATCACACATCAGCATATAACTGTATGTATTACTCAAGCTTCAGGGACCTAACACCCTCTTCTGATCTCCACAGACAACCAACATGTATGTGGTACACAGATATACATGCAGGCAAAACATCCATACATAAACATTATCTCAAGATTCAGCTATACCACTCTTGGGCATATATCCAAAGTGTGATTCACCCTACCACAGAGACACTTGTTCAACCATGTTCATTGATGCTGTAGTTATAATAGCTGGACATTAGGAACAGTTAGCCAGACAATGTCCATCAACAGATGAATGAATATAGAAATTGTGGTATATTTATACAATAGAATATTACTCAGCCATTAAAAACAATGAAATCATAGAATTTACAGGTAAATGGATGGAACTAGAAAAAAATCATTCCAAGTGTCATAACTGGGACCCATTAAGAAAAATATAATATGCTTTTTGGCTTATATGTAGATAATAGATTTTATATCAGTGATAACTATGATATAATTCAAAGAAGCACAGAGGTTAGAAACAGAGTAAGGGAGTAGGTGGGGCAGATAGATCTCCCTGTGGAAGAGAAATAGAATGCACAGTTATGGTTGGATGGTGGGGAGGTCTGGAATGGGAGGATCAAGTGTGAAGGAGAGGAAGAAGAGGTAAACTCAGTGGATAAGGGAAGGAATATGGGGAGACACAGGTAAAATAAAAGGCCATTTGAGGGATAGTATGGAAACATAAGATTGTTGGAGCCTCCTAAAATATATACATATAGGAAGGATATCTAAATGAAATTGCCAAATTAGCTAGGAGACAGAACCCCACCTAAACATCCCTTGTCACCAAATGAAGCTTTTAGCACTGAGATTGGGTGACATTTAATTGTGTCATTGGCCAAAAGGGTGTCTCATGTGAGACCCAAACATCTGAGGCTGTTGCCAAGGCTAAAGGCTGCTATGCACAAACTGATGTCAAGGCTCTTTTGCTGAAGACACCTACACCACTCATTGAATATGGAGAGGTTGAGTTGGTCACTATATGCAGACTTCACCCCTACATCCTAGCATCTCTGGTAGAAGAGACTTGGCACACTACCAAAAGAGAACGTAAACACAGATGTAGCCAGAATCCCTTTGATCTACAATGGTGTCCTGCCTGTAAGATACATTAGTGCAATGGGATCACAAGGCTGATGGGGAAGACCAACCAATATCTGATTTGACTTAAGACCCACTCCACCAGATGGAACCCATTTGTACCAGACACACCTGAGGTAACCAAGGACCTTAGAACAATAGCTTAGGGACCTAGGGGAAAACCAGTTACTACTGTTCTACTAAAGAAACAATAATTAAATGATTCCAAATGACATTCTGCTATACTCATAAACCAGTACCTTGCTCAGCCATCATCAGAGATTCTTTCTTGTGCAGCAGGTGGGAACAAATACAGAGAATCATAACCAGATAACATGCAGAGAGTGAGAGACCTTAGAATGTTCAGCCTGAAGTGGAATGTCTCCATCAAACCTCTCTCTGCAGGGCTCAGGGACTCCTGAGGAAGGGGGAAAAGAAAAAATACAAGATACAGAGGAAATGGACAAAACCAGACAAAGAGGCCTGTGAATCAAGACCCTAGAAATCAACAGGATCAAAGTACGTATGAATTCATAGAAACAGAAGAAGCATGCGCAGAGCCTGCACAAGTCTTTACCTGATGGGTTCCTAGAGGTAAAAGAATAAGTGGACCCATCCCCTCATCCCTAAGCCAGAAGCTATTGTCAATTGATAATCACTTGCAAGTGAAAATGTATTCTCTCAAAGAGTTTCACTGGGGAAAGAAATTACTTGTAAGAGAAGGCTGCATGCCCAGCAGTAGATGACCAACAGAAAACAAACATTTGTGGAGGTTGTCTTATAATGCCATATAAGGCATTTTTTTTATCTACAGTTTAAAATTTTAAATATATGTTTCTTTAATATGTTAGTTTTTGTTTTATCTTATTTAATCTTACTGCATTATATTATATTGTATTATTATGTCTTTGAAGCTTGTTTGTTTTTTAATGGAAGTCAGAAAAGGGATGAATCTAGTTCAGAAGGGAAACTTTAATCATAGTATATTATGTGAGAAAAACTATTTTCAATAAAAACGTGAAAGATTATACACTTTGCTTAATGGTGGTTAGAGGTCACATGCTTGGAATGAATTTTTCTCTGTTTACAATCTTTGTATAGTTTCAATCCCAAGAAGAAAGCATTTACCCAAGGAAGAAACATAAGTAATCCTCCTTCAGTTTAGAATAGTTAGATGGGTTGATGAATATGAAGGTATCCGGAACACTGTCAAGTAGACTAGAATTCAAGAAAAAAATCATATGGAGCAAATGTGCTCTTAAGTCTACAAATAGAACATGCCAGAGTTGTGCGGAGCTGCACTGACTTACTGCTCAATGGTCTTTGCTGAAAGCTTCTCCATTTGCCTCAGTATATTGGATGATAAATATAGCATTGCCACACTCATGAGCAATTTTGAGATTGTCTAATTAATATTTTTATATTGAATTCTGGTCTCCTCTTTTCCAGGAGGTTGACAGATTTTAAGTGGACAGTTGGAGGTAAGGAAGCTTATTCTATGTATCAGCTCGCCTCTTGAAGTCATCATTAGTTGATTTTGTTCCACAATAATCAAGGGATCCATTTAGTACAAGTTTAATGAAAATTAGTACAATTTAAACATTTTTATATGAGGCTGGAAAAGAACCCATCCCATACGTAATCACATAAATGAGCTATTGCTACGCATGTAACATTTATTCCTTATCCACCATGAATACCATGCATCGTGAGATGATGCATTGAAAGTAGATGTGCATGTTTAGGAAGATTGTAATATATAGAAAAGCCTTGATTAGCCATACTTCAGCTTCTGCAAGCCATAATTAACCATGTTTTCTCTCTCCTCTTGTCAAATGGATCTGTCACAGGAAAATAAACTGCTGTCATATTAACTTTTAAAGGTGAAAAGCCACAGTCCCTCCTGGTTTCCTAAGGCTGTGGGGGGGAGGCAGCTCAGCTCCCAACCTCTCTACTTTCCCCTCCCCTGGTTATCCTGCTACAGAATGAGCAAGGACACTTGATGCTGAGATGAATGACAAGCCAAAGACTTTGGCTTTCCAAATTCACCAAGGAAGTATTCAGTCACCTTTCAGCAGTCTGGGGTGCATTATTCATTACTTGAAAGATTGTCAGTGTTAAGCACTAGACGGCTTAATCCTGAGTTTTGAGCAGAATTCAGTTTACCAAGAAACTCTTCTTAAATACCCATACCAGCTTCCAAGTGACTCTTGAAATATTTTACACAGTGTGATTTGTTGCCATCGGAGATGAAGGATTTCAGATAAAAGCCAAGGGGTTGGCAGTACCCAAACCAAGAAAGTACCTCCTGAGTATCATCAGAACTGATGCAGAATTAAGGTCATGTTTAGGTTAAAGTATATTTGTGTCATTTGAAGATGAATGGAGGGAAGAAAGATTTATTTCAAGAATGTATTTTGAGCCTTAAAAATCGTGTGTGTGTGTGTGTGTGTGTGTGTGTGTGTGTGTGTGTGTGTGTGTGTGTTTGATTGTTCTCTGTATCAAAAAAGTATTTTAACCTGGAAAAAGAATACTCAAGGAAACGCTTAAGTAGTTCACCCAAGGTGTGTGAAGCAGCCATGGCTTCCTCCCTCAGTCCCGAGGCAGGGCATCTCTGCCTCCTCTCAGCTGGTCTGAATCTCACCTTTCAAGGTCACACTCAATTCTGAGTGGTTCCCCTACCCCTGGCTTCCTAGCTTATGCATAAAGCATCTCTGTTGTCTCCATCATCTTTTATTTACAATTGGAGAAGTGGCCGAGGCTTTTCTTTATCTTGACAGCTTTACAAATAGCACTGAGTCTCCTCTTTTTAAAGTGGTTTAAATGGGGCCCTACCCAGAGGCAGCCACTAACGCTGAGCACTTCTCCGGGCCTCCTCTGGCCTAATGAGCCCTCCATTATTATTTGGCATTATTGAATGTCAACAATAGGATGGCTCCTCTCTGGGAGTACAATGAAAATGGCAAGAAATATAAGATTAGAACTGAGGGAGCAGACAAAATAGCTTTTATTTATTGGCAGAGGGGAGGTTCGAGCTGCTGAGCTTCGTCTCTCTGCCGTCTTTTATCAACTACTGTCAACTTTCTCCTCTTTCCTTGAGGGCAGGCTCTCACTTTTTGCAATGTAACACATTAAAGCGACAAGTTTCATTTCAATAATGATATTAATAATGAATCTAGAAAACACTTTCTTGCCAGTCGTTTAAAAGAAAATTTAAACTGCAAATGATTTTTTGCTCACATTTTGTGTTTGTGTGTGTGTTTGTAATTGTGTGTGTGTATATAATATATATATATGGGCTTTCTCTGACTCTGTGGCTCTATAAGCCTTTGGAGACTTCTTTAGGAAATTGAGGCAAATTTGAATTTACTGAAGAATTTCCTATGTGCTAAGTCTAGAAATGAATGCTCATATTCTTTCCTTGGTAAGGTTTGAATGTGTCCTAGCTGAGATTTGGGTATTACTAATGTTATAGTGGTATAATGTTTGGCTATTAATCAGTAATTGGGACATGCATATGTCTCCCTTGTGAATGGTATTAGGTACCATTATGAAGGGGCTTGATAAAATATGTATTTTGGGGGGCCATAACCTATTCAGGGACAAAGTATCCCTCTCAGCTGGATAATTATGGCTTCACCATAGCATCCTGAAAACAAAAAGGAACATACAGAAAATACTAACTGTAAAGGCAGCTCTATCTTGGACTATATATACAGTGTCTAGAAGTTGAGGAATATATTTCTATTCTTTATTAAATACATAGCCTTAGATACTCTCTCAGGTAGCACAACATGGGTTACATTACTTATTTGTGCCAAGTGCCTTGTGAGTTAGGCAGTTTTTATATTTCTGAGGTGGGAGAATGGTATAATTGTATAAAGTAACACTCTGAAGAACCCACACACTTCAGCAGTAGAGATGAAGGCAACTGTGAGCAATTGGCCCAAGGCTTCCTAGTCTGAGCAGGCTGCTGTGCAATAATGTGGTGGGAGAGATAAGATATGCCACTGTATAGAATTTTACCATCTGAGGGGTTCCTATCGTGTTATTAGAGTCTAGAAGGCACTAACCTCATAAAGTTGGAAGGATTAAAGGACCTTCTGCTGACTTGCCTCTTAGAATGTGGGGCTTTGAGAGAAGGCTCTTTATCAGTGTTTCAGGAATTGCAGACCTCATGGCTCACCTAGCATCTGTCGTTGGCTTTCTCTATTCTTCCTTCTCCTCTGAAATGGCATAACAAATATGAATAGTACTTTTAGTTCCTGTACAGAGTAAGCCTATCCATATAGAGGAATTCATTATCAATAATAGTTATTTAATCTGTATTTTGAATGAGGTAACTTGAATTTCATGGTCTAGTAGTTATATTAAAATATTTATAAATACTGAAGAAAGCTATATTCTTTATTTTTATTTTATTGGATATTTTCTTTATTTACATATCAAATGTTATTCCCTTTCCTGAGATCAAATATGTAGACAAAGCATGGAGCAGAGACCAAAGGAAAGGCTGCCCAAAGACTGCCCCACCTGGAGATTTATTTCATATACAGTCACCAAACCCAGACACTATTGTGGATGCCAAGAACTGCTTGCTGACAGGAGCCTGATAAAGGTGTCTCCTGAGAAGCTCTGCCAGAGCCTGACAAATACTAAGGGGATGGTCACAGCCAACCATTGGAAAGCTATATTTACTGCTTGTGATATTTTTACTATCGTTTATTTCAGATGCCAAGCAATTGAGGAGAAAGCCTAAAATACTTACTATTTAATCCTTTATTTGACATTATTATCTTATTATAATTATGAGAGAGATTGTTTTACAGAGGTAGGAGTCGAGAGATTTTGTTTTGCTTTAGAACTAAAATAAAACATTTAATCCCAAATGAAATCACTCTAAACTTTAAGACTACCTTTGTTCATTCTGTTGAACTTCTCTATGGTTTCCTGTGTTCGTTAAAATGGATACCCTGTGTAGAGCAGTGCCAACCAGTGAGACTGGAGAGTAGCAGCGGTCCCACCTGAGGTCAAGGTATCCTGAGGGAGGGTTGGCTGTACTTTATTATGGAATGTTAGCATCTACACAGGCAACCATTCATCCTATACCTAAGAAATGTGTAACTAATTGATTGACACATTCTTTTTTGTTGAGTAAGAATATAGCCATAAAATTCTTCTGAACATAAAAGTCTACAGATAATAAATAAAATGCTTTTGGCATTTCTGACAAGCAGAAGTAAGGAGACATCATAGTAACAAGGTCTAACAGAAAAGTTTAAAGTAAAATAATTTTACAAATAAGAATATATTCAGGAAATCTTTGTCCAATACACAGTCCAAACTCCAATTCTCTACTATATATAATCTTAGGCAATATTTATTTCTTTGTTTCTCAGGTTCTTCATCTAGTGGAATGGAAAAGGTAAGAGAAACTACTTCATGGGCCTGCTGTAAATACTGAATAATTAAGATAAAGCAGTAGGGCCATGCTTAACATAGAATCAATGCTAGTATAGATGTTAGGAAAAAGTATAGAATGTGAACACAAGAAAGGAGAAGGAGTAGGTGGAGGAAGAAGAGAAGAAGAAAGAAGAAGGAAGATAGAAGAAATAAGAAAGAAGAGGGAGAGGGAGAAGGAGAGGGAGAGGGAGAGGGAGAGGGAGAGGGAGAGGGAGGAGAGGAGGTAGAGAGGAGGGAGAGAGGAGGAAGAGGAAGGAGAGGAGGAAGAGGAGGGAGGAGAGGGGGAGATGGAGAAGGAGAAGGAGAAGGAGAAGAAAAGAAAAGAAGAAAGAAGAAGAGGAAGAGGAAGAGGAAGAGGAAGAGGAAGAAGAAGAAGAAGAAGAAGAAGAAGAAGAAGAAGAAGAAGAAGAAGAAGAAGAAGAAGAAGAAGAAGAAGAAGAAGAAGGAGAAGAAGAAAGGGGAGGAGAAGAAAACACGGTAGTACCAACTATGCCCAAAACTTTTGGGCTTTGTACTATATTTCTCTCAACACTCTTTTTCCTACCTCTGAAATTTAAAGGTAACTAAAACTACCCCAAGTCATTGTGTCTTCTGCTTAGACATGATAGTTTTCTGTTCTGCTGAGTTTCATTCTGTCATCTTGTGAGCTTTGAAGTCCCATGAGAAATTTTGCTGATCTGTCATTACCCCTCTTTTCTACAGCTAAAGCCAAATAACTCATTTCCAGCCGTCGTGGTAATTTGGAAAATGATTTATGTCACCTCAGTACTTTTCAATGATGTTGATTTCCCATTGTGTTTAATCAGGTAGCGTTAAGGCTTCATTATGCCATAAAACATCTGCAGCAAAGAGTTACCTTTAAATATGTAGAATAATTCATTTCAAATTATGGGAACCATTTGTGTTATAACACTCATCTATAATACACCAGGGATATCTGGGTAGTCACTAATGAGCTAAACTACCCTTTAAGCAAGTTATTAGAGCAAATGTCTGTTCCTTCTTTGATGTAAGGTTTTAAATATTCTTTACTCGTATTTTTATTATCTATAGCTTTACATAATAAAGTTTTAGCGATTGTATTTTCTAAAGTAATCTTGCAGGGGAACGTCCAAAATTTAGTACAGTTCCTCACTTAGCAAAGAATCAAAAATGAAAGAAATATAAGAGTTGAAATTTTGGAATTATTTACCACCTTCTGTTTTATTTCATATTCAGTCAAATACAAAAGCTCCATGTTAGTCACAGAGTTACTAATTACCCTTTTCTGTGAGAAGAGGGACTTGCTCTGTGTGGTTACTACATAGAATGTCTTTGATAAGGACTAAATCCCATATTAACTAATAAGAAGTTAGAAACAGTGCAATCTAGAAGTTCATTTTTTTTTGTTTTTGTTTTTAGAAAGCCAGGTCAGAATACTTTTACAATTTTTTTTTTTAAGCATGGATGTTAACTTAAGAGCCTTCTGCTGATTTGAAATGTAGAGGGTAGATTTAGTTGTGACTGGGTAATAGGATGAGGTTTGGATTTTTACAATTATAAATGGTTCTTTCATTTCTAATCATAATTTTTGAATACTTGACATAGATGACATATCTGGCTTAGTTTTTCCCTCAGTAGCTATTCCTAGGTAAAAATAAAGTCACAGAGTATTAAATATATAAGAATAAGAAAATGAGGGATGTCTCTGAGGTGCAGAGAACATGGGTTCTGTTCTCAAATTTCTCAGTCATCGATAACTCCATTTGAAAGGTATTTGATTCTCTTTTCTGACTTCTGACAACATAGTACACATATTATGCATATGGTGTATATACATATAGAAAATCTAAGCCATCTAAATACACAGAATAAATAAATCTAAAGATATCCAAAGAATAAGAAAAAAAGTTGAATATTTTTTAGGTTATATAACTTTTTCCAGCAAGTTATTTTTCCTCATTGAGATTCACTTTCCTTATCTGTAAATGGCAGTGTCATGTCTCTGCAGTTTTTCATAAGTTTTAAAAATGCAACATGAAAATTAAATAAAATTTCCTGAATAATGCCTTATAGAATTGTAATGATTGTATACTTTCTATCCAGTAGTCACCGTGGTTTCTTTGCATATATCTTCTCTTATTTTCTTCCTAATGATTCTGATACAGTTATCTTCATTTTTATAGACATGGGAACTGAAGTAATAGAGTTTAAGTAACTTGCTCAAAGTTAAATATTAAGGAATCATTGTGCAGAATTTTAATGAAGAATGTAAAAAGTTACAAGAACACAAGAACATCATATATTCCTTTAATAAAAAAGAAACCTGGATAAATTTAAATACTTAAAAACCCAACAAATACCCAAGAATTCATACCAACTATGCTTCAGAAAGGACAAAGTATTTCTTAGACAAGGAGTCTTATACCTGTTCTCATCACTAGTGACACTTCAGAGAATCTCCACACCCTTTTGAAGTAGCCAAGGGAAATCATCTTATGACTGTTTGAAGAGTATATGTTTCAACACTGTATATTCAATGACTGTAAATTAAGCCTGATGCATAGAGTCTCAAGGAACTGCAAACTTCTGTAGTTTACATGCTTCTCTTGATGCCTTCACTGAGTACATGAAGGTAGCACACTGTAGGTTGAGATAGAGAATTAGAGCTGTATGAGAGCATTCAAAAGACAAAGTGAGTCTTTCTGAATGCAAATCAGTGGCAAAGAAAAGGAGGAAGTATTGAGCAAAATATCTCTTATCCCAATTTCAAAGTAAATGTGTTTTTATGGCTAGAAAACAGTGTTACACCCAAAGCCCTGGACAAAGACAGGTCCTGTCCCTCAAGATCCTATTGCTTAAGATGGAGGACCTATCTAAATAAAACAGAGATTTTGGAAAAAGCAGATGCAAAGAAAGAACCATTTGAGATATATTTATACATTTACTGGAGGAAAAGAAGACAGGTAGAAGAGCATAGTGCAGACATTTTTTGTCGGTACACTGAAAGTCAAGTAGAGGGCTGCAGAGTGAGAATTCCCCAGTCATCAAAAGAAGTGACTGCTGAACTATAAAACTGAGAATCATCTCTCACAGCTCATAAAATAATATGTCCAGAATTTTGGTGAGACTCAGATCTCAAACTCTACTAAGGGAAAGTTCTGTTCCTACCACAGAATACTTAAGTCCAGTGCAGAGTCCTTCTAGAGCTACGGTGACGCCTGAAACTAGGCTCAATACATAATGGGTTAGTTCATCTTTAGTATATTGATGGTCTAAAGGAAGTTGTATGGCCTTCTAGGACAGCATTCACTTTAATACCAGTTGCTTTTGTTGTTTCTACAATGTCTGGCTTAGAAAAGTTAAAAGTTTCTAGAAAACAAAGAAGTAGACAAATGAGGTCACCACAGTTTATATTTTAAAATACTAGATAGAAGAAAAATGAAAGAAGACCCTGATGTTTGAATTAGCTGTCAAGAGCTTTAAGGCAACCTTCATATATATCATAAATACCTAGAAATACTAGTGAGCTATTTGTATGAACATATGAAAAATTTCAGTGGAGAAATATAACTAGACAAAGTAGTCAGGTGAAACTACCAGAAATATAAATATAAGACACAAACATTTTTTATGATAGACAATATTGAACTGAGAAACATAGAAAATAATATCAGAGAACATGACATCTTTCTTGTAGAAAGCAATCACACTAAAGTACAAGGACAGAAAGGAAGATACTCAAGTTGCTTTACAGAGGGTCTAACATCTGCAATGCAATAGAAAATCATCTATAAAATGGGAAATCAGTTTGTGTAGATGTAGAAAAAATGGGGAGAATATAATGTTTAAAGTTATAAGAGTTTAAAACTTTCGACACTGGCTGGGTCCACAATTGGCCCTGTGAAACTCATGATCTAACAATGGTTTTTATATTTTAAAATGTCCCTTACAAAAACATCTATATAATATCCTCCTTTTTTCCCCACTAGGCATAAGAAACTTAAAAATATTTATCATTTGAATATTTGCAAACTTTTTTTGGTAATCCTTGAACAATGCTATATTTTTTAATGTTTATCTATTCATTATGTACACAATGTTCTACATGCATGTATACTTGCATGGCCAGAAAGAGGGCATCAGATCTCATTAAATACAGTAATGAGCTATCATGTGGTTGCTGGGAATTGAACTCAGAACTTCTGGAAGACCAACCAGTGCTCTTAACCTCTGAGCCATATCTCCAGCCCTGAACTAAGATAATTTTAAAAAGCAATATTAAAAAGGTTAACAGAAGTCTCTTAAAAATAATGGAGACTAGAAAACAGTGGAATATCTTTTAATGTGCCAATTAAAGATACTTTACAATAAACCTACTCACCTAGCTGTGAGATTTCAGCTTTACACTAACATTTGTTACAATGTATCAAATGTGGAGTCATGGAGCAAATTCCATCCAATCCCACAGATCTTGATAATTGAGATATGAAGCTAAAGCTAAAGGGTAACAGCTGTAGAACCCATAGCTGATTAAAACAGAAGCAGACAATCACCCCTCCCCTTCCATCAGTAAAGCTCACAAACTATCATGAGTAAGAGGAGTGTCTTATGGTACTTATGGTATGCTCTCATGGGAAAGAATCCAGGGAATACAAATCAGGATTTTAGCTCACGGTGATGGCCTTGCTCTTACTAGCAGCACTGTACAGAGAACATGACATTTCCCATTAGACTGAGCTCAGGACAAAAGCAGTGGATCACAGCAGACCTCTTCAGTGTTTTTATTCTTTTCTTCCTTTCTCTCTCTCTTTCTCTCTCTTTCTTTCTTTCTTTCTTTCTTTCTTTCTTTCTTTCTTTCTTTCTTTCTTTCCTTTTTCCTCCCTTCCTTTCTTTTTTTCTTTCCTTTCCTTCCTTCTTTCCAACCTTTCTTTTTTTCTGTCTTCTTCCTACAAGTGAATCTGCCTGGCTATGAGCATCATACGTAACTCTGAGACTGAGACTGACTATGGGTTTCTGATATGCTTTTTGCTCCCAAAAATCCTTTTGCTGGGATTTTAAGAGTACACCAACATGTTCAGCTTCCTGTTTGATATTTTTTCAAAATAGTTTCTTGAGTATTTAAAGTGATTGATACACTCATTGAATGCACACAACAAATAGGTTTAAATATTATTAGTAAAATCAACAGAAACTACAATTAGTAAAATAATCAATCAAGGGCACTTCTATGTTCCATGAATACAATTATCTAAAAAGAGAGGTGGCAGTATGATTCTGCTCTGTGCTGATAAGACTACACCAACAGTGTTGTGTATATTATGTCAATAGAAAAATAGTCCTATAAGGACAGAAACACATTTACAGAAGAATGGTGTGTAAATTTCTATGTTATTAGATATTTTGTTGTACTAAGAATTATTCTTTGTAGCCTTGAAGGGAAGAGATTCAGTTTCAAAAATCAAAGAAAAGGATAAAGAGGAGGAGGAAGGAGGAAAGGAGGAGGAAAAGAAAGATGAGGAGGGAGAGGGGGAGAGTGAGAAGAGGAAGAAGATGAGGAGGAGAAAAAGGAGAAGGAGAAAAAGGAAGAGAAGCAGGAGGAGGAGGGAGAGGAGAAGGAAGAGGGACAAAGGACAAGGAGGAAAAGTGGGGAGAGAATGAAACTGGGAAACATGCAATTTGATATTTGGGATTTTACCTAAGCAGTTCCTTGTTCCCTGATTAAACTCAATAAGGTGTTTGAATCTCAATTTCACCATCTGTTAAATGATGACCATGAAACAATTTTGAGTCACACACATGAGAGTTCAGTGAGATAATACTAAAATATTATGGAGGGGTTATTTTGTGTTTAACTCTATGCTAATTGATCTTATTTTAATTATTTTAAAGCAGTGGGAGTTACACTGAAAATCCAGTTCTCTTTTGTTGAAAAATTCAACTCTATGCTTGGTGAAAAATTTTCAAAGGTCACTGAATACAGTTGGATTAGATGATATTTAAGGCCGTTTCCAACCTTCAAGTCATATTTAGACAATATCAGCAAATAACACTGTAGAGCAGTTTTTAGCTTTAGTCTCATTACTATGCTGTGTTTGCATGTGTCTGCATGTGAGATGAAATAGGGTCAGGACAGGTGTTATGTGCAGGACTAGGAAGAAGAACAGAACACATAGGAGAGAGACTTAAACAGGCTCTCCTGCTGGGTGTCTATTAAGACCATAGTCTATTGCTTCTAAATTTTATAGATTTTTGTAACAAAACCACAAGATTTTTGTTATATGGATTGGAATATTCAGTTAGTCTTTGTTGAAAGTTTTTAAGGTTTTAGTAAAGATTGAATGAGCTTTTGGAGATGTCTAATAAAACTGTGAATTCTTCAAGCTGAGAGGCAGAGAACAGAATTTGTAGTACTCTGTCGACATTTTATTCACAAAGAAACAAAGCTAATAATGAAAGATGTCGGCTAAAATGATTAGAAACTGTCAGACTTGTGGTCTTGCAGTTCTTTGTCTGATACTTTAATAATATATTAAAATCTAACTAATAGAAGAGTCCTCTTGTTAGTATTGTTATCAGTAACAATGACTGATCTACAAAGGGTGCTTACAGAGAAATATTCCCAGTGGGACATTTGAGGGCAGTTTTTTCCATCAGCTGGGGGAAGAAAAATGCAAAAGAGGTAGCAAAGGAGATATGATTGCCATTGACTTGCCTGGTGACCTAAAAAGTTAGTATCTCTAATTGCAGGATATCTGATCATACTGTGAACCCTGAGAGTGTATATGGAAAAAATCTGTCTCTAATTGTGGTGTAGTCTAGCACCTCGTATACACCTTTAATCTTAGAGTGTTTCCGGATAATTGATCACACTGTGAGATTGTGTATTGGAAAAACTTTTTTCTAGTTATTGTGTGGCTCAGCCCTAGCACTCGTTAATTCAGGAGATTGCTGTTTATTGTCAATAAAATGAAATAAATCAACTATAGGTCAAGAGAAGGAGCAAGCAACCAATTGACAGAGAGTGAGCATAGGACAAAACCACAGAGAGTTAGAGGAAGTCAGGAGGACAGATAGACAAACAGGAAGTAGAAAGGAAGGACATTCAGTTGAAAGGGTTTTTAAGACAATGTGGAGAGGTGACCTGGGTTTTTTTCTTCTAGAACACCAATTGAGAAGGAAAGTCAGCTGGGTGCTTTCTCTCTCTCTCTCTCTCTCTCTCTCTCTCTCTCTCTCTCTCTCTCTCTTTCTCTCTCTCTGAGCTAGCAGGCTTTTACCACAGCATCTGGTTCCAAAGTTTTCATTTGCTGAACAATTGGGATTTTGTTTTAGAAACATTATCTTCATGCTTGTGATGGGGAAGATTCTAATTTTACATATTGATTAAATTAGTATACACAGGAAAAGAGCTTCTTGTCATGAGCTATTTTCACTTACACTGATTTCTTATTTCTCCTACTTTATAGTTTTGTGGTGTGTGTGTGTGTGTGTGTGTGTGTGTGTGTGTGTGTGTGTACACTTTTGAGAGTAATCAGAATTTAACCTTAATTTGAGGTTCTCTGAAGTCACTACAAGTAAATTATATTTTTCGCTTATTTTATTTCTCTGTATTTATATTTACTCCTCTCCTTCACTCTTCATACTTACCTTCAACAGACAGCTTGGAAACACAAGTTTGAAGGGTAACAAGCCACAAGTGCAGAACTGTACCTGTAGTAGTTTTGAGTGAGGTATTGTATATGGCAATGTTGACTGTTATTTTTTTTAAGTTTGAATTGAAGTCATTATCATGGTTCCATAGAATGTCCAAAAACAAACAAACAAACAAACAAACAAACAAAAAACCAAGAGTCTAAGTATTGATAAAGTTCTTAGTTAATTCAGATGTCTTTTTTTCGTAAATAAGAAAGCAAAATCTACCTATCAAGATAATATATCCATTCTGAACATTCATGTGCCAAACACAAGGGCATCTACATTTGTGAAAGAAATATTGCTAAAGCTTCAATCACACATCAAACCCCACACATTAATATCATCAATACCCCACTCTCATCATTTGACAGTTCATCCACATCTAAACAGAGATATAATAAAACTAAGAAACATTATGCATCAAATGGACCTAATAAATTTTAGAATATTTCACCCAAACACAAAAGAACAAATGGTCTTCTCAGCACCTCATGGATTCTTCTCCAAAATTTACCATATAGTAAGTCACAAAGCAAGACTTAACAGATAGAAGAACATTGAAATAATGTCTTGAATCTTTTCAGATCATCATGAATTAAAGCTGGACTTTAACAACAACAGAAACACTAGAAATTCTACACACTTACGGAAATTGAACAGCTCTTTACTCAATGATCCCTGGGTCAGTGAAGAAATAAAGAAAGAAATTTAATACATTCTGGAATTTAATAAAAATGAAGGCACAACATACACAAATTTATGGAACACAAAACATTCTAAGAGGAAAGTTCACATCACTAGGTGACTCCATAAAGAAATGAGAAAGTTCTTATACCAGCCATTTGAAAGTACATCTTAAAGATCTAGAAAGAAAAAAGCAGCAAGCACACCAAAGAGGAGTAGAAGCCAGAAAAGAATCAAAACCAGGGCTGAAATTAGTCACTTAGAAATAAAGAAAGCAATACAAAGAATTAAGAAAATCAAGAGCTGGCTCTTTGAGAAAATCAAGATAGACAAACCCTTAGCCAAACTAGGCAAACTAACTCTGACTGAAAAGACAGAGAGACATTTTTCAAATAAACAAATTCAGAAATGAAAAGGGAGCGATAACAACAAACACTGAGGAAATTCAATGAATCCTTAGGTCTTACTTCAAAAACCTATACTCTACAAATTTGGAAAAATCTTTAAAAAAATGGATGATTTTCTAGACAGACACCATTTACCAATGTGCAATCAAGATCACGTAAACTGTTTACATAGCTCTATACACCCTAAGGAAATTGAAGCAGTCATTAAAAGTCTCCCAACCAAAAAAAGCCCAGGGTCAGATGGTTTTAATGCAAAATTCTGTCAAACTATCAAAGAAGAGCTAATACCAATACTCTAACTATTCCATAAAATAGAAACAGAAGGAACACTGCCAAATTCATTGTATGAAGCCACAATAACCCTGATAACTAAACCATACAAAGACTCAACAAAGAAGAGTATTACAGGCAAATTTTTCTTATGAACCTTCATAGAAAAATACCCAATTAAATATTCATAAACTGAATCCAGAAACACATCCAAAACATCATCCACCACTATCAAGTAAGCTTCATCCTAGGAATGTAGGGATGGCTCCATATATGAAAATCCATCGATGTAAATTACCATATAAACAAGCTGAAAGAAAAAAAAATCACATGATCATCTTATTAGATGCTGAAACAGCTGTTGACAAAATCCAAAACTCCTTCATGCTAAAAGTCTTAGAGAGATCAGAGATGAAGGACACATAGCTAGACATCATAAAAGTACTGTGCAGCAAGTCCATAGCTAACATCAAACTAAATGGGAAGAAACTTAAAGCAATTCCAATAAAATCATGGGGAAGACAAGACTGCCCACTCTCTATGTATCTATTCAATGTAGTACTTGAAGTTCTAGCCATAGCAGTAAGACAAGAGAAGGAGATCAAGGGGATGCAAATTGGAAAGGAAGAAGTCAAAGTATCGATATCTGTGGATGATACACATAAGTAAACCCAAAAATTATACTAGAGAACTCCTACAGCTGATAAACACCTTCAGCAATGTGGCTGGACACAGAATTAACTAAAAAAAGTAGTAGCCCTTTTTTATACAAATAATAAATGGGCTGAGAAAAAATTATGGGTGAAAAAACTTCCTTTACAATAGCCACGGATAACTCTAATCAAGTAAGTGAAAGACCTGTAACAAGAAATTGAAAAAAATATCAGAAGATGGAAACATCTCCTATTTCCATTGACCAGAAGGATTAACACAGTGAAAATGGTCATCTCACTAAAAGAAATTTACAGATTCAATACAATTCCCATCAAAATTTCTCTGTGTAGCCCCGGCTGTCCTGGAACTCACTCTGTAGACCAGACTGGCCTCGAACTCAGAAATCCGCCTGCCTCTGCCTCCCAAGTGCTGGGATTAAAGGTGTGCGCCACCACCACCTGGCTCCCATCAAAATTCTAATACAACTCTTTACAGACTTTGACAAAATAATTCTCAATTTCATATGGAAAACCAAGAAACCCAGTATAGCTAAAACAATCCTGAACAATAAAAGAACTTCCAGAAGTTTCACCATCCCTGATCTCAAGATGTACTACAGACCAATAGTAATAAAAACTACATGGTTTTTGTATAAGAGTAGACAGGTTGACCAAAGGAATCAAATTGAAGACCCTAAAATAAATTCACACACCTATGGACACTTGATTTTTGATAAAGAATGCAAAACCATATAATGGAAAGAAGAAAGCATTTTCAACAAACGGTACTGGTCTAACTGGATATCTCAATGTAGAGGAATACAAACAGATTCATATCTATCACCCTGCACAAAATTCAAGTCCAAGTGGATCACATATCTCAATGTAAAACCATATACACTAAATCTAATAGAACAGAAACTGTGGAATGACCTTGAACTCATTGATACAGGAGACAACTAACTGAACAGAACACCTACCTCTCAGGCTCTAACAACTAATAAAGGGGATCTCATGAACCTGAAAAGCTCTGTAAGGCAAGGACACTGTAAAAAGGACAAACAGGCAGCCTACAGATTGGAAGAATCTTCACCAGTCCTACATCTGAAGGAGGCTAATATCCAAAACTTATAAAGAATTAAAGAAGTTAGACACCACCAACCCAAATAACCCAACTAAAGGTGGGGTACATAACTAAGCAGAGAATTCTCAACATAGGAAATCTCAAATAGCCAAGAAACTGTTAAAGAAATGCTCAAAGTCCTTAGTAATCAGGGAAATGCAAATCAAAATGACTCTGAGATTCCATCTTACTCTGGTCAGAATAGCTAACATCAAATACTTAGGTGATAGCTCATGCTAGGGAGAATAAGGAGCAAAGGGAATACTTCTCCATTGCTGGTGGGAATACAAACTTACACAACCACTTAGGAAACCAATTTGGCAGTTTCTCAGAAACCTGGGAATAGTTCTACCTCAAGACTCAGCTATACTCCTGGTCATATACCCAAAAGATGCCACACTATATCACAGGGACACTTGCTCAACTATGTTCATTGCATCATTATTCATAATAGCCAGAAACTAAAAGCAACTCAGATGTCCCTCAAGTGAAGAATGGATAAAGAAAATATGGTACATCTACACAATGAAACACTATTCAGCTATTTAAAACAAAGACATTGTGAATTTTCAGGAAATAGATGAAACTTGAGAATATCACCCTCAATGAGTTAACCCAGACCCAAAAGCCCATGGATGGTATGTACACACTTAGAAGGGATATTAGACAAAAATACAGGATACCCATGCTACATTCCACAGACCCAAAAGAAGCTAAACAAGAAGGAAGGTCCAGGTGAGGATGCTTGAATCTCATTAAGAAGAGGGAATAAAATAGTTAAAATGGGAAGATGGAGGGAGGGAACTGGAAGAGAGAGAAACGGTGAGGGGCATGAGGCGTTCAAGATCAGGTGTGTGGATGGACATAAAAGATGGTGAGGTGGCCATGATAATGAATAGAAGTCTGCAAGTGGCCAGAATGAGAAGGTGGGGGAACAGCTGGACCTGTGCCAGAGACCTGGGATAGAGAAAACACACAAGAATCAATGGGGCTGACCTTAGCTGTGATTCATAGCATTAAGGATATGGACCCTGAAGAGGCCACCTCCTGTAGCCAAGCAGAAACCCCAGTGAGCCATTGGGGCACTGACTCATTCACAAAACTTTTGACTCTAAATTTATCCTACCTACAAGAAATGCAGGGATGGGAAATGGATCAGAGACTGAGAGAATGCCCAAGCAATAACTGGAACAACTAGAGACCCATCACATGGAAAAGCACCAATCCCTGACACTATTAATGATCCTCTGTTACGCTTGCAGACTGGAGTCTAGCAAGGCTGTCCTCTGAGAGGCTCTACCCAGTTTCTGACTCAGACAGATGCTGAGACCTACAGACAAACAATGGATGAAGCTTGAGGACTCTTAGGGAAAAGTTGGGGGGAGAACTGTAGGTCCTGAAGAAGATAGGAACTCTACAGGAAATTTGACAGAGTCAACTAACCTGGACATTTGGCACATTCAGAGACTAAGCCCCCAATCAAAGAGCATATATGGACTGGACCTAGACCCCCTTGTACATATGTAGAACTTGTGCAGCTCAGTCTTCAAGTGGGTCCAGAACAACTGGAGCAGAGGCTATTCAAAAAGCTGTTGCCTGTCCACAGGGTATGTTCTTCCAGCTGGGCTGCATTGTCTAGCCTCAATGAGAGAGGATGTGCCTAGTCCCACAGAGAATTGATGTGCCAGGGTTAGGGAATATGAAGGGTGTCTCCACCTTCTCAGGGGAAAAGGGGAGGGAGATAAGAGGAGATTGTGGAAGGGACTAACTGGGAAGGAGGGCAATGAACAATATATAAAGTGAATTAAAAAAAAACTGTCAGAGAGCATACTAAAAATATTAGGTTTCTGGTTTCAGCTGTGAATCATGGAACATGGATATTGCTATTCTCTTCTTTATAGTAATACAAACTATAAATCTAGGAAAGATCATTAAGTACTCTGAGAACCTCTGAACATTGCTAGGGAAGATATGAACAGAGATACACCTAAGATTCCTTTACCAGGTGACAATGAAATTAGAGCGGTAACCCAGAAAAAAACCACCTTTGTGGTAATTCTGATGGAGAGTTGGAGGCTGGGGATATAGTGGTACACTCTTATACTAACTACTGAACCAGTGGGGTATCAATACAATGTATTATCTTTTAACAGGAAGAAGTGCAATAATTATAACAATTATGGGTTTATAATCACTAGAAGTGAAATCAACCAAGCTGATCTTTAACAGATGAATGAAGTATATCACTTGCATGCCAAAAGAATACCATAATGAGTACATCTTGCTAAGTAAAACAAATCAGTCCAAAACTCCCACATGATGTGTTTTCTAATTATATAACGTTCTCGAAAAGGCAAAATTACAGATCTGATAACAAGCTCAGTAATTAGCAGAGCTATAGACTAGAGGATATTTGAACAGATGAAATGTGAGATCTTTTATAGTTTTGGTAGTGAGCTTGGCCTTTAACAGTTGAGTCATCTCTCCAGCCCAAAATGTGGTTTCTTAGAGTAGTGAAATTATTCTTCATGATACTACAGTGACCAATAAATGACCTTATAAATTTTGCAAAATTAATAGTTTTTATTTTGGTTAAAAAAAAGAACCCACTGAATCTTCTGCAAATTTTAAGGTTAATTCAAGAAGTTGGAGAATTCCATTACAGGACTTAAATTTTGACAAAATAACTATGTTGCTAGCATAGGAAATGAACACCTTTTAATGGACTGAAGAACTGACCAGCTAAGTAACTTTGAAAAACTAGTACGAACTCTAAGGCTAAAAGCCAAACAAGATGTACTTAAGTGTTGCTTTTAAACTGATAGTGTTGTTTCCCATGAGTGCGTGGATTCGTGCATGTAAGACCACAGTTATGTGTGCTGAGGTTGGCAGGATGTGGAGATTTTTTTATCATTGTTTATGTTGGAACTTGTAGATAGGCAATGGGGGAGAGTTACGATGATTCTTGTGGCCATGGATTTAAGATTGAGATGTTGGTGTGAATTCAAATTTTGCTTAATGTAGATACATATGGCGAAGTATGAAAATATTTATAGATCTGCTTGTATGCAGGAGTAAGAGACATATTTTTCTCACTACCAGATGAGAGTGGTTTAAAGTAGTTGCATTCCAGGTTCAATACACAGAGCACCCAGATATCTGCTTGCAGATGTCATGATATAAATATTTCTTCAAAGCTGCCAGAGCTACTAAATCAATTCAGTGGAATTTCAGAATACAAAATTAATATACAGAACTCAGTTACACACTATCAATGTACTCCCTGGGAAAAAAATAGGTTAACACTCGTAGTTATGATAGTATCATAACAAGTAAGAAACACTTAGGAATATATTGATACAAAGAGATGAAACAACTCTACAATGAAAACAGTTAGGCACTAATTAAGGAAACGAAAGATGAAATAAATGGAATTCATCTTCTTGCATTAGAAAATTTATCATTCTTAAAATGTTCATAGTGCCTAAACAACTTATCAAAAATCCAGTGACAGTTTTCATAGAAATAAAAAGAATAAACCTAAATTTCATATAAAATTCTGAATAGCCACATGATATGAATAGTCAATACTGACCATGTTCTTAATTTTAAATGATATTGCAAAGATTCAGTAATCAACTCAATTCACATTGACACAAGACACAGAGACAAATTAAACATGAATCAAAAATCCCAAATAAATACACTAATTTATAATTAACTGTTATTTGAGAGTAATTCCAAAAATACAAAGTAAGCTTATTTTCAGTACCGAATTGTAAAAAATAGATTTTTCATATGTGTGAGTGTGTATTTCAGACTTAGTTTCATACCACTAAAAAATAACTTGAAATAGATGAGTGGTTCATATGTAATAAGTAAAGTGACATTTTTTCCAAAGAATACATAGAGACAGGCTTGTTGCCATTAATTTTGCTACCCCCTTCAAAAATATACCCAAATATACAAAGAACTTATACAAGTGAGGCCCCACCCTATCTAAGAGCTGTTGATAGTTGATAGCTACCGAAAAGGGGAGGGTAAATTTTCTTCAGAGGTATGGCTTCTCCTAGGTTGCCAATGCACCACTGGATGACCCTGCAACCATGAATATGTATGCAGATTAATTGGATTCTGTAGAATATAAAGAAATAGAATAGGAAAGGACAATGAGAAAGCCTGGAAGAAGTTTGGCATTAGGAAGGATATGACAAAAATATACTGTTATATGGATGGAATCCTCAATAAAGAGATATATGGAGTAAATATTTTCAATAAAGCCCCTGGACTGACATCTTCTGAAAATGACATATAACCAGCTAATAGTTATCACAAACGTGCTCAGGTCTCTAGTCGTAAGAAAACTTCCAGTCAAAATCACAGAATGCTATTACTACATAACTGTTAATTAAGATTGTGTCCTCAAGAACATAACAAGTATGATATCCTTTAAAATGCTAATAACTGTAGCTACTCTGAAAACAGTATTAAAGTCCCTATGAAAGTTAAAAGAGGACTAGTCAACAATCCAGGATTCTTGTTTCTGGGTTTATCACATTAGGTTCATTTGCAGTACTAGTTACAATAGCCCCAAACACAGAAACTAAAGTGCTCATGTCAAATGAATAATAAGTTATTGTCTGTATAGATACATGTGTATTCACATTATATATGTACACAATATTGCCCAATCAAAAAAAAAAAAAAAAAAAAAAAAAAAAAGGAATCACTGCCATTTGTACAACGTGTGTCGACCCATGGAGGCATCATCTTTATATTAAATGATGTAGGTTAGAGCAATACAAAACACCAATGTCTTACTTAAGTGTGAGTCTGAAAAAAATCAAACACATAAATGAACAAGTAGCACAGGTGTGAAAATGGGGAAATATTGATTAAAATGTACACTATTTTAATTATAAGATAAATTCTTGAGACTTAATATAGTACATGGTGACTAGTTAACAGAATTGTAGTGAAGCCTTGAAATTTGCTCAAAAATAGAACTTAAATGTTCTTACACACACATACAAGCACGCACACACACACACACACACACACACACACACACACACACGCACACACATACACACACACACACACACACCTTTATCCATAAATCATTTAGAATTCTAAATAATATATTCAGACATTGTCTTTCAGGGAAAACACGCTAAGTATCAGCTGTGGCTGATGAATTCCCTCTAAGAATCTGCATATGCACAGTGAGGGAAAAAGATACCTGGGGTCTTAACCAGGTCTTAACCAGGTGATCAAGGTTCAGGTCAGCTGTGAGCAGTAATGTTGACAATACTTACCCCTATTACAGAGTAATGGAGTGTAACATGTATGGCTTTGCCTCTGTCATCTCCCTCTTAAAAACCCATAACCCAGGCTCATGAAAACCACACTGTAGAAATAGAACGTCGAGCAAGGTATTTGGCAGTGTTCCTCAAAACTGCTTAGAATATTGAAAACAAGGAGAGTCTGTAAAACTGTGACAGCAGAGAGAGAAACCACAGGAGGCAGAAAGATCACATGACATGATGACCTACATGGGATCTGGAAGTATAAATTGAGCAATAGGAAAAACAGAAGCTCAGTATTGAGAATTCACAGTAGTGACACTAATATATAAATATGTTTATTAATTATGATAAATATAACCCATTACCCACAATGTTTATACCAAAATATTCTATGGAATCTCTCTCTTTTCTTGGCAACTTTCCTATAAATATTAAAGTATTCTAAGACTGAAAAATACATTTATTAAACATGTATTATAAGAGCCTTTCTCTATATTCTTAAGACTGAGAAATGGCCCTTGTGAAGAGAAATGTCATTTAAAAGAAATCTGCAGTTATGATCAAATGTACGTGGATGCACCAGGAGCAACAGTTGATAGATTAGTGTCTAAAGTTTAAGCCTGAATTTACAGTCTCCTCCTAAAGTCAGATTTTTCTGTTGTCTAAATAGCCTCTGAGAAGAACGTTGTTCTAGAATCCTCAAAGCTTTTAAGCAATGTATTTGTCAAGCAAGATGATAAGGGCTTGAAGCTTCAGTGTCAAGTCTGAAGCTATCTCCTGCAGACATGCAGTTTCTCTGAAAGCTGACTTTTGTTTTAAGACAAAGGAACTCTACATCCTGAGTAGTGAATGTAAACGCACACATTTTCACTTAAGCTTTGTAGAGAGTGAGGCTACAGAAAGCTGCATTTACCTTTATAGGACTTTGGTATGTTGGTATGCAATTGCAGGTGGCTGTGTCTGGACTGCTACTTCAATTTCCAAGTTAAGAGAAGAGGCATTTATGACAGAGAATTGAGGCTTAGAATGCTTGGTTGCACCAAAACTAAATGAGGACCAGGGTGTAGTCCTTTCCTGTCTCTTATCTAGTTCCTGTATACATCAGGCCCATCCCTTATACATTTCTGGCTCAGGTTTTCCATATACCATAGATTTTCCATTAGCCTATTCTTTCCTTCTATAGATTCACAGAACTTCTCATCTATAGTGCTCTTGAAGGAAAAGGTCATGACTTGTTCACCGTATTGAAATTTCTAAGAGTAATTCCTTAGACCTTGTAGACACAGATAATGCTCCTTTATGGCCATCGAATGGTTGCAAGAATAACAGCCTTCGGTCTACAGAATGAAAATATTGACCATTACATCAAGTTTTAAATCTCTTCTTGTTTTAGCCATATTTTCCCAAACTCCTCTGTAAGTGCCATTTATATGTATTGTTATATCTATAAATGCTACTTCTAAATTATTTTTATTCATGACAGATTTTAAGAGTACCAATTGAAAATTTTGTTAAAATCATCTTTTTAAATTTTTTTAGTATTAAGAAAAAATTATCATCCTTGAAGAATTTCATTGGATACATTTTTATCAAATCACTCTAACTCCTCCCTTAGCTCCTCACAGATCCATCCTACCCAACCACTAACTTTATGTCCTCTACTGTTTAAACTCAATAATTTATCTATTCTGATTTGTGCTGGTCACATATATTTGGCTGTAGAACCATCCACGAGAGCATTATTGACTTACCAAGAGTCACAGCCTTAAAAGACAAATGATCAAACAAGCAAACAAACAAACAAACAAACAACCCCCCTGTTTCTCCCTTCTTCAGAAGGCATTACCTATCCATAGCTCCTCAGCTAGGGGTCAGGGTACCTGAATCTTTTCCTATTCAATGATGGAATGGTGCCTGGTTTGATCTTGTGCAGGTCTTATCCAGGTAACCATAGTTGCTGTGAGTTCATGAGCATAGTTGTATGACATTTCTAGGAGACACTGATTTTCTATGGTCCTTGCCATCCTCTGCTTTCTACATTCTTTCTGTCCTCTCTTCCATGATTGTCCTGCAGCTTGAAGAAGGGGTAAGATATAGGTGTCCCATTTGTGGGCAAGCTCTCCACTGAGAGCTAGTCTATGTACACTGTTTGGCATGGCTAATACATCATCTCTGGCCAAGAGCCATGAGAACCCTCAGGTCCCAGTAGTGAAATTGTTTCTATTTGACTAAACTGACATAGGAGAAATTGCCTTGTAGATTTGTATAACTCTACCTATAGCTTAGTGGAGCTCCCAGAACTCGTAAGAGAAGTTTCTTCCTATAGTAGATGGTACAAAAAAAAAAAGCCACGATTTAAATATGTCTTTGGAGCAAAACAACAGTATAATATAATCATTTGGAAAGGGTCATTGAAGAAAGTTGTTTTATATACAGAAAAGGAAGAAGCTAGGTATACCCATGGTTAAAATCTAGAAGAATCCAATGTGGATGAAACCTCTCATCACTTTCAGGGGACAAGTGCTGTTCTACTATTCTGAAAATCAACAAGCAGAGGAATAGAAGTACTAAATAGTGTCCTCACATGCCAACTTTTTTCTAATTTCTTGGTTAAAGAGCCCTAAGCATCAAGGAGTTTTTATTAGGCCTTGGGAAAGTGACCAAGATTCATTAGATGATAGCTCCTAGGATCCTACAGTATGAGACTGCTGACAAAGGCCAGGAAGAGTGACAGCTTCATCCAGGTAACTATGGATGTGAATGATGATGATGCTGACACTTGATAGTCACTACGGAATGGAAACTATAGAGTCAAATACTCCAGGTCCTCATTAACCCTGATTTCTCTGTTTTTAGACATGACTCAAGTGTCATCAGTCTCATTCAGCATGACTGAGATACTCTTTAGATATGCACTATGTGATCTTCAACCCCAAAGTTAAAACAATTAAAACATCTGTCTGTTGTTTACTGGATACAGCTGAGGGATCTACTGGAGTCCGATGCATGTTTTATTATAAGGGAAAAGCAAATTAAATATTCTCTCCAAATTCAACCCCACATGCTAGGAAAGGGGATTAGAACATCCTGTTGAATACTTTCTTATACATTCTGTTTTTTTCTTGCTGTGTATTTAAAAGACATACCTTTGGCTAAGGTTTAATTTAGGAAGGGTCTAGAATCTGTTGACTTGTAAACAATAGGGAAGGCACCCTGAAGAACATAACTGGGAGTGTTATTACTCCTTGTATTACTCCTGTCTAAAGCAGGTTTCTAATAAGCCTAACCTTAGAGGGAGACGAGGAAAGGCAGTGTTTGTATAATTTCTAATGCAAATTGGGCAGAACACAGTTGATTAATTAGATAACAAGTTTTGACGTGCATTCTGTAGATAGAAATTGTCTGTAATGTGATTGAGTTCAAGAGGTAGCACTTTGGGAATAAGAAAACAAAAAGCAAAACATAGCAACTCTGGCAAAATGCAGAGACAAATGTACACCTCACCACTCTCTATGGTGAACATGGCTGCTCAGTTAGGAGAATAGAGTTAGCGGGCAGGTTCTGTACTTATAGATCATCAAATAGAAACCTTCCATGAGATCACTGAAGTTCTCCTAAGTCTATTTTAGGGGTTCAGAGTCTTGGACTTAAGTTCAATTGTGTTGTATATATCTCTTAAGTATACTAGTATCTCCACAAAGTATTTGTAAGTAGAATAGAAACCACATTTCACAGTTTTTCCAATACTCTGAGGTCTGTAGAAGTTAAGAGAAATGAATAGAGCCAGGAGATACTGCATTTCCGCTGCTAGCAAATTTTCTCTACCTCCCCCCAAATTTCCAAATTCTCCTTCAAGGAAATTTCAATTCTTCGAAAACAGTATGCAGATAAAAACTCTGAATAATTTTAAATGACATCTGTAGAAAAGCAGGAAAAGACTATCTTTCCACAAACATGTATAGTTGTGCATTTTGAGGTTTCTTCATAAGCAGCAAGTATCACGTCAAAAAGGAAAGAAGTGCATTCTAACTGGGAACTGTGTGTTCTCTGTGAGGTGCTTAACTGATGTGAAACAAAGCCAAACAAAATAAACAAGCCACAGGTGACCTGTTCTTTCTTCTGGATAGGAGATACACTTGCTTACCCATTTAAATGAGTCTGAGTTGGGGATGGAGATTTATGAATGGCTGTGAGTACTTGGGAGACATTGGTTGGATGGACTCTAGAATGCCTGTGACTAAGTACAGCATCTTGGGCAATACTGACATTCAAAGGAAAAATCAACAGTTTCCTCACTTGCCCACATGTACACATAATGGTTCCACACACAGTGGGTTGGTCCCACCGCTATTGACCAGCAACCAAGAATGTGCCCCACAGCGTGCCCACAGGCCAATCTGATGGAGACAATTCCTTAACTGTAATCCACCTTCCCTAGTTATGTCTGGGTTATGTCAAAAACAAAAAACAAAAACAAAACAGAAAAAGAAAAAAGCTAACCAGCACAGCTTCTGACACAGAGGTTGGGGAGACCACAGACAATGCAGAAAATGACACATCAATCACATGTGTATAAAGAAATTGAAGATAAATATTCAAGGAGTATTAATATGGTCTCCCTGAGTGACATGAGTGTAGATTAACTCTATTGTTTACCCATGTGCTGCCCTCAACAAGTTTCTTAATCTCCCTGATCTCAGTTTCTAATCTAAAATCCGAGTGAGGAGAATACATTGCATGTTAAAAACAATAGTTTCATTTAAGAATTTTCAACATTGGCAGCTGTATGAAAAACATGTAAACTGGCCTGCTGCACGAAGTATTCTTTCGGATAGTTGATAATATCAAGAAATCCTCGATACTATGAGACACATACTGGATTCACTGTTGAGTTCTGATTTCAGCTTCTAGAAGCCCATTCAGTGTTTTCCATCAGAATCCTCCATCAATATTAGTTCGTTTTATCATAACACACATGAAAAAATACCCACAAGACAACCTCTGTAGTATAGCAGTATAGTGTTATGTTACTGTGCTGAGTGCCTGTATCTGCTCTTTGTTTTTCCTTGGATAGGTAGTCTTCTTGGGAACACTACTACCACCGACAACTTCATTAAAGCTTTCAAATGTCCCAGCACCTTTCACTTCCACATCACAGTCTCACATTCAGAACTGACATGGTGCCACACGACCGGGAGTGGAGGATAGAGGTGGGACAATGTTTCCAGGCTGATGACATTCTTCAAAAAGGAACAAGTGGAAGCAATGAAAGGTTATCTGTAAAAACAAGTGTTTTTAGAATTTGAAATGGTGACCTAAATATTCAGTGCATATGCTATACTTTTTGTGATAGAGAAACATTGTTAAACAAAAGTAGAATTCAAATACTACCAGGCAATGACTTCCAGAGAGTTTTGTACGGTGGGGAAAAAATAACCTGAAAACAGAAACATCTGATAGAGCTTAAATCAAAATAATGGCTAAAACATATAATGGCAATAGCTTCAATTCTGAACGTTAAAATAATTTAGTGGAGTGTCCAGAGAAGAACTGTGCTAGTGGAAACATTGTGCTGTCAATCATATTATATTGCTTTTCCACCTGCAAACCATAGTTGACTTACAGCTCCTTAATATTTTAACACTTTTTATAACATCATGATTCTTTTATTTCTACCTCAAAATCATGTCATAACACAAATAAAGATCTTGGGAGATGGCTCAGTTGGCAAAAAATATTTGCCTTATAAGTACAAGGATGTAAGTGGCACCCTTAGAACCCATGTCAAAAAGCCAGGCATGAGGGCAGGATGGCACATGTGCACTTGTCATCTCAGAACTAGGGCAGTAAAGACAGGCAAGCTGGCATAGCCAATTTAGAGTCTGAAGCTAATGGACAGGCCCAGTCTATTTTTTTTTAAAGGTACAGAGTGCCCGAGGAACAACACTGGAGGTTGTCCTTGGACCTCCACATGCATACATGATCACATCCACCTGAATCAACACACATGGTAGAAAAAAACCTGAAAACTAAAATAAACAGAGGCAAATGTGCTTTCTATTCAACACTACTAGCCCAAAAATGTTAGAGTAAATATAAGGCATGACATAAAACATAACTACATCACATATTCTACATTTATCTACACCAATCCTGCATTCATGGGCTCCAGCAGCCAAGGCTGGCACGTTTTCTTAGTGTTTTGTTTAAATAAGTATGCATGTACAGTTTTTCATTGTTATTTTCCCCTAAATAATACAGTAAACAACCATGTAGTATGTAGTATTTACATGATAGAATAAGTCATACTGTAAGTAATAACTAGAAGTAAGATTGTACAGGTTATAAGCAAATACAATCTCATAAAGAGGATTAAATTACATAAAGAGGATTAAATCTAGGTATTTGCCTATCTAAGTCTAGCCCCATAGCCACTCCCACATGAATATGAGAGGATTAGAAAATGTTAAATTTTCCTGATATGCCAGTCAACACTGTGGTCTTCATTATTTAGCCAAAAGTATTGGAATGATTGTTCTGGCCAACCCTAGGGCTAACCTGGTCTCCTTTTATTGGCATTTAGTCAGAAGACAGTAGTACTCAAAAAGAAGGACTCTCATCAAAAGGGTGGAAACATCAAAGATTTGACAAATGGCATGTGGTACAGCCACATGGCTTCAACTTATGTAGGAACTGCCTTAGGCAGGTTTTCCCAATGAAAATACTTTCTACCGACTGCTTTCCTCTGGAAAGGGATGAATGTGCAATAAGGCAGAAAACTTGTGTTCATTTATTCTATATATTATACCGCAAGCAATCACCATTTCAAAGTTTCTCATTTGGATCAGAGTACTGAATTATTTCCAATCCATAGCAACCCAGGGCAGTTCTTGATTCATCATAATTCATTCATTCAACTTTTATTGAGTACTGATTATGTGCAATGTTGATTATAGGCAAGGATCCTTTTAGGTATACAAAGATGAATGAGAAATTATCCCTACCCTCAAGGAGCTGAGTATCTATCCTGAGAAATGAAATATGTACTAAGTATATGTGTTGAATAACATAGGTTAATTGAAAAAGAGAAAATTTCATAATATAATTTTTTAAAGAAATCAAAGAAAAAGCAAGTCTAGCCATCAAAAAACAAGCAAGCAAGCAAGCAAGCAAGCAAGCAAGCAAGCAAGCAAGCAAGCAAGCAAGCAAGCAAGCAAGCAAGCAAGCAA